>JAJTTY010000008.1:1200000-1800000 GCA_036971295.1 Dactylellina cionopaga
AATTCGAAAACGTCTTGTGGATAGGCCGGCATAACGTTGGAGACACACCAAAACCTTCAAAGATGATAGTTCGGATGAATGCCGTCCAAGTAACAAGTATTAGATAAGCAGCGCATTCCAGACTTTAATTTTACTACTCAGTTCACATTTAAGTAGGTACCTGTTCAGTTCTAATATATGGCTTCATGACTTTGTAGCTTGTGATAGTACCAGGGAACGCAATTAATCGGCTGGAGATGGAAGGCGAGTCATGGCGCCGGGTATTTAACCGAACAAGAGCTAACCAGAAGGACGGAGCGCGCCCTCTATAGCTCCGGTCGGCGATGTAACACATATATTTTGGTTAGTCGGCTGTTTACCCCGAGGGCCGGCTTTAACAGGTTTCTCACAAGATCATCGGCAGAGTGGATGTGTATCAGATGCAACCTGATGACGGCCCATTTTGGAGGGCGGCCGCGTAAAGCCGACTAGTCGGTATAAGATGCGATGAGATATCAGATCATCGAGATAACTTCATCGGCAACACACTTCTCTCCTCTCCACCACACTCCACACTGCTGCCAGAAACAGTGATATCATATATATCACATACTGAGTACAAGCTTCAAAGAAAGAGACTTCAAAGCTCGAAGCTTGAATTTACCTACAAGACAACATAAGTCCCATTCTGCAGCCTTGAAGTCGCGTCGCCTTGCTCACTCCACTCATACATTCAGTTTGATAAGAAAAAGATTTGATTTTTTGAAACTTCTACTAATATAGGTTCTCCGTGGAGATACAAAGAATACGTCTAACTACCCGTAGACATCCATCCCGTCGCCGTCATCAGAGCGCTGAAAGCTCTACCACGGTTTTAACTTCACATCCGCGCTATTCCCATAGTAGCATAGCACATTGTTCTTTTTTCTTTCAATTTAATTCTGAGAGAAATCCTCTCTCGCAGTATCATCATCTACTTACTACTTCTCACTTCCATCTTACTCTCCTCGCCGTCGCCGTCGAAAGGCATAATTTCATCCTCTTTTTTTCTCTTTCTGTCCGTCCCACTTCATTCTATTTTATTTTTTTCTGTCGCGGGGTGTGTGCGTACATCTGTGACCGATCTCGCCTCTTCTTAACCTTCGCTCTTCCCTAAACTCACCCTCCCACCAAAAATCCACCGCATCCCGTCTTCTCCTCATAAGCAACCGTCAAACTGGCTGCCTTAGACGCAAAGCTGGAACGGATGGCCAAGATTGAGCCTCCGGAAGAGTACGAATATGAGGTATGTCACTCTATCCATCCAATCGCCACCATCTACAGCCATCTGGTGTTAGGGTGCTGGCGGCGCTGTGAAGAAAAAAGCTGGTGTCGCTAATCGCATAGCAAAAATCTCTTTCCCTTCTCTGTTCCCCTCCCCGTTGGCCTTCAATTGAGTTGGATTGGGCGACAACCGGGGAGCGGAGGGAGAGAGGGAAAGCATGGATTTTTGCACAAATTCATTTATATAGGCTCTACCCCCGAATACTTCGCTCATGTCGAACCTCCTGGCCGGCGCTTTCGCCGGTATCATGGAGCATACCGTCATGTATCCCGTAGACGCGATAAAGGTGTGTGTTTTTCTCTCACCCTACGAAAAAAAACCCCCCCTTGCATGTGGTGGTTCCTGGGCAAGAAATAAGCTCTTCACTTTTGGCTGCGAAGCTCTGCTAGAAGTGGGGGGTTGAGGGTCGTAACTTTGGACGCCGGGCCGAAATCGGCCGTAACAAAGCTTCTACCGCGATATCACGAATATACAACGATGCTAACAAAGATTTCGCCATAGACAAGAATGCAAATTGTCAATCCTGGATCCGCGACGGCATACACCGGAATCGCAAACGCCGTCTCCCAGATCTCCGCGACAGAGGGTGCGAGAACGCTGTGGCGGGGAATCAGCAGTGTCGTCGTTGGGGCTGGTACGTCACAATATGCCGACCTCCTACAGTTCTATCTACCTAAGAATCGCCGCTGGGAAGGTTATTCTATTCTGGGGGAAGCAGGGCTAAAATCTGTTCAAAATTATAGGCCCCGCACACGCTGTATATTTTGCCACCTACGAGTTCGTAAAACACAACTTGGGGGGAAACGTCGGGAATGAGCATCACCCTTTTGCTGTCGGTACGTCGGAAACGCCTACAGTGTGGACGGAAATAAAAGATGACCGTGTGGGTTTTGTGGGTAAAGATGCTGACGGATATATTTTGAAACACACAGCGACTGCCGGAGCATGCGCAACAATCGCCAGCGACGCCTTAATGAACCCGTTCGATGGTAAGTTTTTTACATAAGAAAATTTCAAAAACCCACAAAAAAAAAAAGTACAATTTTTGAAGCGAAAAGTGGGCTAACGATTGTTGTAATTAAACGACAACAGTGATCAAACAACGCATGCAGATGCACAACTCAAACTACGGCACGGTAATGAACTGCGCGCGGACGGTCTACCACCGCGAAGGCCTTCGCGCCTTCTATGTTTCCTACCCTACAACCCTCGCCATGACGATCCCGTTCACGGCGATACAATTTACTGCATACGAATCCCTCTCGAAAGTTTTGAATCCACAGAAGAAATACGATCCATTAACACACTGCGTAAGTGGCGGGTTAGCGGGTGCGGTTGCTGCTGGGTTGACGACACCGCTGGATGTTATAAAGACCATGTTACAAACGAGGGGAAACAGTTCGGATCCAAGAATAAGGAACTGTAGCAGCTTGTTTGATGCCGCGCGAATCATAAACGAACGAGAAGGGTTTCGAGGATTTATGAGAGGCCTAAAGCCTAGAATCGTAAACGCGATGCCTAGCACTGCGATCTGTTGGACTAGTTATGAGATGGCCAAGTGAGCTTAGCCACCAAAATTACACGCGATACTTGAAAAACCCGAACTAACCATTTTATTCGCTGTTTAGATTCTATTTTTACAAGCAAATCCATGATGTCTAAGAATCCAAAGCCTCGCCAAAGGAGGCCATCTTTTACACCTTGAAAGCTACTGGATCCTAAGATTATACACCATGGACTCATACCTCCGCCACCCGCTGTAAGCAACTCTGATAGACTAGAGGAGTTTTCATTTGGCTCTCATCGCCACCGGATACCTTAATACACCCACCCGCCTCGCATCCGAGATCCGGGATCCTTCCAGCCTCCCATAAACACTCACCACCATCCTTCGCCTTAAGTTATCTCAGCTCATCCATCTCCAAGCATCCATCTGCTCTTCCACCAGCATTGTCTGTACATCCATTTTATCATGAATTGGCTTTTCTCTTCGTTCCCGTCGATATACAGGGTACTTGCTGGTTGAAATTTTGACGATTTGCCCTTCTTCCCACATTTACATATTCATTTTTTTCTTCCTACCTTTTCACTTTTCATAAAAGACAGTTTTTCTTTGTACTTTCTTTCTGTGTAGTCAGCATTCAGTAGCATTTATGTTTTTTAAAATTAATCATGTTTGCTGTTTTTCCAAGTCTGATGATGAGATGAGATGAATAAAAAAATATATATTTCCTGTTTCTTGCAACTAATTTAACCCGGTGTTTTTTCTTTTTTCTTTCCCCCTCCCTTACTATCTTTTGATCTTCTTTTCTTCTTGTTGTGAGATATCATCATCAGCAATCCTTCTAGGTTGTTTCCCTCTTCTACAACTTTTTTTTTGAGATGATTATACTTTCTTTGGGTTTATTTAAGGGAGGGTGGTATACTTATCTGCTTGACACTACTGCTTATATACATAAAAGAAAGAAAGAAAAGAAGGGGGGGTAGCAATTGCATTATCGCTAGTATACAGGTCGGAAGTGGGGGTGTTTAAAAGAACATTTTTTCGATTTATTTTAACATCAGGATCTCGAACTTGTGTCGCATCTAGACTTCTCAATGTGTTATTAAGGTTTCTGTGAATTCGTAAAACCCATGCTCGTATATATATATATATATCCTCATCAAAATGATTGAAAGGTCCAAAAAAGGCGGGTACGGACAACTCGGTGCAATCTCGAGCCCCCCATGTACAGGAACGAGATGAGAGCAGGTAGACTACAGGCGTAGCAAAACCATGATAAAAATTTTTCATATGCTATATATACACAATTAAAGAGCAGTGGTTGATAGATATGTATATGAATAATCAGTCCACAGGATTAAAGAGAAGTCAACTAAATTTAAAATAATCGGATCTGATCTGATATGATATATAAGGAATAAGCTGTAAGAGTAAGTAAGAGTACCTACTTATATATATATATATGTATATGAAGGATAAATCCGGCAGAAGGAGGAGGTGGAGGGGGGAATAATATAGGACAAGAAGAGTTGCAATATATATATATGCATTAATACTATACCCGTCACCGGATTTCGTGAAAAAAGGGTACCCAGCGCAGTGGTAAGACGGAAAATAAAAATCGAATAATTAAAACTCGTCTAATGTAAACTGAAGGAATGCAGAACGGAGGCGGGGTTAAAAGGAGCGTCCCAAGGAGAAAACAAAAGTCGGAAGAAACAAGTAACAAATATGATAGTTTTCCCCTGAATGAACGCCGGTAAAATGGGGTTTCGGACGCGTAAACAAAAAGGAATGAATTATACTAAACCGTCATGAATGAAAAATATATGCAGGCGGGTGACGGAAGAATGGGGAGACTTCGTGAATTTGCTGTCGAGTATTCGTTGGAAGCTAGGGACATTACGACTTATGAGGGTAGAAAGAACAATGGAGGGGTGTAACAAACTTCATGACCACCACACGCCGCTACATAATGTCCATGATCACCCACCAAAGCATGGAAAAAAGTGCGTCAGAAACGTATAACATGTACGGCGCGTATCTAACCATCAATTTGAACTCGAAGCACCGGCACCGGCGCCGGTGCCGGTGCTCGAGCTCGACGACAACAACGAAGATGGCAATGGCTTCTTCTTCCTTTGCGGTTTCAAAAATAGCGAAAGCACTTCGTAGAGCTCTTCTCTTTTCGTAGGCTTTGGTAAGAAATGACTCATCCCGACTTGTTTGCAGTGCTCCCTCTCCTCATCCGTAGTGGCGGCGGACATTGCTACAACGGGGAGGTTTCGGATTACCGCTATTGGGTGAGTCCGTACCTTTGTGGCAAAGGTGTACCCGTCCTATAAAATTTAAAAGGGGGGGTTTATCAGCCATATTTTCGCAAGATCGATCGAGAAGCTTCAAAGCGTACCATCACCGGCATTCGGCAGTCTGTGAAAATGAGGTCAGGCAGATCGCCCCGTTTCGCAGTCTTTTCTAGCAAGTCCAAGGCATGTTGACCATTATCTGCCGTGTAAATTTTACACCCAAACCCCATGAGGTGCCTGACCATAACCTGCCTGATTATTACATCGTCATCGATCAAGAGTATCCTCGCGGGATCACTAGGCCGGGGTTCGATCGGTGATGTCACTGTTTTTGAAGTAGAAGCCGGGTGGTCGGGCGGCGGCATCAAAGCCGTTGCTGGAGTTAGTGTCTTCGGTTTGCTTGAAGAGGCTGTAGCTGCTGCAGCGGCGTGATACAACTGTGCTGCTTTAGCTCGAGGCGATGGGGCGGGGCTAGCGGTCCCCACCGACGAAACCTCTTCATCATGACGCATCATGGCTCTCTCCATCTCGAATCTAAACCGATTCATGGCATTGTCGCTGTCGTGAAGCTTTTCAATATCCTGCCGGCCGTCATAACGCTTGAAGGGAATGGTGAACCAGGCGACGCATCCAGGCCCCCCCTTACTTCTTTCCAGAGCGATCTCGCCATTCATCAATTCGACGAGCTATTGGATTTGTCAACACCTAAACTTCTAGTATATGATCTTGTAGAAAAGACTCCTAACCTCTTTTGAAATGGAAAGACCCAATCCCGTGCCCCCAAATTTCGCGCTCGTCGTGTGATCTGCCTGGCTGAAGGGTAAAAATATCTTCTTCAAAGCCTCATCCGATATCCCGACGCCGCTATCTTCGACAATAAAACGTATCCGTACTCTATCCGGGTCCGGCTGGTCTCTGTCCCGCATTGTGGTCATACGGATAAACCCATCCTCTGTAAATTTAAACGCCTTTTAAAAAGAGCACCATGCGTCAGTATTCGGAGCCGAAAAACGTTTCACGTCTAGACGGTTTACAACTGACATTGCCCATGAGATTCGTCAGAATCTGCCGAACGCGGCCCTGGTCCCCAATGACCAAATGGTCGGATTCGTCTAGTATGCTTATATGCTCGAAGCTCAGTCCCTTTTTACTCGTCGTAACCTTGAACATCTCGATAATGTCGCTAAGTAAAAGGCTGAGGTCGAAGGCACTATTCGATATCGTCATCTTTTTAGCTTCGATCTTGGACAGGTCGAGAATATCGGAAATTATCGCTTTCAAGGCGTTTGCGCTTCTGTTAATATTGGTTGTAAAGTCCTTTTGTTGCGGCTCTGTGTGATATTGTATTAGTACACGTAGGGGTGTAGAAGAGTTAGAATAGGTCTGACGGACCAAGGTGTGTTTCCAGAAGAACTTCGGACATTCCAATAATCTGGGATATCGGCCTAATTTAAAGTATCAGTAACTATAATTCCAACTCTTAGAAACACCGTCAAGCTCGTACGTTCGGATTTCGTGGGACGCATTCGCCAAAAATGTGCTTTTCAGCTGTGACTCTTTCACTGCCGCCGACTCTCTCTCTTCAAGTTGTGTTTTCTCTTTACTAGCTGTATATCTAGCCGTCACATCCGCTGCAACTAGCACGACTGATTCTATCGGACTAGTCTTCGTAGGCGAAATCGTCTCTGGACGTCCTGCAGCGGGCACATTCCGAGGACCCGTAGGTGTAAACCGACAACGAAACCATTTGCCTTTCAATTCAATCTCAGCAGTAATGTCCGGTCCGATCAACTCGCTTTGTTTGGTAAATATCCGCTCTAGGGGTTGGGTGAACTGGTCATATCCCTTAAAAGCTTCCAGAAAGTTCGCGCCAACGGCCAATTTATCTCCAACGGGGAATATCATTCGTCCATCCAGGGTCGCTATCCGTCTGTCCGGTGTATTTTCGATAGTCATGACGCATAATTGGCTATTCACAATAATTTGGGAAAGTTGGTCTCGAAGCCGGCATTGTTCTTCAACAGCTTCGATTTCTGTGGGACATTGATCAGCAAATCCTTTTTCAGCTATGGTTTATATGAGCAAATATCCGGTTCGTCTTACGGTCATTGATATCTGTCAAAGTCCCATACCTGCAAACCACTGTTAGAAAAAACATTCTTCAAAGTCAATGTAGTACGGTTAAAACATACCATTTAGATGGCTGGCCTTGATCGTCGAAATGGCAATTTGCCTACGTGTGACCAATATAATTAGTCCCGACGGATAGATAAAGGGAAGAAGGGAAACAAGAAACAAGGCAGTTGTGAGCAAAGCTTACACGACATAACATCCAACGGTATTTCCCCTCCGAGTTCACACATCTGAACTGAACTTGAAGAGGTGTCTCCGAAACGACGGCAAACTTCCATGCGTCTTCCACTGCAACTTGATCCTCCTAATCCATTTCGCCATGGTGTGAGAATGATTGAAAAAAAGAACAAAAACCTATGTAGAAACCAAAAAATGGAAAAACTAGGGGAAATCATGGTGCTCTCACGGGATGGCAGATGTCCCAAAACGGATTCGATCCATCATTAATATCCTCGATAGAAATGCCAGTATACTCGTACCACCGCTGGTTGAAGTATTCAGGTTTGATATCCGGGGTCAAGGCGAACATCTGTCGGTCAAAGGTCAGTCAAAAAATGGTCGTCGGGCCTTCCTCGACTGTCAATGACAGGTAGTGTAGTATACCATCTGCGGGATAGCATTGCATATCCGCCTGAACTTCTCTTCGCCTTTAGTGTGCCAACTGGTCTCGTCCTTAAGCCAGACAACTGTATGCGTGGTAATACACGTTAGCCTAAGCACCCGGCGCGTTGCGTGTTGGATACAACGCAAAATATGGTGAAGCCGGAAAATCTGGCAGGTTTTAGGACGTAAGGGAGAAAAAGGGCGTTGGCGACGTACTTCCAGCTACGAGGTTCCCGTCGTCGTCCTTGATCGGTTCCCCTCCAAGTTCAATGATCTTTTGTGCCCCAGTTGGATCATAGTACCCAATGGTTTGGCGTACAATCTCTCCCTCCGTCAGCAGAGAGTAGATGCCCCATCTCTCAAACGGTATCTCTGCTGAAAAGTCCGGCTCGTAGACCTTCCACCGCTCTTTCAGCCAGTCGATCCCTCGCCCGACTACAGGTGTGCTGTCCCCCAGTAGTGCCTCAGCTGCTTTGTTCGTGACCAGAAGGTTTCCATCTACCGACAAGCAAAAGACGACGAGTTCGTGCATGTGGTCGAGTATCTTATCCTTCATATGCATCAACTTGGGGACGATCGCGGCCTTACTACGCTCCTCCTCTGCATCCGTATGTGAAGGTATCAGACAAAGGCTGCTGTAGATTGTTCCTGCCGAAGTTTGTAGCAAAGACGACTCTATCCGAACAGGCACGTCTGGTGTGGCATGGCTTCCATTCGTGGCAGCATCTACACTGTTGTGAGAAGCATCACCAAGTTTGAGCTCTTCTCGAACATTGGCTAGTACTTGGTCGAGCTTGATCCATCTATAAAAAGAACAAAAAACTCAAGATGTTAGAAGTTATCATACGCTCCAAAGAAATGGGAGCTTGGGAAAGAAAAAGCAGAGTTCGCGTCAATCCGAAGCGTCGACGATTGGAGGTTAGTTTTTACACGCGTTAGGGAGAACGATTGCTGGTTGTTTCCACACTTGCCTTTGTGTATCTTGGTCGAGGAGGGTTAGAGGTAGGTCCTTCAGTTTCGAGGCGAGGTTATCTATTGGAAAAGATAACGAGGAAGACGGGAACAGGAATCGTCTAGCAGCATTGTTTATCGCTAGTATTTGGTCGTTCGAGTTAACGATGAGTAACCGGGCGGAGCTCTGTATAAATGATAACGACTCCAGGCCGAGTTCTATCAGATCACGCGAGGAGATACCCGTAGAAGCCATGATAGTTTTTCCCTATGAAAGGCAAGGTTTTGCCACTCGATAGGAGAGTTGTAGCGAAAAGTTAATAAGCGTTTAAAGCGTTCGAATGCAGGGTCGTGACTCGAGAGTTCATACGGTCATGGCCGCGGGTCTATTGTGAAGAGAGAGAGAAAGGAAAGGGGATATTCAAAAGGTTGAGCTGAAAAGATGGAAACAATCGAATGAACTAGTGACAAGTCAACAGCTTCCGTATTCTGCATGTAAGCAAGCAAAAGGCTGCAGTAGTAGTTCGACAGCTCGTTTCCCTCGTTGTCAGAGCTTCTAGGAAATGTGACGGCGTCAAGATGTCGAGCTTTCTTTTCGTCAACCTTCAAAAAAAATCCGGAGTTCGTCTATGGTCGATCTACGACGGTGGATTAGAATGAAACGAGTGTTCCCAAGAGGGGTAGTGCCAAACAAATAACGAGAGGATGGGAAACCAGGAGGATGTAGTCAAAAGAACGTCAACCGATAGGAACACGGACAAGCTCAGCTTGAAGGGAAGTTTCGAAAGAGCAAAAAACGATAGTAATAATCGAAGAGGTTCGCTGAAGCAACTGTCAGGCCGGCGATAGGAAAGAAAGCCAAAAACGTATACTCAGCACACAATGAACAATTCAGGGTGCAGTGAAAAGATTAAGAGGCAAGCCCTATCAGGATAAACTGTGAGCAAAAAGTAATGCCGCAATGACGACGGCCTTGAACCAGTGTGATTTAATATTTATCGGTTAGTTGGAACGGTTTGGATATCTTGACCAAGTTTAGCCAATTTTATTTATTTTTTCCTTCCCACGGAATACTCGGAATGAGCTTGACGAGTTGGTTAATGGATAGGTTCTTGGGTCTTTCAGTCTTAGCTTTTTTCTTTTCTGGCAGTTAAAGACTGTTATGGGACACCAAGTAGCCGAGAAAGTCAACCCCGGTGGAAAGACTGGGGTTGAAGAAGCAATGGCTGTTCTTCGCAGTATTCCTTTTTCCAATATTTGGATACTTGTCAGGTGTATATCATACCCGCCGCCTTAAAATTAGAGATGCAAAAACAAAGATCAGGACAAAGCAGACCGCAGCTCCCAATGGGAAGACGCTCTTGAGCGGAAATGATCGTCCTCGCCGAAGGATTTCCAAGGGGCGTGGGCAGAGCGTTGTTTAGGAGGGGGGTGCAGGGCGTTTGTCTAATTTTTTTGCTTTGGCAAAGCTGGTACTGCTAAAACTAGTGCTGGTGCTGCGGGTTAGGACCTAGAGTAAGATGCAGGCTCCGTTCACTGTATGATGATGATGCAAAACAGCCGTCTTGCGTCAACGGCGTGGGACAGCTGAACTTTTTGGGGTGGTGTGTGACAGAGATTTGTGGCTGCCGGCTGCTAAACTACTATCCAGGACCGTGTATTAGACGAGAGGGGTTGGGGGTAGAGGGCGACAACGACAAAGAAAGAGGAGGGTATATTGTAAATAAGCTAAGCTTAGCAGAATCCAGTAGGGCACTATACCATGTAGGTGGGAATCTCTCCTTGATGTGGAGACGTTTTTCTTCCAGGGACTGAAGTGTCTCGAGAGCTCAACCTCAGCAAGGAGCAGAATAATGCCTGTCACCCGCGACCACTTGGGACCAGGCCAACACCTCAATCGAATAGACGTCTGATCGTTATTGAAGGAGATGAATTTTGTAAGTATGATATAGCGAAGGGACAGGGGCTAGCAGAATTGATGGTCAGTTGCATGTATGTACCAGTATAGCGCTTGTCTGGGACCAGGAATGCATCTTGCATCAAAAAAAAAAAGGCGTATCAAACCTGTTATCAGGGTTAGTAGCATCGACTAACGACCAAAGAAAAGTCCGTGAAGTGGCTCCTTTTTGTTTTTTCCTTTCTGACAAGTCACCCAGTCAGATCCACAAAAGCTTGGAGTTTAGATGGTGCAGTCAGTACTCCAGTTGAGGGTATTTTTTTTCTATTGCGGATATAAGAGCCCTTGGTGGGTTTTCGACACCAAAAACCAGAGCTGCGGGATCAAACGTTAGTATTCAGAGAACGTGGAGAAATTGGACGAAGCGAATGCCAGAAAGAAACGACCGCATATGAAACCAAGCAAAAAGGCTTTTGCAACGACGTACGATGAGACCCGCCTGCACACATGTACTGTACGTCCGGTTCCAGTCCTGTTAGTTGCGCAGACGAAAACAAATCATGGAATTAAGGCTTAAGGGCAGCGAAAGGGTAGATTTGAATTTCCCCGAACAGGGTATCCCGTTTTCCACGTAAACTGACCGAGGGAGTCCGTGTTCATGCACACTCACCAATCGCACACCCTCCTCTTTGCGGCTTCCTTCGCCTGCGATGGATGGGAGGCAGGCAGGCAGACAGACAAGCAGGCACAGGACGACCCAAAAGGTCGGTCTTGGATGATGTGATGGCGTTTTTTCTTGGTGGAGAACTAAACTGACCTCGAAAAAAAAAAAATTTGTTCTTGTTGCAAAAGGGAGGGAGTTGAGTCGTGAGACGCTACTAATCGCCAAAATTAAAAAAAGATTAAAAATAAGATAAAATAAAAAAATAAAAATAACCAGCGTCAATTAAATTTACTCTTATTGTTGTCTGTAATGTAATTACTATTATTATCGCTACACTACGGCGAATCGATTAGATTTTATTCCCGGTCGATGATGTCTTGTTAATAACGCTGGTAGATCGGCTGCTCAGGGTCCGTCTGTGTAAAGTAGTCCACCAGCCCACAGGGGGAAAATCAGCTTAATTTCGGGGCACATTTAAATTCAAATTCACCAATCTGAACGGGAAGCTAGTTATCTTAGCTAGCTGTCACAAAAAGTACCACGGCACAATGCGGCCCTCCGAACGTCCAATTTGGCGTGGAATCGCAGATATCGACAGCAACAGCAGCAGCAAAGTGGGTTCGGCGGAAATTATTAAATTCGAATGCGGCTAATTATAAAGCAGAGTCAAGAGAGGGTCACAGAGAGATATCGAGCGAGAGACAAAGACCTTGTAGGTTCCTATAATTCAATAATGTAATGTACATAATATGCATTTTTCCCACTGCTCCACAACGGCGGCGGTTCCAGAGCATTGGAAATAACCTGCAAATCTCCGGGAATGCAAAATAAAATAAATACAAAAAAGACTGGATTGGTTTCGCACTTGGGTAGGTCTAGCAGTAGCAGCAGGTCCCAAAGGTACTTCGTGTATACACTCTGCACAGTAAGCTTTTCACGATCGCAATGATCAAGTTTAATTGCAAAACAAAACAAAAAACCTCCACACCTCAGATGCTAACCGTGGTGGGGATCGCTACTATTAACCATCCGGCCGTGCTTTCCAGAGTGTTAGGTTAAGTCTTGCCGGGCCTTGCTCCACCTCATGTCCAGTTTAAAAGGGCTCGAGAGATTTGGTGCGTCTAATTGCCCGCAATTAGGTTTTCAGCCAGCCACCAGCGTAACCAGACTCTCCCCACTCTTTCCTCGCTGATAGGTATCGATTAAGAAGGACCCCTGACGCCCATGACGTCCCAGTGTCCACTTTCGGGCGGCAGCGTTGCTTGGAAAGAAAAAGCAAACCTTTCAGCCGTCATTGGGCTGGGAACGAATTGGTACCAAATGAGAATCACGAAAAAAGATGCAGAAATGTTCGAAAATCTTCAATTTAAACAAAGAAAGAGGGAGAAGAAAAAAAAAAAGCGGCATGCAGCGACATTCTCTGTGCTCGTAAACTACGAGCTAAAGGGGGAAGGCTCTTGGGCTGCAAAATTGGTGCGAATATGGAGTCGATGGACCCAAGCCATGGAGCTAATTGTACTGGCATCAGCGAACCAGAGGCGACCGGATGTTGACCATGCTCGAAGGGCTTGCATGGTGGAGGAATACGTTTGATTTGAAAAAGAAAAGCAATGGCTTCCGGGCCCACCGTGCCGGAAGGATGCAAGTTGCTGTTCTATCAGGGAAGAAAGAAAGAATAATAATTAATAAAAAGAGACATAATAATCTGAACCTGTCATCCTCCTCAATCTGAGCTCCACACTTCAAAAACCTAACTCTGAATCAAAGCCAAGCATCGCGGGATCCTACCGTACCATACCCAGAACGAAAACAATTGGAATTGAAAGAATTTAGGGTTTTTGGCCAGATCGATATCCAACTAATAGTCTAACTACATAATCTTCAAAAAGTTGAGAAAGGAAAAAAAAAGAGATCGTGGCGGATTGAGACTAACTCGTTTGAGTTAACTATCGCGAGAAAGAAAATATTTAAATTCACAACGGAGATTGAGCCATTCGCCATTGGTCCAAGCTGCCTGAGCTGCCTGCATACACAGCGACAAGAAGCGCCACATATATCATGGGGATGCCACGAGATTCGAGACCTCCACGCAACACATCTCGCTCTCCGCCTCATTTAATCAGATTGATATTGGCATTATATCATCGCGGTCGTCTAATCCCGGAGCTGCCAATTTCTTCTAGAATGGAGATTTGATGGTATAGTAAGATCTCCGCTATTCCTGCCGAATGGAGCCAATGTCTAATCGCCTTCTCTTATTTTTTGCTTCTGCGGCCCATCGTCATTGGAGGTCATTGCGCTTTTTCAACTGAACATCCCGAAAACTTCCTTCTCTCTCGCCGCTGACAGTCTCATGGCAGATGGTCGTCGAATCACAGAGCCTCTCTCCTTTTACACAATCCAGAACAAATTTGGTTATTCATACGATAACACCGTCGATCGCTGTGCCAAGTAAGCAAGCAATGAACCGTTTCTTTTAATTTAGCACCCTTGCGCAGAAGGCGATGGAAGCAGAGCTTGCTGCCGGATGTCCCAAGGAGCAAAAGGTCCAAAAGGAAATAAAAAATAAAAATGTTTCCATCCATGACGCAGGGACCTAACCTGTTCGTCCCAGCAGCGAATTACCGCCCGGTTATTCCCTAGTAGGGTTCCTATATTTCTTTCCATTGCATCGTTATGCACTTGTCTTTTGCAGCTTACAGAGTAGGTGTAGGCAAGGCTGACTGATCAACAGCGACTACGGACTTGTCTTTTCTTTCCTCTCCACACTGGCTTCCCTCACGATTCGTTCTCCTCTCCCAGTTTCTTTGGCTCCCCACATCCTCGAGAGAATCCATGCCGTCTCTCCCAACTCCTTGCCTGTCACCGGGGAAGCTAGTCCAAGGCTCATGCATGTTTGCTAACCTATATAGGAAATCCAGGTGTCGATCCTTCTTGAATCTTGATATTGGTCCTTCCAACACCAAGCTTGGATTACATTATATGAATACCCTGCTCTTTGGCCAAATTTCGGGCATGTACCTGCTGCCCCCGGTACATACTTACTCGAGGCTCGAGCCGCTTCGGGATTCTCTTTTTTAACAGTAATACTAGTTGTTCCTGTCTGCGCAGAAGACAGGATTTTTTGGAGTTTATTTCTCTCTCCAAGCCACCCTCCTGATCCGTGTCTTATACGGAGAAAAAAACTTGAAGAATACTCAAACACCACACCGATTATATTACGTTTATTTGCTACTCTATCTTGCATCCTGTCTCAAAAGAGAGAAACCTCCTTCTCAGGCTTCTGATGTTTGTCTTACCCTCGACAAAGTCACTTGCAGCTCAGGGAGATATCCAAGAGGTTCAGCCCCGGAAGGCCTCCACAATGTATCCCTAAGATCAACGGCACAAGTGGTCCAAGTAAAAATAAGTCAAGACGGCCTACATGCTTGCTTGCTGCCATTCGCCAACCTGGGTAATCGATATTGCAGATCGTCCTCGTGGATCCTCAGGTTCGGAATGATGCCTTCCTCTCTCCTTTATTTTTTATTAGTTAGGTAGAGTGGACGTCCCATAAGTGCATTGTCCCCACCTTTCCACTCCCTCCTGAATCGTAAGTTCTGAAGGGGGTTTTTGCTAGTCCATCCCTGGGAGAACTTGCGTGTAGATATGTAAGGATCGACGCTGCCGCTTGCTCGATGAGGTCTATATGCAGAAAACGTCTATTAAAAAACCACAAATGCCAGTCTTTTTCGCACTTGTGCATCCTCACAATCCCCGATTTCCAAAATAATTATTTGAGGACCTGCAGGTCGTGAAACTATAACTTCGCGGCGGTTAGAAGTATTAAACATACCCTTTTTTCTCCCTGAAAGCTGAGGTTCGCCTTGTTACGTTACGATATATCCCCCAGATCCCTTTCCTCGCTGGTGATCGTCGTGAAAAAAATTTAAGGAGATCTTGAACCTCTGTATCCAGGCCGGGATATAACGAGGCGAAGGGCCGACGGCAAATAGCGATTAACTGAAAGCCCCTAGATGACGCAGCTTTCTCCTCGGTATATCAACCGTTCATGACGATCGAATCATGCAAAAGATGAAAACGTTTCTATCATGGGAACAGCGATGTCTCATTCTAACCAATCTCCTCCTAGCAAGTTCCGTTTTGCCTTCAGACCCTCCCACGGAACGCCTCTAAACCCTCTAAAAGCATCATCATAATCATGTGCTACCGTGACAAGCGGATTAGCGGCGGTTTCGGGGCGAGCTGAAGATCCTGTAGCTTTAGCTTCATGAGATATTTTTTGATCCTGCTTTTCGCTTTCTATTTCCCTTTGCCTCCAATAGTTTACGGGGAATCTTGTTTAAACTCCGTAGACAATTGGAGAGTTAGCCTTTTTAGCATCGAGAATAGTTTGTGCGAAAACAAAAAAATAAAATAAAATTCATTTAGGCTCACGAATGATGTGCTTTTCTTGGTCCGGAGGAGAGGGCGCTTGGTCTGATGAGGGAAAGATATGCGCCCTCCGTCGCGCGCCCGCGATCTGTGATAAGGTTCTCCCCACGTGACATTCCATCTTTTTCCGACCAATCAATACGGACTTCGCTTGTAATTCCGAATACGGTTAGATTATTGATTGTCCGCTGACAACGCGTTTTCTTTGCACATCAACAACGCGCGAACTCTCCCAGACAAACATCTCTTGTAAGTGGCGATAGAGCTTCACCGACGTCGTGAGTGCGTGATAGAACCTCACCAACAAACTATTTCGATATAGCTACGACATAGAACGAAGTCTATACCAACCTCCCAAAGCCACCCATTACTTTAAACTACACTCTTATAACTACCTCGAATGGCATCTACTTCACGAACCATACGCAAAAGACCAGTTGTCACATACTCAAAGAAGGCACGTACCTTCCTCGACAGCGACGACCTACACACTTCGAAACGGATTCGATTGTCTATCCCCGACAATGGCGAACACATCAGCGTGGATAATGAAGGCGATAAGGCACCGGTAGCGAGCGAGATCACAGTAGCATCGGACTCTTCCGTGTCCACACCCGATGATACGCTGCAAAATTTACGGGAGGATGCATCCAAAGACGACGAAGAATCAGCGTATTCATCACCTTCTTCCCTGAAAATGGAGTCCAAACACTCTTTGAGAAGAATTACTACTACTACCACCGCTACTGCAACAATAACCGCAAAGACCGCATCGTTCACGCTATCCACGCGTCGAAAGCCGCTATTTAAACGAAACGTTGCAAAATCAAGCGACACCAACACTCATTCTCCAGCGGTTTCGTCTACACACTCCCAACAGCAGCCGCGAAACCTGGTACAAATGCAAATTGACCTCGACGGCGTAGGCGCACCCAAGATATCGTGCAAGGAATGCGGCATGCAGTACGTTCCATCCGCCGCGGAAGATGCAAAACTACACAAGCGGTACCACGCACAGGTTGCAGAGGGGTTGGAATTTGGAAATTCTAAAGGGCAGGGTGCTATCATTTGGGAAGGGAAGATGGGTGATCCTGTGGCTGGGGGGGATGCTACTTCTACCAAAACGGCCGGCAGACCTAGCGGAGCGACTGGAGAGAAGGAGAATACGACCTCCGTGCCGATTACTAGATACTTTAGCTCCGGTAGGAAGGATAAGACAATAGCGAAGAAATTTCCCCAAGTCGATCGGAGTTCTGCCTCAACGTCTACAAACATCAACTCTACATCCTGCTGCGTGTTGGAAGTCACCCGTCGCTGCACTCCCTCAGAGAAAAAGAAAGCGGCCGAGTTTCTGCGGTTCGCAAACCGAGAGCTCTCAGCACAAGAAGTACCGGAGAAACTGTTATGGGGGACCGCGGGTGACGGGACCGCGGAAGGAGCGAGAGGAGAACAGTTCAAGATATATTTATATCTGGAGGGAACTAAATGCGTTGGGTTGTGTCTCGTAGAGAAGATTAAGGAAGCGCAGTGGGCTGCTGTACCTGAAGGCAAGGACGGGTATGCTAGCGGCGGTGGGTCAATTAGTTGTTCTTTAGATATAAGGTACCTTCCCTCCTATATATCTATACACCGTAGCACTTTGATGAGAAAGGCCTGCTAATTTGAGGTTTACAGCCTGACAAAACGACCTGCCTTATTAGGCATTTCGCGTATCTGGACAAGTCCTAAGCATAGAAGGCAAGGGATAGCTTCTAGACTTGTCAGCTGTGCAGTCGAGAGTTTTGTTTATGGGATGAAGGTAGAGACGAAGAAGGTTGCGTTTAGTCAGCCGACTGATTCTGGAGCTTGGTTTGCCCTCGGGTGGGTTAATGAAAATCGAGAGCAAAACGAAAGGACAGGACAGAATGGTTATGAGAAGAATGGCTTTCTGGTTTATCTGGATTCTGTTTAGAGATAAAATGAGAGCCTCGGGGCTTTACGATGTTTGTAGCGTCATTTTGTTATTTGAGCATATTGTATGAGATACCCAATCTAGATATAGAACAATAGATACTTTTTTTTACCAATTGTTTTTGTGTCTGGACACCATGAATATTGGTCTCATACCTAAGAATAATTTATAAATGATGGCTCGCAAAAGACGAACCGCAAGAGATTTTCGAAGATAAGCACATATACTAGTATAATTTTCATGATACTTAAACACGCCCTGGTATCGAATAGAACTATAATTGTAAATGGAAAAGACTCTAGCAGATATTACCACACTAAAAAAGATTGGGGAAAAAATAAAGAAACATGAGCAAAGGGGACCAATCTCGGGATATCTACGTACACAGACCCGCTCATAAAACTACACTAACACCGCTTCCATAATGGCCGGACCGAACCAGCCAGGCTGTGCGGTTGGGACATCGATACTGGAATCGTTATAGACACTCACGAACCCCTGATTAGCCCCACTTTGAACAACAGCGGCGATCAGCTGCGTGGTAAAACCAGGAGAACCCGGGCGAAAAAACGTGACGGTTAGGTCGGACCAATCGACGGTACCAGCGATGATGTCCTTTGTATCAGCTGGGTACGACAGATAGAACTGTTCCAACTGCGATATACGGTTCGCACAGAAAGGAATATTGTGCGCTTCTGTAATGCTGCCGGTGACGGGGTCTGCGAGGAAGGAGATCGCGCTGGTTTGGTCTGTGACGAATGTCACACGGGGGAATCTAGTGCCGTCATTGGCGGTAGACCAGAATTGGCCGCTGAGGGCGTCGTTTTCGGCAACTGGTTTGGCACGGATGAGGATCGCTTTGGCAGCCGCTGGAGGTCTTGTTGTTGCGCCTGGCGCTGGGAAAGGAACGGCTTTTATGATTAACGGGCCGGTGTTTCCGATTGGGTATATGACGCTTTGGTAAGTGTGGAATTCCAGTCCCTTGGTGCTGTTGTCGGCGCCGAAGAATTTCTTATCTGCTGTTCTGCATTGGAAGAAGAGATTGGCATCGACCCAGCAGCCAGCTTGAACTTCTGTTCCTTGGGTTGCTCTCTGATATATTTGAGCGCCGCCAGCCACCGGATCAACGGCGAACTTGGCGCCGGTACTGGATGTGACGTTGCCATTGAGGTCGCTCAGATACATTGCGGCTTGCGCGGCGGTTGCGGTAAAGACGATGCTAAAATCAGAGGGGATGATTTGTAACCACTGTCCCTTGAAATCACCGTTACGCTCGTCGTCAGTAGTTTGAAGGGCGAAACTGGTAAACTGCGGTTTGATAACTAGAGCGCTCTTCGTGGCTTCTTGGTTCACAGTTTCGGTCTTCGTGGTTGTCACGGTGGTTAATGAAGTTTCGGTCTTGGAGAGCTGTTGGGTCAGGGTAGCCAGATGAGTGACGATCTCGGTGACCGTGGGGACCTCCGTGTATGTTGTTCTGCCACGGGTGATTCCTAGGCATACGCAGGCGCTGGCGTAGCCCGAATAATCACAGATGCTAGAAGCATAGCTGGGTAACGCGAGGCGGGCACTTTGGCGTTTCTTCAGTCGCTTGTTCAAGATCGTTGTGATTGTTGTTGCGGCACCTAGTGATGCAGTTCCCGATTCCGTGGTGATGGTATTGGTTATTGTACCGGTGGTTGCAGTGGTGGTTACTGTCTGTCCGTTCGAGATTGTGGCTGTGGCTGTTTCTACCACGGTGCTGGTGGCCGTTGCAACTGTCCTGAACGCGGTTCTGGTAACGGTACTATGAGATGGTTAGTTAACAGTATTGATATATACTGGGAGCTCAGATACTAACACAGAAGCCCAGGTGCTATGCGTCCACAGGAAAGATCTGCAATCACTGACTACACTCTGAGGTAAGAAGAAACTTGAACCTGCCAGGCCTGTATTAGAAATCTCGTATTAGCTTTACTTCGGACGTATATACGGAGTCGTGTATTGTGTAAAGTCTTCCACATAACCTACCTAAGAGGCAATTATCTTTTACACAGCCAGCTGAACAGCTACAAGACTGTGCTAGTACGCGGCCGGCGGTTGCTAAAAGCGCGAGTGTTCTGAGAGCGAAAATCATTTCGAACGATACCTTTTGAACGATATACACAATATAAAATGTATAGCCTATCAGACCTTTGGTAAAAATATTCTTCAATCGATGAGACCCTGATGTTTGTTTCAAAGAAACCAGAAGCCGCGATATAACGCCTTTTGAAATACAAATTGTTCCGGAGATCCATGGTTCCAACCTCCTCGTTCATTAGGGATACAACAAAAAGGTACATCATAGTAACTTCGTAGTCTTATATTTGACTTGGGACATATAACTCAATCATATCACTGCATGAGGGGCTAGAGCTTTTGAAGGAGTAAACTAGTAAACTCACTAGTGGAGATTTCGATGGCGGATGGTTGCAGTTTGAAGGATGGCGTGTTGCTTGGCCCACAATTTTCGCCTCTTGGTCGCGGTGGCTTCGGATACCTTGAGTCATGTTACCATGATGGACGAGCTCTCCGTTTTCCGTAGGAGTATTTCGTTCAGGGAGGGCCAAGTGAAGGCTTTCGAAGATTCTCGCGTCCACTGTACCGTTAAGATGACAGTTGCTACCTCACTTAGACACGCCAATAAGGACCGGTCCTATTGCATCGCTGTTAGATAACATAAAATCGAAGAAGTGGTCGTCATGGCGATAGCTATTGATATATTGCAGAATGTTTCGGTAATCGCGAATCTTAATACAATAATTTGTGTTGACTGCGTTGCATTGCGGGAGGGTACTGGATCAATGGTCGCCATACCTAGCATCTCGTCACGCCAATCGACATTCGATAGACAATATTTTGGAGATATCTTGGAGGTTGGTTTCAATGGCATATAAACCGCTAAACGAGATAATGGTCGAGCCAGGGCACTCCAGTCGTCATCGTGAGGGGTTTATCAGTGAAGTCGAGAAAGAGAATAACTGGTGCCTCGAGCGTCCTCCAAGCGCTCAAACTTATCTAATCCTTTCAATGGTTTCTCACTGGAAATATAGATGGATGGCACCATACTGCGACCCGGATCTGAATATGTTCCGAGCTGGAACCGAATAAGGAATGCTGAGTCCGGATATGCGTCGAAAGACGCCGATATTGTTAAGTCATGCCGTGCCCGAGATCCGAGGTCTATGAAAAACGTGGACAAAGAGTTTGGGCCAGGTGCATTCAAGGTGGATTTGTTTGAAACTTAAATATCATATTATAGTATTTAGAAGTGGGAAATTGGATTGCCCATTAGCCGTGCATGCAACGTTAATTACTTATTTAATATCGTTCCTTAGATCGAACAATGGCCGATGGATGTCGCATCTGTAACTGGTAGGGATGCTAATCTGATTGTGTTGCGTGTGTTGCGTGTGTGGTTACACTGCTATGAGGATGAGGCTCTGGTTGACTGACTCAACAAGTGTCGAAAGAGCAATGACAGCTCGATAACTATTGACATGGCGGACAGTGATATAAAAGCAAAGCACTTAGCTTCGACAAGCAAAAATTACTTGCTATCACCGCCATACCATCACAGTCAGATTATACAATTCCATCTATCCGAGTCGAGCGCATTTACAGAAACGCCAGATATCCATCTTATATCATATTAAGTCCATCTGTTCGGTTAGATCGAGTACGATTATTATACCATGTCTGCGTGACAGCGCATCAGTCCGATCTATCTGATGCTCTTCTTCCATGTTTTCGCTCTTCCAATCACTTTTTCAGACGGTTCTCAACGGCGCGTTCACCACCACTCCACCACTCCACCAATCCGCTCATCTCTCGACCCCCTCCTGCAAAAGCCACTTGAGATCCAGCGGCTTCTTAGCCTCAACCCGGGATTTCTACTTACGTACCGACATTGCAACTGCCCCCAACTCTCGGTGCACGGCAACTTGCAGCTGCGACCTTTCTGCTAGATATTCCCTCTCCTTCCGTCCCGAAACCTTGGTTGGTTTCGCCGTCTGAGAAACATATTAGCCCGGAGGGTGAAGCAGAGGGTAAGTTTTTCCTTGGTCTTTTCTTTATTTTTTTTAATTTTTTTTTTCCGCCTCACTCGAGGTCTCCACTCCTTGTGTATTTGCCTGTAGCCTCGTTCGTTTCGTGTATCTCAGATATGCAGATATCTTCGGTATGTCCACAGCGTCAACCTCTCGTGCTATCCGACCATCTTCCTTGCCTCGATCCTTGTGTCCTTCCCTCACCGGCTCTGGGAGCTAATGTCCGTGCCGAGCCATCTCCTCTCCTGCAAATGCTAATGTACCCGTTTGCTGACTCACTCATAAAAACCCTCAGAGCTCTGAAACGCCAGGTCACGTTTAAAGCCAAACCACGTCCCCCCTCCGAATCCCACTCTACCCATCTCGGTCACGGAACTCCTAGGAAATTATCCAATCTCCTAGATATTCCAATCGATCTTGGACACCGGATTCTCTCCTCTTCCTGTTGCCCACACGACTTACGTGACGAGTTCGCCCTTCGATACATAGAGAGAGATATATCCATTTAATAGAACACACTACACATCATGGATCCTAGCGGTGACACCGCTCGCCGACAGCAACAGCAACAGCAACAGCAGCACCTCTCGAACGGGACCGGCACCACAGGCACCAACGGCGAAACCCCCCACGCCGAACCTCCTTCCGTGCAACAAATCATCGCTGCCCTCGAAGTCATCCACAACCCTCAATCCTCGAACCTACACCGCAAATCCGCAGGCGAGTTCCTCGAAACCGCCAAAGCAGACTCCAAAGCGCCTTTGCACGGGTATACGCTCGCCAGCGATGCCTCCCAGGTCCCTGCAGTCCGACATTTCGGCCTCGGACTCCTCGCCCACGCGATACGGTACAATTGGCAGGATTACGGGCAGCAGGAGAGTACCGCCATACGAGAGTGGGTGATCCTGCTGGCGAAGAACATCGGACCGAGCGATCCTAGCTACCTGCGCAACAAGATCGCCCAGTTATGGGTTGATGTTGCGAAAAAGAGTTGGCCGGTGGACTGGGCTAACATGGATTTCAACCTGGTGGAGCTCTGGGAGACTGACCTGCTGAGGAGAGAACTCTGCATGTACATTTTGGAGTCATTGGTGGATGAGGTTTTCAACCGAGAGGATTCAGCCGTGGAACCGCGGACGACCAGCTTGCATAAAGCCTGCGTGGACGTCGTTACGCCCTATCAGGTGCTCGTTGAGGGTTACCCGCAGAGGGAGAACAAGGTGGAGATACGATGTGGGAACGAAGGTTGGCTAGGGAGGTTGGTGATGCAATTGGGAGAGTGTCTGAACAGCGGGGTGACGGAGAGCAAAGCGGAAGCGTTTGCGGTACAGGTGCTGTCGACGTTGAGGGCTTGCATGTCGTGGTCGATACCAAAGTGGGTTTCCGAACCCGATCTCATAGGGGACAAACAACAAGATTCGCGGGAAGGGAAACTAACTCGGTCGGGGAAACAGGGCTATCATACATGCTGGGGTCGTGGACTCCATGGGCAGCGCCATGATGTGTGGGAACGCTCAACTGCGAGTTGTAAGTATCATCCCCCCTCCCATCTTCTGATGAGCTATTAGCTTGCGGCCGGGCGGTACTGACTAGTTTAGATTGCAATAGAAGCGTTGAACATCCTATTCCAACGGGAGTTCTTGGACGATGACGACTTTCGAGCTATTGTCGGCCCCCTCTACCGAACAAACACGATAAGGGAGCTCAGGAATATCTTGGGGGCGATAACTGTCGACGCGGACGGACCGGATGAGGATGTCTACCTGTTCCTGAAGAGATTCGCAGAGGTAGCTTATTATCACCACAACAACTACATAAGTCCACATGAATTCTGCTAACGGTGCAACGGACAGATGGTTTCTCATTTGGGAATCACGATAGAGGAGAAATACAGCAGCATGCCTTCAGACGCCGATATATCGGAGTTCCTCCTCTTACTGTTCGAGTTCGCGAAACAAGAGAGCCTGGTAGTATCACAGCACAACGTGAACGCCTGGGCGAGAATACTGAGGAAAGAAGGTCTGCGAGATCACCAGACTGTGCACGCACTAGCACCACAACTGGTCCAGTTTTGCGACGAGCGTTTGTTAAGAGTAAGATTTATCTTCGGTGGCCCGGATTGATATGTCTTCTAAGTGCTAACCCAATTCCGGGTTTTCTCTTTTTAGTTTGAAACACTTCCTTCTGACTCTCGAAATCCCTGCTATCTCTTCCTGTTCGAAGACTTTGAGACAATGCCCGAGCGACATGCCTTCCTGGGTAACTATCGGAGATATCTATCTAGCATTATAGACTCGCTGGTTCGGAGACGACCGTTCGAGGTATTCCCGTTCATCTTGCAGAACTTGGATTCGGCTATCAGCCAGATGCTGAAAGACATGCCTCCGATCACCCCGGAAAACTACGTCAAAACGTCCGATTTCTTTTTGAAAACGGATGCAAAATTTACGGTTGTCGATGCGGCGTTGAAGGGATACATAAGGTGGTTCACTTCCTTGCCTCAGGAAAGCATACGGGAGACGCAAGAACCACAGGCAGCGTTTGAAAACAACCTAGCGCAGTGGTGCGAACGGCTGTTAACGATTGATTTTCAGGATCCGTTGATCAAAAAGAAGGTCGTACAGCTGGTTGTCGCTCTGTCCACGACGGCGCTGGAGAACCAGCAAGGTTTGATGCTCAAGGCGCTCGAGTACGTCCTGCTGACGAGGCTGCCGGAGAACACGCCGAACGGATCGTACAACGAAGCTGTGAAGGATTTGCAAAGCACGTGTATCAGCGAACTCCAGAGGCTGGCGTTGAAAATGCCGGATAGTCTCATCCAAGTGTACGAGCAATTGGAGATGAAGATCAATGAGATCATGACGACGCAGCAGCTGGATGATCGACACCGGTTGGCGTACCGGACGTTCTTGTACAGCATTATCCTGCGCACGAAGCACATTGATCCCACCCTACGGATCCAGACGCTGGAAGGACATTTGGCACCGATTGCGGAGGCGTGGTGTCGTCCGGAGCTGACAGAGATGCTGGGCTCGTTCGATGGGTTTTGTAGGATTCTTCTGTTGGATCAGGTGGAGCAGTACCTGCACAGCCGGAAAGCGCATCATATTCAGAATTGGAGCAGGCACGAGCTCGACCCCGAGGGGCAGCAGTTGCAAGCGCAGCTGACGGAAAAGTACAACGTGCTCCCGTTGCGGGCTACGAAGGGGTACTTGGCCATCACAGCGGACAAGATCAAAAAGCCGTCGTCGACGTACGAGATTGCGAGTCACATTTGGAGGGATAAGTTGGGATTGGTTCTGCCGAATCTGCTGAAGTTTCTGACGCACGCGCACGCGTTTCACAACCCGAAGAACTGGGGTAACTTGCCGATAGAACTGCACCCGGTGATGCAGAGGGTGTTGACGGACCGGTTCTGGCAGAGCGGGATATCATCGGGGAGTCGGGATGAGTTTTACGAGAATGTGTCGAAGACACGGTTGACGATGGAAGGGTTCGCGTCGAGCATCCGGGGTACGATCAGGACGGTTAGGGAGACATGTTATTCGATACTGTGGGCGTTGGGAAAGCTGGACATCAACTTTTACGACTACGCGGAGCTGCCGGGTCCCCTGACGATTGCGATGTTTCAGGACGCGGACTCGTTGAGTTCGCACCAGATGACGACGCTGATTAATATTAGCAGGGTGATACTGGACGAGTGTCCTGTGCAGTACCGGCAGCATTTCTTGACGCCGTTTTTGTCGAGTATGTTTTTGCAAGTGGATAAGAAAGTTGGCGGGGAGTGGACGAGGCTGGTGAATGCGGGGTTGATTGCAACGAGCGAGGAGGATAAGCTGGCAGTCGAGATGAAGGAGGAGAGCGTGCTACGGCAGTTGACTTATACGGCAGTGCTGGTAGTTGCGCAGCTTTTGGATCCCGGACGACCAGGTATTTATTTTTTCTTCTTCTTATTTCCATCACGTCTATGGAGGGTTCTCGTGGTATATATTTTATTATAGCAGGATTCACTAACTACTGTGTGTGTGAAATCAGAACCAGGGACGACGGAGTCGCAAGACATGTCGCAATCCGGGTCGATGACGAAGAAGGAAGGACAGATGCGAGAGTTTATTCTTTCGAGCAATGTTATTCTGGAGCCATTGATACTGTTTTGCACGCACGTGCTCGGGATGAAGGATTCTCGGTGCTGCGGGATAATAATCCGGGTGTTCAGGTCTATTATCGATGAGTTTGTGACGCGGGCGGAGTTGAGGGAGTTTATCTGTCGGGAGGTGTTTATGGCTGCTATTAATGTGAGTATTCGTTTTCCCTTTTTTAAAATTTAAAATTTATTTTACGAAAAAAAAAAAATATGAATTAACGGGGTATCAATTATAGTCTTTCAACGACGACTACTTTGTGGAAGTGCAGAAAGATCTGGCGGGTCTGATAGTGCAGATTTACACGCTATACTCGCCGTACACGGACCATCCACGCCTGCTGCTGCTCAAGATACCGGGCGTGACGGAGAGGAAAGTGGATACTTTCCACCGACGGCTGATGAGTTCGAGTAACGTGAGGGTGCAGCGGACGCTAATGTTGGATTTGTTGAGCGATGTGAGAGGGGTGGCGATTAGTGAAAAGGGAAAAGTGGTTATTCCGAAGGCGAAGGAGAAGGCGGAGAAGGAGAAGGAACGGGAGAGAGAGAAGGAGAGAGAGAGGAGGGCGGTTGTGGAGCGGGAGGCGATGCAGGGGGGTAGGACGCCGGAGTATGGGGGGTTGGCGGATATGTTTTCGTGAGAAAATATCATATTCGATATAGAGAGTTTGGGGAATTTATGTGTACAGGGAGGACAATCGGCATACATCTTTTTTTCCTTCCTTTCTTCCTTTCGTTCTTTCCTTTTAATTTGTGTAAATTTTCTTTCTCTCTTTTCTGAGCGGCATTTTTTTTTGTTTTTTTTTGTTTTGTTTTTGCATTTATAATACGCATACAGCATAGGGTCAAGCAGGAATACAAGGAGAGGAGAGGAGGAGGACAGGGACTGAGAGAATAAAGAGCGGCAGCAGCAATGATATCAGAGAAAGGAAGAGACAACACCAGCACTCCGTGGACGAACAATCTTAAAATGAACGGGTTTGATAGTTTGATAACGGGGTATGCGACAAACACCGTGGTTCCTGTTGGGTTTTTTCCCCTCGTCGTGCCTGTCAAAAGGTAAATTCAACGACATGCGGTCAAACATGTTGAAATGGAGTGGTTTTTCTGGGTTTGGAGTGGGAAACTTGAAACTGCGACTAACTTTTTTACTGTACGTTCTGAAAAGAGGAAATGCTTGTAACAATGACAATGACCGAGTAAAAAACCAAGTAGGGGACGACTTGTTTATTATCTGGCGTGATCACTCCTTCTCACTCGGACCCTGCACGATTGCGACTGGAACTAGGCGAAGAGGAGAATCGGCACCAGACTGGCGAGGGTTCTGGCGGGGAAGAAAAAGCAAACAAGTGGTAGACGCAAGAAGGAATCTATCCAGCCTTCGGGTTTAAATTCATGCAGAGTAATTAATAGTGATATAATATTTACAGCTTGGTAGTTACGAAGGTACTTTTTGGCTGTGAGAATAAGAGACGTATATATTGACCAGTGGTATAGTATAATATATCAGATTTGTATTGAAAAGTAGTAGCTTCTAACAGCAAGAGAGCAAAAATATGTGCATGCTTATATATCATTGTCATTAGATATCACTGCATCTACAGAGGATTTTGGATAGAATATAAGCAGTCTGCTTTAACTTATATTCTGTGCATAATAATCAATCGTATTGAAGCAGAGTAAAAGTGGTTGTGTTGGAGGTTGCCTTTTTCCCCTCTTTTTTTTTTCCCTTCCTTTTCTCTTTTCCCTCGCTTTTCCTCTTCTCTTCTTCTTCTTTTTTCCTACTTTCTTCTTTCTTTCTTATTGTCCTTCCGAGCAATTTTTTTCTCATCGCGCAAAACGTCCCCAAAAAAAAAACATCCCCCGCTGATTTTACCAGTTTGACGCCGCCCGAAAACCCGCGCCGGGACCTTTTTGTTTTCGTTCTCGACAGTCGCTGCGAGTTAAAGCTGGTTCCGTTCGGAAAGCTGTCAAACCTGCCTCCAACCGTTTTACCGGGTTTTTCGACTCTGATTGAACGATTGATTGAGCTTTCGAAGGCCTTCGCAATCAAACACTTTTTCTCGCTTTCCTTCCCCGACCGCTTACAAACACCACCTCTTCTACTTCTATCTTGATATCTCTTCTATCTCTCTCTCCCTCCCTCTCTCGATATCACTAGGTAACTTGCCTATTCCTCATTTCTTGTATTTCTGATAATTGTGGCACAAGCTGATATATTTATAGCAATCCGATTGATAGGACAAGAAGACCCGTTTGCTTCTGCTGCTCTACTCGCTGCCTGCTTGCTCTCTCTCTCTCTCTCTTCTTCCACGCGAACAAACATCGCCAAATCCAACTGTCGGCGTCAAACATCTCCGCCCATCTCGTCGCCCCGGACAGGTGTTGCTACCTTTCACATTCCAACATTTCTCATTCTCATCTTTTTTACGCTCTTGATAGTCTCTCTGCTGGAGGGCATTTGCGACCGAGATTGGATCTATCCGCTGCTCGAGTCTCGTCTTTTTTACTCTATTCTTATCGTTCCGCTTTTTTAAATTTCTTTCCATCTTTCATCGCAGCCGGTTTGGCAGCATCGCACAAAAATGGCCTTCCTGGGCTCCCCGCCACAGTCCTACTGGCCCTCCCCGTTTGTCGCCGACCCTGCTTTCGATCCCGAACTCACCGATCCAGCGACGACCCTCCACGACAACCAGCAAACTTCCTTACCTCATGGCCTCGCCGCAACCGACAATGCCCACCATCTGCTGGATCCTGCACTCTCCGATGAGATGCCCTCTCAGGCGCAGCATCCCATCATCTTCCACCAGACCTCCCCTCACTCCTACGCCCCTCCTCCAGGTTTCGAACACGGCCTCCCACCACCCTCCCAGCCGTCCCTGTCGCAGCAACCACCACCTCCACCACCGCCGGAACAGTTATACTCACCCGGTCGCATCGTCAGACCGCCGACCGTGAAGGAGATGCAGACCCACAACAGCGGTGAAGTCGTCATGGACGACGGCCACGGAGCCGCCTACATCGCTCCCGCCCAGCACCCTTTCCTCGGAAACGGCATGCACCATCCGGATATGCACCAACCCCTCGGTCAGCCTCCTCAGATCAAATTCAGAGCCAACACCAACAGCAATTCTGGCGGTGGAGGCCACGGTCGACGGCCCAAAATGACCAAGGAGGAGCAGATGGCTCGGCGCAGGCTCAGAACCGACACCGACGAGTACCGTACCCAAGAACGGGAGAGGATGAGACGGAGGAGGGCTAGGGAGAAGGAGGACCGCGATCGAACCAAACAGGAACAAGAGGACCAGTTGAGAGCCGAGGGTAAGGAGAGCTGGATCGCACCTGCTGCCACCACCGATAACACCACCACTCCGAAGAGGAAGACGGTCAAAATGGTTAAGAAGAAGGCACCCGCAGCCTCGAGCACCGATGAGGGTAGGGCCGTTTTAAGCCCTTAACCTTCATACTTTTTTCTCTCTCTCTTTTCCTTCTGTAGTCTTTGTTTGTTTAGATCTTGCTAATTGGTGTTTTTCTTCCTTTGATTTTCTTGTAGGCGGCCTTGCTGAAGAAGATGCATCACGAGATAAGAAACGACAGGCTAAAGTTGACAACAGAGCCGCTTCCCAAGAAACCGATGAAGCATCTCCGGAACCGATGGATGATTCAATCGACGACGACGACGACGACGATGACGACGTTAAAACGGAGCTGGGCGAAGAATATGCCGCTGCTGCAAGGGATGGTACGCATGAAAATGGCGAACAGGCCGACGGACTCGCGAACGAACACCACGAAGGAGACAATGCCGGAGAGATTATGGATGAATTTACTGGGGAGGGGGAGTCAGCTAAAGAGAAGGAAATGAACACTCGAACTTCCGCTAGACGTGCGGCTCTCGCGAAGACCGCTTCTACTACTCCGGCCTCCAGCCGACCTACTCGCTCTGCCGCGAAAACGTCTCCCGCTAAAACGTCCACTGCTACCCGTCTAGCGAAAGGGGTCCGTTCGGCTGTCGAGCTGGAGAAGATTGTCCAAGAAGTCACGACGACCCGATCCGGAAGAACCACCAGAAGTGCGCTTAGTACCCCGAAAACAGCGGATAAGAAGGAGTCCCCCGTCCCTGCGACCCAAGCTTCTGCTACCGTGGCGGCTGCCGTTGCCGCTGCGGCAACCCCGGTTCCCCTCAAGATCACGACACGAAAACAGACGGTTACCACCCCAGCTAGTCCCTCCTCTCCCGCCATCAGCAAGACCCGCGTCTCCTTGAAATCCCTCTCCACTACCAGCAACCCAGCTGCTACCTCAGTCCCTAACCTCAATGTCGCGGAAGCCAAATCCCCGAGCTCGGTCCGTGGAGCTGATCCCAAATCGTCGGGCTCAGCGGGAATGGCACCGGTTGTCATGTTGTTCGGATATCCGGCCGGAGTGAACCCACCTTGTGAGGTCTCCTCTGTTTCCGTAACCGTTGAGAGTACCAAGACGAATAAGATTTGTATGATGACGGCGGAGGATATGAGACGACCGGCTACTCCGACTGCTGATGGTGAAGGAGAAGGTGAGAGGATGGAACTCGACGATGGGAATGAGGAGAAGAACGAAGGTGCGGGTGAAGATGGGGAAGCCAACATCGAAGAAAAGGCGATGGGTGATATGGAGAAGGAGGACACGGCATTGGATACAGATCCGGCTCTTGTCTCTGAAGGACAGGCCGCTAGTAGCCCGGCAGCTCAACGAAAGTCTACTACTCCGGATGCGAATGGAAACGGAAGGTTCAGCTGGGATCTCGTGGTGCAGATGTTGAAGGCGGATATCGGGTTCGATCCTGCCACGGACGAGCTGGTCGGATTTCATCATAAGGATCCGTTGTTGTTGAGCTGTGATCGACATATTAACACGGCGATGGTGATGGCTGCGAAGGAGGGTGTTAGGATGCCAAAATGGTATGTGTACGAGAAGCAGTAGGGGAGGTATCTTTTTTTCTCTCTCCTTTTTATCTGCTTGTCTACATGGTATGGATTTATGAGATGCGATGAAGAGTCCCCCTTGCCTTGGCTTCTTTTCACAGAGAGAAACTCGAACGATCGACTTTAGGGGTTTATGTGTGGACTATTATAGGATTGACTGGATTCTTTTCTTTATCATTTACTTAATTGTTTTTCCCTTCTGTCGTGGTTTGGTTTTCAAAATGCGCGCGAAGACGTGATACGTCTCTTTACGAACTTGCTCTACATTTGCTCTTGTCTTCATTTTTTTGACGTTTAATACAATACCCATTCTGTTCTATAGTATGCTAGTCTTTTTGGTCTCCGTTTTGGGGTTTTAGTGCTTTTTTCGAATATAATATCCAATTGCTGAGTTTACACATCTTTGCTGGTACTTATCGGGGTGCTTAAAATTGGAATCATAGTTATATTTGTGGGTTCGATTTTCCGCCGGTGCTTCTGGTTCTTTTGCTTTCCTGCTACGATATAATATACTTACGAAGCATTACATTTTATATTCATATTATTTTACTTTCGATTTACTCTTTAACTGGTTCAAAGTGAGCTGTGAGAGATACCTGCTGAAGTAGCGGCGCAAGAGTGTGCGGCTTTTGAAGCGAACGAATGAGAGGCGGGGCTGGCTAGTCGTGGGCAGCCATCAGCTGAGAGGCTAGCTAGCTTCCCCTGCATCTCCCTCTCTCCATCTCGCGCTCGCTCCACGTCCACGTCCACGAGGCGCATCGGGACGGGGAATGTCACAGCTGTGAAGATATAAATAAGCTGACCCTCCTCCTCCTCTTTTCTTCCCCGTGATTTCTCTCCCCCACCGGTATCAAAAAACTTCCCCAAAAACCTTACAAATTTGACTCCCTCAAACAAAAAGAATAAACAATAATAACAAAAGTTATGCGCTGGACTCCGAACCTTCTCCCGCTCATAGCGGCGGCAGCTCTGACGCCATCCGTCGTCACCGCCTGGGGGTTCTACGGGCACAAAACCGTCGCCCTGCTAGCCTCCCGCTACTTACTCCCGGAAACCGCAGTCTTCGTCCGCACGTACCTGTACAAAGACCAAACCATCATGGACGCCGCTGTGTGGGCCGATCGGTACGCGCATATCCCGCTGGGGAGGTACTCCAAGACCTGGCACTACATCGACGCCCAAGACGACCCACCGACGAGCTGCGGGGTCAACTATAATCGCGATTGTGCGATTAACGGGAGCGGGTGCATCGTCAGCGCTATTGTTAATATGGTTAGTTCTCATCTACATTCCTCCCTTTCTAATAACTTACATTTCTAAATTACTAAATGATGAATGGAAAAAAAATGCAATAGACCGCCCGCCTGCAAGACGAAACCCTCCCCTGGCCCCAACGCGCCCAGGCGCTCCGCTTCGTCCTCCACTTCGTCGGCGATGTCCACCAACCTTTACACACGGAACATAAACTCCGCGGCGGGAATTCAATCCACGTTCTTTTCCACCACCACGAAACGAACCTGCATACGATCTGGGACTCCCGTATAATCGAAGCCGCCCGGGGACGCCCCAACGAACGTAACATTATCGGATTCGCGAACGAGCTGCAAGACCGTATCGAGAATGGAGAGTACGCCAGCTTTACGAACGAATGGAAGGAGTGTTTGAACGTCACCGATGCGGAGAAGTGCAGTCTGGTCTGGGCCGACGATGCGAATAAATTGATCTGTAGTTATGTATTGAAAGAGGAAGTCGAAGGGTTGGAGTTGGGAGGGGAGTACGCGGCTGGGGCTGTGCCGTTGATTGAGAAACAGATTGCTATGGCCGGATACAGACTTGCGGGTTGGTTGAATATGATTGTTGCAGGGAGGGACGGGCTCGATGAGGCCGAGGAGGATAGGGTTGCTTATGGAGAGTGGGTTTTGAGCGGGGAGAAGGAGGTGATGGAGGAGGAGGATTTGGAGATTGAGAGAGAGATTGAGGAGATGAGAGAGCAGTTGAGGAAGTTTGAAGGGTTGAAGGTACAAGCATAAAGAGGGTTGTATATTTACGGGCATGTGTGATTATTACTTGGCCAGCCGGTGTCTTATAAGCTTGTTTTTAAATTTTGTGATATTTTGACGGATGTTTATGATAGCGAGATATCTGGCGGTGTCTGTTTTGTTTGGGTAGTATATACTAAGATCCGACTATATTGGAGAGAGAGCACGAAGATGTGGTGGGAGTTTGGAGTTTTAATCAGACTGGGAAAGGGAGAGCTCTACGTTATTGTATGATACTCCATTTTTTTAATACAGATCAACTATATACACCAAAGTGCCGTATACGTAACAGAAATGTGGTATCTAAAAACCCCGATATGCAAAACTACCTGGGTAAGGCTTCTCACCGCAGTCCCAATCTTTCCTCCACCCGCCGCCGTACCTCTGCCATCTCTTGTCCTTGCCCTTCAAACATCCTATCCACTCGGATTTGTAGGGTTGATCGATCTCCGGTACCTAGTATCTGTACCAACCGATCAATCGCTCTGCTATCTCTTTCTTGCTCCACTACCGGTTCCTCTTCCTCAACCACCGGGGTCTCTTCTTCCTGCTCGTCAGCAGGTATATCCATCCCCGCGGTGGCATCCACGCCAAATCGCTCCGAGAACCAAACCCGGAGCTCTCGTGGTACGAGGCCCACGTTTATTGCTAACTGTGCCCTTTCCCTTACTCCCATGCCGTTGGGGAACCCAACTCCATCTTCAATCATCGTGATCAAAGTAGCCTGCAAGTCCTCTTCTCCAACCTCGAACGTACCTTCCGCACCAGGAACAGGGGTAGCAGCAGCAGGATCAGCGTTCACCACTCCACCTCCAACAGGTCCCTGCGGCGCCGGCGGCGCTTGAAAACTCGGCATCAAACTTCTCAGGAATACTTCAAATAGTCCTCCTCCTCCAAGATCACTCCCCTCCTCGGCACCACCAACCCCTCCTCTCGCCGCTCCGCTCTCCAACTCCTTCTGATACGCACTTTCCCCACCAACCGGCGGCATCACATCCCACGCATACCCCTGGTCGTCTCTCAGCGCCTTTGGCAAAAACCCAATCAACCCTCTCCCTTCACTCGGCTCCATCAAAAAAACATGTCTCGCCAGATCCCTCAGTTTCTCCCCGGCGTACACACCCGCCACACTCTCCGTCTTCACTGCCTTCTTCAAATCCCCCATCTCCTTCACCGCATCGACAAGAAACCTCGCATGTTCCGGAATATTCCACAAATCCCCCATGCGCAGCGCATACATCTCTGCCAACAATCCGTCCGTATCGCTAGGCGGTAACGAACCCCACAATCCCTCAGGTAAATTCCCACCACCGCTATTCTCCACAGCCAAGCTACCGTGTAACTTTGTGAGCATCCAGGGAAACCGTGTCACCGCGTCCTTTAATCTGGCTCTTGCGGCGTCGATGTTTCCCGCCATGAATTCGGCGAGGGAGAGGGAGTAGAGGATATTCGGACTGCCGGATTGCCATTCTTCTTTTAACAGCGGGCTTCCCGCGAGTTCGATGAGTATTTGCGGGGCCCGTGATTTAAGCGCGTATTGATCGATCACTAGTTGTAAACATAGCGGATCGCTGAGTGGGTCGAGTTGTAGTAGCATCCGTATGAATTCTAGGCCTGTTCTCCATAGTCCTCGACGGGATAACGAGAGCACGTATTTCCAACCTGCGAAGTATAGTTCGCGGTTTTCAAAGTGGGCGAATGAGAGGCGGGCGATGCCACTGGCGAGGGAGGTGGGGAAGACGGAGTGCGAGGAGCGGCCGAGCGAGAAGAGGGCGCGGGAGATGAGGGTTTGGGAAGTGGTGGGGTCGTTGGACTGGGCGAGTGCGATGTGGGAGGTTTGCAGGAGGGTGGAAATGTGGTACGGGTGGGAGTGGAGGTGGGTTACCATGCGTTCGGGGTCTTAAAAGTGTAATTCTACCGTCAGCAATGGATGTCTGTATTTTTGTGGTTTATAAATTGTATGATTTTCATGGGTGTAACTTACCCATCGATCGGACGCACTCGTTGAACTGTCGTTGGACGTCCTGGTAAGCTCGCGAATGAACGTAGCGGAACAGTACGGTGCCATCCTCTGCATTCTTCTCGACGAGTTCCATTGATAAGCCACCACTCCCTTCTCGTGGCCAGTTCTCACCCGCCTGGACAAAGACGTTACGACGGCCACCGCTGGCGACTAGAGGACGTCCGCCGGGAGGACGCTGACCGCGGGGTAGTTGACGGGTATCCGTGGGTGCTTCACGGGACGCTGCGGCACGGCCGAAGAGCTTGCGCATTTCATTTTCGAGGTCGAGATGGCGAGGCTCAATGTGCAGGAGAGAATGGAGTTGCGATGAGGGGGGTGCCGAGGAAATTGTGGGGCCAGTGGCATCTGTGGAGGATATTGTGGTCGATTTGAGAGCTTGTGCTAGGACGGAGTCGAAATTGTCGTCGTTGGAGTCTTCTTCCTGCTCTTTCCCCTTTGCTTTCCCTTTTCCCTTCTTTTTCTTCTTCTTCTTTTTAGATTTCGAGGATGAAGTCGCAGGAGCAGCAGGTTTGGCTCCTGCTTCCTCATCTAGCTCATCCTCGTCTTCTTCGGCGTCGGCCTCCTCGAGCTCAGCATTTAGCATTGCGAAGAGGTTGGGCTTCTTCGAGACGACCGGTGTATCTTCCTCCTCGTCCTCTTCTTCGTCATCTTCATCAGCCTCGCCGTCTTGGGCGGGTGGAGGGGTAGCTGCCAGGGCTGCCATGCGGTCTAGTTCCGCTTGCCGCTGGGCTTTCTTGAGCGCACGAGAAGACATGGCGATGCGATATATAGACAGTAAAGAAGCCTGGATATAAGTTAGTGGTAATAATTTTTCCTTAAATGTAGAACTGGAAGCTCACCTCAAGCAATGTTTTAAAAGTGACGCTATCGCGATGCCATGAAAGTCGAATGGAAGCTGAAAGAAAGAAGGTTGAAATGAGTCGTCGAAAGATGCGGCCAAAGATGCGGCAACACATTCGAGACGAGAAACATGTCGTCAACCTTCCAACCCAACACGGTTTCCCATACAAACCAACTCCTCCCTCTCCACCAACCCGTCGAATAACCCTCCTCGACAAGAAGCTGCATCTCGACTTCAATCTTTCGGAATGCCCGGTCCTCAGTCGCCTCCTCCCGATGAGGAGCTCTGCACATACTGCGCCTGGATTCCCTACGCAATCGTGTCCATTCCGATTGTCGTCCCGCTGTTGCTGCTGCTGCTCCACCGGCCGATCCTCTCTCTCATCGGTCTGTCCATTCGCAATTCTAACGGGGACAAACGGGAGCTTCTGTTGAAGGCTAGTCACGAAGAAGCAGACCGTGTTACCCCATCGAACAAAACTCCTCCAAAGCCGGATGTTATCGTTGGATTCTTCCATCCTTACTGGTATTTATATTACAGCCCACCTACGATTTAAACAGCTGCTATCATAGCTTCAAATCCTACGATAACTGACGTAATTATTTTTATAACGCCATAGCAATGCTGGTGGCGGCGGTGAACGAGTCCTCTGGGCCGCAATCCACGCCAACCAGCAGCACCACCCGAATATCCTCAACATAGTCTATACCGGCGACCACGTCTCCAAAGCCACCATCCTCTCCAACGTCCAACTCCGCTTCGACATCACCTTAGACCCTTCCCTGGTCCAATTCATCCACCTTCAAAAACGTCACATGGTATCCTCGTCTTCCTGGCCGAGATTCACGCTGCTAGGGCAGTCCCTCGGATCTGTGATTCTGGCGTTGGAGGCGTTTGGCATGTTGGTTCCGGATGTTTATATCGATACTATGGGGTATGCGTTTACCGTCCTTTTGGCCAAGAAGTTGTTTGGTATTCCTACGGGAGCGTACGTACATTACCCGACTATCAGCACGGACATGCTGGGAGCTTTATCACCGGAGAAAAGCTTGAAGAAACGATACTGGCAGGCTTTTGCCGTGCTGTACAGTTACGCGGGATCTGGTATCGATATCGTGGTGGCGAACAGCAGCTGGACGGCAGGGCACTTGAATTCTTTGTGGAGGGGGGAGAGTAGCGAGGGGGCACCGGCATTCGGCGGCGGCTTGGCGACTGTGATAAAGTGGATTTCGGGGCGGAGGAAGAAGGAAAAAGTCGACGTGCTATTCCCACCTTGTGCGGTGAAAAAGCTAGCGGACTCGATACCAGCATTAAAGGAAAAGAGAGATAACGCAATCCTCTACATCGCGCAGTTTCGGCCGGAGAAAAACCACCCGTTGGTACTACAGGCCTTTCAGAAGTTTATTAGTACCGCGCCGAAAGCATTAAATGAGACTAAATTGGTGCTGATCGGGTCGGTGAGGGAGGACCAGGATGAAAAAAAGGTCTACGAGTTGAGGTTGATGGCGAAGGAATTGCAGATTGAGGAAAATGTGATGTTTATCACGAATGCGCCGTGGAGCGATGTCATTAAGTGGTTGGGGAAGGCAAGCTTGGGCGTTAACGCCATGTGGAACGAGCATTTTGGGATCGGGGTTGTGGAGTATCAAGCTGCGGGGTTGATTGGAGTTGTACATGATAGTGGTGGACCGAGACTGGATATTGTGGTTGAAGTTGATGGAGCGAGAACTGGTGAGTTATAACCGACATATGAAGGCTTGCGGATCTGAGGAACCCATGCTGATATATTTACAGGATACCATGCGACAACGGCGGACGAGTTCGCAAAAGGATTCAAGGAAGCACTCTCGCTTAGCCCCGAGGAGACCTCTGCGATGCGAGAGCGGGCTAGAAAGTCGTCTCTACGATTTTCAGAAGAAATCTTTGAAGAGCAATGGAACGTAGTAATGGACTCTTTGCTGGGATTGCTGGACGAGAAGAAGAAGAGGTAGCCAGGGTTGTTGAATCTACAAAGTTCAAGCGACGCATATGGAATACAGGTTTGAATGTGCTTTTGGATCAAGGTGTTTCGTTTCGTTTTGGATACCCGGATATTCCCATATATACAGTTTACATTGGGTCTTAGATAGCATATATACATTGCATCTCTGGTTGACCCCGTCAGGAGTTAATCTACTCACGAGGTTGCGCTAGGTCCCCTTTTGATATCGTCTTCCGTATTCTTTTTCAACCAACTTGGTACTTTACCTGGGACTGGTTCCACGGTCTTCGCGAAGGGCATCAGCTTCGCCAAGATCATATTCTGCAACAACGAGTAAGAACCCGACGTGATCCAGTACAGCAACAAGATGGAAGGTGAGTTCAACGTCATCGGGATGACAGCAATGCTGATACCCATAAGAGCGCTACGGAGATGTTTTCGCCAGCCGGTTGGTTCTCTATTGGAGCGTAGAGAAATTGACTAAACCCCATTTAATTCCCACGTTAGTTTGATGTTGACGAATAAAGACGAAGAAGGAGCTTCTTACGGCAACATTGGTAAACAGCGTCAGGGAGAACATGATGGGTAGGATCATGAGCGGATCCGGCTGCAGCAGATCCGGAAACCAGCCTTCAATGCCGCCATTCCGCATTTGTTCTCGAGCAGCTGTAATGACTTCGTCTACCCCACCGATTCCATTATCGGCCACGGCAACGTTATCCATAGAATTCCCAGCAGTACTTCCAACCACCAAACCGCTGGCATTTGTATCTACGTCGATACCCGCAGCTCCCCCACCAACCGCACTAGCTCGCTTCCCAGCATTATTCGACACCCACAAACCCTCCACTCCAGCCAACCGCCTAACGGTAATAGATGCGACAAACCAGACTGGAATCTGCATGAGTCCAACGAACCCCTTCCAGTACTGACATCCGAATTTCTTATATATCTCAACCCGTTTCCTCCTAGTCCTGGCCAGCACCTCCTTCTGCCACGCCTCCGGCGAACCGTACAATTTTGTACCCACTAATTCCTTCGGAGTATTGGGTGAAGCCGGGTACCTCTCGCTTGCGACTTGAGTGCGGTATATGGCGCTCCAGGCGCTGACCAGCGGCGAAAGGGAGATTTGCTTGTTGGTGCGTTTATAGGAGTAGATTGTGAAAGGGAGGGTGATTGCTGTGCGGGTAAGGATGGCGATCAACGGAATGGTAAAGAGCCAGGGGAGGGAGGTGGTGGATTGGAGGGTTAGGACGAGGGATTGGGTTGTTTCGAGGAGGGTGTCTATGGTGGATGTGGTTGTGATTGTGCGATGGCTGGTGAGGCCGGGATGCCGATTGTTGAAGCCATTGGGTGAGGCATTGAGATTTGAGAGGAAGAGGAGGGACCGAGGTTGTATTTGTAGTCGAGGATGGTGGTGACGGAGATATCGTGAAAGAAGGAGGAGAGAGGAGGGGGTTGAAGGAGGCATCGTTGGTTTCGTTGAAGAATGGCTATTGGCTGTGGGCGGAGGGAAGTGTGTTGGAATGTTGATTTCCAACACAAAATATCCTGCCGATCTTTCCTAGCAACTACACAAACTTCTCTCTCTCCGTGTCGATTCCGACAATGCTATTGAACCACTCGAAGAAGCTCTTTACCCAGCCTTTTCTTTCTGCACCTTCTCCTCCTAAGCTGATACTTGAAGTTGGACTGCTGGCGTACATGCTAGCATACGGGTATCCGTTATTTTCGGTGTATACGGGAAGCTGCTTGCGATTGGTTTCCGTGGGATCCTCCCGGAAAACGATATCTTCCATATTCGATAGTAAGCTCATGGCTGGCTAGTACGGTGGGGTAGTTTGATACTGAAAATTGAGAGTGTGCTGTATTATATATGTCAAATTGATTGACGTTGTAACGTAGTATTACATATCATCAGGATCACCCTGATCTTCTCTTCCATCTAGCAATATATTTGCTCTACGGCTGTTATATTAAGTATACACTCCTACCCACCCAAATTTCAACGGTCGTTTAATCTTCTTCGGTGGATAGGAAAGCCACATCTCCTCCAAACGGACTCGCGAATCTCCTGGAACGGAACTCTGAGCTGCTGACATTGGTACTCATCATGCTGTATACGTTATTTTGTAGTCTCCTCGTTTGCATATATTCATAGTATTCGTTAGAGAGAGTATTCAAGATAGACTCGCTTCATCAATGACTGAATAACACCAACTACCAGATTGGCAAAGTCCAGGCGCGTAAAGTGTAATTTTGTTAGAATTGTTAGGAATAACCGAAGCCTACCATTGTTTGCCCCCTTCTTCAAAAGAGCCATCTTTAACACTAGGACAAGGGGCTGTCTCAGTAGCAAAAACCGTGGTCGGCTGGTGATAGCCGTACTGGTGGTTAGTGTTAGATGTTTCCTTTGTTTTAATCTACAACCAGGTTGCACCATAAATTTTGTAGGCGACTTACTACAGATGTCAAAGTCGACTGGGTGAGGGTGATTCCCCGACAAGAACAAGCACTGGAGTATCTAGATACTCCAGAGCATGCAGAAGCGTACCCAGGGGAAGTGGTGACCGAGTATGTCGCAGCTCGCTTCTCAAGGTTCCGAGCAATACGAGTCGGGTTCACCGTGACCGTGACCGTAGTGGTTTTAAATACCGCGGCCAATAAGTCCAAGTCAGTCTAATTGCAGATATCGAGATGCGAATGATACCAGGAGGTACTTACACAACGTCTAGAGTAATAAAATATATAAGGGTCAACATAAATCTAGAGCAATCGGCTCTCCTGGCTGGGATCTCGTGAATGCTCCCGGTAACCTGCCGGGCACAATTGTCCGCATTGCAGCCAGGTTTCGCGTCGTCGTCGTCGCACCACTTACTACGGCGCTAGATAGAAAGAAGAGAGTGACAATTATAGTAGTTAAACGGGACAGCATTTTGGCAAAGCTGATATGATGTACTTCGTATTTACCAAGCCTCTTGGATCATACGTTCGGTTTTATTATATATTACTGGGGTAATTAAATATCAAACCTTTAATTACATGAAGGGTACTTCGTACTTCCATTCTCAATAAATTACTTTTTGTTTCTCAAATTGGGGCATCTGTGATTCGTTGGAAGCCTTCAGCCGCAGGCTAACTAGACCCAAGTTTCTTACATACAGGGAGCTAACCGCACCAGGCTAGCAACGGAACACAACTTAAAATTATAATCGTGAGAATCCAACATCAGCTTGACATTCCAATGCTCCGTGGACAACACTGACGGTCGAAAATGGTATAGTTTCCTAATGAGGTTACCCAGCGGGCACTTGATGAAATTTCAAAGCTGATCTCGTCTGGCTTCAGAGTCGAAGTGGCCCTACAGGGCTGCTCGTATGCATTTGCTGGCGCCGTCACACAAGCAATTGATCACGAGATCAAGAACTTCAGATACCCCTTTTACTTGCCTGCAAATATTTAGCTCTTCAATTGATGGGGGGTAATATGTGGGCTGTATATGAGCTCGAGCACGCACGTGCATATTGTTGTTAACAGTGCTGGGTACAGTGCAAACACCCATTCTCAGAAACTATTAACCATCTTGATTATGCGGGAGATACCAATAGGATGTAATTCCATTATTGCTTTTGAAATGCGTTTAGAAAAAGTTGGGTGCCAGGAACAGTGGGTTATATAGGCCTATAGGACCTATCTCTTGATGCCCATTTTTAATACTTTAACTTTGCTTAGACTATATACGAGCTTTTACACAAAGTAGACAGACTCGCAGAAATAACTTAAAACATAACTCAGTAGCTTTTCTAGGCTAACACCGAACTAATTAATCGCCAATCACAATATTTAAACCAGACGAATAATCGGTTGGCGTTAACTCACTATATCTAAGCACATGCGTGGCTAGGTTCGTCTAAAGGACGGGGTAGCTTGGTGACCCTTTCTATGCCTCTCCGACAATTCATATTTCGGTCACGGTATATATAACAAAGAGAACTTGATCCGAAAGTCTGTTTACCCAATGCAGCCAATCTAACAAAACCCCTCTACGACATCGGTCATATTGTCGTATGAACTAGATGAGCTAGGACTATAAAGTAATACATATTCAACTTATTCGAAAAAGCTATCAACATAACATAGTATTGTATTATATCGGAAGCATGCCGTGGTTCGGAGTCTTTTCCTAGTTGCCAGGAATTACAATCACGCGAACCAAGGCATTGAGAGTTCATGTGGCATTCATTAATAAGTAACACTGCCCTAGTTGTTAATACATCTAGATCGGATCGCCAACTAGGCAGTAATGATGTCAGTCACTTCGTAATATTAATCGATTAATCATTCACTTAATTTAAGTATTTAAGCTTCGAACCTGTTTTGACCTCTTCTAGAGAAATACATCTACAATAATATATCTGAAACTTCTTGTATTATTTCTAGCACTCGAGTGAATGCACCGTTGTGATTAAGAAACCATCGGTACATAATTAATATATTCTCAGATCTCCACAGAGGCGTTTTGATATATTAGCACGGGACAGATCCATACGCTGCAGCAGTCTGCACTGATTTGCAGGCTTACTATTTGGGGCAGCGTGCCGATGTCTTTTGGACTGAATCCCTAAATACCAGGTGGGCATACTGGGTTGGATATGTACGTACACAAAGTATATTATGATAAAACAAGTTTTCAAGGATTCACGCAACCGAGGTGGAGTCCAACAGGATGTTTATCCGGGTGCAATTAATTTCGAATAATCTCCGCTAACCGCTGTGGCCACCATCAAGACGGTACGGCCGTAGATGTAGCGTTCGAGAAAATGGTACTTGTAGAAATGTTACCCCATATCGCTTGGAGATTTGCAGGGTTTCCCTAACTCATCTGGCCATGTTATCTTTATATCTGTCAACAGGGTTGGCATATCCATGCCCCATGTCGACACATGTCTCAGTCAAATCTTGGCCGCCTTGATTCTACCATGATTCCTGGAAAGCTAGCGATGGCTTGAGAAATTTCAAAATATCTAATAGAACAAGCGTAAGGTTGTATTGCGTCGTCGGAAAGTAAATCATATTCGGTCGCAGTGTTTCGATAAGGAGATGGTGAAATGGTACGAAGTAAAACTAAAGTACGAAATTCGTGCTATATAAACAATGAGGTTACTTTCGATAGCCGAACTCCGAGACCGAACGTACACAGTGTAATCAGGTTGCAGATTCTTGGCCTATATAAAGATTATCAAAGCCAAACAGAGGTTAGATACCACAAGACTACGTATGCCGCGAAGGCGCAAGACAGAATATTCTTTAGACGCCTCCTTTATCAAACGGGATTAACGATGGAACATCAAGGCCAGAAGTTCAGAAGGGTTTAGTGACCGAACATCTCAATTCGAAAGTCTGAGACCATCGAGCTAGGGAGGGCGGAAACTAAAGATGAGTCAAAATTGCAAAGAACGAGCTGATACCACACAATCTCTGTTAGAAGCGAGTCATGGAGGCAGGTCTCGGTACATCAGGGAGACAAGAGAGAACAAGAAAAAGTAAAAAGCAAGAGAGGTATCGAGTGAACTGAGCTAAGTTGTGTTAGGTGATCATGGGGTCACCATTTACAGCCCAAAGGATGTTGCAGATATGGTCCCAAGGGCAAAACAGGTCTTTACCGGATTCGTTCTGACAAGCTCCTCACCATGAGGATTAGTATGCGTTGCGATTGGCTGAATGGACAGGTTCTGAGAGGAGATATAGGCCGTTCGTTGATATCATGATTGAGGTGGTACTTCGTTTGTTGGATTGTGGGTTATTCTCAGTCGCGATCGCCAATATAATACGTTTCTGTTGCGGGCGATTTGCAAGTACTAAAGTGAGCATGTGTCAATGTTGTAAAAAGTGGATCATGGGCTGAGAATGTTTGAACCGAAGGCCCAGGCTGGAAGTATTCGATACAAAGAAAGAAAGAGAAATTGATTTGCCTAATAGGTTTCATTTCTTGGAGGACGCACCCGGTCCTTACCTGTCTTGGTATGTCGCCGTAGGAAATTTAGGTGACAGGAATGGATGTGCGTTTTACGAAAGGGAGAGCTGAAGCGGAGATAGTGGTCAGACCACTTGCGAAATGAAACCCGAGACATCATGATATCTTGGATAACAAAAGGCTAGATGGCGAAAGCCTAGCAAGAAAAGGGCTAGATTCGATTTCGCTATGTTTATCAGGCTAATTCAACCATGGCAAGTATTAATTATGGCTAACTGCAATTGACGCAAGTTGCAATTGCAACGTTCCCATACGAGGCTAACAAATTGAATTTATTATAGTAAAAAAGGAACACAAATTAATTAGGATATTCTCCAATTTCGAGCGCAAACCTAACAAAAAATAACCCTGTAAATGGACTTTATTCATCTTGCCACTCTAGCCGCCCTCGTATCTCCTAAAGGCAGACCATTTTTATTTTCTTGTCCAAACATCCTGTCACCGGCCCCCGGTCGTAACCAGGGCCTACAGGGCCTACAACGGCCTCCGTGCAGCTTGGATCGAGCTAGAGGAAAGCTCCATTCGCAAGCGGTCTATTCCAAACATGGTTGCTTACGTCTTCTCTGCAACCACATTGCGAAATATTACCAACATCCGGCATCCCACTAGCAGCGTAACACTGCCTCCTCCCGTTGCACGTGAAAACTGGAACACAAGGTTCTGGATGCGGCTAGCTGATCATTTGCCCTGTATTACCGACGGGTTGAAAATTTGCAAATTCGCCCTTCCTCAATTTCAAAGCCCTTTCATGCTTTGGATTTAATTTCTGCGAAAAGGTGTTGTCGTTTGTGGTAAGTTTGCGAAGCTTGGGAGGCAGGGAAGCGGCTAGCTATCGATATTGGTGGCCACAGGAAGCTTTGTTCTCCACTTTTAACGTTTTAGGAGGAAGATTTACAAGACGGCTTAGGAACAGGGTTTTTACTCCACAAGGATTGCTCAAAAGCCAAAATTTTCCAAGAATAAGTCTAGAAAATCAAATTGTATTAGCCAGTTCGGAAGTAGGCGGATAACTGGCGGCATCATACTTGAAATAATACCAGAAAAAATGCAAAACCTTATCGAACTGCAAGCCTGGATTATCAGAAAGGATGTATCGGTACTTGAAATGTCTCCACCAGCCACATCCTCAGAGATAATTACTGTTGGTTATTTGCAATCTCAACGAACCGAGCTAATGCTCCAGTGTTGGAACACAGACGCCACGGGTTCATTATTAGCTGCATCCTGGGTTTGCCCGAATGACCTGAGAGGCAGGGATGATACTCAATGCACCTGTGGAGACACTTGATAGACTTCCAGGTGCACCACCTGTAGATGATCCAATAGGTATATCAGATGAACTGCACAGGCGGGATGGTACACTGCAGTGAGGTACTACCGGCAGTCTCCCAGTGCTAGATTGGATACAGGTTAGTTTGGAAACTTGTTTTGCTGCGCGACGACGACTAGACTCGGGATACCTGGTCCGAGATAGTTCGAGTTGACGACACCCGAGCCAGACATCTCTCAACTCTTGCGTTGGATTTTGTGATTTGAAGACAGTAATATGCAAAACATTGTCACTTGCAGCTAAACATATGCAGCATCATGCAAGCCAAGTCGCACTAGGAGCCGCCTGTGGATGCCAATCTCAGAGCACCAAAGACAGTGACGAATCTCGAGCACAGTATCTCGCGACGATTGACAAGAGGAATGGGGATGATTTTATTTCACCTGCAGCATTTGAATTTCGCAGGCTTGTTAAATACGATATCGCTCTCCGATCGATCAGCCTTTCGTGGACTCGAAGCAGTAGGAGCAGAAGCGGTCGGACTTTACGTTTTGCTATTAGAAAGATAACATATGCAAGGGTGTCTTCAGACCTCAGCTTGTACGTAAAGTCTCGCAAAAATGCAGCTCACAACGCCACTTCGCAGTCGCAGTCCGTATTTGGACTCGAAAGACTTGTGCTCAGACGTTGATACGAGGGGGCAGCCAAATAAAGACAGAGTGTCGACATAAGAATCAAACAAAAATCAGCCTCAATAACGATGGGAATCCTGTTTGACAGAGAAATGTTTCTATTCTTGACGTTCTCATGGTCAATCCCTGTTCAAAGGCTGCCCCCAGTATCCTTGTTCAAAAAACCTCCGTTGATTCGCCACGATACCAGAGTTCGGATGAAAGTTAGCGAACTATTGAGGCGTTATTCGTGGGGGGTTGAATGCGGGGAAGTTGCGAATGGGCTAGGAGCGTCGCAATCAATACAGTGAGAGGGATGGGCGGAAAGAAAAAGAATGGAGGCAAGGTTCGAGGATTAAAGCCGACTAGGGAAAGATGCTGGTTCGAGTTTAAACTTTTTAATAAATCTCTTTGATGTTGGAGCAGCCCATCCACCCATTTCAGTTGGAAGCCAAAAAAAAAAAAAAAAAAAAAGAGGGAGTTGGACAGCAGTCGGACTATGGAATTTTGCTTTTGTTCTCCGCGAATCGTGGTAACTCAGAGCCTTATGCAAGAAGTGAGTGAATGATCGGTGGACGGCTGGTTTACAGGATACAGATTTGATATAGGCAGCAAAATTTTGGAAGGTTGCCTTTTTTGCTAAGCAAGTCTAAGGATTTTGTCAAAGGACCCGCCAAATTCTGAGTGGTCGAAGCTGCTTCGTCCTAATTTGTTGAGCGCCAGGCTGCAAGAGCGGCCCGATCTCGAACAAAGCTGCAGTAAAGTCTGAGGCAAAAAGTACTTCGTTTTAAGAATGTACGAATAAATTTACCAGCTCGATAAGCAGCGATGTTAGTCGCACCCTAGGAAGACAAGCAAATCGAGCTAGGTAGAGCCATGTTGTAAAAATTCGCGTATCTAAGGTTGTGCATCTCCACTAGTTTTTTGCGCTGCGGGCCCTTGCTCAACTGTCGAAAGAACTCCTCGGACTTCCAATCGAATGGACCACGGTTGGTTCGTGGATTCAAAGCCTACCTTTAAAAAACATTCCCTTGATTGAGAATATTTGCTAGAGGAAGCGCGACTAAGACCCACTCAGCAATAGTATACCGGTTCTCAGGTATTATTATCTTTTAGAGGTAGCCAAAATGTTTGCTCAGAAAAACATTACAATCCTTAGACCGAATATATCAACTGGTGTCAAAAATGACCAGGTCTAGGATGACCCCATGACCACTTGCATGACTTCACTGGAAATACTACTCTACAAGAACAAGAAAATGTTGGTTAGGATAGCATGGAAGTAGGTAAACGCAAATGGACTAGCTAGATTCGAGCCCAGGGTACAACGATCGGACGAAAAAATGTGTCAGCGGTTTCTTCCGACCATGCCCAGATGCTGGAAACTCGCCTGTGGTCGGGCCACCCATGGCCAAAAAGAAAGACGTTTTGTTTTTTCCTTTTTGAGAGAAGAAATGGGAAAGGAAGAAGCATAAAAGTGAGGAAAAAGAAATCTGGGAGACCGTCGCAAGAAGTGGGTCTGACGAAAAAAGGTGGTGTGGTGGATGCATATGCGTCCTGCACCTGTTCTGCAATCGATAGTAACTTCGACGCCCGCCTATTCATGAGAAACCTCGTGGTCCTTACTGTCACATATGACAAACCCGAGTTTCTCTTAAAACTTGGCCGAGACCCATAATTAAACAGACGGCCAGAGCTTTACAAAAGTAGAGATACTTCTTCCTTCCAGAATGCGCTGCCCGCGAACCTTGTAGATTTGACGTTATTAGCTCGCGCTCGTGGACTTTTTGAATTAATATTTTCCGACCTTTATTCGCTATAGCACTGCTAGCTCCGCGACAAGATAGTATTCCCTAACATACCCTGCTGCCAACCCAGTTTCCCATTACATTATCGATCGTAGGATCGTACCTGTCGCAAAGACAAGGGTAAGGTCATAGATCATCAAAATGGGGTTAACTTTACACCGGATCGCGAGCTGCGCAAATCCAAGTGCTTAAGTGTCATGGGAATACAAAATGTAACTCGGCGAGAAGCCAAACCTGTACGGAGTTTTCAGTGTGCTCTGTATTCTCTCTTATTGGGTAACTCTCATACACCATACGTAAGATGCTACCGATGATTGAGGCGTATGGCGACTGTCCCGCTGTGCCATGACATTTGTCGCCATCGATTGCGATTTTGTCCGTCGGGCGCACCCCCAAACTCTCACCTGCAGAATTCACCTGCTATTGCTTACTCTCTCCTGCACACCCGCCATTTGTGAAGGACTCAAATCTGACCCCGGTACTTCCTGCGTACCTCATCCCTGGTCCGGCCTGAAATCGAAAGGTGGTCGGCTGCAGGTATCACTAGCGAGGGCATCCTGACCGCAGCTCTGGTGGACAGGATTCGCTGCACCGAGTATATATCACCAACACTGCAGCCGTTCCTTCCGATGCATGCATTAACCCTTTTTTTCATCTCATCTTCTTACTCGATCGCTTGAACAATCTATCCGTAAGAGTCGATTCTGTCCAATTATATCCGGCTTCATTATCTTCGTTCACCAAGTTTGGCAAAGCTCTCCAGTTCTCGCGACGGGTTTTCGATACCTCGCTCGCTCTCCAACGACATCGGCAATATAAGAAAGATCAATATTGAGATGTAACTTTGGTGGACCGGACGACAAGTTTCAAAGTTTGTTTCTGTGATCGACTTTATATCTTTCGCAACCGACATACCACTCGACAGGAATGCTGTAGCTGCGACCACTGATCTCAGTCCCAGTAAGTCTTCCTGTTTTGTATCAGTATTGCTTAAAATTATATACATATACAGATACAGCTGTACAGGCCCGAACACCATATATGCCCTGCTGTTTATATATAATACAAGCTTGAAACTAACCCTTCGTTGTACGAAGGCCTATGAAAATACTCAAGACCAGTGCACGCCCAAATGTGTATTGAGATCGAGATAGATAAAGTCTCGACTGTATCCTCATCGACCACGACCGTTGCAAGAAGAGTAACCCCCAAAACCAAAATGAATACCCCAGACCAAGGGAGAGGCCTTTCCTCCCATCGCTCCCCCGAGCAAAGGAAGCATCAGTCTACAGGATCCCCTCAACCAGTCGTAGTGGAGCGAACACCTTCACGCAATTCGAATACTCCTCGACCTGGTCCCTCCGTATTGAAAAGAGTTCCTTCTGGAAGCCCGAAAGGAGGAAAGAGTGTCAAGTTCGCCGTGGATGACTATGACCGACCTCTTTCTCCCAGTCAGATGCATCAACATAGACAGTCTCCAAAAGCAGCTGGAGAACCACGCAGGACTGATAGGAAGGACAACTTGACTGGATTCCCAGCTAACGGCTGCGGCCATGGTGACTTTACTTTGTTTCCTTCACCATTACCATCACCTCCACAATCACCTCTCTTTACACCTCTCGCCCCTCCTAGGTCTTATGTTGATGAAGAAGCTCGTATGAGAGCACGTCAACAAAGACTCGAGGAGGAAATAGCCGAACTCACTCGCCGTGCTGTTGCTCGTGAGGTAAATCACCGTGAGCAACTACGTCGCCGAGTCGTCGAGTTCGAGACTTCTACTAGAGATGATAAGAGAAGCCGAGAAATCGATATTGAAGGTTCGTTCTCCCGCAAAGTGGCAACAAGGAGACGCTCAGACGATGGGTCTATCGATCTATCGTCTTCTCCTAGACACAGTTCTCCTCGCCCTTCCAGGGATGGCAAAACCTTCAGCGCACGATTCACTGGCGCCTTTTCTTCTTCTCATAACGGCGCTAGCTTCTTCCCTACTCCATTACCTTCCCCAGCAGTATCTCAAGTTCGGACCACGGTCCACTATGAGGATACCACCAGTCGACCTCTCTCCCGTCGACAGAGCCACTCTCCAACCCGTCGCTCCCAAATGTCCTTAAGCCCACGCGGTGAGTGTTACCGGCCGCGATCGCTTGATAGCATCACGACACCGGCATCCGTATCAAATCTTCAAGTAATACCACACCCACGTGGCCGGTCTGAAACACCCACTGACACCCGTGCTCGTGGAAGATCGCATTCGCCCGCCGACTCCATATGTGCGGTTGTCGGTGGTACAGACACCGAAGAGGATTTGGTTCCCCCCTCCGATATAGATATGTCGGACAGCGAGGACGAAGGTGATAACACCTCAACAACTACATCTTCTGCGCCATGCCGAGACCGACGACAGTGCGAGCGATGCGGGCTGTTTGGCCACGAACTAGTCGAATGCGAGACACCAGCTTTGGAACTCCCTCTACGGAGAAACAAAAAGAGGGAATGGGAACCGGATAGCCCTCGCAAAGAAGAAGAAGACTCTGAAGGGCCACCAGCTAAAGGTCTTCGCCACGTCAAGTGGATGCACTTCGATTTTGGAAGTCGAACTTAACTTAGTTCGCTCGCATCTGCAAATTTTCTTGTTATTTTTTCGTTTATTCTCTGGTAACTTTCTAATGCTTCAGACTGCCCTATTTAGTCTTTTTGAAACCCAGCATCCTGTTTTCCCATATTCTTGGTCCTTGTTCACACATGCATGTTACACTCGTTCTAATCCAACTAATACCTCCCCTTGTTTTGTCCGTACAACATTTCTGCAACATCCGATATTGCGTTGTGTGTCGACCTCTCGCTCCTGCTTCAACGTTTTAATTCTTCTTTATTGTTCTCCCATGCATGTTTCCACACTTTGTTTAACTTTTCTCATTCGCCTTTCTTCTATTACCGCAGTCCGGAGCAAATAGTCAGTTATAGTTATTATTTCAATCTCAAATATCCTGTATCTGTTTCCTTAGTGGTCTATGGGCTGCTTGGTCTTCATGGTCTTTAACTTTAGGATCTTTTTAGGTTTTCTTTTGGGAACACCGCCATCCGAGTCTTTGGATGATAAGCAGACATTCCTTACCATTTTCCCTTTGTTATTGGGGTTTACTATTTTCTTTAACGGGTGTTTCTTTGGCGTCCGGCGTTTTGTTTCCCTTTCGTCTACGTTAGTGGAGGAAGGGGTACATCTTCTATTTCGGAGTTATAGGTGTAAGGTTCAAGGCGTATAAAGGCGAAACCAGGCGTTACATGGTCATTCCTTCTTCTGATGCAATTTTCTACTGAATCGAGTTTCATTTTCACTTTCCTTTAGCATGTACTTTCAATTCCATATATACCACTGGGTGGCTCTTTGACCTGATTTTTTTTATTCTCTTGATATCCCCCAAATCATGTATACCCGGAGTTTTCTCAATAGATATCGTGTATTCCCTTTTTGCTCTTGATTCCTGGGAGGAAACACCGGTTACCATAAGTTCTAAAAATCCTGTAGCACTCTTTTTCATAAGTACACAAAACCTTCCATATGTTTTTCCATAGGGCAGTTCTTTCTTTCGGTTAGACAAATCTTCAAAATTATCATGTAATTAGGTAGAAATTTCATGTACAAGTCAATTCTTTGTTTTTTCTACTATGTTTATTTTTTCTACTATATTTCTTTTATTTTTTCTTCTTTCTTACTTTTTCTTTAACATATTTTTTATATCACAAAACCTGTAACAACCTCCATAATATTCCCTTCTTCCCCCTAGCCTACTCTAATCACTCCTCCTTTACCTTACAAAATCAAACCTTTCTCCAACCCGAAACCCTCTTCCCATAGAGTCGTAACCTCAGTGCCGATGAATAAAATAAACGCAACACAGTAGTTGGAAAAAGCGGAGTTGTATTCCAAAGTTGTGTCGTGATCGGTTGATCCGCGGACCCAGGTGATGATGTGCATGCAGGGGCCCTCGTGATTTACAGTGCATGTATCTATCTAAGTATCCTCGTTTCTTGCAACCATTTCGTTTTTTGCAAAAGCTGGGCGTAAAACTTAAAAGCTTTCTCGGAACGAAGCGGGTTAATTAATATATTTTTTGTTATCTGGTAAGCCAAATGAGCTTATTCGCACGAAATCTCGAAACGACCTGATATATTGCGATTCCGTTCCCAACTATTAAACCTACTACCATGCCATAATTAGGCATCATATTTTTATGCGAAAATTATTCTCATATAAAAAACAATACAAATAACTTGCTTCTACGTATTCCGTTCGACTGCTCCAAGGCAGCAACGGTTCCATTTAGAGGAGCTCGACTTACCCATCCACCAGAACACCTCTTTTCTGCTTAATAAATTCGATATAATAAATTCGATATCACATATTCGCATATTCACATTTATCTTGGTACCAACGTAGTATCGATGTCTACAAGACCAACATACTGCATGCATCAGACCACCGTTTCCAACGACTGCATTTATATCTTCTGGGGAGCCTGCTCGAGATCTTATATTTATGAGGTCATAGATATAAGCATGTGAACAGCTGCTCGTTGATAGGAGCGCTTCAGCCGGGGTGTTTTATTGCAATTTTGAACAAAAAAAGGTAAGCCGTGCAGGGCATGGTAGACGACATATGCAACAGGCATCATGCTACCTGCTGTTGCAGAATTGACACCGATGTTACAGAGACGAGGGTGGGGTGGCCTTGCAGCTGCATGATGGGCATGGATATTTTTGATATTAGCTAGTTAAACTTCAAACTATACACGTTATTATAACCGCAAGAGGCCGAACTTCTGCCACTTGAGAGAATGAGCTTGCAGTCTCAAGATCTCAGGATTTCGAGGACGAAATACCACCAACATGACTGCAGGTATAGTACCTTTCAGCTTACATAGAATATTTCGGTATTCGCACTTTGTACGCTACGTGATAAGCTCACCTGTCCGACTTGTGTTGTAAATACCCCCAACTTCGCAACACAAATCATCCAGCGAGGTCACGATGGCTAGCGACAAGGATATATCCAGATTGCCATTTATAAGCTCATCTACTGAAATATATATTCTCCTAGGATGTGATTATGAGGCGAAGGAAAGGCCATATGTGCCTTGCATACAGCCCGTTTTTGCGGAGAATTATTGTGTCAGCCGTCCTCGTGTACCTGTTTTCAGGTCTGATATCTTCGGCACGTTCCTGAATGACTCGGATGCTCCTTTCGCTATAGTTATATCGTCCTTCGGTGATGTAATATATCACTAGGAAGAAGATGAAAGAAAGTGTCACAGAGATGAGGAGGAGGAAGACGTAGTATGCGGTCTTGTGAGCAGTATTGTAGCCTTTAAAAGATATATGCTTCTTATAAGATCATACGCTATATTCGTAACCAGGTACTCTACTAATACATGACTCGTGAATGACCGATAATACATGATCAGAGTCTCAGATGCCTTTACAAGCTCGCTCTTACTCCCTTCGGTGGTGCCTGGTGCATCCAAGCACTATCCTTAGCCCGACTAACCACCTTCTTAGCATCGGCCTCAGAAATCGGCCTGGCCTCGACCGCTGGGTTGTATCCAATATGGTCCATCCATCCAGCCGTCCCACGCCCGTCACTCTTCAGCCCATCCTGACCATCCTTCCTCTTGAGTACTGTAACCACACATGCACCCCCCAACCCCAAATTTTGCGCGATGGCAACGTTTACACCTTGTCCGTCGCCGTTGTACAGACGGTTCGTAGCCCAGCCGCGAAGATGCCATACCAGTTCTGCAGCTTGAGCGATACCAGTGGCACCGAGCGGATGGCCCTTGGAGATTAATCCACCGGATGGGTTGACCACGCATCTTCCGCCGTAAGTAATATCACCTTTCCTGACGGTTTCGTGGGCTTTACCCGGATCAGTGAGGCCCAAGGCGTCAATCACGACCATTTCGTTTGCTGAGAAACAGTCGTGGACTTCAATAATCTTAGCTTGTTTAGGATCTGTGAGACCGGCTTCTTTGTATGCAATTTGTGCAGCCCGGACGGTCATTTCTGAACCGACGAGTGAGATTGCAGAATTGGAGAAGAGGTCTGGGGAGTCTGTTGTTAGAGCTTGCCCTGCAACGAGGACGGCACGGGCGGCCAGCTCTGGATGAGACTGCAGGAAGGCCTCGTTGACCATGACGGCTGCCGCTGCGCCGTCGGATGTTGGGCAGCATTGCAGTTTTGTCAAAGGATCGTGGATCTTGGGGCTGTTCATAATCTGCTCCAAAGTGTACACGTCCTGGAACTGGCTGTACGGATTGTTCACACTGTGCTTGTGATTAACCCTCGCAATTTCCGCAAAGTCTTCAAGTTTAGCACCGTATTTCTCCATGTACTCCTTTCCAGCGTTTCCAAACAGCTGGGGAGCGCCGGGGACCTTTGGAGCCACGCCGCGGGTTTCTGCCATCTTGATCATGGTTCTGTCCATGGGATTTGTTCGGTCTTCGAACTTGCCCTTGAGAGAACCCGGGGCCATCTTTTCAAAGCCGACGACTAAGGCGCAGTTTACGGCGCCGTGCTGCAGCCATTGTCGGGCCATGAAGAGGCCTGACGAGCCGGTGGAGCAGTTGTTGTTGACATTGAGAATGGGGATTTGGGTCATTCCTATGAGGATATATCAGTATTACACACTTCCGACCGTGATATTCAACATGCCCTACAATGAAATTGTAAAAATGAAGACATACCGAATTGATAGAAAACGCGTTGTCCGCTAGTGCTGTCACCAGCGGCGTAGCAGGCGACGCCCTGTTCGACTTGGTCATAGTTGATGCCAGCATCAATCATGGCTTTGACGCCGGCCTCGAAACCCATTTCGGGGTAGTCCACGAGCCCTCGAGGCTTGATGAACTTTGTCATCCCGACGCCGATGATGTAGACGTTCTGCTTGTTCGCCATGTTGTAATATCTGAGATGTTATACAGAAACTTGATTACAGTAAGCAGAAGCGAAAATAATGAAAGAAGCCGTTACGCGAAGACAAGTAGAGTTAAAAAGAAATTGAAATATCAATTCTCAAGATTGATCAATATATATCTATCATAGAACAAATAGATATAATATACGAAGTAAGTATCCGAGGGATACGAAGGGTGAGAAACGAGATGCCTTTATTGGCCTTCCCAAAACTTCGGCTACGAACCTTCCGCTTTGCAGCATTCTGCGCCCTCCCACAAACGGGAATCTGGGGGAGGCGACGAAAGAATGTTCGATGCCGCGGCTGGAAAGACGAATCACAAGCATTTCGTCTTCCAACGAAAGTTGCGCGGCCGCGGCCTATTTTTTTTTGTATACATCAGTTTGTTATCCAACAAAACTAATTGCCGTTTCCCCACAAAATGTATAACTACCTTTAACGAAGAGGAAGAGGCGGGGAAGGAAGGTATAGAAAACAACTATGACGAAGTCTAGATTAAAGTAGGTTGGGTCGAGAAGCTATTTGTTACTTAAGTAGTTATGAATTTATATATAATTTGGATAAAGAATGAAATGTACAAACTCTGAATTGAAAGAAAAAAAGAAACACAGAGATCTGGATCCTTTATTATTCACGCCGTTCCTATCTTTACAATGTTTCCAGATATCCCAATACTTCATGCATTATAAATCTTCATACCGTCATCCTGAAGAGGTTTCTATGGGCTTCAATTATGGTGTAGCTCAGAAAAGGAACGATACAACGCAGCGATGCTAGTATTGAATTGAGCGTGGCTAGAGGAGCTCCTCGAGCCATATAAAATGAGCTCGAGCGGAATTGACTTGAAGAAACTTTGTATTCAATTCGACCCGAACCTTCTGAGGCTGAAAATCGTAGAGATCCACGCCTTTTTCTTTGACATGTTGCAAAATATCGCCGCAACGCAATATTTTGAGCCACTTCGAGAGCCTCTGTTCCCACATACATCGGGTTAGAGTAATGGTATATTTTTGTGCATTCGAAATGATCTAGGTAGCTGCCTATAAACATTGGATTCAAATCGAACTATATATCCCTCTTTATTTCGATGAGATATTCACTATGATAAACATGATCCGAGAGGATATTTATCCCATGCCTCGGTATCCTTACTCTCGATATAAATATATCCATCGGGACTTCACCCAGCGCCGGGATTAACACTAGCGCATCGTACATTCCTATCTTGATACCGTGATATAGACATACTATGCTCATCGGGATCGCTGTCCTTCGCTTTTGACAACGATATAACACCATGACAGTCATGCAAGCAGAACTCGCGCAGTACAAGATTGCCTACGATCCAAGGCGTGATTCTACAGATCGGTTCTCTAAAAAATACAGGCTACCTGCTGTTGCTTCAGATAACGATCGATTAAGTTGTGGTGATGGCGGCCTGCCACCTTACTCTCTGCAGCCACCCGCACCTCCACAACCTGCACTTACTAGGCCACCCCCCAGTATCCAGCCAGAGATATGTCACTCTACATGTGCCATAAACTACTCAGAGGAACAGAGAAGGCTTCACTGTAAGTTAGGTCGCACCTTATCATTATCCCACGAAATAATGATCCAAGGCTTATATAACTCAAATTTTACTGATCCGATTCTGCATCCCGTTATTGTTAGTCGACCCAACCTACCGCACCCACCGCCATCTGATCCGAATAGGCATTGCTACGACAATAATACTCGCCATCTGCTTTCTAACTTGGGCTGTAACTTTCCCCATCGCCTTCTTCGACATCCGACCGCTCATCTCCAACAGCAACAGACGAAGAGTACTCCTAGCTGAAACTGCTATAGTAGGAGTAGGAACCATAGTGTACTTGCTCCGCGCGGCAGTGAATTTTCAGCTCAGAAAGTTATTGGGAGAAGCTTCGGGACTAGACAAGGAGTGGGGGTGTACACAAGGGCACGCGTTGTGTCTTAATCAGAGGTATATGTTTTACGGAGGGAAGGGGATGGAGCTGGTGTTTTTCTCCTTGCTGGTTGTGCAAGTGGTTCTTTGTGGGGTTACCTGGATGCAGTCCAACGTTCAAAAACATTAGTAGGAGAATTTGGTACCCGGGCCGCGGGATACAAGGCGGGATGGTGGGGTCATTTTTACTCGGCGTACCTGCACACCGGCTATCTAGCACACCCCGATACGCAGAAAAGTTTGACTTATGTAATTTCATTCATTCATTCGTAGAAATTGTAAGCTAAAAATGATACCATATCGCGATATCGATCAACTGTTCCCGTGGTAGTAAAACTATGTACAAAAACGCCCCCCACCAACCAAACCCAGCCAGCTAGCCTCTGCATGAAAAAAAAAAAAAAATACTTAAAGGAAGAGCTCTGCCCTCCTACAAAACAAAACTATAGAGAAAGAGAAATGATGGTAATCTAATACCTGAGTCTCGAACCAGACCGCTCTTTAAGTCCTTCTGCGATACGCGAGGAAGTAAAGATTTAAAACCAATCACCGTGGTTGTGCATGGCCTCGATGACCTTGACGAACCCAGCAATGTTGGCACCACCGACCAAAGACGGTAGCTCGCTCTCCTTAGCCGGGATATATTCTTTCGCAGTGGACAAGCAAATCTTGAAACCGGTTTCCATGATATCACCAAGCTTGGCATCGACTTCCTCGAATGTCCAGCGGACACGCGAAGAGTTCTGGGCCATCTCAAGACCGGAGACAGCGACACCACCCATGTTGGCCGCCTTTCCAGGAGCATACCAGATCTCGCCACCTTCTTTCCTGTTTGCCTCAAAGACGTCGATGGCGCCTTGAGTGGAGCCCATGTTGGAACCCTCAGCGATGTACTTGCAGCCAGCATCAATCAAGCCCTTGGCTTCCTCGTCTGAAACTTCGTTCTGGGTAGCAGATGGTAGAGCAATATCGACCTGTCCGACCTGCAGCCATGGCCTAGCTCCCTCGACGTACTTGAATTTTGAGCCAAATTCAGCGTCAGAGGTGTGGAGATCAGTGAGATATCCGTGCTTCAGCTTGAGAGAGGCGATCTTCTCAACATCCTCTTTCGACAAAGACTTTACGTTCTCAGCGAGGACGATGGCACCCTTGGAGTCCGAAAGAGAGACGACATAACCGCCAAGTTCGAGGACTTTGATAGCGGCGTATTGAGCAACGTTTCCGGAACCGGAGATGGCGACTCGCTTGCCAGCAAAAGACTCAGCGCCTTTAGTGCGGTAGGTGATCATATGGTTGACGAACTGTGATAGGGGATTAGCATCATGGTCCTTTTAACACCCAATCCTTTGGAGATAACTGCTACTCACATAAACCAAACCGTATCCAGTAGCCTCTGGCCTTGCCAGCGAACCACCCCATGTTGCACCCTTGCCGGTCAAGACACCTTCCCAGAGGTTCCTGTTCGCCTTGTATGCACCGAAGAGGTATCCGATTTCTCGGCCACCGACACCGATATCACCAGCTGGAACGTCAGTATCGGCGCCAATGTGTTTTGAGAGTTCGCGCATAAATGATTGGCAGAATCGTCGGATTTCGTTGTCGCTGCGGCCCTTGGGGTCGAAGTCGCAGCCTCCCTTGCCACCGCCCATGCTCACTATGTATCAAACATTCGTATTAGTTTTTCGTTCTAACAACAGGTGTATGTGAGAAGAATACTTACAGCCAGTCAAAGCATTCTTGAAGATCTGTTCGAAACCCAAGAATTTAAGGATGGACAGGTTGACGGAGGGGTGGAAGCGGAGACCGCCCTTGTATGGGCCAAGCGCTGAGTTGAATTGGACACGGTAGGCTCTATAATATGAATCAGTGAGCAAAAATATCAATCAAAGAGAGTATATGGTTATCTTGAGACGAACCTGTTAACTTGAAGCTCGCCCTTATCATCTTCCCAAACCACTCTGAATTGAATAACACGTTCCGGGATGGAAACGACCTTCAATCCGGTCTTGTATTCTGGGTGCTTTTCGAAAAGGCTGCTAGCCTCGAGGGTAGAGACAAGCTCGTTGTAGGCCTGCTCGAATTCTGGCTCGGATGGAAGGTTGGACATCTTTGCTGATACTAGTTAATATTTGCTCAAAAGCTTTATGTAGAGTAAATAGTTGAAGAGTAGGCCTCGAGGAATTATATTGATCTGGTTTTAGTTGGATGATTCGAGTATTTGAAGCACGGTCTCTGAAAATGAAAGCTCTCAGATGAAGGATTGAAACGTTCTCTTTATATAAACATCTCGCCCCGCTATTTCGATATCGATATGCATTTCGTTTTCGTGTACATCAAAGAGGGGAGGAGCGTGTTCGGCGTCTCAAAATTCTGAAGCAGAAGAAGCAAAATCGCAATTGGCGTAATAAGCAAAACGCATATCATCCCGAATTACGGGTGTGATAAAACACCATTACGCTTTCGATACTCCGCGGGGTTTCCATCTTTGGTTGAGCATGCGAGCGAAAAAGCTTGTGGTGGATCGAAAGGGGGCCTGCTTCGGGATCATGTAAAGCTCCACCCCACGCGCGCCGCCGTCGCCAAGTGAGATCGCAAACCAAGTCATGGAAGAAAATCCCGACATGCTCGCCTCGTCTGCTTAAGCTTCTTTTTTTTTTTTTTTGTTTATTGTATCGATGCAGCTCGCCTGCATGCAATCGATAACGAGAATCAGAGTTTTTCTCTGCTCAGCCCAAGCCTCTCGCATCAAGATATCGACGTGCATAGAGGGGTATGTTGATAGACAGATATCAACGAAAGCCCCTCTTTCGAAACTGCATGAGATGGCGAGACAAGTGGTTCCAAAGCTCCAATTACAATCCGTACCGACTACATGTCGCGCTGCATGCGAGTCTTACAGCCAAAGCTTTTCGTCATAGCTTGGGACAACCGTCGCCGATAACTGATTTTTTCTTCCAATGGCTTGCGTTAGTTTCATGCTCTTATCAGCCATTTCTATCGTGGAAAAACCCAGACCCATGCCGCGGATCTCTATGCAATGTACCCTTCTACGGAATACCTACCGTCGTCTTGGGCAAAATGGTGCAGGGAACCCCCATTCTTCGTGCATCAAGCCATTTGGGCTTTCACCTGTTGAGCCTTTGAGCTTGTCTTAGCTTTCCGGTCTAACAAACGAGCTAGGGAAATGGCGGGTAAGAGAGGACATACCCGAAAAAAGAGTAGTATGGCTGACCGTCCAAGCCCGATCTCTCTCTCTCTCTCTTAATGTTTCCCATCCGATATCGCATTTTTCTTCAATCGGGAAACCGGTGCCGCAGATTTGAAGAGGCGAGGACGCCGTTCGAAGCGAAAATTTTCCCCGTCGAAAAAACGAGTAGTGCGATATGCCTCACACCCTCCCATACCCTTTGTGGCATATCTGCTCGTGCGAGGCTTTGACGTTAAAGAGTTGCATAAAACCTACGTAAAAAGAAAGACCTTTGGGTGGCTTCTGCGCTAGGTGAACCCTCGTAATACGCCGATGACCATCGCGAACAGCCTTATTGTTTAGTATAAGTTCGGCCTTCTGCGTGGGAGACCTTAAATTGATGGATCTGATTAGATATAAAGTCAGGAAAGACGGCGAATAGGATATTATTTGGTTATACTTTTCGAATTCAAATGTTTGAAGTTGAGGAGATGCCTTGTTATGTTCGGGTGAAGTCGGAATCTCGCCCATTTCGAAGAGTAATGGAATGAGCGAGCTCCGCAACGCAAAAGCTCCAATGGCGTGGAGGTCGTGTGAGGTTCAGGACGGTTAATAGGAACATATGTCTAAATTGTCTAAGCGTATTATAACTCAAGTAAGACTTTTATATCCTATATCCTAGGACTAGTCACCAAAACTGAGATAATTAGTCATTGGAAACCCCTTTTTCTCAAGAATTAAGGAATTAGAAATTCGTCTTGTGTAACGACTTAACGTTATTCCGGAAGCAGGTTCCCGTTGGTGGGACTGTCTTTCTAACAAGCGCGGTGGAGACCCTCTGTTAATACAGATTTCGAAGTTTACAAACCTTTGCATTCTGAAATCGGGGACGAATTAGAACGGTCAATTAATTTTCTAACATTTTGGTGTGAGTCTAGACTTGCGATCTCAACAAGAAATGCAGATTCTTCCCTTGGGATCATTGCTGACTTTCGATTGCAGCTTCCAATCATTGATTGAAACGAATAGTAATTACGGAGGCCCAAAGACCCAGCCACAAGCCACAGAACAGGCTTGCAGTCGGTGGTTGTAATTTGGGGCGTATGATTGGTTTAGATTTGGTGGCGATCTCGAGGGCCAATATTGAATATGCAGAGATCGAAGCTAGTATCAAACTTGCATTCTCTCCGCTATGCGGTACCGTTGAATACGAATCTAGCCGACTGCTATTTTAACCCACAAGCAAAGCCTCCTGGCTAAGCCTATTTAAGAGCAGATCAATGAATTATAAAGCTTGTTCTTAAGTTAGAAACGGAGTAATATTGTGGCGGTAGCCGAAATTTAAAGATCGAAATTTAAGAAATCGATTCATGCTTTCAAAGAATGATATAGACCCAGATAGATAGAAAAAAAAATCCCCCGCTAAATTACAAAATGGTATCGCTAAAACCTAGACATAGAAAACGAAGGAAAAGAATAGAAGTCCAGCCACAAGAAAATGGTATAGCTCCACATTCTTTGTGCCGGAAATAAGAATAGGCTATGCAGCCGCACGTTGTGGCTTCATTCCTGTGCGCGCGATATGTTGCATTTTTTGCACGCCAACACATAGGCCGCACGTATCGACAGCCGTCTTGCTCAATATACCGTAACGTAGTCGGTACCAAGGTGGTTCATTCAGACACTCGTGAGAACCTATTATTTTTGCCTATCACTGCCTGGGAACATCCAATCCTCGAGAGCGAGCCTAGTATACCGGTCGTTAGTGATAAACTATAGATGTCAGAGAAAATTTCAAAAAATCTTACCAATCGCTCCAAGAAGCCTCAGCTGCTCGAACCTCTGCATCTACAACATTATCCAGTGGTCGCAAAAATGGAATAGCTTCGTCCGAGACTTGATCATATTCCTTCTTAACGTTCGACCAGCCTCCGCTCTTAGCTGCGAACAAGAAGTTACGCCTCTCGCTCTCGTGCATTGGACCAATTCCTAGAGCCCAATCGTCGCCGAACCATCCGTGCAAGATACCGGGCTTATCGAAACCGGTAGCGACAAGTCTTCTGATATACGGGATCAAGGAAACCCAGACTTGATTCCTGGTCCTTGATGAGCCGGACGTGCCGGGAGAAGACGGTGGAATATTGATGTACTCATTGGCCGGCTCGGCTTGTTGATACGGCAGACGAATGTTGAGGAAGGCAGCCAGTGCCTGACACGGGTATGAGTGTTGAGCCGTGTTCAGGAAGTACTTGAGGCATGATTGATAATGTGGGTACCAGGCGATTATATCGAACCGTGGTCGCTCCGTGTGTGATGAACTGCCTGCGGGGTTTTGGTAGGACATCTCGGAGACTCTCGTAGCGGTGTTTGTATAAGACCTACACGTTATCGGATCAAAATAAATTAGCTCAATTTACCAGTAAGAATGTTTTTACGAGGGCATTCGTGCATTGGAAAGCTTCTAGTGTGCTGATGGCCTGCTGGTCGTACCTCGTCGTCGACAAGAATGACGTCGTCAGTTGTTTCGGAACCCGTGTCTTTAGAGAAAACCGCAATTTTGGTCGTTTTCGATTCCTGTGGTTTTCTAAGCAGTTGACTTGGGTTCTACTGTGGGAAACTACGAAACAGGCCAGATCAGCTGGGCCCAACAACCAGGTCACCCACAGCGTCCAGACGCGTACCCCGTGGGTGATTCGCTATTGCGATCCTTTGGTTGTCACTACTTTGTGTAACCAGCAAGTGAATGCGCCTTGCTCTGAACTTTTCGGCTAAAAAAAAACCGTCTCCCACAATCAGCTACTGGCCTCGTAAAACAGTTCCAACTTGGTAATATCCAACCTGGCATCCGGATTGTCTCGACGAGGATAACATTGCCAACAGACAACGCAACGCGGGGAACTCACCTTGTAGACGAGATATTGGGCAAGGGTGAATTCGGCTCAATACAGATGCAGCGGCTCTTGGGCGATATCTTGAGCCTTGAGCGAATGTTTAGGCCGGTCGTGTTTCAACCTGCAAAGAGTTAGGTGGTATGATTCAGATAAAAATTCTCCGGTACCTTAACGTTGAAGGCAAAAGATAAAGTGTCTTGTGAGAAAGAAGAGTCTGGACGACTAGGAACAAAGAGAATGAACCAGTGTGAGGCAGTGAAACAGTAGAGAATGGCCTGATGTTCGTGGGGTAATATATAGATCTAGATTTCAGATGCGAAGTTCCGCTTGATGCCTTTCGGATTTTGGAGCAGGGGTTGGAAGCGATAGTGCAGGCTTGCTTCTTGCTAGCTCTGTAAAATTTCTCGCGCTATACAATAGGGTTAAAATGCTTTTTTGGCCCGGTTTGAACGTCCCTAACTGGATCCAGAGCTACGGGACAGATATGCAGACGGTACTACTCGAGAGCTGGCCTCGTTTTTCGCAAGTGCAGCTGCAGAGAAACCTAACGCCCAGATTGGATGGTGGTTCCCCCAGGGTACATGACTGTCGTCCGAGATACTCGAAGCCACAAGAGGGACGGATAGCATGGCAAGGGTTGGAATCACTTCCCATTCGCACCGTCGTATCAGACACTATTTCGGCTATCAACCTTGTTAGCGTCCCTCCAATTGCTCGTCAACACCAAAGAATCGTGGCTTGCAAAGCTATCTAGCTGCATCATACTGTTGATTATTTCCGTCAGTCTCGCTATAGGAAGCTAAAGTCGTTTAGTCGGCGTACGAAGTAAAGAAAGGTTAAAGCCAGTGTGCCAATCCTCTTATGCTAAGCCCGCTTTTTCCTCTTTTCAGGGGAGAGCGGCATGTGTGCATGCAATGACGACGGAATATTCTTTTTTTCTTGTTCTCTTTCTTTGCAAAGACCCAATAGCATGCCGCCTGAATGATTATAACATCATCACCTGAGCGAGACTATTTTACCTCAGTTAGGGATATTCTAGCTCGCTTCCCGCGTGCTGGGAGGCCGTAATTTCCTCCTTGGGGGATCCACTGATCGCACAAACCCAATCGATAGGTTCAGATCTCCAATTAATCGGATCGAAAGGGTGGAGACCCATGTTGGGTTTAGTGGATGTGGCTTAATGAGTTTGCGTATTTTTTCTTCCGCTGGGGGGGCACTAAAAAGACCCGGTTAACGCAGAGTTTGAACAAGCCAATGCCGTAGGATTTTTTCTTTTACTTCTTTTTTTTATTAAATTTTTTTTCTTTTACATGCTTTCTTTTGCAAACACACCCATCGCAGGAGTCCACCGAACTCGCGAGATTTGTTCTGGCCGTGGGTTCCGTGCTTCAGATTTCGGCGAAAATCAGAGAGCGAGGTTGGTTCCAAATCGAGCAAAAATGGGGCCCATGCTAGATTGGAACAGGAAAGGCTTGCATGCCAAACCTATAGCAGTTAACGTTATTGCATGAGAAAATATTCAGGTCAAAGAAAGTGGGAGGCCCCAGAAGCCTCAAAGTGCGGTGCTGGTGATGAAACATCCAATCTTGCATTTCAGCTCATGTCGATACAGAACGCTTTGGGGGGAAATAGTTGTCGTCATTGAATCTGAGACTCAAAAGATGAGGCCCCGGAGCAACTAAATGCATGACCAGCCTGCTGCAGCCTTCTAAGGGTTAAACTGTACATCGGGTGACTTCGCCACAGCTTCTAAAGTGAGAAGGGGCTGAGCATAAGCCAGCTGAGAAGGTGAGGCGTTACCCAGATTCGCGAAAGCTCCACATATCGATCGGCAACCATTCCAATTGTGCGATTCGTCCGTCTCTGGCACCTGCAGGTCCACTAACCTGTTCTTAGGAATGGAGAAATCGGAAATGTTGGCGACAGGACCTGTCTTATCGATGGAAGTGTAGCCGAAAGGTGCAGGAAAGAAGTACCTAGGAGGTAATGGTATCCGCATGGCAGCCCTGGCGTTCGTCGGATTGGAGGCTTGGGGGGGAACTTGCTGATAAATCCCCTGTAGGACGGATGAAGGAGGTAGGCCCAAGATCAACATTTCGACCCAGCTGGAGATGGCCTGATAATGGACCTAAGTTTAGAGGGAGCTAAACCGCCAATTGACCTGATGTTCGAGCATGTCTTTGCCCCCAAACCCAGCTCTTTGCCGCGATGCGAATCAAAAATTTGCGTGTGTGGGAAAAAGCGACGGGCAACACAAAAAGGGTAGTTTGGTGCGGTGGATACGCTAAACCACACTAACTTTTTAGGTCCACCATGTACACACATGTACACCATGTCCATGTGCACGACGAAACCAACAGGCATCCTATCAGAATGGATACACCTCAGCCTGTTTCTGACGGATGTTCAAACGATCGAGCTTTAGAAAACGTTTTTCTACATGCAAACGGCCTAGTATCAGCGGAACTCGCTTACTCGGCAAGGGAATCGATCAGTCGTCTAGTGCTGACAAAGTGCGACATTTCGATGTCAGTCCACTCGTGCCCTCTCTTGATTAACGTTGATTGGGAATATCCCCGCGTCACATTAGTTTAGGTAGCTGGTCATAGGCAGCGTCGGTAAGTCAAATCGGCCGCATGCGTAAATATCTTCGTTCATCTATTGATCAAGGATAATGCTATATACTGATCACAAGTTAATAGCAAACGCCCCTGAATATCAATCAGCATCCACATGCACGAGGTCGCCGTCCGGTATATATCAATTGCTGGTCGTTATATCAGCGGCCCAGGGGCTTGGATAGCATGCAATTGTGGTAGCCAATAGTTTCAAGCAGATCATCAAATCCGTCGCTGCAGCGCCGGCCCAAAGGGTAATTAACGATGCCATGGGAAATTTTTCAAACTCCACTCTGAGAAAACCACCTAAAGGAGACATGCATACGAGCCGCTGGGCTTTTCATTGCGTCGGCTGCAAGACCAGATTACCGACTATTTTGTTGCAGATCGGTGTCTCTCTCGTTCAAGCCATATAGTTGCTTTTCCAACCCTTATCAATACTCTTTAGCTACCCGTGGAATGGTGTCTGGGTTTAATTGCGGAAATAGCCTCCTAAATTTCCGACATTATTGCGCCTTCTTCCGCTCCAATTGGGTCTCCTCCATTGATCGGGTGGCAATAAACCAGATTGAGCTTTTACTCCGAGAGTCTGTGAACCAACCACGCAGACTGGTTCTGTATTTTATCCCATAAGAGCCCCAATTTCACGTAAATACTACTTGGCGTCGAGCTTGAGCCGTCAAGTAATATATTACTTCATGATAATATCCCGCCCAGTGTTTTCTTGTTTTTACTATCGATGCATCTCAATTGATTCAAAGAGACTAGGGCCAAGGTGATTAAGAACTTGCAGGACACCCTCATGCAGATGCCCTCGCTTCCCGGTCCCCCCAAGAAAGGCGCTAAATGATCGACCCCCATCGTGGTCCTTGCCGTTCAGCTGTTTGTCTTTATGCCTATTAGGAAATCATTGGTCAGCACTTAGAAAGAGCTATGGCGTTCGGTATCTCTTCGTTGACTCGAGTACCCGTATTCCAAGGGTTGAAATTTCATCAATGACAATATACCCCTTCGCTTGAGAGTCCTGGATGAGGCAAGTACCTATAGTTCTCGAATCATTGCTTCTAGAGTCTAGTCCCCTGCAAGAGACTAGGGAGAGCGAGGTTAAAGCTTGGACTGCAGCTACAAAATAGACTCTTGCAGAGTTATTAGCGGGTGAATATGCCTCAACAGAACACGAAGCTTAGGTCTATTGGTGGATAGTCCTCGAACGTTGATGCAGCTTTTAGGGAGAAACCTTGACGCCTCGAAAACAACTTCTTCGGACGGCATAGTACCTTCTCATTACAGCAAACTTCAACGCCGTGGCCCACAGATTCTCGGATACCATCGCGCTTTTCCGGCCTCACAGTCCCCCCGAATTCCACAATGTGAGTCAGGTTCTTCGACGGCAGGACCCGGGGCCTACAACTGCACGAGCATCTCCGTGGTCTATCAAGATATGTCTCGCCTTCAGCTCTTCATGTTCTTCCGCTTTAGCCGAACGACGTTGGGAGCCTGCATGATGGTACGCTAGTCTTCGAGCCGTTCCTTTCCAACGGTGGACGTACTTCAGTATTACTTATAGAAGTTTCTTGCAACGGTCAGCTGGACCGCAGATGGTGCAAGCCGAGCTGCTATATGCATACGATATCGTCGTGGAATGTTGAGCCCGTTTGCCGGCTTCTGCTATTGGTGGTATCGTCAAATCCACACTGGTCGCAACTCGGATTCCGATTGCATGCATTTCGAATCCATTATCTTGATGAATGATATGAGCTCTCAACAAGTTGAATCGTCCTAAAAGGGCGACCCTTGTAGACGCCAGAGTTTCCATACTTGGTGTTAGCATCGTATTCCGGCTCCAAGACTATAATTTGGCTAGCTGAGCCGTCCGGAAGTAGCTTGTCAACTCTCTTTTTTCTTAAGGGGCTATTAGTTGACGCATGGAGCTCTGCAGGCGATCCAACAAGTTGACACCATAACCTGGTTTTAGCTCCCAATAGCATTGGCTCCCGTCCACGTACGGTCTGGGTCTCTACCTCAACCCTTTCTTTCCGTACGACAAAGAAAACAGATTTTCAAAGCTCTTTCTCCTTCCCATCATCTTCTCTTTCTTTAGCGGCATAGAGGCCCTACCTTATGTGGTCTCGTGCTTCGAACTCTATTGCTTTATAATCGATGTATCGAAAAGTCGCATCAAACGGCGCCAGCCATTACTGTCCCTAGGTCAATAATTCCACAAGATTCGGCCTTTCGGTCTGCACCGTGCAACGATATTCTTTCGCTTTCCCTTCCTGTGTAAAATTTTTTTGAGTAGCATGAAAAGTCTATTATACGAACCCATAATGAATGCACTCGAACTAGATTATATCAGGACAGAATGCAGATAGAGCGCAAATGGTAGCGTTGGAGCTCTTGTGTTGTGCAGTTGCATATTTGCTGTGTCGCGCGGTAGGCTAACATATGTTCTAGATCTTTAGATCGGGTGTCTCAGCCGATATGTCTCGAATCTGGCGCAGAGAACAATGTTGTTTAAATACCATCTGTCATTGAGGTAAGGATTTCCTTGACTTAGTTAATACTCTTATTCACTTTTGGCGGTGGCCAATGCTTTATACAACGTATATTTGTGGTTGAATTTTTAACAATTCTTCTAGTGTCCAAGCCTACATGCGTATGCAGACCCCAGCTCATAGCGTTCAAAGATATATCCTATTTTTATATACGCCACCGATACATTCCCGAGTTCAAGCCGCCGTACCAAGTGTCTATTTCCCGCACAGCCTATTTTTATTTGCTTCCTTCCAGGCACCTCGATCTTGGATTCAGAAACGGTTAGCCCAGAAATGTTAGCAAAGCAACCCTTTGCCCGGTCGCCGTTGTGCCTTGAGACGATGGTCTAAAACGGGTGGTTGACTTCACAATCTGGGCATACTGGATCCAAATTTTTCACAAGCTTTCGTGACTCAAACGAACAGCTGAGAAACAAGAGTCCTGTCTGGATACGGTTCACAAGCAATAATCTTGCAATACGATGAATGCTTCGTGGCTTGAGGACCTTGCTTGAGAAACGCAACTCCACCCCACTGACGATACCCCTCCGTCCAATGGTATGCTAGGAATCAAAGGTTCAATGCCCCGTTCCCCTTCCCGTACAATATCGTCTCTTTGTGCGTGAGATGTACCATGGCTAGCGAACATATTCAGATTGACAATGTCTCCTTAAGCTTATCAATATCTCCATCTCCGTCTTTAAAAAAAACTTTAGTGTTCTATCGCGTCAGAGGGAGTTTATTCGCAACGCCATTTTAAAACCTTTGATCTTTGCTTGATCTAAATTTGCACGATATCCAAGTTGCGCAATTGCTGACTGTTGCATACACTTATGCAATGTGAGCTTCAAATATCCTGCTGAAACTTTTTAATGGCACGATTGTAATATTCAAGAAGATTGTGGTCATTTAACCGGGTGGCCGTTATCCGTTCCTCTTCAAATAAGATGAAGGGAGCCGTTAATCTGAAACAGGATCGAAGCGCCAGCCGTTGCGGTGAGTTATAATAACTATTTATTAAGAGCCTTTTTGCCTGGCTTACGTCTGCGCCTTGGCCCAGATGCAAATATCGGTAGTTGTGCAGGTTTACAAATCTGTGATTTTTTCTCTCTCTCTCTCTCTTATAGTAGTACCATATCCCCTTTTGAGGATATCCAATGAAGTAATATATTTCACCTGTACAATTGCTCAAACGATGACAAATTTATTCCTGGGTCTTTGAATCTCTTTCCATATATATTCCTCTACCGAGGCGACAAGAAAAAGCTTCTTTTTTGACAAGCCGATACCATGGCGCAAGTAAGACCAACAGATGGTAGTGACCTGCCAGAAACAGTACCGAGCAGCCTACCTCAGACATACGACTTCGACCACAACTTACCAGAAGTAGTCGAACCCAAACCGGTGCCAGTAACGAAATACCAACATCCACAGTTCAGCAGCACGTATTCGTACACGCCTTCACCGCCTCTGGCACCACCGCTTGAAGACAGGAGGATACTAGGCTTAAGACGGTCGACTTTTTTCTTGTCGCTCGCCTTAGCTATTCTGATAATATTTGGTGTCGCATTGGGCGCTGGGCTTGGTGTCGGGTTGAAAAAGAATTCCGACAACACAACCAGTAGCAGTAGTGGATCGGTAAGATACTCCTCACTTCCTAGACAGCGTAGCCCAGAGACGCGATATAAATAAATTCAGAAGAATTAACGAATATTTAATGATAGGATTTGTCGTCAACTTCATCCTCGTCAACCTCATCATCCTCATCGTTACCGACTTCCTCTCCTACAAGCACAACCTCAACATCCACAAGCACGCAATGCAACCCGTCACGGACACCCGCAGTTACCAATGGCGATTTCGAAGCGGGCACTGAATCCGCTGACATCCGCCCATGGTATATTGTCGACCTCAATGCTCCCGCTACTTATGAAATCCTAAACGTCAATGGTAGCAATGTATTCCATGCCATCTGCAATTCAGACTTGGAACACGGCGCATACACCAAGATCAAACTTGCACAAGAGTTGAACACCTGTCCCAACACCACCTACGATATTACATTCCAACACAACTTCGTCCCTGGGAATAATCAGAACGCGTGGTTGGTGGTTTTCATCGACGGAGTGGAGATCGGCAGTATCAGAGCGGGGCCGTCTGACTGGGTCGCGTTTAACGGGAATTTCACGTCGAAACCGGGAGGCGAGAATGCAACGCTGCTGCAGTTGGACTTCGCCCCGGTGGATTTTGATTCGCAAGAGTTTTATGTAGACGATTTTCAGATCACGCCGAGAGGTGATTGATACACCTGTTTTCTGAAAGAAAAAAAAATTGGAGTTTGTTTGATGAATTGATTTGCTCGTTATGAAGTTTAGAAAGGATATTACATTGCTCTTCTGCTTCTTTTCTCCTTCTTAAAACGCTATACAATTATGTATAGTTGTTCCAAGCACCGTATACCCCGATGAAGTTATTTTACGTTCTTTTGCACGGCTGGACCGCAATTGATTTTTTGACTAGTTTCTTTCGTTTGTAAAAACGAACTGCTTGTATCCCGTTGAACCCCGTAATAGTCGTTATATAATGTGTAGATAGGATGTGGTAGTTGGTAATATATATTTGGGTATTAATCTACAGAGCTCGAGTTTCGAACCGTGGGTGGAGGACCTGGGGAGACACTGGCGCAATCGTAAATACAAGATATGACGATTGAGTTTATCCTAGTCTCGCAAGTCAAACTCTCCCTTATCCAGTTTATCCGTAAATACATGTCGCAAGCAAGATCAAAGATCTTCTAAATATGTTGCAACGTTGGTGGATAGTTTGGAAGCCGCGGCAAGCAATTGACAAATTGTGATATAGATTTGAAATCAACTGCGCTAAAGCTGGAAGCACTGGCTGAAGACTTCACAAAATGCAATTTTCAGGACACAAGTTTCCGTGAGCGAAGCAGGAATTTACCCCGCATATCTTGAATGCACAATTGAATAAACCTTGACCGTTCTCATATGGATCCGATTAATTATAATACGTCAGGAAAGTCGTATCGCGGATCGGACAGTACTCGAGACGACAAAAGGATGCATCGATACGAATATGAGCGAATAGTGGGATATAGCGAGAGCCAAATGTAATATATCTTGGGTCCCCTGCATAAAAACGTAGATGATTACCCGTTTCTTATATTTTCCCGTTGCATTTCGTCTCCGCAGATATCAGATGAGATTTCTTGGTTTTTGATGTATGGAGTCTGATTGATGGGGTTATTCTGGGGTAGCATTCAACCCCGGACACCAAAACAGGCAACCGACAAAATTTCGTCACGAAAACCTCTTTCGTACTGCAACACACGAATTTGGTGCCTCGGAGCCAACCCACCCGTTAGAGAGCTGGGATATCTATGCCTCAATTGAGTTCAACTTCTCCGTACATCCGAGATGCAGTATATCCCTAAGACTTGACCGATGAGTATCTGCCATAAATATCCAGCGAGTTGTCTGTAAGATACAATGGGGTTTCAATTGCAAGACTCTCGTCTGGCACATCATTGTTTCGAGTCTCCCCGGTTACTTTAACATCTATCGATCGGGATGAAGTCACTACTCAAAATATTACTAATTTTGGGGTCATTGTTGACTGGCATCCTGGGCATTGATAACGGATACACCGACGTTGTAACCTGGGATCGATACAGTCTCCTCGTCAATGGCGAACGCCTTATTATCTTCTCGGGAGAATTCCATTATAACCGGTTACCTGTTCCCGAGCTTTGGACCGATGTTCTACAGAAGTATAAGGCAAACGGCTTGAATGCGATTAGGTAAGTAGAGGTTTGCAGACAACTCGTTATATTGTAGTTAAGTACTCTGACAGTTCTCAAGCATATATGTCTTCTGGAATTTCCATTCGCCTCGGCAAGGGGTATACGATTTTGAGTCTCCTTCGAAAGACCTCCAGGTTCTCTTTGACGCTGCAAAAGAAGTGGGGTTATATGTCGTTGTCCGCCCTGGCCCTTACGTGAACGCTGAATATAATGCCGGTGGTATCGCTCTCTGGGCAACAGATGGCAGCGGCGGAAAGTTGAGAACGTCAGACGAAAAATTCCACCAAGCCTGGCTGCCATACTTTGAGGCACTTGGACCACTAATTCTTCGCAATCAAATTACGGAAGGCGGACCTATAATAGCTCTAGAGTTGGAAAATGAGCTGCAGGAGACTCGATACAGCCCTACCGACACCCTTGTCCTCTACATGGAGCAGCTGAAAAAAGCATGGAGGGATATTGGGATCGTTGTTCCATTCACCCACAATGAAAAGGGAATGCGTGCAGTTTCTTGGAGTAGCGATTACAACAACGTCGGCGGTGCGGTTGATATATACGGCTTAGACAGCTACCCGGGCGGTTTGAGCTGCACAAATCAGAATTCCGGCTTCAATGTCGTTCGAACATACTACCAGTGGTTCCAAAATTACTCGTATACTCAACCGGAATATCTTCCTGAATTTGAGGGAGGCTGGTTTCAACCGTGGGGAGGTTTCTTCTACGACCAGTGCTTCGCGGAACACAGTCCTGAATTTGCAGATGTGTATTACAAGAATAATATCGCGCAAAGAATAACTCTTTTCAATATTTATATGGCATTTGGTGGGACCAACTGGGGCCACAGTGCAGCACCTGTCGTAAGTTCACGATCGTACGCGGCGATACCCTAGCTGCAACCTAGCTAGGTAATGGCTAAATTTTATTTTTATTTTTAAAGGTCTATACTTCTTATGATTATGCTGCCCCTCTCAGGGAAACCCGCGAAGTCTTGGACAAATTCAAGCAAACGAAGCTGCTCGCCCTTTTTACTCGAGTCAGCAGTGCACTTTGGAAGACCAACATGGAAACCAACGGGACCGCAGTGGCTACCAACGATTCCTCACTTTTTACATGGGTTCTGAGAAACCCTGACGATTTCACGGGGTTTTACTTCGTTGGACACACTACTTCGAGCTCCAGAGCTAATACGGCATTCTCTCTGGAAGTTACTGCTTCTGATGGCAACCACACAATTAAATCCTTGGATCTACAAGGTCGACAGATGCGTATTATAGTAACTGACTACACATTTGGGGAATATACTCTGCTGTATTCTTCAGCGCAAGTTCTTACCTACGCCCTTCTGGACAGAGCGGTCTTGGTCTTCTACCTGAACAATGGTCAGAAGGGATCGTTTGCGTTCAAGTCCGGCCTCAAGAGCACGCATTTTACTACATACCCTGCGAATACTGGCTTTGTCATGACGGAAAGCGGTAGTGACGGGACTCACGCATTCGAGTATACGCAATCTCAGGAATCGGTTGTTGTCGACTTTGAAGGCGGCCCTCTCCTGTATCTCCTCGAGACTACCACAGCATGGAATTTCTTCGCTCCTGCTACGACGCAAAATCCAGCCCTCTCACCAAACCAACAAATTTTAGTTCTCGGGCCATATTTGGTCCGTGAAGCGTACACCAGTGGCACGGTTGTGCATATCGTTGGTGATAATGTGAATACCACGACGATTGAGGCGTATGTTGGCAAATCTGGCATCAAGAAGATCACATGGAATGGTGTTTCGCTCCCAACCACAAAAACTGCTTACGGATCCTTAACAGCCACAATCTCTGGGACGGCTGATCGGGTTGTCGTGTTACCTGAACTCAATGAGTGGAAGGTAAAAGATTCATTGCCCGAAGCCAGCAGCGACTACGATGATTCCAGGTGGACGATCGCGAACAAGTCAACCACTCTTAATCCCGTTGCACCTCTTAGCCTTCCTGTCCTCTTCGCCAGCGACTATAAATATTATGTGGGGAACTTGATCTACCGTGGATACTTTAGTGCTCCCTCAGCAGCTTTCGCAAATATTACCGTCCAAGGTGGTATATCAGCGGGTTGGAGCGCCTGGCTTAATGGAAAATTTCTTGGTGGGTTTAATGGTAACTCGACTGTTATAACATCTACAGTTCGCCTCGATTTCTCTAGCGCCAAGCTAAACACTGGAAAGCCTAACGTACTTACCGTTGTGACGGACTATGTTGGGAACGATCAAACAAGCCAAGGACCCCAGGGGCCCCATAATCCCCGTGGTATTTTAGGAGCAATCCTGTTAGACTCGAGTAACGCCGTTTTAAACTTCTCGCAGTGGAAGATTCAAGGTAATGCTGGCGCCGACCAGTATATCGATCCGGTGCGCGGCCCGATGAACGAAGGAGGACTGTACGGCGAGAGGTTGGGGTGGCACTTACCTAACTTTGACTACGAGGGTTGGGAAACTGGGAGCCCGTTAGAAGGCTTTTCCGGAGCTGGCATCAAATGGTATAATACCGAGTTTGATCTCAATATAGACGAAGACCTGGATGCTCCTGTAGGATTAGAGTTGGGAGCACCGGCGGGTTCAATTGCGAGAATTATGTTGTTCGTGAACGGGTGAGTAGTCGTTTTTCTTTTCTATAGCCTAACTCTGCGTGAGTGTACAGCGCTGATTATGACGATAGATACCAATATGGGAAGTATGTACCCCATATCGGGCCTCAAACACGCTTTCCGATCCCGCCGGGAATATTGAATAATCGAGGCAAAAATCACCTTTCTGTTAGCGTGTGGGCCCAAACAGAAGCCGGCGCATCCTTGAACGTCCTCAAGCTCTTTACGTATGCAGTCTATCAAACCGGGTTCGACTTCTCAAAGGATTGGCATAGCTTAAAGCCTGGGTGGAAGAGGGAGCGACTACAGTTCGCTTAGTACTAAGACTGTATTAATTCGAACCCCGAAACGTAAAATACCATACGAAGAGAAGAGATAAGTTTTAGCAGTGCTCTACGCGTGTATGCCCAGATATATGTACGAATTTATTGCTTTGATAGTGGTATCCATGGCACTAGCCTGGGTAAGTATAACTATCAAATAAAAGTTTGGCTAGCTGCTTGCTCGTTTGAACTCAACACAGAAGATATTTTGTAATTTTTTCGACGTATTTTGTAAAAAATATAAGACTGCCGTAAAGATCCTACGCTAGAATTCCGTATGTACTGCAGCCCTCCCATCAGGATTTGACAAGGAGCAGGTTTGTGGCAGTTTCTGCGTTGAAGCTTCTCAGCAAACACCGAGTTGCACAAACCTTACTTAGCCTTAAGCTTAAACTTACAAGGCTTTCCAAACGTCGCGTGGAATTCGAACCCTCGCTCTCCTCTCGCCATTTATTCTCTCGATAGCCTCGATAGCCCGCATATCATAATCTACCGCCACGAGGAATGATCGTATAAGAACTATCATGGCGGCGGACCAATGGTGCAAGTTCATGCGCAAGTGCGTCTCCACGCGCCTCGACGTCGACAAGGTTAGCTCACCTCATATGCCATTTCTCTCATTCCGTCTTCAAATCCTTAGATCCTACCTCCGCAAGGTTGACCGACAAGAAGAACAGCCATAAGTTAACATGTAGATTGCAAAACTCCGCGGGGGGGACACTACCCTCTCCCCTTGCCGAGGAACAAAATTCTCTTTGATTCCACAATAAATAGTTTGAATCTTTCGCCCGAACTCTGCTTCCCAAATCCCCGCTACCACGCGACGACCTCGCCGCCGTTCTCGTTTCCTCGGAAGCGTATCCGACCCCGCAGCTTAGCGTCGACCCGCGGTATTTACTCTACATTCAGCGACTAGTCTCGGCCAACATTGTACCCTTATCGAGTTTCCTAAACGCGCTATGGCAGTCGGATCGGGTGCAGCAGAATAATGTGCTGCACGGTGCCGTGGGGGATGTCGCGGCAGCCTTGTCGAGAGAGTCCGTGGATACCGCGGTATTGACGTCTTTGGTTCTAGTAGTCCAGACACCGCACGTTAGCGGTAATAGCAACGGCGCTACATCGGCGCCCCGAGAGACTCCGTCCGCCCTAATCGATGCCCTAAGCAAATGGATGGACGCCGTAATCGCCGCCAACGATGGCGACGGTCTGGGACACGCATTGAACGAGCATGGTCTTGACGGGCTCGGTCTCGCAGGTGGAATCATGAGTCCCCAGAAGAAAGCCGTGATCGGTGAACTAGTCCTCGCCGTAGGTGAGAATCAAACACTAAACGGATTCCTCAAAACGTCGCATGAGATCAGTAAAGACAAGCGCGCGAACTTTGAAAACACCCTACCGATGTTCGCGCAAGTATTTCAGGCGCTAAACCCACAGCTGGCGGTACGGCTCGATACCTTGTTACCCAAGAAGGCAGATGCGGGTGCAGGAAACGGCTTACTAGGGATCGGGATGGGACTTGATGCCATGGGTGGCGACGGGGACGTGCCGTCGAGAGGGGGATTATATATTTTCATAAACTCGCTGGTTCGAACCACTCAACTTTTTCATGATGGCCTAAGGAAAAATGCTAATAGTGAATCTTACAGCTCTTCGTCCGTCCCCTAGTAGACGATGAATACCTCATCCACCATCTCCTCAACCGTTACAAAGAACTTGGTGGCCAAGTCGCCCTAGACCTCATCATCGCGGCGCTCGACTGCATCGCTAATGCGATCACACGCTCCGAATCTTCGTCTACAATCGCATTATTCCGCCACTTTCTCGTGAATAAGATTCCGCTGTTGCTCGTACGGTTCAACATGCCGGTCATACAAGCGCAGTATGTCCTCACACAGGCGCTATCAAAATCTGGTAGCAATCCGCTATCCCTCGATCCCACGCTGGACACGATGATGTTAGATCTACCGAATGATATCAAGCAGGAGTTCTTATTCGCTTGCGCGCTACATAGGATTATTGAAGAGTCCTCAGTAGAGGTGATCCTAGGCGACGTGCCATTGCAGACTATGGCGAAGAGAAGGTATACACAGGAAGACTTGGTCACCGAGTGCATGATCGATCCGGATCGGTTGGAAAGGCTTATCAGTGAGATTGAGGAGCTTGATGGGAACTCTGGCGCCATTGTGGGCACTGTGGTTGAGGTATGTTCTGTAGTTCACATCTCCTTGTTTAATGGAGCCTCTGCTAAATATCAACTAGATGCTTCGTCTCATGTGCGAGCGAGGCGATACGATGGGTCTTTACTCCCTTTGCAAAAACCTAATCAGCCGACCCCAGACTATCGATCTCTTACTCCTCTACGCCCAGCCGGTGTCGATTCTCGAACCACTCTGTATTGTCCTTGAAAATTGGAGGTACGACGAGGATCAAGGTAATTCTCCCCAAAACCTTGCCACTCCGAAATATCTTGCACATACTAACTGGGATGGAATAACATCACAGGAGAGTACGAACCCGTCTACAAAGAATTCGGCCACATCCTTCTCCTAATCTTGACCCTCTACTACCGACACAACCTTTCATTCTCTCACTTCGGTCCATCAATCCTGCCTACCTCATTCGTTCCCATGTTTATAAAATCCTGTCATAAGGATATCGCCATCGACGACCTCACTCGAATGGGCGATCGACACGCGCAGTTGGGCGGATGGATTAAAGCGCTATACGACGGCGAGGGTATAACAGATGAAGTCATGCAGAGCTGTAGGCCGCAGGAGTATTACAGTCTCGTACCGACATTGATGGCCCAGACGGTGGAGGCGTGCGAGCGTGGAGTGCTGGATACGGAGACTTTGAGGGGCGGGTTGGATTGTAAGCCCCACCACTTACTCCAATAACAATATGGGACAGCATACTAACATATCAAATCTACGTCATCCCAGACTTTCAACTCTCCTCTCTGATCGCTTCCGAGGTGGCCATAATATTCTGGATCACGGATTACCTCTGGACAAACATGAACACGCAACAAGGAGATATCTCTCACGCGATGAAGATCTTACACATACTGGTTACCAACGCTCCATCAGAGGTGACGCAAACACACAAGACTATTCTAGCGATATGTGCTCGCGATCTTGAGCGCGTGCTCAAAGATCTGATCCGCTCCGATGGTAGCAGCGGCGGTAGTACCAACACCAACATCAGTAGCGCAACCCACCAACAAGCCGAACAAATCCTAAAGCATATCTCATCCTACCGTGACTTCCGGCGCTCCGGCCTGCCCTCAGCAAACGAGCTGGACGGCTGGAGTAAACAATCCGGCGGCGTTCTCTCGGCACTCAAGAACGCGGTACAAGGCGTGATCTTGTGGAGCGCCACACCGGATCTTAGCATTCAACCGGCAGGGTGGACGCCTAGGATCGTGTACGCTGCGTGGAGACTGTTAGGGGCGAAAGAAGTGATTAGGGTACTTGTCGATGAGGTTGTGAGTTTGGGTGGTTCTTCCTCTACCTCCGCGACTGGTGGTGCTGGCGGCGCTGGCGCCGGTGACGCTGGGATTGCAGATATGGGTGTTGATGTGGTGTCCAGTTTGATCGTTGCACCGTTTGTGGAGGATTGGAGGTATAAAGTTGGGGAGGTGACGGGAAAGAAGGAGGATGGTGTTATCGCTGGTGTTGGGGGTTATGTGACGCTGGTAGAGGCGTTGAGGTACCTCGAAGACGACTTTAAGTTGTCGGTAGAAGATCAGGCTAGGAGTGAGGTTGTGATGAAGTTGGTGAGAAAAGTGGAGGGCATGCTCGCGCCGCCACCGCCATCGGTTGTGACAGGAGGAGGGGCGGCCACGGTAAATGATTTGGCGAATGAGGTGCTTGGGGATGTGATGGCGGATAGTGAGATGTTCCAGGGGATGCACGATCCGTCCGTGGAGTTGGGTTTAACAGCGGATGAGATTATGACAGGGATGTAGGGTAGAACAAAACCAGTCGGACAGCTATCAAAATCGGAGGGAAGTAGGAGTCTAGACGACCTACGAAGGACTATCTAGAGCATGCTAATTGATTGGACTTGTAAGGGTTGACGTTTTGGATATTGTGAAAGTATAATGACATGAATTCGTTCTTTGGAACATTACTCAAAAATTCAAAGCCTTATTGGGACATATATACATAAAAGTATAAAATGTGTTATTTAATATCTCTTCCTACTACGCCTGGCTTTTCAATAGTATAAATAGGCTTCCTTAAACAAGGAAAGAACTCTGGAGAAGACGAGAGGCTAACAACTAGGAGATGTGCGTCTTCATGGTCGTCTACAAAATATAACACAACCATGTGTTGGCTACAGCGAGCCACAGACGCACCTGCCAGCCTCGCGGATCTGCGGAGTCAGCGCACAGGAAGACAAAAGTTATAGATAAGGTGATCTCTATTGACGTATGTTCGCTGTAACGTGTTCAAACGTTATAAGTCACGTTTCAATCCGGGTCCTACCATTGCTAGGCGCTCATACTTATAAGAAAACGCGCCTTGAAAACTGCCTACCGCTAACACTACGAACTGGAAGGAGGCGGAGCGGGATGAGCCCGTCTAAGGGTACGGCCCGCTCGAATAGCCTCGTTTCTGCCTCGTATGGCGTTTTCATTCTCGAAATCGATCTATGTTGCACCTAGAAGCTATTTATATATGATTCCATTGAAGCCTAAACAACTATAGTACTAGACATCTCAATCATCCGAATAGGGCAAATAAAGAACATTTAGGCAATAAAGCAATTATTTTAGTCCCTACCTTTGATATTTCTACCGCCTGTTACGAATCCTCAAAACTATAAGATGGGGGTTGGAAACACGTCGACGACGAAATGTAGTTGCGGAGGAACCTTTGTTCTCGGCATTTGCAACAACAAGGATTGTGGCATTGACATGGCTACTCCTGGTCGTTGGGAAAAACCTGGGACAGTTCAAGACCTAGTTCAGAAACCACCGATGAACACGCTTATCTAAATTGGCCCACAAAGTACCAAGGAAGGCCATACCCAGATCTCAAAGATTTATTACAGCGACTGGAGAAGTTGGATCAATGTGATGTCGAAATTTTAAAATCGACTGGAACAGACGACGCAAAATGGTCTATTACAAAACATACTCGAGTAACAAAACTCGAAGAGCTTTTGGTCAACTTAAGGGCCAAGGTACGCTATCGAATCGTTTACATATATCTTGGCTTGGAGCTCTCGCAAAGTGTTAAAGATTTTCTGAAGCAAGTTTTAATATGCAAAAATAGGAAAAAAAGGGTGATAACCATTGTCTTGAGTGAGAGCCCATCGTTTTTACAACTTAATCTTGTTTTAATAAACCGGTATGACTTACTAAAATACACATTCTTTAAACCAGCATGATGAAAGGAGCGTCAGACAAGGTAATCAAAGCCATAGGGCATTATCGAGATATCAGCCCCCTTTTCTTCGATATCCCATACTCGATACTGCAAACGGATGGAGGAACGAAAGAGAGTATGCTCACCAACCCTCCATTGTTCTACGTTTAGCTGAGAAGCTAATCGCAGATTTAAGGCATGTTCTTTAGTCTTCAGTATATGGGGCATTACAATGCATCCGACTCCCGACCTACAGAAGCCTCCAGAGTTCGCACATCTCCTAAACTCACTATTTCCATTCCTAAAGATAGGCCAAGCAGGGAATGGCAAGTTTCTCGAATATCCTTTTTTACAAAACGGTGGCCAGAGAAAACCTTCTACGGTCTTCTATATCTCGATCCGGCGGATACTGGAACAGCTGAATTACTGCGAGTATTGCTTATGGGGAAAGAGGATAGTATACCACTCACAAAGGCCGACCATATAACGGGAGTTATCTCTAGTGTACTATACACAGTCGCTCTAACCTCAGTACAATTCGTGGAAGATGCGGAAACGTATATGCAATCACTTGTATGTATTGTCTCAAATTATTGCCCCACCTATATTCAACCTATTGTTAGCTAATTCTAAAACGAAAAATTGCCCCAGACCGCAACGGACATAGAGAAAAGCATGTCACTTACCGAGCAAATCGAAACGACCCGCAGACTTCACGAGCTTCTCGACCTGTGGCGTGAAGTTCGTCTCCGGGTTATGATGGCAAAAGGCCTAGCCGTGGAATTACCGAACCATCCATTTCTATTAGCAGAAGGCTTGGGGCCCCGAACAGAAGTCAGTCTCAGGAAAGCAAAGGGGATGTTGGAGTATAGTATTGTTACCCTAGACGATCTAGTGGAAAAGACGAATGTTCATATTAGCTTGGTAAGAGCGCTAATACCCTATTTGGCCTTTAATCGAGGTGCCCCGTTACGGCATTTCGAATTTCATTGGCTGATACGCATGGCTGCGTCCATAGATTTTCAATTTGGCGAGGTTATATGACGCTCGGGCCGCAATAGAGGAAAGCAAAGCCGCAAATGCATTTGCCGCAAGCATGCAACGGTTTACTTGGCTCAATTTTATATACTTGCCCATAGCTTTGGCAGCCGTAAGTATTCTATTATTAAGCTGGGCCCAAAGCGTGTGTGCAATAATATACTAAATACTGCAATAGGGCATATACGGCATGAACATGAGCATAATTACCGGCGACAGCAACCAGAACAGCATTTGGGCTTTCGTGGGCTTAGCGGGGGCTCTTTTGGCTACTACCATAACCGTACTGTTCTTTTGGTCCAGTAAGGATTATATCAAAGATTATATTCGGGGTCAGGTTGACAAAGTACAACAAAAGAACAAAGTAGAGAATAGTGTAAAGGTTCCAGTATGAGTATATACAATATGCTTACAGAAGTATTCCGATATTGCTTTCATTTTATATCTTACACAATGCTAATACGAAATTGCAATTGCACTTGTTCCATATATTATTGAGCTTAAGCCTTAGGAGAATGATACATATAAAATTGGTTGACATTAGCGCAATTTGTTGTATTATGGATGCCACCGCGGTACCAACCATGTAATAGTTACCAGCATTTTCACATTGCATTACCTCAAGACGTATAAGGGGTTAATTAACAATTGTACCCAGAGAAATAATCATTATAATTCAATATTCAATGTTTCCACCAAACCGGTAATATTCAAGTCTAGGCTAACTGTATCTCTAACCAGATATAATAGCTGTTGTTCAATTTCATATTCAATTTCTTACCTCTTATCTCTCGGCCAAAGAGTTTGGCCATATGATCATAAGTAGCTCCTTTCCGTAAGAGACAGTGGCAGGGGCAGCTTTTAGCTTCTTGACCTTTGGACATGAAATTAACAATACAGTACTACTGCAAGCTAGCAGCAGCTACAGGTTTCGATGGTTAGGCTGAAACGACAAAGGGTGAACCTTAGATATCCGTTTATAAACATTGTACAGCTAGCATTGCCAGTTATAACTTGCGTGTTGTCCAAGTTGATCTTGATTCTCATTCAGCGCTGCGGAGTTTGGTTTACGAGGGAAGTTTGAACCGGATTTCAAGCGCTCTCATTGGTCAATGTCGGTTTCCGTCCGGTTCAGCTTTCCCCTCCAAGGTCACGAACATTGAGGAGATGGGGGGGGGGGTGAGGCTGTAATTTTGCACGGCACGACCCAGTTTATCGTTTCAAAAAAGGATACGAGGATAGATTAAAGGTGAAGTTATAAGAGTATATAAGAAGCCTTCAAGGCGCTCTCTCTCCCCTTCTATTTTCTTCTCCGGAGACCTCAATCAAGTCCGTCCTTTTCGATTACCGCATATACTGGTTCAACACATTTGCTTCGTTGAATGTTTATTCCAACAAGTACCTCTTGCCTCTCTCTACATCGTCCTCGGTGAGTCCTCAGGCAATACTGCAGTACTATTTCCTCTCAAAATCAGCAGTTACGAGACTACAAAAATCCTGAGCCAGGGTTCTGGATAACCTCAAGAGTTTCATCCCGCCAAAGTCACCATGCCTCAATCCGTACTTCAAGGTCGAATCACTAAGGATTCTAGCTATAAGAAGCATAGAGCTAAACCTACAGGCGCACTCATCCCATTCGCTCTCAGCAACGCAAGAGCCAAACCTACAAATGAATTGTCCAAATATGATACAGAGCTTAAATATTTCTACCTCTCGCTTCGCTATAATCTAGAAAAAGTTCACGAAGCCATGGGAATAATATTCCAGATCGATGCCACGTAGGTTATCCAACATATAGCGGCGATGTCGATAGATATAACTAGACAGACTAACATAATTATATACTACCTCTAGTACCAAGCAGTTTGAAGGCAACTTGGAAAGATCCGACACCCTACAAAAAACCCTAAAACAGCACGAATTAGAAGCCATTGCGCCATACTACTACGCCTGTAAGGCTTTGAAGAAAGAAGTCGAAGTTAAGCTCAACGGAAACTTCACCATTAAGCCGAGTTTGGTAGAACAAAGAATTCGTCGGCAGGTCCCTCTCTCCGTGGAAGCTCGCATAAAGCGCCAGAAACGTAAGTCCGAATGCTCACCAAACAGATATTTATTCCATATAGCTGATTCAAATGCGGGGCGTTAGCTCTTGTTCTTCAAACCCCTATCCAGCCATTCTCCTTCGGAAGGGTTGAAGCCTACGTCCCTACACCGCGGGTCAACCGATAGACGATACCGGGCTCCTTTCTCCTTCGCCTCCCTTTCAATACCATGCGGCAGGACCTGCTTGAAATTTCCAAAGCGAATGTCCAATCGTTCGACGAGACTGGCAAGGAACTAAGTGGAGTCGCGGACAGCAACTATTTCAAATATCTGGCACAACTCGTTTATTTTCTATCGAACAACCTCTTCACATCTTTTCAAATTGACAACCTTTTAGATAAAGTGATGTCCCTAGGCCTCCGGTCGTCATTGAAAGCTTTACTATCGATGGAAACATTATCGATGAAGCTGGTAGCTGATAGCCTGTTGCCACTTTTGATGTTGAGAGGCGACTTTGACTTAATACAGCATCTAAATCAATCTGCATATAAAATGAGTGGGCCTCCTCCGATTAAATGGTATCTTGGCTTCCAAGAGCTAGATACACAACGTCCTAGAGGGTATCTCTTCACCGACATGAGAGATAGCTACGAGCTGTGCAGAAAATATCGGAACCCTAAGACCAAACATTTTATTGTAGCCAGTATCAAGAAGTACCAACCATTTGCCACCACGGAGGAAGAAGCAGTTGTCCTCCTTGCCTGTGCCATTCGCCATAGACTGATCAGCTTAAGCGAAGCGCGGGAACGAATATCGCCAGATCTCGACTGGGGACGGGTAGAGCGCCAATACGAATTAGTTTACGACATGTCTATATTAGAATCGAAATGTCTCCTCGGTTGTGAAGAGCTCTTGGAATCCGGATTCCGCAGAAATCTACACACTATTTTGATGAATTTAATCTTCCAGAACGATTTTAAGGCGGCCTCTCCTTTCTTACCCTACTCGAAGCTTGAAATTTCAAGCACGATGTTAGAGATTTTAAATGACTCGAAAAACCGCAATTCAGCCCTTTGGGATATAATAGGCAAAAGCAACCTCACCACCCTGATTTTCGAAGTAAAAAAAGAAAGTTTTGATTTTACGAACCGTCGTCAACCATTTTTTGGCCTACATGATCTACTGTTTATAGCATTTTCCTTGAGAAGCACCGAACTCAGAGAATTCTTGCTAAACTTCTTTGACGCTAAGCTAGAAGCTAGGAATATGGATTCTCTTCTAAGAGATACGCTGTCTGGGTTGCTATTTAGGCCGTGGATATTATACATGGATAGATGGACCCGCATCCCTTTAACCCATTGGCTTGATGACACCAAAACTTTAGCTGAGTGGTGCGGAAGACTCATTGAATTCGGAGTTGATGTTAACTCGCCAATCAAGACTATCAATCCCTTTGACGTCAGTCCCCTCCAAAGGGCTGTACGGCAGAACAATCCCCACATGGTCGAAGTATTGATCAATTTAGGTGCCAACATTAATTATGCATGCATCTCAGGGGAGCCACCATTACTTATTTCATTCCTAGGAGACAAAGAAAGTGAATCTTCTGAATGTGAGAGGGAGATATTCAGACAACTTATATCTGCAGGAGCCGACGCAAGCTCTTTACTAAAAGAACATTCAATCTACGGTTGGATACGAATAGTCCATCCAGAGTTTGAGAAAGCCTTGCTTGAGGGAGATATTTCCAAGATGATCAGTCAGGACCTTTGGCAACGTCGACTTCAAACTCTAAGAAGTTGCAGCCGCCAGGACACTATGAGATGTTTAATTACGGTTGAAAATATGGAATTCATGGGCCAAGATACGAGAAATATAGACGTCGTCAAGATCTGGGTTGATTGGAGCAAGGCAACACCTCCTTGCCAAAATTTTCAAAAGCATTATATCGATAAGATCCAACAACTACTCAAAGTACCAGAGGGTTTAGTGCTCCAAATATATCCGCCGAACCTTTCGCGTTCTTTCGGTTCATCTCGCCCAAAAGCCTTAATTGTTACTATCCTGCAATTAATCTCGCTCTCTGGCAATTCCGAAGTTATGCAGACATTCTTCCAATGCTTCCATCAAGAGGCAGAAAATCAAATATCCAAGAAGTATAAAAATTCACCTTCGCCACTAAAATGCGCTGCGATGAGTGGAAATCTTAAATGCGTCCAAATATTGGTCGAGAATGGGGTAAATATTCGGGATGACCTCCAAGCTACCGAGGCAATCAACTGTGTAATGTGGAGTCAAGAAGATGCTGGGAAAACCGCTTTACACCACGCCATTGAAAAAGGAAGGCTCGATATCGGGAAATTCCTTATTGAGCATGGCGCCAATATTTATGCAAAGATAATATCCGAAGGAGAATTGGAGACGGCAGTTGAAACTGCCGCTCGATTAGGCCGTTTGGACTTCATAGCCCTCTTTCTCCATATTGATATCGGTTGCAGAGATATGGCCATAAAAGCCACCGAGAAGCATGGTAGAACGAAGCTTGCAGACTGGATTCGACAGAATTGGACTAAGAAGGATAGCATTTCCTTTGATACTTCGAGTGCAACTATGGCCGCATTCCAACCACAGGTTTCTATTGATATAGACTCGGATACTTTTATGGCAGATATATTTCCCTGAATTTCGATTGTGCAGACTGATTTCCGAACAATGGACTGTAAGTTGAAAAATTTGCCCAACCCCTCATATATGGACAATGGATAGTGCAACTTACGAGGTCAGCTAGATTACCGTGCTTGAGCTTTGAGTACACATAAACCAGGAAGTTAACATGACCCATATATCTTTGGGCCAACACCGCCGAGCCGAGACATCAATATATTTGTGGACTTACCCTGAGCTAGAGTGCCTCAGACAAAACGAGAATGTATTATAGATTTTTTAGAATAGACTATGTATTGAGCTAGTTACATCACTATCATTCCACCATCTATCTACTGACTTTGTATTATAGCGTATATGCGGGCAGATCTAGAATCATATTTGTAGTTTCCGATAGTTTGGTATACTGGTAGGTCGATGGTGTCTCCTTCGTTACCACTAAGATTGTAACCTCAACTTCTCAAAGCTCAAAGGCATTGCAATAAAAATCATATTGGACTTGGGCTGTTATCAAAAATTAAAAAATTAAAAACACCAAAATAGGTAATTTACTTTATTGAAATATCTGTTATTAGGTAGAAGTTTCCCGATATGGCTATGTTACCTCTTTCGGCAGTTTTTCATAAGCAAAACGGTGTGTCCGAAGTAAGGCTGGTCTCTTATCTCAAAAAGTATCTCCGTGTACTCCACATATACTTCAAGCGTATCCTATAACCCAAATTCAGACCCCTCGAGCCGCTGAACCTCACTTTTTAAAAAATAAAAATAAAAATTAAGAAAATACAAAAGGCTGAACAACCAACCTCCTCATCCAACTGCCAATTTTTCTCGGGTTCAATCCGACCAAAACATAACGTTTCAACAAGCTAGCAGCTTCGACATCACCATGTAGAATTATTTTTCTGGTTTGCATGCGCATGTGAGTAAACGACGGGGATGGTTGCATGGGGTATCTATGCATCAACTAAAACTACCACTAATATTCCTCATAAATATTCCTTTTCAGCCCGTGCGGGCTGCAAACACTGCATATACTGTCTTTAAAGAGATGCATGGTAATCTAGGATTTTGTTAGTAGTAGTAGTAGCAAAGAGTAGATGCTTGTGGAGATGAGGTGTCGGTCGGTCGTTCGGCATTTTCGATGTTTTTGGACAAGACCTTTAGAGGTTTGATGCTTATCGCATATGTAAGTAATCAGCCAAGAGGTACTTAATTGAGACTGATATGTTACGTTACCCTACTCATTACCACTGTTTCTAAAGCATAACACCCGAAGGCTAACTAAGAGGCAGTCTATGGCAGTTGGGATCGCTCGATCCCTGGAAACACTCTCCCTTCTCCCCTTCTTTTTTGTATTCTTCCAAAGAAATTACTGGGATGAAGCTACTTTAGATTAAAAGAGAGTCCGGGGAAATCTTCAAGTGAAGGCCGTTTTACAGATGTTTGTTCTGTTGTGGAAAGTGAATTCCGCAGGCTAAATTGGAAGATTGACTTCTGACAGCTCGAGGTGGGTTGATATCGCCTGTAGCTAAGCCAGATGCATGGAGCTACATATAGCTAGGGTGGCTGTGGGTACGTACGTAGTACGTATCGTTGTTGATGCACGAGTATTTTTTTCGATCCGGACATACCGTTGTTTACCACGATGTATATTCCGCTCCGTGCCCACCTCTACACTTGATGATACGAAAATTTTATATTACTTCGTACACCAAGAAGCTTAGAAGTTCGTCAGGTGGGGTGTTCAAGATTCTTGGATGTAAGAAAAGCAATTTAGCCGATGGGTTGAACGTTTCGAGTGGTTTTTTTTTTTCTTTCTCGCGAGAGCGAGCTTGGAGTAGTTGGTCGCATCGGATATCACGAAGTTCCGAAGCCCGAAGCCAAGGGAAGCCGGAAGGCAGAACGAGTCGACAAGAAAAAGGAAAGAAAGGCAGGAAAAAGGAAAGCACGCAAAGATGGCTTGCATCCATCAGCACGAGCAGTTTTGAACAATTTTTAGAGCTTTGAATTTATATTGAAAAGGCTATGATATTAGTAAGAGCTTACGGGTATTTGAAGCTTTTAAGACAAGCAGCTCGGTCCCTTGCGTGGCCTGAGTGTTCAACCCAATTTCTAAATAAAACTTTAAGCTTATCTGTGATGATCTTTTATTTGATGAGATCGAGATTTAGTTCAATGAGGCTGGTGGACTGACTCGAAAAGAGAAAAGTACCAAAGGACGCGATGCAACTTCTTGGGAGGAGTTCCATGAATTTTTTTGTCATCTGGTCCTGGTGAATTTGTAAGGTGGGGCCGCCGTCTTGATTACTGGCTGTCGGGAACCGAAAAGCACCGAAAAAAAGTCAATCCAAACGGCGCTTTCTTTTTAATGCGCGCCCGCTCGACCAAGTCTTGTCGACGGGCATGCACGCAGCGGCCTTGTCGAATGGGCGCTGAATGTTTTACCACCCGGAATCGGCAGTTCTTCTTGAGGAAAAAGATCAGGGTCCTTTTTTCTTGCGAAGAACAGGTTTTGAGATATTGTAGGCTACATTGGGGCGATGCCGAGAGGATCCGGCACCCACCAAATGGAACAATTGATATTGATTTAAAACCTGACCCCGCCTTTTTCACTCTAACTGGGACCTGCCATTGGTGGGAAAGGCTGCTGCTTTGGGGCTGATTGGGTTGGGTTTAGAACTCAGTTTCATCGTTTCAAGAGGGTTCGAAAGACAAGGCTATAGTTTCTATGACTCTGTACTTCGTAAAATATAAAGTAACCTGCAGAATTGGGGAAGATCACGCGTTTTGAGGTCGTTTGTGGACAACAAATACTTCGGGTATCGTAGGATTTGGCGAAAGGGGGCGGCGGGGTTGGAGTTTTTCTCTTTCTCGGGCCTGACATCCATCTTGTCAGGTATTGTCAAATCTTGTCGTGAGTTTCGAAGCGAAACGACAAGAATGCCATGACGGGAATTCTGGGAATTCTGGATATTTCGTAATCTTCTTTTTTGCTCCCAAGAGAGCCCTGAGTGTTTTTTGTGCCCAACCGCTGTCTCGTTGCTATGGGCTTTGGAGCTCTGGACTAGGGGGAAGCACATTGCATTGCAGGGACCGGTCGGCCAAGCGAGAGAGAGCGAACAAAAAGGCGGTTTAAATAGCCCGGCTGTCGGTCATCGTGTGGTGGCCGACGACTGGCGGGGATTGCAGTTGGGTCCCCGGCTGGAAGTTTCAGGGACACGGTTTCATGAGGAATGATAGTCGCCAGGATTAATATTGATATATGTATATCGTAGCTTATTGACGTGCGAGTTGAGTATTCTCAACTTCAGGAATCTACAAAGTGCATAATGATGAAATGAATTGAAAGGGGACAGTAGATCGCGATCAGATCGTGACGGGATCGCAACGAGCTGCATGTCATCATAATCAACGAAGAACAGCAAAATAGGGCTTAAATGAGTGGGGAATTAAAAATGATGACAGCACAAAAAGCTTGTGTGGTCTTTTTGTTTCAATTGGGTTAACTATAATTTTAAACAAGCCCGGTTTTTGGTTTGTAAGCTGTGCGAAAAGGGAATGTAGCCGCACGAGACCGAATGCTTTTTTATTTATTTTTTACTTTTCCATGGGAAAAGGCGAAACGTTGTTACCTGACTTGAGGATCGGATTCGCACGGGTTTACCGGCGTCCGCGGCGGACTTAAATCAGCACCGGGTTTGTCGCTCCTTTCTTTCTGGGCAGCTGGTGAAAGCATATGACGATGCGAAGTGGATTTCAAGATGTTCGCGATACAAGAAACTACTATGTGATCAGTCTTGCGACCGAATGGACAATAGTGTCTTCTGAATCCGGTCTGAAAATGTGAATAAATGCAGACGCGGTGGTAATTGTGGAAGACGGAACAAGAGTACATCCGACTTGAGTGTGTGAATGACTGACTGCTTGACTGACTGTGTTACTGAATGCCCGGCCGGCAGGGTCTAATAATAAGATGATGATGACGGGTGTGGCAGCCCTCCTCTTTCTTATTATTTACTGTTATACACCAACAAGACAAGGTTATATTTCTTTTTCACCTCGTCGCCGTGGGGAAAGTAAAAAAAAAGTGTGCTAAAAGTGTGTGCTGGGAATTGCTGTCATTTTGTTTCGCCCGCATTACAGTTGTATTACAAAGTACTTTTCTTCCTCAAATTATTAAGCTTCTGGATTTCTTTTGCGCGCCGGCCGACTTTTCTCCTCTGGTTCTTCTCTCCACTGCCTACAATCTTAATTACTTCTACCTACCCTCCTCTTTTCCTTTTCCTCTCTTTTTCTTATTCACCTTCTTCACTTTTGGATCTTTTCTTTTGTCTCCTTCGCGATTTTATCTTTTCTTAGACAATCCAAGCCTCTCTTCGTCTTTCAATATCTGCGACAACTTGCAACTCCACCCTTTTTTTTTTTTTTTTTTTCCTGTCCCCGTGCTTGATTTATTAGCGAGGGGCTCTTACACATACATTACCTCAGAGAGCAAGAGAGAAAGAGGAAGGATAGAATTATTTCGACAGGCCTTGGTTCGGTTACGACGCACACAGGCACCAGGTTGTTATTGAAGGATAAACGACTCCTGCAGTAGTGCTTCATATATATATAAAGGATTTGATTGTGTATTCTCTCGACCGACTGTTTTGCGAAATTCGACGTATATACTCACCGACATTACCGGCGAGAAAAGCATTCCCCAAAACCGGAACAGTTAAAATTTCGCCGTTGGAAAGAGGAAAGAAACCCGACTTTTACATACATCCGACACACATACCCAGCTGTCTTTCTTTGGTAGACAGCCGCCGCCGGTTCCATTTCTGCAGGTAGACAGCCTTACAAATATTAGTTACTGTTATAGTGGTTCATTGGGCACAAGCATAAAAAACACCGCCAACCTGCCAACAATAACGGGACAGCATTGGCAGTACCAGAAACTCGAATCCTGTGTGTGTGCTTGGGGGGTTTCAAGAATTCAGCAGGGCTGCTTACACAAGTAAAACGTCAGCAAATAATAAGGACACAGCGTTTAAATATTTGCGTTTTGCATCTATTTTAGCAGCCGGATTTCATAATCGGCAAAGGCGTGGTGGATAGCGAAGAGGCAACTGCGATTGGCGGTGTCCGGTTGGTTGGTGTGTGTGCGCGCTCCGCCTTGATAACCAACGATCGTATTCGTTCCCAGTTGTCAGCAGCAAGGCACAAGCCAATACGTACAACTAACTACCCTTCTATTGTTTTATTCTTTATTCTCTATTCTTATTTTCCTATTTTTTCTATTTACCGTATACTCCCCCTCTCTACTTTTTCTCCCATTCTTCTCCGAGCCTCCAACATTTCATCCGGATCATTTGGCTATTTCGAGACCGTCTGTTCCACAAACTTGGTTCTTCTTTAGGTGAGTCTGCTGCTTGTTGCCGAACACATCCGCCCGGTCCTGACCAATCCTCCCTTGCTCGCCTTCATTCTGTATAAATGCCCTTGCTTCCACCTTATTTTACTTTATTTTATATATAAAAGAAAGAGGGAGAGATATATAAAGTGTATCTTGATAGATATTTTTTTTTAAATATACTAACAGAGCCATATCGATAGCTTTCCTCTCAGTCGATAATAGTAATAATAATTCGAAGTGTCGACATCCAACACATTTTATTCGTGCCGCCATTATTACATCACAATTTGGATGCACCGCAACAACACTCGCCAACTCTCACTATCACCCTCCAACTAACATCTTTCTCTCTCTCTTCCTCTTCCTCATCAACTTCCACTCGCTGGTTCACCAAAAACCCTCTCTCTCCTTCCTTCCTCATGGAGACGCCAGAATCCTCAGGCTCCGGCTCTGCTTCCTCTTCTCAATTCTCGCGGACAACAAAAGCCTCGAGTACACTCAGCATAGGCAACAAAATGTCGGCCTTTGTACATAGAAACAGAGCGACCAGCGTCAGCAGTACAAGTATACGAGGACAATGCCCGGAATGTAGGGACAAGCGACAGGATGATATGGGCTTGAAGCTCAATTCCGATACCCTTCTACAGCTAGCTCAGGCGCTGAGAGGCAAGAAGGCGACTCTAGGGCAGAAAATTAGTGGACGTATGTTCTATAATCCTATATATAAATTGTCAGCTTTCTGTTGAACATTTTTATTAACTTGTCTTTTCTTAGCTCTCGATTATACACTGGAAATTACCTTTGAAGACGCGGTCTCGTGGCTGGCGCGGATACCGAAGCCCTGGCGATCATCTCACGTTAACGAATCCATGTACAGCCAGGTGTCGGCGTGGAGATACCTCAGGAAGAACACGCGCATACCCGTACCCGTCGTCCATCATTTCGCATACGATAACGATCCAGGAAATGACGTTGGCGTTTCCTTTATGCTGATTGAGAAGCTACCCGGCCAGACCGTTCCCGAACTTGACGAAGAAGATCCTTCCAATGTCGAAAAAGCGCGACGTTTCCATGACCAACTTTCAGACATCATCCTCGAACTCTCTTCCTGCTCTTTCGACAAGATCGGCTCGCTACAACAATCTCCCATGGACCCGGACGATTTCGCAGTCGGACCCCTCTACAGCATCAACAACACTTACCCTCTCGCTCGCGGCCGTGTAGCGACAAACCGAGGCCCTTTCATCTCCGTATTCGAATACCTAACCGCCTTTGGTGAACTCAATTTCAAGGATACCAAAGCCCACCACCGTCCTTCGCAACCCGACCTCTGTGCGCCAGTCGACGAAGAACTCGCCCGATTCTTCCTGATCAATAAGATGATCCCCAAATTCTCGATAGAAACGGGATTCAACGGCGGTCCATTCGTATTCCAGAACTGGGGTCTAAACACTCAGAATGTTCTCGTCGACGAAAACTGCAACATTACCGGAATCCTCGGTATCGGAGGCACGATCGGCCCGCTGACGAGTCTGTGCAAGTACCCAGATCTGATCTACGAGACTAAGCGTCGAGGTCCGCTGTACGATCGCAAAATCTTCCTAAACTCGTTTTTGAACAGAGATGTGCCGGAGTACCTTTCTACCGTGGGCGGTAGCGGCTCCAGGTCTTCCCTGATAGAAGACAAGGAAGTTCGCAGGGCCTTGCTTCGATCGGCTCACAAAGTCTGGCAGTTTGAAAACTCCATCTTGGATCCTTCCCATAAACACCTGCATCTGCGGGGCCGCGGTGGTCTCTACGAGTACGTATTTGAAGACAGCAAATTTTCAGAAAAGTCAGCTTTCAAATCACTCGGTGACCAGGACCCGGATTTCCAACGACTGGTCCCGAAAGCCGAGATGAAGGGTGGAGAATACTCGTGGGATCTTCCTGAAGACAAGAACAAGAAGAGGAGAAGATCGTCAGCAGCTGTGAATACCAAGGCTAAGGCAAGGCATATTTGGGATAAAGCGCCGTGGGTGAAGAGCCGTAAGGAGGAGGTCTACGTTCGAGAATATGTTCGAGTGCACAAACACCTGCCACCCGAGGTTAAAGCCTATGATGGCAAGCGACGAAGCAACGGGCCGGAGAAGGCGTTCCACATGGCATGGGCGTTTGTCAGATGTCGGGATGCAAGCTACATGAGGAGAAAGAATCAGAAGCAGAGGAAGGTTGTGAGACTTGCCGGAGGTCGCAACAGAAGCAGTAGCGTACGGCAGACGGGGAAGAGAGTCAGGGGGTGGAGCTTGGGATCCGGAGGGGATTCGATAAGGAATAAAGGCAAGGGCAAGGCTCCGGTACCGATGCCAAAGATTAAGATGGACACGACTATGAGCACGCCGAAGGGATGGAAGAACCTTTTTACGTTTACGTTGCTGAATTCATCCAAGAAGGCTTGAGGTTTTTCAATCAATTGATCGATGGCGGATGATTGCGGGGAAAGGTTCTGAGTTGTGCTGGTTTTTTATTTCTCCATGCGTTTGCGGCCTTTTATTATATTATCGCCCGATGCTTTTATCACTCGTCTTCTGACCTATTTTCTTTTGTTTTATGGGATTACAGAAAAGATAAGTACTTATTGGTTTTTGTTCGTGCATTTTATTCCCTCCTCTGCTAGATTTGTCTCACTTTTCCGTCCGAAGAATCGTCTCTCCTTTGCATTTTTTTTTAAAACATCACTATAGCGTCAGGAGTTATATCTTTTTTTTATCGTCTTTTCATTATGCGTAAAATATCTCGCAGCACAGCATCACTCCTTTACGATTATTATTTCCTTTTACTCGTTTCCTTCTGTTGTTTATATTTTGAGCCTGGAAGTATCGATGACTCCACCATTGCTTTCCATATTTTTTCCCACCGTTATTTTTTTCGTCTGCATTTTCGTTAAAAGGTCATCTTTGCTACTAAGAATGGTTCAGGTATGCTTTGTTCTCGGGTTTCTGTTTCTTAGTATTTATTATCTCCTGCATGCAAATGCGATGTTACCGCTTAAACTTTTCGAACATACTATTGTTCTTTTCTGTATTTCGTCTTTTCTCCCTGTTTCATTCCGTCATCGCGCAGTCAGATTTATTAGCTTTTAGCATCTTCTTAGAGATAGCACAAACAGACAGAAATGAAAAAACACGGCGGATGGGAGGTTCTTGCGCATTTGCAAGGTTACATGAAACTTATTCTTCTCTTCAACTTCGTAGTCAATTGATCGTGAGTGTGTCTTGCATTGGAATTAAAGCTGCTAAGCTTGAACTGATTGACCTGTTGCATCTATAACATGTCATGTCCGGTAGTTAGACCTTCGGTGGCATTGTCTTAACTCATCGAAGAAGTGTATTTGAATGTATATATGTACTTCAGATCAATCTCTGATATAGTAGTATGCTCTATTTACGCTTTCGTACTATATCATCTGTATATCTTACACAATTAGTCTATCATAATCCTCCCGTCGGTTCGACTATTTCTTATTATATTCGTAGAACCCCCTCCCGGACTTCTTCCCAACCCACCCAGCATCCACCATCCGCTGTAGCAGCACACTCGGCCTATACTTGCTATCTCCAGTATCCCTATAAAGCACATTCATAATCGCCAAACAGGTATCTAACCCGATAAAATCCGCCAAAGTCAACGGACCCATGGGAACGTTCGTTCCGTTCTTCATGATCGCGTCGATATCCTCTTTCGTGCCAATGTTTGATTCCAGACAGATGACGGCTTCGTTGATATATGGCATTAATATACGGTTCGCGAGGAAACCGGGCGTATCTGCCGACTGCGATGGGATTTTACCCATGGCTTTGCAGAGGGCGATGGCGGTCGAGAGGGTCGTTTGGGAAGTTTGCAGGCCCGAGATGATTTCTACTCCCGTTTGGATGGGTACCGGGTTCATAAAGTGGGTTGAAATGACACGATCGGCGGCGGAACCGGCTGCTGCTGCGATTTTGGTGATTGAGATGCTGGAAGTGTTCGTGGCTAATATCGCGGTGGGTTTCGAGATTTCGGCCAGTTGTTTGAAGATCGAGAGTTTGAGATCGACGATTTCGGGGACGGCTTCGATTATGAAGTCCGTGGAGGAGACGGCGGAAATATCGGTCGATGTTGTGATTAGGGATTTTATATCGGCGGCTTGGGATTCCGTTATTTTGGATTTGGAAACGTCCTTCGCGAGGAGTTTGGCCATGAAGGCGGTCGAGTTGTCGAGAGATGCTTGGGAGGCATCGATGAGGGTTACGGGGAGGGAGGTGTGGCGGGCGGCAACGAGGGCGATTCCCAGACCCTAGAGGAGATGTTAGTTTACTGTGTTTACATGAGAAGGTGGGTTTGTAGACGCTTACCATTTGGCCAGCGCCGATGACACCGATGCTGTCGACGCCCTCAACGGCGGCAGACAAGCGCAGGGACGAAGTGCTGAAGCTGCGGCGGGCGGCAGGATGTGTTGCCAACCGCATGCAACGGGACGTCAAACGGAGGGCAGCCATTGTTGGTGTTACTTTGGCTATTATTACTATTAATTTTACCTGTTGGATTTGTATGAATTATGGGTTTGAAAGAAACGAATGAAGTTTCTGACAAGCTTGCAGAAATTCTCACCCGTGATAGTTCTAGTTGTCGGCAAACGGTGTGTAGGGTTCGTGATTGGCTTTCACATGCAATCGTTGAGGGCCAGCCGCTTAGCGGCGGCTTAAAAGTGTCAATATCATGCTAAAGCATAGGCACTGAGCTCGACCTGGTACTTGGATAGGACGGAACCATAGTACCACTGGCTTAAGTTTTCAACTATAGAATATTTGATATAGATATTATTAAGAGCCAAATAGCCAAACAGAAGTAACAAGCGACCTTGTAAATTTGTTATAGTCATGGTATTGCTAATATATCATACGATTCTCACCTATAAGCAGCTAGGCAACCTATCGCCAAACCGTTACTTTCTAATATATTTGTCAGTTTTACAACGACAGGAAGCGTTTTAAAACTTAAATATTTAAAAGAATCAAAACGGAAACGAAATCCCCGAAAGGTCTAAAATCGAGAACCTGTCTTAGAATATCAAAAGCCGACGTCGCTAAAGCACAGGCGAAGGAGAATTAATATGATGACACGCATTTGCGATATTGTCTGAGCTTCATGCGTCATGATATCACTACAGGCTTGGAGATAATAATCAGAATCAAAATAGCATACGCATTGTATTGACGAGTACGAGTACGAGTTGCTAACGTAATATATCTGTTTGAAGTATATCTTTTCAACTAATTACTTAGACTCGTCTGTGTTACGTAGACTGTACTGTCTGAAGGAATGCTATTCCCAAATAGTTACGGATGTTTAGACGGCGTCTGTCTAAAAGTGCAAATGTACATATTAATATTTTTGGAGTACGTGAATACCTAGGGATATATTTATTTATAGCACCCATGATCACAGTACAACAAATAGCGAGGCGCGGTACCTTTTGTGTGACCAACCTTCGAGAACGAAGACTGCAGCACCATACCGGATTAGTATGATAGTGGTCTCGCACTATAGGTGCATCTCGCAAGATCTTACCGCTTAAAGGATTCCTTTCTCGGTGTTCGATTCATCCTTTCTACGAGAAAAAATAGCCGGAGAATGTTTCCTACAGGATGCGATCGATTAGACTGTAAGGTCGGCAACTTCCACGTTATTTTTTGAGTTATGTGCTATCACAGCCTCCTCTATCGACCGTCTGCTTTTGTCGTCTTGGGGAGCGAACGACAACACGTCTTTAGCTTCTCTCGCATATCTATTTTAGTATCTCGTGCATATTCAAATATGCAGGCCCCGTTCGGCAGATGTTTCCCTACCCAATTGGTTCTTTTCAACTCTCGCTTATTCTTCTTCCCCACGGCTTGGTCCAAGTCTTGACAAATGCATCGCAAATTCGGGGGGAGTTATTTCAGTTGCACCCGAGACAATAATATCTTATTAAGCAAGAAGAAAGGTATTGTTTAATTACTTTCGCCAAGGTTCTCGGGGATCAAATTCGTGTTCGCTTGGAGAATTAATTGATTAGGAATGCCGTATTGCGATATACTACTGGTGCCATGGCGAGCTGATCTGACGAGAGAAACGAAACAAGTCCCCAATCGATTTCGCGGTTCGAATACCCCCGGGGTGAGATCGATCGGATCTGGATTACAATTGCTACCCTTTCAGCTACACAGGGTCTATCTCGAACGCTCCATCCGAACGTTCAGGTACAAACCGTCGGCGGAAAACTTAACGAGAGAAATACAAAAATGGGATATCGTTTGGATGAAACCGGCTTAGCCCCAGCCGTAAGGCTGCGACTGAGCCGGTTTTTGTCTTCCTCCCACCCCTCATCTGCCCTCCCATCGATAGATGGGTGAATGAAAGGGATAGGGATAAATTTCTGGAAAAGGAGATAAATGCGCTAGTGGTCAGGTTGCACAAGCTTGGTGGTCGGAACTCTTAAGGCTGAAGGTCGAAAAAGGGCACCATCGCCGAATGAACAGGTCGAGCCGATGTGGAAAGGCTTACTTTGAGGACTTCTGTTCTCCACACCTGTATGTGATAGCTAATAGTGAATGGGCCTTTGGACGGAGGGATGCCACGGAGAGATCGAAGAATAGATAGCACAAGCTCAGCCAACATGGCTGCATGTTTGTTTTCAAGTCAAATTTGGCGAGATATCAAGATGGCTTGCCCATAAGGCTAAAAAAAAAACTGCCTACATGACGATGGCACGAAGAAGCTGCTTAGGTTTATTCTATTCTACGGAATCCACGAGCGACGGTCGCGGCCATCGCCGTGACCAAGGCTTCAGTATTGGTTGTGTTTGTTAATAGAATTAGATAGAATTAGAATTGAAGTTAATAATAATCACCAGCAGCACCACCAACAAACAATTAAGAGAGCGAAAGCTCAGCCGCAGCTGTTTCAACATGTCCAGTCAGTCAACCAGTCCAACGAACATGCCATTATCATGTCACAACTCCTTGGCATATTCTATCACTGGAAACGGATCATTCCATTGAATTTCCCCAACCGAAGCGGGAATGACACAGCCGCAAAACCCAATATCCCCCCGATAATAGGCTAACCACAAGCTTAACAGCTCGGTTCCTATCTACTTCGTACTCGCTGCGCATGCCCGTGCTGATACTGCTCGTACTCGAGTACTTCCGCGCATACCCTTTCGTAGGTAGACAGAAACGATTGACACGATCAGTCAGCCGCATGCGCATGCCAGTTGCCATTGCTGTGCCCCCGGGCGATCACCCGTCAAAATAATGGCTGCTGCTCCATTTCTCGAACCGTCGTTCCCTGCGCGTCTGCGGACCAACCAAAGTGTCATGGGTAATGAGCAACATGGTCCTCCCGCAGCCACCATTTCAACCTCCCCGGTACCCCGAACAAAGTTTCCTTTTTTAAACTTTCAATATCTGTGTATTTGGAAGCACTCAAACACGCCTGGCCTTCCTTCCCCCCAGGGAGTTTGTGACTAAGAATACACAGAAAAAAAAGGTCCAAACAAGGTTGACGCCTGAAATAGGTAGTTAGGCCACACAACCTGTGTCGCCGTGAAGGGGGATTATTGCTCTTTGGGATCCAGGAGACTGTTTTCCTCCTGGTCGGAAACCACAGACGTCATGCATGGGAGCCCTTCAACTCTTCCGCAACAACAACAATGGGCGATGAACCGAGTTTGTGCTACTGGAACCGAGAAAAAAAATCCCATCGCGTTAGAGGTTCATCACAAAGGCAAAATTATGAACGGAAAGGCTGCCTTGGAACAATGCTTTCCGGTTCCTGAAATTAACTGCTACGGGTGTTCGACTCATCTGTTTGCTACACGAGAAGATTGAGGAAACGTTTGCCTACGGGTAACACAAATACTCTACTCGGGGCTCGAATTACCTGCGATAGAGATGTGATCCGTGATCCTTGACAGCGATCATTCGGCAGAGAAACAGCGAGGCCTCAAGGCCAGGTGATTGCCAAGGCACATCGGGCTCTCTCTCTCTATCTGTTATATTATTATTACTATCGCGAATAACAACATTATGATATGCCAAAATAACAAATTATCGCGGGTGCGTTTTTCTAGCTTCTGCAAGGAAAGTGTTACCGCGAGAAGAAGAAGGACGATGACTGGCCCTTCGACTCATGCTCATTTCCTTCTTCTGACACCCATGAGGTTTCTTGTTAGTGTGTTGGCAAAGTGGGTGCCCGCGTCGTCGAGCAAAAAAAAAAGCCACCCCGGGGTTCAGATATATTGAAAATCATTCAGCCCTGCCACGATGGCGGTTTCGACGCTAAACAAGTGGTTCCACCACGCATTTCTGCATGAAGGAAAGGGAAATCTGATTCGGCTATCCAGACCTGCCCAAGCTCGAGAATAGTTTCCGTTTTTCCTAATCCCAGATGGACCCGACAAATATTTTGGCTGGGCGGTTCAGAATGATTTAACATCAAGATACTTAAGGCACCTCTCCCCTCCATTCGAAGCTACTTTTTCCAGAGCATCTCATCCAAACAGTCTTTCGTTTTGAAGATTGAAAAGTATATAAGCTTTACAACAGGAAGGGTTTTTATTGTCGCCCTTTTTTTCTTCATCATCATTATATCCATCAACCTTGGATCGTTCATTTATCCCCGTGCGGGCAAGACAACCTAGCTAATACCAGCTCGGAACACCAAACCGGACGATATCGAGCGGCTGAAAGACATTACGAATATATCTAACCACCCTTGGACAGCGAGACATACATCCCACATACACACACATATATATATACACCTACCGATAACCCTCACTCCCGATAAGAATTTCTCTATCCTACAGCTTTCATTCCTGCACCTGAGGCTTTCACCCATCTGATCACTCCGCAGTTGATCGTTTTTAACAAAACCAAACACCTTTAAGCTTCAGAGCTCTAAACTCCACCCACAATGTCGTTCCTAGGCAGGCTGCGGAATGGTAGTACCGCGGGGAATGCTAGCACCACGGACGTCACCGCACCCGTCTCGCCTCCTGTTATCAACATTGAAGCCGGAGGTTCAGCATCGAACGGCCGAAGCAAATCTAGATCACCACCAACGGCTTCTGGCCGCTTTAGATCCAAGTCTCCCAGCGGAAGATCGAGGTCACAAGTTCGCACAACATCGTTCCCATCTGCCCCACCAGCTTTCCCCACTCCGTTTCACCCATTTAAGCTGCACCCTTTATCCAACAAGAACCAAGTCAACGCTCTTAAATTTATAGATCGAATCGACTCGTTATTGTTTCTCGGCCATCATGGCCAGACAGTCCTCGCGGCGATACCGCCATGCATGGCCAACTCTGAAGCTCAAGCGTGGTACAACCGGCTTATGGCTTCTGAGATCCGCCGCCCTGCAACTATCGAGGAGTTCCGCGCCCTCGTGATCATGGATCACATATGGTCCGTCGAGCAACACCGCATCACCTCCAGATACCAGTCCACAAACTCTTCGAACGCACAGAGGAGAGACCCCTATCTCGACAGTGCCGAGTTCAAGCTACACCTCGCATACATCCGTGATACCGTACGGTTAGAAGAGGCTCAGACAAAAGATGAGAAGAAGATAGCACTCTTGGAATCCGAGAAGTCGCAGCTCGCGGAGAGAGAAGGCACGCTGCAGATGGCGGTTGCTGACTTGCAAAACGAAGCTGTCTCCAGGAATGGTGGACAACCAGTTCCGGTCTTGCAAAGGACGAACGATATCCTTAGCAACATGAAGCAACTCGACGATACCAGACTCAAGGTATCCATGCTCGAGCAGGAGAAGCAGGCTTTGAATGAAAAGATCACGTCGTTGCAGATGAGATCTGAGGATATGGACTCCACCAACAACCAGATGTCCACCGTTCGACTGCAGCTGCAGAACGCCAACAACAAGAACTCAGAGCTGCAAAGCATCATCTTGCAACTCGAATCCTCGAACTCCCAGCTACAGCAGAGGTTGATCGCCGCCGCTCAGAACGGTACCCCCACTAGCCAGTCGCCACCTCCAGTTGGTGGAGCTGAGGGCAAGGAAGTCCAGAGACTAAGGAAGCAGAACCAGCAAATCTTGGACGACCTGCACCAGAAGGAAATCAGAATCCACGACCTGGAAGCCCAAGTCCGCTCCTACTCCTTCCTCCAAGCTCAGCAGAACGAGCGCGGAACCAACGAAGTCCAGCCCCTCTTCGCTGCCAACCCCGCCGCAGACCGCTCGATTATCAACAACCTCGAGGAAATCATCAAGCAGAAGGACAACACTATTGGCAACTTGCACGGCAACCTCAACAAGCTCACTGACGAGGCCATCGCCCGCATCCACAAGGTCTACCAGGTTGAGCAACTCCTCCTCGATACCCAACTCGTAGTCCGCAACAAAGACGCACAAATCTTCACTCTCGAACGCAAGATCCAGAACCTTGGCCACCCCAAGGACTGCAACTGCGGAACCTGCTCGTTGCCCGGTGGACTTTCCCACGTAAACTCCGCCCCGCTTCCCACAAATCGCACCAACAGCCCGGATTTCAAGCGTACTACTAGCCCTGAAATGAGGAACAGCAGCAGAGTGATGAGTATCGGCTCTGCATCTGAGCTCTCAGGCCCCACAATCTCTTCTCGCACTGGAACGCCCTTCCAAAACAACATCCGCTCCCCACCACGCTTCCTAGATATCAAATTCAAATATAGCGAGCTATACCCAGCATTCTTGCCTCCAGCAGTCGCTCCACGCGTGGCTCAGCTGCTACAAAACGGGCTTACGATCTTGCACCCCGGTCATGAGTTTGCCAAGCTATGGGAGAATATTGCACAGGGTCTGCTTGAGACATTGAGCGGAGATGCAGGTGGTCTTGGAGAACTGACGAGACACATGAAGTTGTGTTTCAGAGATGGTGACTTGGCGAACGGGCTTGTGGTTGCTCCGGTGTGGGGCGAGGTTTGGGGATCAGTTGGGGGTTTGGACGTTGTTTGCGACTTTTAAGTTTTCTCCTTTTCTCTGTTATATTCTTTCCTCTAATGACTTTGAGCAATGAGGTTACGATGGGGTGTGGAGTGGGTGCAAACTGCTTTTTTAGAATCTTAGTGTTTTGTGGATTGGGAACTGGATTTCTTCATTTCATATGTTCAAAATTTCTTCTTTTACGATCCATAGTCTCATTCTTCTTACTGTTTTCTTTTCTGCATCAGGCGTTTGATTCTACTTCTACAATTTTCTCTTAGCTTTTACATATATCCATATCTCTACGATTTTTTATATTAAAAAAATTGAAACAATATTTTCAAAAATTATACCAGCTGTTTCCTCAAGACTCGAGATGATAACTTTGATTAGTAACCTATCTCTTGGTGACGAGACCGGAGTTAGATCACGGGCAGATGTCATGAACAACCTCAACCGGTGTCCTCCGTCTTCGGCGTCATGAGCGCCCTACCCCGTGAACCCAGGGCACTCTCCCAACCTTTGAAATTCTTGGCGGCACAGAAACTTGGAAACCGGGCTTAGACTACCAAGGAATCCGTTTCAAGGCATCTATTTCAACTGGCCGTAACGTTAACACCATAACGTTCTAATCGTCTGTTAATTGCCCCATTCGTACATTACTAACCCTAGCATCGCTACATATCGCGAGTGCGGGCAGTAGAGCGCATTGTTGACTAACAATCCCAACTAGTCTTAAAGCCAAGGCAATGATGATAAATAACTTTTTAAGACCGGGGGTAAGTTTAAGCGCGTTCGTCGTTTTCTTTATATAGCCTTTTTTTTCGGTGGGAAGGGGGAGTATGTTTCCCGGAATTCAGTATGCATAAATGGATCCATGCATACATGCAATCGATTCCTGCGGGTTACTTAGTGCACATACCAGTTTTCCATATCCACCATCGTATGCAAGGTGTTCCTGTCAAGTACCCTTGCGGGATGGGTTTTTTTTGCGACGGTTATATTTAGATTTTTATTTTAAAGAAGGCTTTGTAGTGACGGCGAGGTGCGGGGACTAAGGATCACCTTCGATCGATCTGGGTTTCAACGTAATATAGAGTTGTAACGCACGTATAAAAAATACAACCTGCGATATCTACAAATACGGATGGAGCAACAGCTGCGCCACCCAAATCGAGTCGAACCTATAGTACGGATATAAGGGATTTAGGAAACCAACGGAACTTGATGGAAATATGAAGTTTAAAATTCATATTTGAAACTGCTATTAAGATACGAGTATTTTAAATAATATTAATGTTTCTGTCTTTCTTTTAACTTTTATTCTGGGGGTAGACGGTTGCCTTGTGGGTGGATAAAGAGTAAGCTGGACGCATAGATATCGATGGTTGGTCGATCAACGTATTTCTATGTCGCAAATTCTAAAACTTTATTGATCCACTTGAATGGGAAATCCGGAAGGACACCCCGGGATGTCGTGGAATTCCTCTTTTAATTGAGCTCCCGAAGTGTAAGCCCCGGGTTCTTGACACCTCGATTTGCAAAAGAATATTTGGCGGCGCATCTTTCGGCCCGTATCGGGATTTAAGACCCTGAAATGGCCGAATGGTATACGAATATTCGCAGAAGGTGTGTAATACAAATGAAAGGTAGAAATCATGTTGTATGTCTTAGTAGTAAGCTCTTGCTCGAGAATTTTGCGGGTCTGACGTGAGAAAAATGATTAATGCATAGATAGCCCTGGTACAAGATGACGAAAATCCAACACACGGTGCGGGTTGTTCTTCCTTGTTGGATTTTTAGAGAACAACTCTCGATATACCCTTGCGTCTAAATATTCATAGCGGATTTGGACAACTGATACAATGCGAAATGATTAGAAATTAGTACCTTATGGATTGGGAGGATCGGGTATATCAATGTTAGGGCCAAATAAAACAACCCTTGTTCCAAAATAAATTCTGTGAATTTTCTTTATGTAGCCGCACCAACGAATAATCGTATATTTGATATTTGATATTTGGTAGGTCAAATACCATTTCATCCACTAGATTTAAAGAGTCGGCTTTTAGATTCATGTTTAAAATACGATTCATGTATATCTGGCTAAAATTACTGATACGCGACCCGAACTTGGGCCCGGCAAATCAAGCATCCGTGTTGAATCTGGTGTTTTAGTGATAGCGAATTTGGTACCGAATCTTCTAATCTTATACTATAAGATAGTGAAAATAATCAGCTAGTCATCATTATTAGATGTAGTAGCCTTGTTAAGATAATCTGGTATACGTGGTGAGCTCATGGATTTGGGAGAATTCGCCCAAGCTTGTCTATATAACACCTCGTAAACTGTTGACATTCGTTATTTGTATTAATTTAAGCATTGATAATGCGCTATAGCACGATTTCTTTGGCTCCAAGGCTGTATCAAGGCATGTGAAAGTTAGGAGGGTTTATATAGGGCGCTTTTGTCGCGTTAGAATATCTGAGCGCCCTCCGAAAACCAAAAAAAGGAAGATATATTTTGAACCATTGGTCTTTTGAGGACATATAAACGTTGAAGGCACATTTACAGGCTAAATCTAGTTAATGTCTACGCCCTGTTCCAACAGCATAAATTCCCAAATGTCGTCGTCGGTGCCGGGAAGATAACGGTAATTGGCCGTCATTTCAAAATCTAAGAACGTGATGCGGTCGTTTTCCTGGTCGTAGAGAATGTTTCGGAAACTTTCGTCACCCCATCGTATGCCATCGAACTCCTCGGTCACTATTTCTCGCAGCCTTGAACAAAATCTTTTTGTCCGAGTTTCAATCGACGACTTTATCGTAGGGGGGATTTGTACCCATAACTTATCAAGGCTCTCGCCATCCCTAAAGGTAATTACTATGGCATGCCCATGCAAATTTGGTTGTAAAGAGCGTATAAATCCGGCCGAAAAGGGTTTTGCGGTGTCGTCAGTAGCTACGCAGTGCGTGTAGACAATCATCTCGTTGATAAATCTAACAAGTGGAAGCAAAAAATTGTTCTAATTAGAATTCCGCCAAATATATATCTCGGCGCTGGCGCCAGTTTACAACACTTGTTATTACTTTACCTATCCTTTGCGTCGGTCACGACTTCGTTCCAGATTTTAACAATGAGTGGCTCCTCTGAGAGCTGGCCGTTTAGCACCGCTCTGCATTTTGCAATCAATTTTTCGCTTGTGTTCTTGATCATAGAGTCGACGTGAAGCAGCAGCTTTGGACTTTTAGACTTGTTTGATTGCATTAGGAAGATCGTGTCGATGCATATCTGGTATGGAGTTTTTGGGATAGATGGATCTTGTCGCAGGGTTGGCGACAAAGGGATGCCTCCGAACGGCACATTTTCTCTTTGATTGCTAGCACGGGTAGCATGAACGCCTGTCAAATCGGTATGTTCCAATGGGGACTCGAGTAATAATCCTCTATCTTGAAGGGAGGATGGTCTTTCCGGAAGATGCCTTTGACCTCTGAAATAACCACTTGAGGAGGACGAAGTCGTTTCAGTTAGTGATATTTGTCGCATCATACTCACAATTAAGTTGTCTATATTGGTGTTAGATCCTCTCTCTGGTTTATATGTCTCTCCAGTCTATCCAAAGCGTTAGATCTATTCCTCTAACTTAAGACGAAAATATAAACGAGCAAAGAGCACTAACGAGAAGTCTGCGAGAGGCCCGGCCATGATCTTGAGTGTACCTATGCCCTTTTTCGCGGGCCCGGAGGACGAAGGCTAGCACATATTCTCTTACGGTCATGCCTGGATGCGCCGCAGTTCGCAAAATCGGATGCGAGATTAAGAATTCATAGCGATCGGTACGCTCAATCAGCACGAGCTTGTCGTAGGTCGATAGGACCCCAAATCTCAAGTCCGCATCATTCATGTAAAGAGCAATTTGTCCTGGGAAAAAAAAGGAGAAAAGGAGAGAAAATAGTTAGCGTAAAGTATTCAACCAGCCAACTACGGAATGATTTCGGAATGCTATACCCAGTTTCGACCCCAATAACACTGTGTTACCGGAAAGTTTGATCCCACCTCCTTCTTGTTCCTCATACAGAGTGTCAAGCTCGAAGGTCCATTCCGTCTTCACCTCGATCACGATCCTTCCAGAACCAGACGTTACACCGAGCGGGTTCGTGATTAGCTCTGCCACGACTAAGTCTGGTACTCCTTTATATTCAGCGCATTTACTTCTCACATCCGGCGCAGCAAATATATCGCCGAAGTGCCAGGCCTGAAAACCGGGGATGTGCTGCAAACACATATTGACGGGCTGACAGACGTGCTGGACAAATCGTGCTTGTACACTTGACTCTCCACCAGTCAGGAACAGCTCAGGGGCATCGTGTCTATGAATCTTAATACCATCCAAGGTGCTCCTGTGGGCTTCAAGGTATGGCATTAAATCAGTCTCGCAAGATATCCAAAGCCCAACAAAAGACCCATTGACTTTGCTCGCACTAATGAATGGGTGTAAGGTTTTATTATAGGTAGTCAAACTTGGCAAGCCACGTCGCAAGAGAGTCGTAGCCGTCTCGCCGTACGGTTGTGCCAGTGACATTTTGAAATCGTACTTCGACCTTCGGATATTTTGTAGATTGATAAAGACCGCAGAGGTTTGATTGCTGAATGACGGATTCGAATATTCGGGGGGGATCGTAGGGTCTTACAGGAGACAATGAAGAGAGTATGCAATTCGATTCTGGTCACATAGCGATTCGTATCGACAAGTATTCACACCTTGGAACCTTAAACTATTATTAAACATACCGCGAGAAGGTCGATCACTAAGGTTGATCGCGAAAGTCTGGTTCCTCCTTTATAAATTAACATTATTACATATAGATTCCTGATCAGAGATCCCGAATGTTACTTTTGAAATAAGCATTTAACTAGTTACCAATAGTCAACAGCTGTTAGCTAAGCAGTTATAAGCGCCTCAAGCTTCTGCACCACTTCCTAAAAACATGTGTTGTAGTCTCGCCTGTAGCATCTATCTCAACTTTAATGCAGTGTCTAAGTACTGACTCATGATTCTAGTTTTCATAAGTTCAAAATTGAAATATCATCTCGGCATATTTTAGAAACTACATGCCAATAAATATAATACTCACTATACTTTGTAAACCGGTCTAGAACCTAGCTTTCATCATCATTCAGTTGCTGGTCAGGTCAATCCACAGATGGCTGTCAGTTGAGCGAGAAAGTTAGCACTTCACAAAACCAGATCTGGTCATTGAGATACGCATCTTCGACGAAACTGGCGACTCTACGGTTTCTCGCACGGAATATCTAATATACAGATATTTACTTAGTAACAGTCATGCAAATACGGCACCGTACATGCGACGCTTATTAATATACAGTTTCTTATATGGTTCAGACTACCCTTACGGATGCTGTGGAAAGCCGGGTACGAGACAAAGATCGTAAGCAGCTACTGGAGGTCAGCTCAGAAGTAAGATTGTAAAACACCAGCGAATCTAACTCGTTATCATCTCGAGTAATCAATAGTACGAACTTCGCAAAGCCCAGGCTTTACCATCAACGGTGTCGTCCAACGTAAGCTACAAGCCACAAGTAGAAAATTGATCTTATCCCGTACCCAGCCTAGCTCCCAAATGCAGATCTATAGAGTGAATATCATAAGTCATCTTGAGATAAAGCCTACCATATGTATGTGACACCAGACCCAGTTAAACTCGCCAAGTTGGCGCCATATGATGAAAATAATTGTGGGATCTACGTATATACCATTCTTTTAGGTTCCATCAGATTCATCAGATATATCATCAACTATTGGTTGAACCAAAGCTCGAAGTAAGCAGGCGGTTGGCCAGCCTTCAACCGTATCATACGACAGCTTTGAAAACTGGAAGATGGAAGCTCGAGTTCGCAACCGGACCTCGAAGGACAAAAACGCCATGCATGTCATGCCATGTTTCCACGGAGGCGAAAATATAAGGACATAGAGATATCCAGTAGATCTAGATATAACGCCACCTATATACCTTATACGTCGACAGCGGTTCTGGAAACGTATGTGGAGCGGAAGGATAAAAGCCATCGGACTATACTTAAACTGCACACCGGGCGGCTAGTCATGCGGGCGGCGCCGTGATTATTTCGACATCCAAAAAGATCCAAACCGCTGGAACCCGCATGCATATGCAGCATCGACGCGTTTTGTTGCGAGAACTTGCAGTAAGGTCCGTTGGAAGACGGTCAGTTCCGAAGCGCGAAATTATCCGAGAAGTTTAAAACGACGTGCAGTTGCGCCAAGCCCGCGACGGGAATAGGAGCAGGTTAAATATAGACCGATAAAAAAGCTGTTTATTATCTCCGGATAGTTACGTTTTATATTTAGAGTATCATGATTAGAAATCTAAAGCAATCTGGCGTTTGCAGATATACTGTTCCATTTGTTGATTTGAATCTCTTTTGATATAGTGGCGCGCGCAATGTGTTTCCTAAGGCGCTGAGGCTTCAGACCAGCTAGTCCAAAAACAAAACGTTCTATACGGTTAGAAGTTCAAGAGATTATTTAGCTAGTTGAATGAACGGCCAAACAATTAGAAGAATCGGGGTCCGTGTTAGTTATCAGCACTAGCCCGCTACTCTTATTTCTAAAACTAAAGCAATTGTAACACTAGCCACGACGCATCACAAATTTTTGTTAGGGAATGTAACTTTAGTATTTGATAATAATTCTAAAGTGTCTTAATAAACGAACGACAAGTAAGGACGAATGAAACATAAAATAAAATAAAATCAATATTGAATTCTTGAACAATATCTCAAAAATTTTGCCACCCCGCAAGGTCGTTCTAATTTTGATAGGTATTACACTATGTTTCCAACCGAGTTTAGGCCTCTCGGCGCCAATAGGAAGGGACAAAAGACAAGATTAAGATATTCTGGAGAATATTAACTGATATGCGGGGGGACATATTAGATATTATATTAGCAATTTCGATATTAATAGCCGATCATGAATTAGTTGTCTGCAAGTACGTAATTTATAAACGAGGCTTGCATTTCTTTTCGTCGATATCGCGGGCTGAACAACAAAAAAGCCTGAGCCCTGAGCCCGGAGCCCGAGGGTCCAGCCGATGGTGGGGGTAAAACTGATGCCGTGTTAGCGCACGTCCACCTCACCAAGAACAGCAAACAATAAGAGATAGACGAAATGAGATGCTCAGGAGATAGGTAGACGTATCTGCAAAATAGTGGAGCTAAAATAGAGCTCCTCGTGACGATATTAAATTTTTGCAATCAACAAAAAGGGGAAATGAAGACACGAAGCGTCTGTTCTCCTGGAGGAGCTGGACCGGCAGCCCAAATACGCAAACCTCAAAGGTTTCAGAAGGGAAGAGCAAGCGAGGAGAATCTGCGAAGGATACATAGCATGTGAGATAGGCGGCCTTCGTCCTCCGTAGATGGACTGTCCTGTACAAAACAATGAAATTAAAACAAACTACCTGTATTATTTGACCAGCGTTTCTTTGTACAGAGTGCTGTTTCCCAAAAATCTAGTGCCAAGGCGGTATGTTGGCCTTCCACACCCGAGAAATTGAGAAACACAATCTGGCTATAATAGATTAGACGCGAGAATGCTACAAAAATAAACGACATACTGTTTGCAACATGTACTGCATGTATTTCAATTGAATTATAACTTAAGAGCATATTTAGTTGCGGGCCACAGTAACTACTTTGCAGAATCGTGCTGTTTGTAACTAATATTTGGTTGTAGCGGTATGTCCAAGCTACAAATCAAACCCTTAATTACGTTGATCAATTGAATATCCAAGGGCAATTCTACTTCGACGTAGTCGCTCGGCCAGGGCAAGCCAAGAAACTTCTGTAGATTAGGTCCTCAAAATTGGGTAACTTCTTTCAGGGAAGAGATGGAATTAACGATTAACTCAGCGGTTGATTATGCTCCAGCTTCATAGATACCTAGGACTTATAAAGCAAAGCTATTCCTGTAGCTGGAGCACCAAGCGTTCCAGAATGGTCTGTTCCTTACAATATTAAATGAACAGCCCTAGAATGAAGCCGATAAATATATCTTATCAGGGCTGTCGTGGGAGCGGGACTGTCCCATTTTTTACCCTCTACGAATGCCTCAAAGCAAGAGTATAAAGCGTATCGAATGCAAGAAGTCGAGGAAATAAGGCTGTTCTTTGCACTGAATGGGAGAGCCGCACTCTTACATATCCATGAAGCCTTTTCCCAATTGGAGATGCTCACCCGCACCACCCGCACCCCAGAAGTGATAATTTTGACGCCGAATAGACGCGGTCGAATTCGAATCTGCACATGAATTCGTTCGAGATCCGAGATCATGCATTAGTCATGTTGAACCGTTGAAGATATTAATCCATAAGTTCCGACCAGGTTATATATATAATAACTCCACGATACACTTTGGTGCTGTGTTAGATCTACGGCCGGATTCTGTGTGCTTCAAAGTCTAAGCGTGCCTTGACTACAATGACTACAATCTTTCTTTTTCTATTATAGGAGTGTAATACCGTATCGCTCCTCGAGCTCTTGGATGTAAAAAAGCTTACAGTAGCCATGATGATATCATACTGTTCGCCTTGGTAAACCGTAAAGTAGGCGTTTGTGTTGAGCAATCGAGACACAAGTAGGTATATTATGAGAACATGATTGGCTAAATAGGGTCAAAGCTTGGGGATTGGCTCAAACCCCGAAGGACTGTTGTGTTATCTTACTTTCTTATTCCAGTACCCACAGTTGTATAATTCAAGATAGATAGTGAATGAACGGCTCCGAATCGTGTGTGGCTCTTTAATGTACTGTATTTGTAAGATCTAGCGCCCCCTTTTCGCAGGTATAAATACATTATCGCCAAGAAATCCGCGGAGAACTCGAAACGAAAGAGCAAGCAAGGAGAGTCACTAAAGTTTACTTGACTAGATATGGAATAAGATCTTTGATGAAAAAATATGTTTTTATTTTTATTTTTATTTTATTTTGACTAGCTATTCCTCTTTTCCTTTAATCTCCCCATCGTGCAGTGTGTGCTCATTCATAAAAATAAAGAAAAAGAATTTGGTGCGCATGTCCCTCCCAGAGATAGAAAAAGAAAAGTAGTAATAATAGTAATACACCAGCCCCTTGGATGGTTGAAAAAGATGGAGGAAACGAGATAACACCTTTTTTTGATGACAATGACAGAGTAAACGCCTTCGCTAGAATATAACTCCGGAAACAGGAAGAGGTCAAATGACACCGATGTGACTCCCTTTTTTTAAAATGGAAATGAGCAGACAAGCAGAAACAAATATAACGGAATTAACCACATTTGATGTCCAAACGCCCCTTGGACGCTCGTGACGTGAAAACGAAATTGATATAGGTGTGAAGTCGAATGGCGACTGGATGGGGAGCATACATCCGTAGACGATAGAGGAGCATGAACAGTAAATTGCATAACAGACGTGAAAGTTAAAATAGAAGATAGAGAAATCGTGACCCAGTTAATGAGCTTTGGCCTTTGATATTCGACCCAGCCTTTTGTGTAAAGCTTTCTAGGGATTACTCATGGCTAGGTTGAAACTGGCGATGGATGACTTCTCCTTGAGGATCTGTGTCCATCCCAGAAGCCCACCTTTCTCGGAGATGCCAATGGGAGTAGCAACCGTTGGTGTGGAAGCTGAGAGGGTGTTAGAGTCGGTAGAGATAGTTAGAGTCGGTGCGGATGGTGGTGGTGGGTCCCTCTTCTTAGGCTCAATGGCAAGAGATTGTCGGTACAGTTTCTGTACATCTCCAAAGCCAGATTCCCTAAGAGTGCGCATCTGGTAATCGATCCAGTGCTGGAACTCAGGAACTTCCTGCATTGGGTAGGGGACCTGGAAGTGCTGGATTTCTTGAAGCATCTTGGTGATCAAGGTGTATTTGTTGAAGTTGATGCCGGTAGGGGCTTTTGGATCCTCATTGGGGAGAGGCTTCTTATCAGCATTACCATCATCAAAGAATACCATATCAGTGAGGTATGTTCCCAAGAATGGCAGGCAAGGAGTCTGTTGGTTCCTAGTTCTCGTTCGCAGCTCAACGTAATTGCGGCTGGGGTCGACGACAGAACGAAGTTTCTCCAATGCAGCCTTGGTCTTAGGGGATACGAGTTCCCAGGTCTTCTTTAGGCGAACGATGGTAGAATTGTTGAGAGCGCAGATGATGGCCATCATAGTATTAAAATTCGACATCTCAAAGAGCTTGTCAGCGATCTTGATCCAGTGTTTGATAACAGCAGCGCGCTTCTTCGGGTCGGGATCGTTAAGGATAGTGAATGCGATCCAAAGCGCCATTTGGGTAGAAAGCTTGGTCATAGCGAGAACGTTGACAGCGCGAGACTCGTGCTTCTTCGACCATTCTTTGCCAAGAAGCTCATGAGGGGCAATTTGACAGAAGATCTTCTGGTCGATGATGGTGAGCTGGCGAGCGATTTCAAGTGGGTCAAAGTCGAGAACAGATGGGACTTCGCCTCCATTAGCTTGGAAATTTCTGAGGGTGTTGTACTGTGTGCGAGTAATTCTTGGTTCAGGGGCCTGGTTCAACGCAACTGCACTCCTTGTCTTTTGGAGAGTTGCGGGCTCCCTAGGAACAAGAGAAGTATCAGATGCGACGTGAAGAACTTTATCGGTAAGTTCTTGCAGACGCTCTCCAGGTGTCGGCAACACAGGTCGCAGCTTGTTGATCGCGAAATCTCTAATGACTGGAAGGACATCACTATCGGTCTCTTTTTTCCAGTGGGTTTCGAGCCACTGCTTGAAGACATTGTAGACTCTGACTCGAACAGGAGTCGATCCCAGAAGGTTCCCATCAACCTCGTCAAAACGGTTAATGAGAGCCGATGCGATCTCAGAGGGCGACGACCAACATCTGAAAGTGGTAAAGAAAGTGTTGACGAAAGTAATATCAGGCTTGGAGTCTGGCATTGTCATCTGTTCTACCAGAGCGGGAAGTGATCCAACACAGACCTGACCATCTTTAAGGATGAGGTTATGAGCATGAGTCTTTGCAATCATCCCTCCTTCGACAGGAGACTGCGGTACGCTATCGGACTGGGAAGCGAGTGCTTGTGGAATTGAGATTGTCTCAGTATCCATTGGAGGCTTGGGAGAGGCCAATGGGGTTTCAGATTCATCGTGAATAGGAGTCGTAGCCCTCGTCGATATCTTTTCTTCGTCGCTAGTGGCAGACTGCTGGCTGTCCTCGCGCTGCATAGATACCGATGTTCCAGCCGTCGAGTCGATGGAGCGATGCTTTTCTTTAACATCTTTAAATGAATCATTCTTTGGTGGAGGCGAAGGGACAGTTGTTGTGATGATAACTGGTTCTGCGGAAACGGGGCTTGTAATCGCGGGTAGCAAAGGCAAAGACTTGTCCAGATTCAGCTTGGTAACGATAGGCGACGAGGTTTCAGACTGGGATGTAGGAGTGCTCATCCCATCAACAACAGGGGCTGTTGGAATGGTAGTTGTAATACCAATTCCAATATGCGAAACATCAGTTGGTTTCGAATCTAGTGTGATTTCAAAGTCTTCAATATTTTCAAGGACACCGTGGGCCGCATCAAAGCACTGCGTCGCGCCTTGTACGCATTTAGTAGCAGCGTCAATGAGCGGTTGGCTTTCGCTGCCTGCTAAGGGTACCTCATCCTCATTTTCTAGGAGCGGTTTAACCAAGCGCTGGGCCTCGGTGACTAAGATGTTCATCTGGTCTTTAAAGTTTTCTTTCGGGGATTCTATCGAATCATTTCCCTGGTCGCGCTCTTGGATGAGATCAACAACCTCCAAGAGTGCCTTACCAACCTCCACAGCGTCCTTGGTGAGTTCAAATAATCGTGAAGGGAGGGGGGCTTTTAGATGAATTGTGCCAATGTATGTCGCAAGGCAGCTGAGAAGTGAGTCGTAAGTACTATTGAGTCTTGCTGAAGCCAAAACAAGCTCAATCTGCGGTTCCGGGGTCGCTTCGACGACTTCATTATCACTCTCTGCCTCTTTGACTGTCGATGCTGGTGTGAGGGCAAGGAAGGATGTTTGGCCATCAGGTTGGTAGGAGGGTGTGATAATCGTCAAACGCTGTGGTCGCTCTTTCGCTGGGAGATCGAGAGCAGTAGTTAGAGATGTTTGAGTTGAGTCACGATTTCCTGCAGATAGTCGATTGACTTCCGTGGGTTCTTCGCTCTCAACAGGTTCACCAGTAGCAGTGGCTTCGTCATCTGCGGGCTCTTCTGAAAACGGATCGTGGATGTCGCACCACGAATCCAAAAACTTAGAACCTCTAACGACAACTCTGAACGAACTAAGTATCATGTCATCGATGAGATCCTGAGCTGTCGATGTCAACAGATCACCATCGAGCTCGTCTGGTAGTCGTCGAGCGGTCTTGACGAGAACAGACAGTTCAGATAGCAAAATCTTTCTCGACTTTCGGATGGTATCGTCGGCTTGCACATTGACGGAATCTCTTGTTAGGCAGTCCGTCGCTTCCTATTTCATGTGAGTATTATTGGTGGATTGATTCGTGGATTGATGGAAGACTCGGGTTAGCTTACTAGTAAGTGTCTGACGCCGTTGACCACATCTGCAACGACTGTCTGACTCGCTGTCACAAAAGCGGCTGTCGATGCTAATCTGCACTCCTCGAACACAGCGATGCTAGCCTTCAACAATAATTGCATTTCTTCAACCTCGTAGGCTGAACAAAAATTAGTTGGTAGCCACCCGCGAGCGCCAGTGCTAAGTGTGGTTCCGTCTGCCCATCCGTTCTCATGGATGTTATGAACCATTATCATATCTCCCGGACTTAGAGGGATTGTTACAGTCGCTGTGTCGGCATTTTGGAACGGTCTGAAGGAGTAAAAAGCCCTCATGAAGGCTGGGTACTGTGATGGTCTAGATGCTCTTTTAGAGGAGGCTGATGTGTGTGACTTCGGCCTCGCGTCTCGAGGCTTTGTCTCTTCTGGGGTTGCATCGGCCGAATTCTCCTCTTTGGACTGTTCATCCTTGGGGGCAATTTCTCTCGACGCTTCCTTCGGAGACGTTTCTCTCGACGGGCCATCTTTCGGTGTGGGAGGAGGAGTGATTTGGTCTTGTGAGGAGATATTTCTCGAGTGAGACTGTAACGTCTTCCTCGAACCTACCGACGATGTTCTGCTCCCTCTGTTATAGAGGGGCATAGATGTCTCCGCTATCGGAGTATCCATTTTTGATGTGTAATATTGTGTATTCTCCCGAGAGAGTTATCACACTAGGTTAATGTCTTTCGGATATTCCGTTGCTCATTACCATCAGCTGATTAGGTATATTTCGTATACTTTCGGAAGCGAAGGATGAGGAAGAATAATTGGGTTTCAAAGAAAGTCGATTAACTCATCAAACCGATAGAAGAACGAAGATTGGGTCTGGTTTTATTGGAATTCTTGTGCTGACAGTTGCGGAAGGGAAGAATTTGTGACGTGATGAGAGGCAGACTGTGAGAAAAACCCAGAAAGCGTCGAGAAGAGGTTGAAGGTATTTGGTGTTGTTGATGTTGCAAGATGTTGGCGGCAAAAGCGTGCAGCAACACAGTCGTGAATTCCTGGACCAAGTTCAGAGTGGGAAATACTGCGGACAAATCGAAAGACAATCGTGAATTCTTAATTATAATTGCTATACCCGCTCCCAGAAAGAAAGAAAACGATCAAGAAGTTGGTCGAGTAATATACCGGTGGACTTAAAAACTAGACAAATGAACGACTAGTGTAGTAATTAAATCCGTAGCTGCAAATTGACTAGTTTAGGAAGGCCTGTGAGATACGCCGTAGTTCTCGATTTTGAATGAATATTGATCACGGGTTGTCAGGACAAGCTGAAATCGGTGTGTGCGGAAGGCCTGTTTGTATATCAATTCAGGGTCCCGTCTCCTTGGGATCCCTCATGTATGGGTGGTTGTCTGTGTGTTTGTCCGTATGTACGTCGTTTTCGATGTTTCGTATGCAGGCGCTTTCACAACCCTGCGGCAACTCCTGGCTGTTCGAGAACGTTAGGCAATGGAATGTCGTGATAATTGGCCGTAAGCTCCAAGAAATTGTCCCTGACTGCTTTAGAGCATGGAATTTCGAATAGAAAATACAATGGCAAATCGGCTAGCGGGTTTTCCAAGTGTATGTTAACAAGATTTGTTCCCCAAGGCAGCCAAAGCCAAAGCTTCTGATCAATATCCCTTTCTAAGTGCGCACTCTCCTCTGCTGACTCGTACCAAATAATCGAATAGGCAGCCAACTTGAAGATTCTTTGGCTGTTGTTGTTACGTTTCGGTATCCAAGGTAAGGCGTAAGGGTATTCCAGATATGGTTTTATGCGTGTGAGGTATGCAAGGAGGTTCTTCAAAGTCTAGTGTGCTAATCGAATTGCAGAGGTTTATTTATCAGCATATTGTTCTCTTGACGAAAGAAACGGCGACTATCTTCTGAGCTCGCAACTATACTAGCGGAATGGGAAATGGAAGCCGATGCCAACCTTTTTGAAGTGCTTTTGTTTTAATGGCCGTTATATGAGTAAGTGGTGTGTGCTTTTATGTTTAGTCTTCTCTGTGTATGTTGTAGGTAACGATATCGCTATCGGTAAAACAATGTTTCTATGCTCGTGTATTTCGGTCTCGAAATGTCTAAGGCCAATAAAGTGTGTATGTGTAATGCTTTTGCAAAAAACCCGAATGAAAAGATAAACCGACGGCGGACGGTGGTATATGACGTTAGAAAAGAATATTTTGGCAAGCAAATGCCATAATGGTCCCAAAGTCAGGTGGAAAAGGGAAGCCAGGTCCAGATATATGATCCATGAGCGAGGTCCCAGCTTGTTACTCCGTGTGCTATTATAAGGGTCAACCCAGATTGAAATCTTAACTTTCCAGCAAGAAACCCCAATCCATCATGTCAAATACGGCATAACTTCTCACGGGCGGAGGTGGGTTCTGGTGGACCCACCCCCAAAGTGCTCGCGGGAAATGGGGGGAAGAGCGAAAGGTTGCGGCGAGAGTCCTTGACAGCACTAGCATCTCGCCGGGATCCCTATAGGTTTGCTCGGTGTCTAGTTATTTTCTTTTTGAGGCGTGTTTCCATGGATTATTTGCTTCTGTTGAAGGGTCGTAGAAGGGATCCAGGAACGACTACCCATTGGCTAGCTCAACGGCCTACTTTTTTCTGAGACGGGAAAAGCAAGAAAAAGTGGCAGCTCACGCTAGCGGAATTGAAGAGACCTTTGACGCCCACAATTTGTTCTTTCACTGCGTCTTTGTAATTTTCTTTTTCATTGAATGTTTTTGCCTGTGAATGTCAATGTCACCCCTCCGGGCCTCCTTTTCGTTAGACCTTCTCCTGAGCCTTGGAATGCCCATAAACGAAGAAACACTTTTGATCTATGCAACACATCCCCCGCAACAGGTTGTCTTGTGGTTAGCAATATCTCTGAGACTAACACTAAGAAATGTTCACTTTAATCGATTTCCCGTTCTGAGAATTATTAGTCGTCATAGACAGATTGATTGGGAAATACTTTTTCGTTCCGTCCCTTCCTCTTTCCTTCAATTGGAACCAACCTTCGGGGAGTAAAAATAAAAATAAAATATAAAAAAACATGGCCAAAACCTATCGATGCTGTTTGAAAAGCAGGGAGGCATAATTGACCAGGAGCCCTGGCTCTCTCAAGTCTTCATTTGATGGCTAAAAACCAGTCATGGGTAAACCCTGGATTGGTGTGCTACCGAAGCGCCTGCGCACCCAGATTCTCGGGAACCAGAACTATTACCATTCGCCCACTGTTAAGAACACCAAGATAACAGAAATGAAGGCCTTGGTTCCGATGTTGAGGGAGTATTGTCTGGTTAAAGTCCCTTTTCGATTTAACCTTCACGAATAGAACTTCCAGAGTCAGTAACGGCACAAGATCCGTAGACGCCTTTTTTTTCTTCCCCTCCTCTTCTCCAAACTACCATGGAGAGAGAACCAGTAGATATTACTCAAAAAGGAAAGGGAAGACCGTACCCAGCATTGAAATCTTAAGACCTCCACTTAACTCAGACTGAGTCGGGAAGCTATCACGGCCAAGTCTTCCTCTTCGTGACTGTTCCCCCGTGCCGTTGTCTTGATCCGTTTATTCCCATAGGCCAGATATATTCATCTTCGCTTCTTCGCTTCAACACAAGAGTGAAATTTGGTGTGGATATCTTCGACCGCAGTATAAACGGCCGGATGCCCAATCAAGTGTTCCGCTTAATACACTTTAAATCAAGGGTTTGGATCATAAACATCAACAACGAGTAAGATCGTCGATTGAGGCTCCCTCGTGATATATTTCTTTCGGATTCAATTCGCAATGGAGGAGCTGACCACAAAAAAGATATATATATTTAAGTATTTGAAGTCGCACATAATACACACGTGAGAAATATCTTCAGCGCTTGAAAACCTTTCATCATTGCCTAGTCGTAAACTACTCCTGAGACCATCTATCAGCTGATAAATACAATAATTGGGTTCCTGCATGGCTCCCTGTTGACTTCTGCAGTTACCAGTGGGCAGCTGCATGTTCGCTTATTTTCGTGGTTCCCAATGGTAATATTTCTAAACTCATCCTCCTCGATCCATGCCGTTCGCCTGCAGGCCGATACTGCAAACGAAATGAGAAACCTAGAATCATCAGGAGATCAAGACACAAGATATCAACAATTAGAATTGTATTCTTAGAGACGATAGCGGTCGTCAACTGAAGTAGACTCGAATCGCCGGAAATGGAAATAAGCAGCATACCCTTCAACTTGGAAATCTTGTCAGTGGCAATATTGAGGCATCATGGTTCTCGCTGTCTACACAGATATTAATCCAGGCCCCCAACTTTTGCACAAAAACCTTAACTTGCAATGTATCAAGCCACCAGGAGATCATTGTTGATAACTCTAGATAAAGAGGAAGTTACCGAACTTTAAAAGCATCACTAGGGTCCATTGTTAATTTTCAAGTAACAATATCCCTTAGTCTCATCATCAGGCTATTGAAACATGATCTAATGAAGATCTTGGTCCAAACCCATCGACCAAACTTACTAATTACCCCACGTATATGAGGACTTGGAGATCTTATTCAGGGTATAGCTTGTGAGACTGCTAAATTGGATAAGTAAGGCTGCTTTGGGTATACGGAGCCCCCCAAGTTACAGGTCTTGTGCCTCCACGAGCTCCCAGTTGTCTCTAAATTTGATTCCAAAATGCGAATAATTGCAACATTGTTTTCGCTTATGGTACCGAGGCGCGGGCGATCTTTCCTCTTCATTTGACAGGACGCCTTTCTCCATGGGCGAAATCCAGGGATCGACATTATAATTACTCGAGTCGATGATATCGCGCGAAATATAACCAGTCGGGGAGATGGAACTCATGCACAAAGGCAGAGCCCGAAGGCTAAACCTGTAACAAAAAAAAAACACCCGAAATGATCGCGAGCTCTACAAGCTTCGCATTAACTCGTCTATTCAAATAAGGTCTAGCTAACGTCTCCGGATGAATCAAATAGCGAACCGTGCCGGTAGACTCAAGACAGCGGATCCGAAGCGACTGCCGAAAGATGCATTTGAACACTAGCAGTCTAGCTAACCAACGTCTCTGGAACATCGTGGAATCAATCCGGTTGTCAGGGAAGAACCCAGAAGTTGAGATCTAAGAAAGTCACCGTCCACTGGACTGCAAGACACTAAGCCAACTAGAGCGACGACCCAAAAATCTAGAATCTGGCTTACCCAACAACTGGAACCCGAGGGAGATGGATTTATACTTAAAATGGAAAGAATGATGATGAAATCACAGTTCTGAGTGTGGATTGAAATTCATAACTGTCCCGCTCTGATGGATCCACCACACGATGCGATCAATCAATAGCTTTGGCCCGCGCGAGATTTGAGATATTTTTTCAGGAGGGAAGGTTTCAATCTGACGAAAATGAAGTGTTGATGCTACTTGCCAAGCAAGTTATCTCGCACTCCAAGCCAATTATATCGCGTGCGGATGTCGGTAATTGACCCAAATATTTGGGATTTTGGATCAAGAGGCAAAACTGAAGCGAACCTGAGCTCAGGACTCATGCGAAAGAACAGGGGGAAATGTCCCCCATTGTCATTTCTCAAGTTAGAACGAGGAAGCGAGTGTTTGCTCTTGGGTAAACCCAAAGGTAAGGTTGAAGTTTCTCCGTGGCATTGCATTGCATAGTGTGATTCCCTTCGCTTGGTTAACATCGACGTTTTTTTTTTTTTTCTCTTGAATATTTCCCGGTTCACCATGTGCGGTACAAGGAACAGACAGGCTTCCCTTTGGGACATGCCAATTATGAAAAGACCTCATGTGGTGTGACATTCATTCAATGATTCATGCCATCGAGATTACAAAGTTCGTGATACCGCTATCGGTCACCACAGTTAGGCAAATAAAGCAACTCAAAAATCAATTCCTGCATTTGCCCTTTTTCTTCTTCAGTTGCATTTTGTCGTCGTCGTCTCATCGTGGCGGGACAGCCTTGGCGTAGGATAAGCGGCCACTTGTGAACAAAATTGATTTGACCCAGTCAAGCCGGCCTTCAGCCTCTCGTTGACTGATGCCTCATCATGCAATTCGTCTTAAGCAAATAGCGACCATTCGGATCACAACGGCTCCGAGCGTTAACCTCGTCAATGATATAACAACCTACGTTGCTTAGTGCTGTTCTGTAGTTACGGTCTGGGCTCCTGTCAGAGTACTCAGACCGTTTCTCTCTGGAAAAGCCTTCCCAATTAAGCCACTCAAGAGGATCAAGCCTCGTCGGCGTCGCACAGAAAGTAACTATCGATGGCGTTGCAGGTTTTTCCACTCCTAAATCGAACTAGTTGGGTCCAATTTATCCGTTGTCGGAGGAAGAAGAAAGGCTCTTGAGGACACCCATTCGGCCACCAAGGTGCATGTGCGGGTTGGCCGCCGAATGTTCTGCCCGAGGAAGAAAGAAAGAAATATTGGTGGAGAACCGTGCATCCAAAGATAACCTATTTTGATGTTTCTGCAGCCTGAGAGCCAGATAAGTGGGAGCAATTTCCTTGACCTCATCATTGCGCCCCATGAAATTTTTATCTGGCTTCGCTGGCTTCTAACCATATTTCGTTTAACAGGTATAATTGGCGCCAGACTATGCATATTGTTTGAAATTTTCAGTTATTATTTGCTGCAGCAACGGCACAGTTTATTTCTTCATTGTGGATATCGATGCTGAACCTGGGTTTCGAGAGCCTAGACTATTATATTCCAACACAACTCGTTTGGCGATGTTTCTAGTCTCTTCACAAACGGCAGCTGTTTGAAGAAACAATTCCTGTTTGTTAACTGGGTAAAAAAGATGCTGGGGAAACCTGGTTATCCCGAGCGGCCTCAGGGGCAGGCTCGAACGGGACTTCGAAACCTAACGATCGATCGCTTCAATTCGGCTATCAGGTACATTTAAAAACAGATTGTTGACAATTTTAGAACCTCGCGAATTCGCCCTCGTCGATTCGCCCTCGTCGAAAGGCTGAATTGCAACTTACCCCGATACACAAGCTGAGATTTGATCTGTCGTAATGCAGTTAGATTCCCAAAAACTTCATTTTTCTTAAGCTTCAAGTTGACAGATTAGTATGTTAACCTACTTGATTTGTCCAAGTTTGGCACATCATTTCCAGATGGCTGTGATATATATTCTGATTCGTCTTTCCACGTTCCATTCCGCTCGAGATACCGTCGATATTGCTACTCAAGACCTTCCACCTGCCATAAATAATGTCTTCAGCCGCTGTGCATCAGCTACATACCACGCCGACGCGGCCGGGACTCGATGAAATAGCTAACTTCTTACTTTATGTGATATTAGGTACCAATTTCGTCCAAGGCCAGTTCCACATGAAATCACGATCATACCAATCCGTGAATTCGTGAAGCGAAGCAACATCCAGCATCCTCCCGCATGTCAAAGCAACTATCCGTCCTTTAGCTCTCCTCGTGCTTCGTACCTGTCAGAGGATAGTAACACGGAGTGCGGGTCGCTTAAAGCACCGTAGACATGCATCCCACTCTTTCCCCGGCCCCCCCAACTTCTATCCGGCCATACTATGTAAATCGCACTCGGGTATCTCCTTCAGCAATGGGGAGATAAAATAAAAATAAAAACCTTACTAACACGGGCTATACAGATTAAACGAACCGGCGTGCATGAACACTGCTGCAGATACACAAGCTCTACACCCTCAGCTTCAATTAAATGAAGCTTTCCAACATTTCCTGCATTGCTATTGTAGTAGCGCGAAGATATGGAGATTCGTCGTGTGAGGGACCCCCATCCCGCCGACCCCACAGGATGGATATTTGTCCTGCACCAGCGAGCTGCAACTACAGGCAGCCCGCAGCTCTTAAGAAATGTTATACCAAAACAAGAATTCCCGCTGCATGCAAGGGCACCGGCCAAGTGCAAGGGGCGGACGAATCCAGCCAACCAAAATGCATTGACAAACCCGAACCTTGTCAACTGCCCAAACCGATGTCAATGTCACGACGGTGACAAGGAAGGAGGCAACTTAACCGTATGCACCCTTCAATCTACCAGAGAGCCAAAATAATAAAGTCGTCGCCTATCGACTCCTATTTTGAGTATTTCCATCCTTTCAGCAAATCCGTCCAGCACGGACATAGGAAAAAGGCCTTCCGATGCAGGATGGAAAAACTTTAGACCACCGTGCAATGATAACGAAAAAACGCCGTTCTCGAACCCATCCCTCGCCTAACCACCATGCCGGGCCGGCAGCAGTTGAAACATGCATAGACGAACATGAGCAGTCGAGGTTCGAGGCCCTTTTGTATCACTGCGTTGCGCTTGGGCCACCCAACTCCCTTCAGAGCTTACCTAGCTACAGCAGATACGGAGCACAGTATCGAGTGATTGATTCAATCTCACGCCGGTATCGTATTATTTGATCGGAATATCCACAAGATAAATGCACGTGCATTGGAAACAAGTCACGAAAGGATAACTTTCCCAGGCAGCTACGGCTTTTCCCCAGGCCGTTGGGACCGTTTGACAGAAATAAACGAGCACTTTGACAGGACGCCCTTCTTAACACTGTCTGTTATTAAAGGTTTTAGAAGCCTTGTTCTTGCCTCGTTAATACGAGATTCCTCTCTCACTCCAAACCAATAATATATTTTTGAGGTATAGCTGCCACACTCTGTCGTCGAACCCTAGCCACGGTCTGAGTGGCTAGGATACCGGATGACAGCTTCCTCGAAAAAACGGCGTTTTTCATCAAAGATAATGTTTCAACACTACGAAACTGCGATCACTTGATTAATACGGAGCACAAATATCATGATCCCAGACCGTGGGCCGGTTGTGGTGAGACCTGTCAATATACAGAAACCATGAACCATGACCTTGGCCCTGTTTATTGACCGTCGACCCTGACCTTGCTCTCTCTCTCTCTCTCTCTCTCTCTCTTTCTCTCTGTTCAGAATAGAGGGACACAGACTCGACCTAGCCGTTTAAGAAACTCGCCAAATCACGATGACGATAATCGCCTAGCTATTCTTCACCCAGGATGCCCCAGAACGATCCCTCGCGGATCGCGAAGAATTTTAAAGCCTCGAGGCTCTAAAAGCCACCGTAGGTTAATAGCCTTCTTTTCGGCGTAACCATAGGAATAAAACTCTTTATCCATGGCCGTCTCTACAGCATCGTCGTCATTTCTCATGCTAGGCCTTCACGCCTGCCTAAACGAAGGAAAACTGCGAATAGAGATGGAGCAAGAAGAGAATCACTCAAGTAATCTTATTCAACCAAGGTTCCTGTAACGTAAGGGTGAATTGCGATCGAGGGTTGGCCAAAAACCTCTCCAAGACATCCGGGCATCAAGATTTCAATTTTGAGCAAGAGAGCGACATAAGATCCGCAGCTAACAGGTTTGCCCTTTTTTCCCTGAGTGATTAAAACACCTTCAGTCCACCACGGCAAAAATTACAAGTGGTCGATGAGACTAAAGTGCTTGGCAGCGGTCACACCGTGATGATTGAGAACAAGTATCCGGGAAAATGACAATTTGTTGAATGAAAATAAAATAAAATACTCTATTTCTTTGTCACCGATTTCCCCGGCTGACTGTGAAGTACGAATCGTGTGACGAATACCATCTAGACAATAATTCCATGCCCGATTCGCTCCTCTTCTCATCACCCGGCGTTGGAGTGGATACCTGTCCTGGATTGGACTTTACGCCGTTCCACAACAAAATTCCAGAGGTCTGGGACAAAAGTCACCCTATAAGAACAGGACCCTATATCAGACTAACGGTATACCCCTCCACCTCGGAAGAAGGGGCTCACCCCACATTTCCGTAGCAACTCCGTACTTTCGATCGATTTGTGGCAAAGGGATGCCTCTCAAGTACAAATGCCTCCGCCGAGGCGTTGGGCACAATAACCCTATTTACGAGGATGGAACAAAGCCTCCATCTGCGGCGTCGACTGATCTAGCCAGCGAGAGCATATAAATTAATGTTTCTAAAAACAGATGTCTATGGCTTCTTGAAGTCTCCGATCAAACAATCGGGTGGCACGGTCAGAAGTGACAATTGATAACGCTAGAGCACCTTGGGACGTTTTAGTGCGAAATAATTTCCACTTTATACTCAAATTGTGCGTCTAGAACAAAACAAATGATTCTGTTGTCCAGCCAAAACGGAAAACCATCCATTGGAATTCAACTTTACTCAACTTGAATAAGTAATTGGGATCTATCTATAGTTCTTTGCTACCTTTGGTAAGCTTCCAAAGATAGAGGAGATATGATTAGATTAGACTTCAAACCGCCCCCCACAATGATGAAGCATGAGGCGTCCATCTAGTCTGTAAGCAACATCTTTTTCACTAAACACGAAGGTCTTTGCGAAACTAGCGTCGGTTGTTACAAAAAAGACGTCCAAGTTCGAGTTGGTCCCAGGGTCAACAAGCATATTCCCCGCTACACCTTAGACGCTACTCGAAGGCACTCCGTATATCGGAATGCCACAAAGAGAAAGTCACATAAGTATCACGATACCGTTACCCCGCCAGGTCTATATGTGCCGCTATGTAACATTAACGCTCCTTGCTGTGGCCGGTCATCCCAGAGTGAGAAAAAAATATATATTGCGAAGATAGACGCTGAGCGGCGTAGCCAGGCTTCGTATTTATCACAGGGATTTGACGTGGTTTTTCGAGGCGGTGTTTTTTTTTTTGAAGTCCAGAACGAACGCCCCGATTGAGAAACTTGAGGGTAGTGAACAAGAAAACTTTTACTTCGTACTCTCTTTTCGAATTTGAGCTATGCTGCTTGTTCGATATTCAACGGATTCTGCTTCCGAAGGGGGGCAATGCTGTAGCGTTTAGGCTTCCAGCAAAGTATATTATTATGTTTGTCTGATTTCAAAAGAGTTCTCTCCTGTGCTCGGATTCTGGACTTCTGAGTTTCGGCAGGGTCCAAACTCAGGACCCTTTTTTTTTTCCTTTCGTGTTCAAACAACGGCTATGATGTTCCGCTCGGGAAAGTTGACCAACTAAGTTCTTTGTCAAAGGGTGCATTCCGTGTCAATAACGGTCGAGAGTATCCGATTATGCAAAGTCGCATTCGGAGTTGCAGTCACAGTCACAGAAACTGTGACAGGGACGTGCCGTAGAGGAGGTCTGGGCCTCTGTCACGCCACTTTTTAGAGACTGAAAATATCAAAGATTCCGTTTCTCAGAAGTTATAATGCGCAGGGGTTTCCTGTGAAGTCGAATTCGGAGATATCAGAAAGATAAAGTCTATATGTCGATAGCTATAGGCAGGGACTTGTACCGGACCAGACTTTATAATCATATTCCAAGCATGAATATCCGAACGACAGCACTAGGAGAAAATATACTAGCTGCGGTTGTATATTATGCAGCTACATCTTGCAGAACCCGATATCTACACATCTTTTTCCTCGTTCTTTGATGTTATACGCTCCGTATTTAATTTCCTACCTTGTCTATGCGTTGGGTGTATTTCTGTCACTATCTAGTATAGTAAACTATATCTCGACTCTATATTTCTTGTTTCAAACTTCGCAGTGCTTATTGCCTTTTATTTTTACAGCTACGATATCAAGTCCTCTCTGTCTCTGTCTCTTTTTCTTCGCGTCGGGTCTGGCCGACGTTTCACTATCTATTCTATGAATTTACGATACATTACAAATACAAATTGAATGTGTGATTCCAGACATAAGCTGCTGATATATCTTTCATGCCGCGTAAGGCTTACAGGAAAAAAGATCCCAAAAAAACCCCACCCTTTCGGGATAGCAAACAATAACAGGCGAAACGTTAAGGCTTCGTTCGCCCTAGGTGATTCGGAATTGCCGTCTTTGTCAAGACCTATCATACAGTGAGTGTTAATTAGATAAAATCTGCATCTGATCTGACCTATGCCTGTCGAGCTGAATAAATTAGATATACCAAAGCTCAGTTTAGCCACTGACCAAAGATACTGAGAGGTCCTAGCGAGGTTATGCATAGTGGTCTCATCTAGAGACTCCCAAGTCAAGTAGTGGGCGACCTGAGCCATAAAAGGATTCCTTGCCCCAGACAGGTTACAGTCTGCGAGATTATCGAGACAGTCTGGCCAAAGCCATAGCAATATATTAGCACGTGCACAAAGCAAATGGATGCTGATAGCGAAGCTGTGGAGCCATCTTGTTCAAGTGTTTTCCAAAGTCGTTTGTATTCGAGAACGGCAGAGGCGCTGTGAAATCCTTGAAAACCTGGTGGCGAGCGTAGCCGTCCTCTAAACTGTTAATCGTAGCACGAGGCGGAGGCGGAGGAACAGAGACACAGAGGAGTCACTCGAGGGCCGCTGCAACTTGGAGTAGGTCAGAGACTGGAAAAGAGATAGGCCCGACGCATTCCATCACCGTATATTTCATCCGCCCACTGGAGTCGACGAAAAAAAACCCACAATCTTGGGGATGCTCGGTGCGACATCATGACTTTCAACTGTTCGTTCAAATATTTACTACTGAATTAGATACTGGAGCTGCAGAGACTTGGGAATACTAAATCTAATAAAGAGACTCAGAATAGCTATGCAGCACCTGTAGTTCTTGTCCGTTCAGTGTAGACACTCGTGTTTATCGCCAGCAAACCCGATCTGAGACCTCCTCATCGATCGCATCGGTGCTATTATCGACTGGATAATATCTCGGATCATGTGTTACCCCTGCCGTATACCGCTGGGGGTCATGTGTGCATGCAATCCTCTGTTTGATCCGAGTCTAGATTTACAACCGGCTTCAATTACTTGACAATGTTTCATTCCTGCAAGAGAGTTAAATATATTGGATTTTGATATTTGCGAAAATCTAACTATAGGCCTTCAACGTCATTGTATATTGTTTACTTAAAATCTCGGGAAACTTGAGAAGTAGTTACGGCTCAATTACGTATCCAGCTTACGTATCCCCGTGACAAAACACCATCGACCCAGAAGATCTGGTACTTTATACACTTACGAATTTATATTCATCGTCTGTCAATTAACCAAATAGGACAAGAATTCAATTCATCCGACAACCGGCCGCCGACCATTCAAGCCGGCCTTGCAGATCTACAGATCTCCCATCTATAAATCATTTAGACTTTAGGCATCAATGGTCGCACCAGTTAGTCAAGTTGGAACAAAGGGTTGCTAAGCCCTCCTTATAATTGCAGATATATCTGAGAAGTATATAAATATCTAAAATATTTATATATGTTTGCCCTACTTTACCCCCAACCCCCAACCCTCGTCCCCACCCTCGAGATATATGTCCCCATTTACCCAGCCGTGGATCCGTCGTTGTCGCCACGCCCGCATGAAAATGCAATGCAGTTTAAATTCGATAAAATCGATAAAATATACCAAAACTGAGTTATTAACACAATTATACCACCGGCCTTGGGGAAGGGGGAGGGGGGAGAATGCTGTGTTATATCTACTCTGTACATCCATTCTTTTTTTTCCCCAATCCTCTGGGCGAATAAAATAATTCACCACAAGGGCGCCTAATTGACCGTTTTAACTGGCATCGAATCCCGGTCTTCCTGCGCTCCCCTTTCTACATTCGGGGTCTGTCGGTCGGTCGGTCGCAGCAGCCCTTGTTGGATTTTATTATATTAGGCTGCATATGCATGCCCGGCCGCACGACATACGTGGAGCCAGCCCACCTCTTTTTTTTATCTTTCTCTTTGTTTCCCTTCCTTCTTTTCACCCCCCTCGTTGGATTTTTTTGGAGGGGCATTGTTGTCGCGGATATATTAAAAGAAACAAAAAAGAAGAATTGATCAAAAAAAACGTACGAACCAAAAAAAAGTGGACCGCACAAAACGATTTTATCAGGACTATATCGAATATAATATATTAAAAACTTATTAAAAACGCGGAGTGTGCAGGAAAAACGAACGAAAAAAAAAAAGAAGAAGAAGAAAAAAGAAAGCAGAGCAAAAAGGAGATCGAATGGTTTTCACGGCCGGCAATCGATGCACGGGAAGACGCATTACATGGGGCACGAAAATGAATTTTCTCGAGGTCGAGAACGAATAAATTAAAGAAGGAACTCAAGTTCACGCTACAGAAATACCGTTGCATCGGGGAAGACTACAAGAACTCACCGGCACATGCGTGCCGTTAGTCAGTAGATATATTAGATGATGATCAGTCAAGAGACAGCAGCCTAGCACCCTTTTGACAAACCCCCCCACATGCGCACAAGTTGAAGTCATGGATATATGTTCTAGACGTCCAAACATCCATGGACTAGCCTATCTTCATGAACAATGCTATAACGTTAACGTTGAGACCCAAAGGTTCCACAGAATTCAAACGGTCCTCGAAACGAGAGCACTCTTGGTTTAGTTTCTAGATGTAACAGCGCTGTTATTTCTTTCATGTTCCTACATTTTGTCTTGTGCTACATACAAGGAAGAAAAATTGTCCGAAACACGTTTCAAATATATGTAAAGTAGAAACAAGAAGGAAACAAGACTAACATCCAACATCCTTCTACGTGCGCGAATGATTGTCCTATGTCTCTCTCCGAAATCGAAACCCACGTTCTCTTACAACATTGTCTGTTGCAAAAAAAGTCGGTATTACGATTATGACAAGAAAGAACACAAAGACAAGCAAAAGGGTTGAACGCAAACGTAGACTTTCCAACTCTTATCCCATTTCTCGGTTGACGAGAGGGAGCCAAGGGTCACTTTCTTCCGTAATCCCCCGAAATCGTTAATATGATGAATATTAGTAGTTAAAAAAAAATATAACTTTTGTTGAAAAAACACACACACACAGAGACACGTCCCTAATTTCCCATATTTGTTCCCATTTTGTTGAAAAGGTATCCCCGCCGATTATATGTTAGAGCAAAGAAACCAAGATATAAAAAGAAAAAACTCATTTTAAACGCCGATGTTGAATCTCATGAAGATTTGGGTTAAATAATAGAAATCACGCCGATATGCCGTAAAATAACGAAAAGGAAGAACAGAAACAAAAAGCAAGAGAGGGGACTTCGGATCATTGGAAAACGTTAAGATTTCTTTAATTCGTAGCGTAGTTTATTTGAGAGAAAAGGTGAGATATAAGAGGAAAGAGCATTTTAGTCGTCTAGACCAAAGATCCAAGAAGTTGTTCGTTTAATCAGTGTACTTCTCGCGGTAAACCTTGGCGGCATTGACCATGTTGGTAAGAGCCTCCTTGGTCTCTTTCCATTGTCTGGTCTTCAAACCACAATCGGGGTCGATCCAGAGCTGCTCAGGCTTGAGATACGCAAGCATCTCCTCGATTCTGTTCTTGATCTCCTCGAATCCGGGAACACGAGGGGAGTGGATATCGTAGACACCGGGTCCGATATGGCGGGGGTAGTCGCTGGTCTTGAAGACATTGAGGAGCTTGGCGTCGGACTTGGAGTTCTCAATGGAGAGAACATCGGCGTCGAGGTCGGAGATGAGTCTGAACATATCCTGGAAGTCGGAGTAGCAGAAATGAGAGTGGATTTGAGTACCATCCTCAACACCGGCGGTGGCGAGCTTGAAGCTGTTGACGGCCCAGGTGATGTAGTCCTCTTGCTCCTTACCCTTGCGGAGAGGGAAACCTTCACGGATGGCTGGCTCGTCGACTTGGATGACGTAGATACCGGCCTTCTCAAGGTCGATAACTTCGTCACGGAGGGCGAGGGCGAGCTGCTCGGCCTGGATAGATTGATGAATATCATCACGGGGGAAAGACCATCGGAGGCAGGTGACTGGGCCAGTCAACATGCCCTTCATTGGCTTCTTGGTCTTGGATTGAGCGTACTTGGACTCCTTGACAGTCATGGGAAGCGGGCGGGAGATATCACCGACGATGATTGGTGGACGCACGCAACGAGATCCATAGGACTGGACCCAAGCGTGGGTGGTGAAGACGTAGCCGTTCAGGCGCTCACCGAAGTATTGAACCATGTCGTTTCTCTCTGGCTCACCGTGGACGAGAACATCGAGACCGATCTCTTCCTGGATGGCAATAACGTCATCGATCTCCTTCTCGATGAACTTCTCGTACTCCTCGGCGGTGATTGTGCCCTTGGTGAACTTGTTTCTTTGGATACGGATCTCAGAAGTTTGGGGGAAAGATCCGATGGTGGTTGTGGGGAATTTTGGAAGGTTCAAGGTCTTCGACTGAGCAGCAATACGAGCGTCGAAAGGAGATTTGCGGTGGTACTGGCTGTCGGTGATGGCAGCTTGACGTTCCTTCACGGCAGCGTCATTTGTATGCTTGGAGGTGGCACGGGCGGTGACGGAGGCCGCGTTAGCCTTGATCTCTTCAGCGACGGCTTCAGCACCATCGGAAACAGCCTTGGCAATGATGGCGACTTCCTTGCACTTCTCAGTAGCGAAAGAGAACCAATCGGCGACCTCAGGGTCAAGGTTCTTCTCCGAGGTCAGGGTGTGAGGGGTGTGGAGGAGAGACGAGCTGGTTGCAACGATGACGCGCTCAGCTCCAAGAGTCTTGATAGCGGTCTCAACAAGCTCAATGGCCTTGCTGAAGTTGGTTTTCCAGATGTTGCGTCCATCAACGACACCAGCAGACAAGACCTGCTTGTCACCGATGGCCTTCAAGACCTCTTGGAGTTGCCCTGGGGCACGGACGAGATCGATGTGGAGTCCGTGGAGGTGAGAGATCGATGGAACAACATCAATGTTGTGGACGATGTCACCGAAGTAGGTAGCCAAAACCAGCTTTGGGCCATTGCTCAAGTTTCCGAGCTTGGAGTAGGCAGTTTCGAAGGCCTTCTTGGTCTTCTCTGGGATGTCGAGAACCAAGACTGGCTCGTCAATCTGGATGGTCTCAGCACCGGCTTCGGCGAGCTTGATGAGGAGCTCCTCGTAGACTGGGAGGAGCTTCTCGAGCAGGTCAATGGGGGTGACGGTCTGGCCACGATCAGCCTTTCCAAGCTGGAGGAAGGAGACAGGTCCGAGGATGACTGGACGAGTGGTGATACCGAGCTCCTTGGCCTCCTTGAACTCGTCGATTGGCTTTGAGCCCGAGAGTTTGAAGGTCTGGTCGTCCTGGAAGGTGGGACGGACATAATGGTAGTTGCTGTCGAACCATTTGACCATTTCCTGTTATAAATGCGTTAGGATATGGCGTTGAGAATTAGAGAATCGAGGTAACTAACCAAGCTGGTGACATCGATGTCCTTCTTCTGTAGACCTCTGCCCATGGCGAAGAGGACATCTAGAGGTGGGAGATCGTATTTGGTATATCTCTCTGGAACAGCCTGTAGGAGACGAAGTTAGCGGTGCGCCACTGCCACGCGTCAATGATGAGGAATCACGTACGTTGAATAACTGGATGTGATCCAAGACTTGATCGTAGAAGGAGAAGTCATTGCTGGGGATGATGTCAACACCGGCATCCTTCTGGATCTTCCAGTGGGCAGCTCGCAGAGTCTTGCCGGTCTCGATCAGAGACTCGACGGTAGCCTTTCCGGCCCAGTAAGCCTCAGTAGCCTTTTTCAGCTCACGGTTGGCTACGGATAAGTTAGTTTAAAGGTTCTACGTGATGCAACCGACCCAATTGAAGCTCAATGGGTTGGTGGAGAGCGACGCGGTTGAACATACCTCCCATACGAGGGAAACCGAGCACAGATCTGGAAGATGAGGTTAGTACGCGTACAGCTTGAGGAAGAGCTTCAAAAGAGCCAACTTACGATTGAACCATGATGAAGATATTTGTTAAACCTTTCTTCCGTATGAATGAAATTTTGAAAGGGATTTTAGGGGAGATGACAGAAAAGTGAGGTGGAGGAGTAAAGAGGTTGGAGGGAGTGGGAGAGAGAGGGAGGGGTAAGAGCTTTAAGAAGAGGAAAAATTTTCGAAATTAAATAAACAGATGGAAAAATGGTATCAACGACCCTGCAAGCTGCAAATAAGAGTTTTTTTTCTTTCTTTCTTAGTTTGCTCCACCGTAGTCTACGGGCTTCTATCAAATAATACAAGTTAAATCAACCCCACTGGATTGTATTGGACTGTCGGTCGAGAACGTTGGCAAGGGTGTTATGCTTTCGATTCTGTTGAGCTCGTGGGCCAATGGCAACAGGCTAAGCATCCATGATGGGACGAATTAATTACCTGCACTCTGCACACTGCATACTTCGTACTACAGATCATATCACATTCACATTCGAATCCACACTTCACCTACTACGTTGTATGTATTTTCGCAGAGGGTTGGAAAAAGTACGCACTATCGGCGCCCGACTGGAAGCAGCTCTAATTCGCTTGCCGATATCGCGATCAGGCCCCGGTCCTAATTTAAGACTTTTTGATAGGTTCGTTCGTTTATGGTAATAGTCCGGAAGCAAACATGTCCTACCCCAATTCTCTGGTTGTATGTATCTCGAAGTGAAAGTTTCGATGTCTGTATAGCTACTATACCAGAGCTCTGAATGACATCTTGACTGTTATATACTATATTTGAGCGCTATTTAGAGAATAGAGGTCGTGAGTGAGGAGTGGTAGACTATTGTCACCCCTCGCCGGAGCTTATCGATAAGGCGCCCGAAAAGGGAAAATGCAACATCATGCAACGCATCCTGCACATGTCAAAATCCAACAGTGTAAACACAAGACCTGGAAACCCGTGATTTGGTCTCGTATTACATATCGCTGCAATCGATGATATAATTCTGTCAGATTGTCGTTCTGCATAGGGGATATAAATAATTATCAGTCCGTACGTAAGTATCTATAGCTCGATATATTGCAAAATTATGGATATTACACACCAGTATAGGTATAGGCATGATCAACACTGCTGTTAGGTCCCAAGTGCATCAGCGCTTCTCGTTCATAACCTCTTCCTCTTATTACCAATAGATCCTCAAAAAGGTTAAAACAACTGCATAAATACAAACCTCTACCAATAAAACAACCATAATTATGTAGAAATCAATAGCAATAGTAGACATGGCACCTGTTGGCCCTCCCAATATAAGGGACCCACAGCCAGTTGCCTTCTCTCCCTCCCTCCCCCCTCTCTTCTTCTCTCTTCGTCTCACCTCCTCCCCTTGAGATCGCATCTTCCCTTTAAGACTTGTGACATACCTTACCGTTCCTTACCTTCTTCCTTCAAATCCCTCTATCACGACTTAACACCTGACTCCCCCACTGTTACGCTATTTACCTAAACGTCAACATTCGAGATGGAAGTCATCGGCAAGTTAATTGGGTGCTGTGGACGCGGCCACAGCGAGGAGAATTATGGGGGATCGCGGAGTCACACCGCGGTCATCGACAGGCAGCCACGCCGAGTTCAAACACCAATGGCTGTCAAGATGTACAAGTCAATACGGCAGCTGACAACGCCTCGCCGCTTCCCGAGGCCGACCGCCGAACAACTTGAGGCATTCTACCAAGAGGGCAAAGAGCTTGCTCGACTCGAAGAAGAAGCCAAGCAGAAAGAACTTCAAGCACCCGTTTTACAAGAACAAACTGCTAGGGTGATGAAAATGCTCGAGAACTACGGCATTCGAATCAATTCACCTCGCTCTCCTTCCTCTGCCTCCGATATCCCGCCAGATGGGGTTGAGCCTTTTGCACCGCTCCCTCCTCCGTGGGATGTCCCACCGGTCACAACAGCAAGTGCCGGCGAGAAGAACCTACCAGCTCTGCGAGCTACGACAGAAAAATCGACACTCTCTTCTGCAAACACTGCCGACATTGCTGCGGTTCTGGCGGCTTCCGACAGTGCCAATGGAAGCCCGACTCAACAGAACACTCAAACTTCAAAGAAAATGAAGCTTTTTTTCCAAGACAACCGATCGTCTATTTATCCCTCCTCCGAAGAATCCATGGAGTATGCTCCTGGGACCTGGTCTCCGAAGATCAAGACACCGTAAGTCCTAAAATCCTTCCCAAAATAAAAAAATTATCATTGAATAAATAATGAGAAAAGAAAAAAAACCATTTACTAATTCGAAAATGACGTAGCAGAGTTGGAAGTTCTCTCACAGTAAACAAAATACGCAAGACTTCTCGCAATGTCTCTCCAGGCAATCTCTTAATTCGTCCATTATTCGAGGTCCTCGAGCAAGCACGTAGCCCCGCTGCTGTCAGTGTCGTCCAACTGAAGCCCAAGGTTGAAGTCCCTCGACTCCCTCAATTGGGCTATGACCAGCTCGTATCTCCGAGTCCCAGATCTCCGAGTATCAGATCTAAGAGCCTTGGCTCCCAGCGTGTCATATCTCAGAGCAGTTTCTACATCTACTCACCCATTCCAGAGATTGACCTCAGCTCCCTCCCACATCCGGACGAGTTTGAGCTGGATGATATCGCTCTGACGCCTCCTGCATCTCCAAGACCAAAGGCACAAGAGCCACCCAAGTCTCCACTTCTTACTGGCGCTGCATACCTTGCTTTAGAATTGCATCGGATCAAGCAACGGATAGAGACAGGTAGATTTGATGCTACTCCATGGGATAAACCACCAGCAGAGCCAGAGCCTGCTGTTACCAGGAATAACGGTAGAAAGAGAGCCTACGAAGACCTCCATTTCGCGGACGTGATTAGAAGGTCGAACTTTTCTTCAGAAGAAAGCCTCCCATATCCAAAGCCAGCATTTACGCGTGGCTTTTACGGAAGAGTCAGATCTTTGAACAGCCTACACCATTGGCCTTCGTTCAGTTCCAGTTCTTTGAGTTCAGACAGAAGCCTCAGCCTCCAGGCACTCAGTCAGATCAACTCCGCTACTTTCAAGCCGAGTGATTGCAGATACGGCTCCGTCCTCTCCACCGATGAAAATCTCGCGGGTCTCCCTCCTACGGCAGAAACGCCAGCCAACCACGATACGGCTGACGAGTTTTCGCCAAAGACCCTCGCTGAGAACTTCAGAAAAGGCGGAGAAACAATCGCGAGGGGGATCACGAACGGATTCACCTCTCTCTTTAAGCGATTCGGAGCAAAGACTGTCGAAATCCAGTCACCGGAACCGCAGCCGCAGATGACGACCGCGATTCCTAGCGAACCGGCCAATCGGTCGGTTCTTAGCGTCACGGAGGCAGCCAAACCTCTTTCCTCCACCCCCTCGAAGCTCGAGCTCACGCGAGAGATCTTGGGTTTAAAGATGGACGGAAACCTTCGTGATGCCAGTGTTGCAGCAGCGTCAAGCCCCGAGCTGGCGCGCGAGGCGATGTCGAGCGGGCTTCTCACCGCGGATTACACCGACTGCCTGTCCACCGAATACGTTAACGAATTTGACGGATTCAATTGGGCGGCAACCGACGGTAAAATCCCACGGTCCTGTGACGACGGGGTTCACGCTGACGAGGAGAGCGTGCCTGGGTGGTTGAAAAACTACCCTAGCGAGTTTCTCCGAGTCGACCCCACCAGGCCAGGGGACGAGAAGCTTATGAGGATTCCGGTCCTGCCCGGTTCTTCGACGAAGACATCGACCTCAGCCGGTCCAAAGAACGCTCGCGTTCGACAACTTACGCCACCGGTAGCGCAGCAGGAGACTCCCACGGCCGTCACCAATGTCGTGGTCGCGAGTCCTGCAGCCAGCTCAGCTGCAACCATCCTCCGGGCCGACACACGCCCGTTGAGCCCCACGGGGAGCCTTAGTAGTTCCTCAATGTCGCAAACGCGGTCGCCGATCGGAACCCAACCCACGACGTCAGAGGGTGTCCGGATCGTTTCTTCAACCTCGGTGTCTTCGGGCCCCAGGTACGACCAGCGGTCCCACAGGCTTGCTAGGACGAGCACCTGTGGTCTCGACTTGAGTGTAGAGCGAGCGTTCTACATGAACTACGAGGACCGTCTCAAAATGGCGGTGAAGTCGTGGATGAGGGGCAGGCCTTCCACCCAACGATTCTAAGAATCTGCGGGGTTTCCTCGGGAGTGCCTTGTCTATGGCTTCCTCCTCTTTTCTTTGTTTTTTCTTGGGGGGTCCGTGTGGGGGGGCTCCTTTTTTTGTATTTATTTTTGGGGGTGGAACATCTCGACTTCCTTTTCTTTTGTTGGCATGCATCGGTTGATCACAGAAAGAGGAGGAAAGTTGAAAGGGGTTCAGGGTAGGGGTTCAGCATGATCTTAACCGGTGGTATGGGGTATTCTATCGGAGGCTTTCCCTTTCTTTTTTTCGGGGAGGGGGTGTCTTGCTTTAGCTGAAGATCGAGGTTTATTGGTATGCATCGGTTTCATGGAAGTTTTTGGCGGAGAACTTCATGATCTGAATCGGTGGTGCCGGTATCTATCTTTGGGATGCGAAAAGTGAGGTGTCTTTTTCTTGGAACGGGACTGGGAGGAGTGTGAAGATGGTCTGTCTTGTATGCATTGGTTGTATTGCGGGACACGGTTGCAGGTATGTTACTCTCCTCTGCGGTTTCTTTCTTAATCAGGGATATTTATTTCTGTCGGAGGGGCTTTTCTATTGTTCACTTTCTGGGGGACTCTTAGCCGAAGATTGAGGAGAAGGGAGGGAGAGTACGCACTGGTTCCATGCATGTGGTTTTGGCGGGCTGCTGTGTGGTTCTGAATTGGTGGTGCTCTTTTCTTTCTTCGAGTCGTATCGGATGCGGGGGAAACTTGGGACGGGACTTTGTTGGGAAAGTTTCAATGGCAGGAAGCAGGTATGCTCTGGTTGGAGATCGTGGAGTTGGGGGTGCATGTTTGTGATTCCTCCTACTTGCAGCTTTCTTAACTGGTGAGGTCGGACTTTCTTCTCCTTCTTCTATCTTCCATGTTGAGGCTTTCCTATTTCCATCTTTTGAGCCCTCTCGGGGGGGAGAAACAGGTTTAGGAGGAGTGCGAGACTGGGACTGGGGGTTGAGGGGGAGGCACCGGCATTGCATTGGTTGAGCTGTGAGGTTACCTTCTATCCCTTTTTTTTTGGTTTTTATTGTTTGTGATCTTTCTTAATCGGTGGTGCCTTAATGGGAAGGGGGAGGAGAGATGGTTCAACCCAGGGAGGATTTGGGCTTTTTGTTACCGTTCTTCTTCTTGTCAGTAGTTTAGTTTTAGTTTTAGTTTTAGTTTCTCCATCATGGCCTTCGGGCGGAAAAACAGACAGAGGAGAACGGAATTTTTTTTTTCCCAGTTGAGGTTCTTCTTGTAGATTGTAGACTGTAAAGTGTATCTTGTAGACTGTAGACTATAAATTGCAGGTTGGGGATTTGGGAATAAGTGACTTGGACAGGGATCTTCTGCCCACTGGATCAAGAGAACTTAGGTTAAGAGAGTGAGCGTAAGTATAGACAATCGGGTATAGTCTATATATTGTACTATGCTCAAATAGAGCGTGTATGAAGCGAAGATGTCCCACAAGGACTAAAGGTTTGTGAACTTTCTCTTTCGTTGTAAGATCCGGATAGAGATGTTACCAGTACAGGGTATATATCTCTTGATTGCTAAACTATTCGCTTGAGTTAGTTTGATCCCGGAGATTAATAGCTTCTGAGGCGGCATACCGGTATTTTATGACTTTGAGTGTATTTGTAATATACAATCTTCGAGCGCAAGCAGAGTGCCGTATTATCTGATGCAGATACAAAACTTGGTAGTTCTTCCTCAAGCGCCATAGTGCTCCTTATCATTGATGAAACCTCAACCTCGCCGGATTTTGAAATCCTCAACCTCAGTTTCCATGCCTACTCTCACACCTCCTACCACGTTCGCCCCGCCTCCAGTACTTCCCTTAATTTTCGATTTCGACAGTTCATCGTCTTCATCACTAGGAAGGGTCGAGCTCTCCCTCAGCGCGTTCTCCAGGATCTTCACCTTGGCTTTACCCCGACGTATACGGTCGTCGACTTCTTCGACGTCGTCTTCTTCATTGCGAATCGGTGGGGTGGTGGTTAGTGTTTGGAGGAGGGAGATGTGCTTTATATGGCGAGGGTTTGAGATTTTAATGTCAACTTTTAGAGATGAGAGGGTATCTTTATCTTTATTGGTACTATCTACGCTGCCAGTAGCAGAAGTAGAAGCAGTAGCAATAGGTAAAGATACGGTACGAGCTTGCCAGACTTTAGTTCTACCCTTGATTGTGCCGAGGGCTAAGTACTTTTCAAAGCCTTTCTCAATACCGAATGCGCGGCCTTCGAGACGACCTGCTGTGGCGCCGGCGAGGAAGCCTTCCTTGTGGCCCTGGGTGTAGTAGCTATATTTGTGTTGGGTGTTAGATTTTTTTTCGCAGTCTAATTTTATATCGCGCGACATCGGCGAACGAAACAAGGGAAATAAATAGCTAACGTTATGATAGAATTGTAGATATTATGGAATATTTGGTGGGACGTACTCTTCTTCGAGGTTGAGGACGGCGTCGAAGAGGTCGACGTCTACTTCTGCGCCCATTTTATATACGATACAGTAGAGTCACGCAGGATGGATGGATGTTGGATGATACAATCGAGGGGTACTTTGTGCCCCACCATCTGATTTAGCATCAAAGTAACATCAAAGCCACATCCACAATACCGCCATCATCAACATCATCATTCCTTCTTCTTTCCTTCCAGCGCTGCATTGGCCATCCGCCCCGACCTGACTATTACCTACCCAAACCCGTTCTCACCGGATCACGCGAGGCATCTTGTATTCTCTACGTCACCCCTCCAATGGCGACAAGCCTCAAGCTCAATATCCCCACAACTGCACCCCGCGGTTCACGGGCTTTCGCGCAGGCTCTCAAAGCTAGTTGCGCCCACCACGCTTTCCAGGCCGACTCAGTTCAGTTTTGCAAGTGTGAGTTATATATATTACAGTCATAATCGTAGCTTAGATACTTTTAACTACTAGTTACTAGAAAGGCTTCCAACGTTTCGGAGCTCAGGCTGATGTACCTTTGCTCATTTCTTGTGTAACAGCTTCGGACGAAACCGTATCTCTAGAAGCGCCGAAAGATAACGTACGAATCGTTGATATAAACGCTATCGTTAGGTAATCTGCTTCCTTCTACTCTCATACCGTATATATTCTTTCATCACACCAACTTTTTCTTCGAACCAACGAGCTGAACCAACCTCCTATTCAATTTGTAGATATCTGGCAAGAATCGGGGAATCACCTTGGAAGTCAACTAATAGAGCGCCCGACGACGCTTTGATCGAGTGGGAAGAAATTGTCTTGCGACCTAGAGTTGTTGGCGACGCCACGACCGTATTTGCCCTTGCCGAAAAGCTGCTGGTCAAGGTCGTCACTTCGAGAGTATGTCATCTCTTTTACTTCTAGCTTATAATTTGGCCGTCCATCTGATCTAATAAACACATTCAATAGTCCGACCCGGTTACCCCAGCTCAAATCATCCTCTTTGCGACACTCTACGATTCCGCGGCAACCGCTTCACCTAATATTCTGGACAAATACCCAAACCTGAAAGATTGGTTCTACACGACCTTGGAAAACGATTGGGCTATCGAAGGGATACAAAAAGCCGCTGGTATGACTACCGTTGCGACTTTAGATGGCGAATCCTCAAAGGCGGTCAAGAAGGCCCCTGTCGCTGCCGACAAGCTGCCGAAGAAACCGGTAGTCGTTGGTACTGTGGAGGATAGGAAAGTGGCGGCAGGTGTGGAAATGAAGATACATGGACAAGATGAGAAGATGTATGCCTTTCCTATCGATTGTTAAATTCTTGGTGAATTTTAGCTAACCAAAGCATTTACATGATAGACTACCGGAAGACGGCAAGCGCAATATTCTCATAACATCTGCTCTTCCCTATGTCAACAACGTCCCCCATCTCGGAAACATCATTGGATCTGTTCTCAGTGCCGATGTCTACTCCCGCTATTGCAAGGCTCGCAACTACAACTGCCTCTATATCTGCGGCACTGACGAGTACGGTACCGCCACAGAAACCAAAGCGATCGAAGAAGGAGTAACGCCCAGGCAGCTATGTGACAAGTACAATGCTCTCCATCGGCAGGTCTACGAGTGGTTCAACATTGGATTCGACCATTTCGGACGAACTACGACGCAGGAGCAAACAGAAATCGCACAGGATATATTCCTAAAGTTGCACCAAAACGGATATCTGACCGAGGACTCGATAACCCAACTTTACTGCGAAAAGCACGAGGGTTTCCTCGCTGACAGATATGTTGAGGGTACATGTCCCAAATGCCAGTACGACGACGCTCGAGGCGACCAGTGTGATAAATGTGGCACCCTCCTCGATCCAATGGAACTGATCAACCCTCGCTGCAAGCTCGACAACCAGCCGCCGGTGGTCAGACCGACAAAACACGTCTACCTCAAACTAGACGAGCTGCAACCGCAAGAAGAAGCGTGGTTCAACAAGTCCGTCACTGAAGGCGCTTGGTCCAAGAACGGTAGAACAATAACCGAATCGTGGTTGAAAGAAGGACTTTTGAAGCGCGCCATCACTCGAGATTTATCTTGGGGCACTCCTGTCCCCGCAGCTGCCTACCCTGGCTACGAAAAGAAGGTCTTGTACGTCTGGTTCGACGCTTGCATCGGCTACGTCTCCATCACCGCAACCTACACCAAGGATTGGGAGAAATGGTGGAAGAACCCGGAGAATGTCAAGCTCTACCAGTTCATGGGCAAGGATAACGTTCCTTTCCACTCTGTGATCTTCCCATCGTCGCAAATAGGCACGAAAGATCCATGGACTATGGTACATCACATCTCCACCACGGAGTATCTACAGTACGAAGGTGGCAAGTTTTCAAAATCGAGAAACGTCGGCGTGTTTGGGAATAACGCGCAGGACACGGGTATCCCGCCGGACGTCTGGAGGTTCTACCTGCTCGCTTCGAGACCTGAAACCGGTGATTCACAATTCGCATGGAGGGATTTCATACTCAAAAATAACAGCGAGTTGCTGGCCAGATTGGGTAATTTTGTCAACCGGCTGGTCAAATTTGCAATCGCAAAGTACGAGGGTCTGGTGCCGGACTACACGGAAACCGCGAGTGATCCGGCATTCGACGAGTTCAAGGCCGATATCAACAAGTTATTGGGAGAGTATATTACCGAATTAGAGGCAGTGCACATCCGTACAGGAACTGAGCTGCTCATGCAAGTCGCGCAGAGGGGTAATCAGTTCTTACAGGATAACAAGCTCGATAATGCCACTTTCGCGGCGCAACCAGCCAAGACGGCTGCGGTTGTTGGGTTGGGGTTGAATCTGATATACTTGCTTTCCGCGCTGTGTTACCCCTACATGCCGGCGTCGGCGGAGAGTATTGCACGACAGTTGAACGCACCGTTGAGGAATATTCCAGATACTTGGGAGATGGATTTGAAGCCGGGTCATAGGATTGGCAAGGCTGAGTATTTGTTCGGCATGATTGATCCGAAGAAGGAGGAGGAATGGAGGAATAAGTACGGTGGAGATAGGAAGGCGGAGGAGGCATTGAAGGAAGAGGAGAAGAAGAAGAAAGCGGACAAGAGGAAGCAGAAGAAGGAGAAGGCGAAGGGTGGTGGTGTTGCTGCTGTTGTAGATGCAGTTGGAGACGCTGCGGCAGCTGTATTACCAAGTGCTAAGGCTAGTACTAGTGATGGGCCGAAAAAAGAGTAATGTCTATGAAAGAGAAAAAAATAAAATAAAATATTTCATTCCAACTATGAGGGTAGAAAATGGAGGCTATTATGAGGTATTGATTGTTCTGCTGATCTTATCATTATCATTATCATTCATCAGATGTCTCCCTCGTATTTCAAAAGAGTCCTGTATCGTGCATGACATTGATGCAATAGACCAAAATTAAATTTATAGACCCCTTGACTAGGCTACAGTAAGGTATACATTCTCACAGTAGCCTTCATTTCAACGTTTATTCACCCTGCTCCTAGTCTCGCTATGACCAAGGCGCCTCCATTATTTCGTTTCTCTTGGTTCCCTCTACTCTTCCTTTCGTAAAAAAGACGCGGCGATGAGCTCTCCGCTTACTTCTGTCCATGGTTGCGAGGTTCGCCTTGAATCTCTTGAATCTCTTTAGCCGCCTTATAGCTGCCCGTAATCTCAAAGAAGGCTCACCGTTTTCGTCCCTATCCGACATGTTACCGCCCTTCCATTCTCCCACCGCAACGTTGAGCCATGTGGCCAATTGGGATGCGACGTTTGCGTCTAGGGATTTTATTTCCGGTATTGTTTTGAAGAGGTTCGGCCCACTGAAATCAGTGTGTAGGAGGCGGATGTGGGATTCTTGGGATTGGACGAAAGCGAAGTCTGGGTCTGGGGATGTTGCTATTGTGGTGTTTATGATTTTGCCGGCGGAAGCTAGGAGGGATATTTTGCTCTTTTTTTCAACTAAATTAATATGGTCTTTTTCATGATATATGGAGGGCAACCACTTACATGTTCAGGTATTACGGGCGTCAGGCCAGGGAGGCCCGGTAGTTCGGGTAGAGGCTTTTGGGGCGGGAGCTCGAGTATGAAGTGTGGAGTTTGGGTGTAGAGCCATTTGGTGGACTATTGGATATATAGATATCACGGATGGAGAAATGTTCACGTCAGACCCATTTATCACGTTTTAGGTTCAAGCTTGTATTACGGATTGGAAAGAACGCGAGAGGTGTATAAATTGGTTTTTTTTTCCCATTGTTTTGAAAATTTGAGTACACGATGTGATATAACGAAACAAAGGTAGGAACGCTTGCTGCGTCCCGATAGATATCTCAATAACTTTTCGATATATACGGTATCGCAGCAAGCTCTGGACGAACAATAACAGCAAGAAGCAATCAAGCACGCCAAAAAGGGAATTCGATCGAAACGAAGGGTATACACGAACCTGTAGTTCTTCCATTCCTTCTTTGATATACTGCCTCGCTTTTAATGTCTCATTCTCATCCAAACTTACCCTGCATACCTCCTCTTCGGACGTTGGATCATTGAGCAGCAGAAATTCTGTTTCGATAGCTGCTATCAACTTTTCCATGCCAACTCCAATGTTCGCTACAGGGCTCCTAACACTTTCCACACCCTTCGTTGTGATGTACGGCCGTAAAGGACTATGTAGCACCTGTCCGATATCTTCGAGTTTGGAATCTAAAAGCAGCGTAGCATGATGATACGCTCTATCCTTTATAATTTTGTACGCCGAGCCGGAGACCTTTTTATCCATTGCATTCTTAGTAGAATTGTTACTAGCCGTTTCGTCCTTCTCTGGTTTAAGCACGATATCGTGCCGTTCGTTAACCGCAGCGTTGGGAACGCCAAGTTTGTGCAGCGCTCGCACGACCATGTGCGCGTTTACATCGCGATCGAGAACCTTTCGCGGCATTACTACACTCCAGCAGAGGTTCCCATGGTCGTGGTATACGGTGCCGCCGCCGGACCGGCGACGCACGAACCGCACGTGCGAGTACTCCGGGGTGTTTAGTAATGGGAAGTTGATTTCGCTCCAGGGGTTTTGATTACGTCCGATGACGATGCTAGGGGCGTTCTTGTAGGTGAATAGGACGGTCGATGTGGCCGGGGAGTGGCGGAGGAGGTAGTCTTCGGCGGAGAGGTTGAAGAAGGGGTTTGTGGAGGTGGAGCGGTAGATGTGCAGGCGGTGCGGGGAGTTTCTGAGAAGTGAGATTGCGGTCTTCTGGAGTGAGGGCGGGGATAAGTCTGAGGGCGAAGGTGAAGGCGGGGATGTGGAGTAAGCCCGACGATTCGGGCGGGCGAAGCGGAACAGGAGGAAGAGTCGTCCCCGGGACGGCGACATAGCGATTTGAAGGGTGCTGATATAAATAATTTTATAAGTTTTTATATTAGCCGGCGGGTTTGGAACGAAAGTTTTTATCAATCGAAGTGGCCGCTGTCGGCGAGCGCTGTCGTTTAAAACAACAAACTCGCTGTCGCCCCGCCAAAATATTCGACGCTCAACTCTCCAATTCATCCCATCTTTCACAGCTATACAACCAGTAGCATAGATACCCAAAACTTTAGAATAGAATATTCCGAAGAGCAATTAGCATCATGTCGACTTTTGGAACGCTTTTCAGAGTTACCACGTACGTTGCGCCCCCAATGGTCTATCTTGAGTCGAGCTTGGATGCTAACACTGGTGTTATGACACTAGCTATGGTGAATCGCATTGCAAGTCGGTGGGATGCATTGTTGATGGCTGTCCTCCAGGAATGGAGCTGATAGAGGCAGACATTCAACCACAGATGACCCGTCGGCGGCCTGGTCAAAGCGCCCTTAGTACTCCTGTTCGTCCTTCTCCCTACACCTACAAAATAGCTACATAACTACAACTTGGATGGACGCTAATCGATATGTGTGGCTATAGAGGGATGAAAAAGATCTGGTGCAGATTCAATCAGGTACGGAGTCCGGCGTCACACTCGGCACACCTATTGGCATGATTGTCAACAACGAGGACCAAAGGCCGAAAGACTACAGCGAGATGGACATCTACCCTCGCCCTAGCCATGCAGACTGGACTTACTTGCAGAAATATGGCGTAAAGGCCCGGAGTGGGGGCGGTAGAAGTAGTGCTAGAGAGACAATTGGTAAAGAAAACTCGGATCGTTAAATTGCATAAACTAGTAGACTTACAAAATTTACAATACAGGCCGAGTCGCTGCTGGCGCAATCGCAGAAAAATACCTTCGTCTCTCTCATAATATCGAAATTGTCGCCTTCGTTTCCTCCGTCGGTCCCATCCACCTGCACCACCCAGATTCGGATCCCGTCTCCGACCCTGACTTCCACAAACTTCTATCCACCATCACACGCGAAAAGGTCGACTCTTTCCTTCCTGTCAGATGCCCGGATACGGTTGTAGCAGGAAAAATGGCAGATTTGATCGCAGAATACAGAGATAAGAAGGACTCGATAGGCGGTACCGTTACATGTGTTATCAGGAACGTACCTACAGGTCTTGGAGAACCTTGTTTCGACAAGATCGAAGCCAAACTCGCACACGCCATGTTATCGATACCAGCAACGAAGGGTTTCGAAGTCGGATCCGGTTTCAAGGGAACTGAGATTCCAGGATCAAAGCATAACGATATGTTTGTGCCACATCCTACAAAACCGTTCTTGCTATCTACATCAACGAATTACTCGGGTGGTATCCAAGGCGGTATCACGAACGGCGAGAATATTTATTTTAAAGTAGCGTTCAAGTCCCCGGCTACGATAAGCATTGCTCAGCAAACAGCTAGCTATAGCGGTGAATCAGGGACGTTAGAAGCAAAGGGAAGACATGACCCAAGTGTGGTGCCAAGGGCTATACCAATTGTGGAGGCGATGGCGGCATTGGTGGTTGTGGACATGGTATTGATGCAGCAGAGCAGGGATGCGAGTAGGGATATGTTAGGAAAGGCGGCGAGGATTATACCGCAGATGGAGAAGGGTGAGGAGCAGGAGGCATTGAAAGAGATTGAAAAAATCGTAGAGACGGTAGCAGATGCTAACAAAGAAATGTAAAATGATAAACGTCTCAGGGACTTCATGCTAGGAGTATTCTACAGTCGCTAATATCACTGTCCTCTGTAAATGTGCTGGCTATAGCTGGCATGGTTTGTGTCTCGGGGACTCCATGCTTGGAGTACTCTGCAGTCGCTAGTATCAGGTCGTTTTGATCGAATATAGTTATCGATTCATCGATAACGGTGTTATACCCTAATCGAGATCAGGTCTTGTTGAGACCATTATATACATATACTGGCCTATAAATTGCTGGTACCAGTTTGTTGCAGTTGGCGGCAATGGTTGGCTGTCATCCCAGCTTAATAATTACTTGATCGCGGGACGTATTCGTTAAATTACAATTATGCATCTCGTATCTTCGTAGGATGCCTTCCATCATTCTATAATCGTATGGCGCTTTCGAACTGCTATCGCTAATTGCAAGCAAATTGGTACTTGTAATTAATAGTCTAGTATATGTATATAATGATCTCAACAAGACCTGATCTTGGTTAGGGTATAAAACTGTTATCGACAAATCGACAACTTGGAATCGATGTCCCACCTAATGATTTGATTGTTGAAGCCCGTTACAATATTCTATCCGATAGAAACTTTAAACCTCGGATAGTGGTAGGTTGGGCTATAGCCCACAATATCTCAAGCTTTTGAGAATCCATCCGAAGAACTGTCAGCTTGCGAAAAGCCTCTCCGTAGTAAGCTAAGAAGTTTCCGCTGATGAGAATGCCATATCGCGTGCCCCAGAAGCTCTCCCAAAGTTTTTTTAAGAGCACTCCAGTGCTCACATCCCAGAGCTTTATTGTCAACGTCGAAGATCCTATATTTCGCCATCTGGTTGCATATCAATATCACGTACCATATCGTCGTTTACCCTAAACGAACGCACTAATTTCCAAGAAACTGTAGACGATATTCTAACGTCCATGCCTATCTCATCACCATCACCACCGTCACCGTTACCGCTATCGTGGCAATAATAATGATAATATTGATCCTTAGAATCACCACTCCAGTGAAGATAACACTGGAGCTTTGTGATTATACAATTTTATCATAGTCTCTATTAGCAACATGAAGCTTTGCAAATTTGTGTGATCGCTCCCGAAGTAGTATCCCAAAGATCGAGGCCTCCAATAATTAATGCCATTGGCGCGATTTGTACCATCCAAGACATCCGTCGAAGAATTTTGTTTCACAAGACTGCCTTCTAGTGCGAATATTAAGGCAGATGAGTAAATTTGCGGAGGTGAGCAGCGTGCTTTGAATTTTTTATTTTTTAAAAAAGCCGATTATATATTTGAAGACTCTGAGTCTAGGATATAAAGAAAGAACTTTCAACGTGAATGTATAAATATAGGACACTAAATTAACTCTCACATTGTGAATTAACAGGCACATTCGAATGTATTCTAGTCGTACTAAATGTTGCATTTTGCAATCTCAACACAATAACTCAAAACTTGATTGATATTCGAGATGGCAATGGCATCGGGCACTCAAACTCGTGTGCCAAAAAACAAATTATATATACTTAAAAGTGCTTAAATTATTAGATATCATGTCACAAAATAGTTCATAAAACCTAGCGCCCTAAGGATACCCTTCTTCACCTCAAAAGTAATATTCCTTTTCATCACCCATCTTTAGATCCGCTTCCGGTTCTTCTTTCTTGCGCAGGTCGCCGTTACATGTCGCATGAACCGTTCGAGTCCGTCCATTGCAGTTCCCAGTAGCGAGATTGTCAATATAATTTTTTGATTCTTACATATGGCTTCTGCGACTACTGTTCCGAGTACCTTCCATATCGCCAATATCATGAGTAGACCACCTTGTCCAGAGATTCTTCGCAATCCAGCTAGGCTTGGGACTCCATGTGCGGCCGGCCCTCCCCCTACTCCCAGCAAGATTCCATTGCCACCGACTCCGGCTTCCCCGCTCAGTCTCAAATGTCAGGGTGTCGGCACTCCCAATGATATACCAGAACGTCCTCCTCTCAAGACCTCAACCACTGCTTCTTCCCTGGCCGGGATGGGCACAAATGCGACGATGACGAATGGGCAAGCCACTGGATATGGGTTTTATACTCAAGCAAGCGGTCTCCCGAGCCTTGTTTTCCCACCGACAACCCACCAAGCTTACCACACGCGCAATCTTCTGCTCCACATTTATAGTATGTTCAATGGCGCACAGGCCGCAATCCACCAGCTCGGCGCCAACTGTGAGTTCAACCAGAACCTTATCACGTTCTTGTCCAGCCAGCTCGTCGAAAAGGATCGTAAGATTCAGACACTCACGGCTTCGGTCAACATGCTCCAAACCGCAGTTCAGAGAGCCATGAAGAATAACGAGGAGCTCAAGAAGAACGAGGAAGGACTGCAAGAGGAGATTAAGGCTCTCCAGTCAGTCAATGGAAGCGATTCTGGGAATTCTAACAGCCTTAGTAAGGAGCAGGAGGCTGAGTGGATTTCCAAGGTTGAGAATCTCACCCGCGAGCTCAGTATCCGGACCGAGGAGAAGGCCAACTTAGTTACTGAACATAGCAAGAAACTTGGCGAGTTGGAAAAGGAAATCGGAGATCTCAAAGAAAATGTTGACATCCTCGAGGAATCATTGAGATACGCCGTTTCCCTCCGTTTCAATGACGATGGAATGGAGATTGATGAAACAGAAGAATTGATCCCGAACGAGAATGGTCAACTCCGTAACGACGAAAATCGAGGAGAGAAGATGATGAACGGACGTCTGGATGATGCATCTGCCGGGTCAGACGATAGCTTAATCGATGAGGTCAATGGCATCGCCAATATTAACGGCGAGCACATGGTTCCTACCGATGGAGCTTCTAACGGCTGTTACGTTGCACCAGGTCTTGGCGGTCGACCGATGTATCTTGATAGCATTATGGAAGAGCCAGAGGAGGAAGACACAGAGGAGACTGATAATGCGACGATCATTGCAAAGTTCCCTACGCTACCATGTGCGCCATTACCACCGCAAGCGCAAGAGCCTGGTATGAACTCCAACGGAGCGGTTAATGTTACGGCTTCTCGTGGCGTTACAAAGCTAAGGGCTACTGCGAAGCCATTCATCAACGAATTGGAGTATCGCTATATCAACGACGAGAATATGAGAGCTATCGGGGATGATGCCGAAGGAACCGCTTTATTCTTGTAGGCTCTTCCCCTTTTATTCTATTCTATCAAGCTTCACGATGTGGTCTATAGTTCGGTGTTTTCCTGGATTCTCGCTTGTCAAACAGATTATGGTTTTCATTATTGAGCATTCGCTTCTTTTGGGTTTCTATACGCCTATTTGGCTAGGCTATGAAGGAATACGGGTTTCATTCTTCTTTGCAGTTGTTTGTTTTAAATTAAATGCGTTTTCTCTTTTCATTTTCGGATTCAAATACGAAATTGTACTCCCGAGGACAAAAGATGATTTTTGCCGTCACTTCCAGATCAGAGTTTGGTTCCAATTTTGTTTCTGATTATTAATTGTCCGGAGCTCATACCAACTCGCGATATTAGATCGAGTATGTTTCTACTTTGTATGCCCCCTTCGCGGTTCGACCGCGTTCTATTTACAATTCCGGAACTCTGTAGATAAACGTGTTACCGCGTATGATTACTCACAAGCTTAACAGCTTTATTGATTAGCGTTCTTTATCAGCTGGCTCTAGACCCGCGGCCGCCGTGGAAATAGCATGGATGAAGAGAATTAGTAATCGAAAAACGGCGTAGTCCCTTTTTTAGAACCCGCTTTCCAGAAACAAAAGACCAGATCTGCTAGAAATGTGGGAATCATTGAGTATATCGTTACAAATTTTGGAGCCCCTTGCGTCGAGGTGAGCAGGAGGGTATCAGCGGGACTGCCGGAAGAGTTGTCTGTTGTATTTTCGAAATAGGGTTCGCAGCGGAACGGAATCCCGTCACACGACAGGACTCGGCTATACCGTACAGCGGACGATATTAGAGCCGATCGGAAGCCCACGTACGAGCTTCCGTTCTTATCAATCAAACATAAAGTTTAAAGAATTCGCCAAAAAAATACTCGCAATTATGAAATCGATTCATAAGCTTTGGGGCTTGGACCCATCTCGGTCCCGATCGTAGCCATCGGCTTGACACTGATGGGGTTTCCCTCCTTTGTTGTTGTGCCGGTTCCCGTCTTCTTAGCGCCAATATGAAGGTTTTCCGTGCGAGTGGGTTCTTTCCTTCCTTCTAGGTAGATAGCTAGCAAGACCCAAGCGCAAGTTTTTTGCTACGGAATTATTCGGGTATGGGTCCCAACCAAACCTTTTGACATAATGGGGCGGGCGATATTGGGTACCCATAGCTATATTTCATTTTACATCCGTCCATCGAACGATCAAAACAATATTCCATGTAAACAGGGGGGTCTTTTTACTCTCCCTCTCTGAAGAAAAAAAAATTACGCAGCTTCCTTGTGGTCGGAAAGGTGCGACGGGAGGAAAAAGGGTTCAACAAGCTTGCAAACTTTTGATAACCTGTTTTCTTGGAGTGTTTTTTTTCTCGATCTCCACAGCCTTGCAGTAGTCATCCTTGAAAAGGGTGGGTAACGGGGTATAATATTGTTTTTCGAGTGGATACTTTCTTGTAGGTAGAGAACAAGCTCCGAGTACCAGCGCCTTTGAGAGATAGCCTACCGTGCCTTTTGTGTCGATACACTTATTTGTCTCTTCGGTACCCTTTGGTATTAATCAATGGCAACAGCGGCTACCTTTCATAACGAGGTATCGTCAGCGTGTGCGTATTGGAATTCTCAGATCCGTGGGAACAAGGTGCGCATGTGCGCCGCTGATGTAGGCTGATATCATGCATCTGTGAAAATTCTGGAGAACTCTTATAGATGTTACTAACGGTATAGGATAAGGTTACTTCACTTTGACCTCGAATTTGTACAGCTAAGATTATCCTAAGGGCCGGTTTCACGGGTACCCCGCTATGAAGCCAAGAACTCACTAGGAGACCCTGTAGCAATGATCGAGGTCGATCAGACGTTGGAGAGTATCTTTTGATGTCTCAAGAGTATAACATGATCGACTTTTTTACATACTTGTTTTCAAAAAGAGATATGATTACTGTTGCTTTCTCAAAGACAAGCTCGTAATGTGAGAGACTAGAGACGCCTCATGATCGGTGACAGGTTAATTATAGACGATTTCTTTCGCTTTATGCATCATAATCGATTTGAAAGGTGTCGCATCTGATGTCGAACATTCCGTGCGTGCATATTGTTGTATGTTGCAAAATAATTAATGCAAGTACGGCATGGAGGAGAACGTGAGCAGATATCCCGGATGAACGATATTCCTTCAATACATGTTTCTGTTTGTTCTAATTGTCTGTAGAGATCCAGCAGCAAAACTAAGTAAAATAATAAAATGATAAAGATGTGACCAAATTAGTGCGCAAGAAATCCAACACCTATTGACGTCGATAAACCATCTGCATCTAGATCCCCGAAGCTCACCACCCAAACAATTATTTCTTCACTCGTTTTGGCCCCCCGAGGGTAAGCAGATCGAATCGTGACGAAGTAACTAAAAGAGAATCGAGGAGCGGCAACCAGAATCCAGCCGAGTCAACTCCAGCCGTGTTTTTGTTGTATGTAAATCCCATCGACGGATTTGGATTAGATCCAACAATTCTAAAAGTCTTGGTCCTGCTTGCTTGTTACCAGATTTAATCTTTTTGACATCTCGCAAGGGTTTGGATCTTGAGCAGCCGAGATGTTTATGCTCTTCGCTGCCTTGGGGTTAGTTTGATGCCTTAAACTGGAGGCGATATGTAGATGTACATGTACATTTGAGAGGAAGAACGCAAAGCCATATTTCGTCTTGATCAGCGGAGAATCGAGAGAGAGCATTCCAGCTCGTCCGATAAACTAAACCTAAACGTTTATTTTACTTTTCATGTAGATGAACACTTTTTTTTTTTCACTCCTTTAAAAAAGATATTACATGTGAAATATGTCAAAATTATTAAGTGGTTTAAGCTAACTCTATCAACTCAGAAAGACAGACATTAGACGAAATTATGACGCTGGAATGTCAGAGCGCTCGTACAGAGTTGTTTCTGTTTCAAATCGGCAAGATCCCTTGTTAGCACGGGCTCAAGACAGATCAATCAATTTTGGCTTATCTCGTCCGTATCTTAGTCCAAAGCAGGGATGATGATGTTGTTATTAGATAATGGAGTTAGCAATCCCTTTTATTCTTTTTTTTCTCGTCGCATCGTGAAACCCGTATTTGAATATTATAGCGGGCTTGCTATTTAAGGCTCTTTGGGACCAGAATATCTCTCTATGTGGCTGTTATATGAGCCAGATTTCGGGTAGATTTGCTAATCGATTACTCCCAAAATGCCGCGTAAGAACCATTGCGGCTGCTTGCTTCCAGTGGCTTTTTGGTTAAGGGTGCTCAGGGGGACTCGAGAAACTCGCCAAAAGGGTACATTGAACAAATCCGAGTTTTCCGGCCGCTGATATTGGACTTCAGCCGTGCTTCCCGTCTGTTATCTTTTGAATTTCAAACAATTTTCTTCTTTTTCGGTATATTTGAATTCGGGGGCTTGTAGCTTGCATCAGAGCGAGCAAAAAAAGAGGAGCAGAAAGAAACTGTGGAGACTACCAAGAAGGGACAAGCAAAATTGTGGGGAAATTTAACGAAATTTATTTCGAAATGCCTGACGAAAATCTGGGGCGGGAGACGGGATTTCCTTGCCCCGGCTGTTTAGGTTGATCGGATTTGATTGATAATTCGTACATAATAATTTATATATTTTTATTTTTTTTGGAGTCTCGATGGGATTCTCATCGCGAAAATGAGGAAACGTAGAAAATAGGATGGATAAAAATACGCAAGCCTTCAACACGGCAAGCAAGCGGACCGTGTATTTGGCCCTTATTCGCCCTGCCGTTTGATATTCTATGACAGACCGCGATATGCCTTAGCCCTCTCCTCCCCGCAGCCAGACGGAGATCCGTAAAGTGGCGGATCGGAGATAATGCACAATAGACGTTTCCGAGAGAAAGAAAAGAAAAAAGAAAACTGGAATACCTAAAACGCATAGCGATCCCCTTCTGTTCTTCTCGGATTTTTGTAATTTGATATCACCTTCCGTTTGATATCAAAATTGTGATGTGGAGTATATGTAATCTTCCAACATGGTTTGTTTGCAACATATTCTTGAACGGGTGGGAGCGGGAACACCTCGCGAATCGTTCGTCTCAAGTTTGCAAGTGGTTTTGGCCTAGCTGCACCCTTTTCTTGTTGGAATTGATATCGCGAGAATCTCATTCTTCTTTGGAAATCGGATTTTAGGTGCTGCCTTGCTTGGTTTTGGCTATTTTTGAACCCGCAGTTTAACATTATTGTGTGTGCATTTGGCAGTTCATAGCGCGCATTCAATCCGTTTCATTGCTTATCACCAAAAAAATAAAGAAATGATACGAATCTAACACACCAGGGACCTCTTTTAAGCCATTCTGGCTGCTCTCTCGAGATGAGGCCAGCAATTTATCCCAATCCGATTCAAGAAGGTGGTCGCAATTGCCCCGCTCCCCAGATTTCTTATGTAATAGATTTGTCGAGACCAACTTTTTTTCCCTTTTGCGTTCCAATTTTAAGGGCCCATCGCTCTCTTGCACTTTTTCTTTCTTTTCCTTTCATATAATCCTTGAACCTTACGGTTTGTGGTTATTCATGCACATCATGGGACGGGAAGACGCGAGCGAATTTGCAGGAAAACACGCACACGCATTCCCGCTTTAGATATTGCCTTTGCCCAAGGCTGTTTTCCCTTCTGCCTCTGTCCTTGCTTTTTGAATCGGATCGTATTTTCTACCAGCTTCCCTTTTTGAAACGAAAAAAACGCGACATTTGCAATTTTAGCTGAACAACGAGCTAAGCTAGGGCCTTTCTTCTAATCTCTTGGTTAAACTTCCCCTCTTGGGATAGCTGGATAGCTTTCCCCTTCCTTTCCAACAACTAGCTCTGTGCTTTCTTCCCTTTCTCTCATGCAGCTAAAAGCTCGGACCGGCAGCACCAAAGAGGAACCAACCCGTTATCTCTGATAACCTTACTCTTTTAGCAGGCCTTTGTTTGAAATGTTTAATTGGATAACTCCGAAATGTCTCTGTGGATATCCCTTCCACGTCTAGCTGGCCTTGGAGACCGAGTTGTAACCTTAGAACCATCACTTTCATGTTTTTAGTACATTACATGCGTCTTTTCGTTATGCAACAAGAGACAGCTAGCGATGAGGGAGACAACGGTTAGAGGCCTGCTGCAGGTAACAGTCTCTTCTGGGTTTGTGATTGGAGGGGAAGCAAGACTGATATCGTTCCGATTCGTTAGAAGAGAGAACTGGGACAAGCCCCATGCGAAAGGAAGTGGGAAAAAAGGAACAAGCGGTTGTGCATGGGCAAGGGCTTACCTAGGGAGAGTTCAAAACTTCCCAACACAGAATCTTCTGTTGTCGTAACCATCTGCAAGATGCAAGACGCAGATGGAAACGAAAAAAACGAAAAAAAGCCCTTCCCAAACGTCTGGGGAATAGCACTTTTCTTCTTCTGACCTTTTTTCTTTTACTTGCTATTTTTGGAGGAGGTTTATTGGATATGTCTTTAATGCTATTGGTTGGAGGTTTTGATATTTGATATAACTGTTGAAATATAGCAACTTTTTATATAATATACCGTTTTTTTAATTTCATCGATATATTCCAACATTTCACATTTCCCGATCGTTAAGGCTCGAGCCGTTATAATTTTCGAACCGTACAAAACAGGCAAGTTAACAGCACACTCTTGGATATTCACCGTTGATTAAAACCGTTTTCTTTCTTCATTTCATTTCAACCCTACCAATCAAAGCGCTATGGACCCCTCCAGCTCCGGTAGACGGAAGGACAATATATATTTGATAAACAAAAAGCACTAGCTAGCCCTCGGGCTAAACGATCCGAAGTTACTAGTTAGTTTGCTTCGTAGGGCTTGGCAATTAGGCGTCACGAGAAATGTGCTGGATGGAATTAAAGGTTTATTTGAGCAAGAGCTGGTGGTAGTTTCTTGGCTTGGTTTTAGCTTAGTACGGGCGTCTACAGAGAAACCAAAAGTTTACACTCGTCCCGTGTTTTTCTCTCTACTCTACTCTCTCTCTTTCTTCGATAACCCGTTTCTAGTGTTTGCCAACCGGAAGCGGAATTTTTTCTTTTCTCTTAGGTACGGTATGGGAATGCCCCACTTTTCTATCGACAGATTTATTCCGCATATGATAGGGAACTCGAACTTCCCTAACGGAGAGCTCTTAAGTCTTGGTAGATGCATAAGAAGGAAAGGAAGAAGAAAGAAGAAAAGAAATAAAATCTGGGGTTTGGGGTTCTGGGTTGCCTTTTCCCTTTTTAAGGGCAAATAGCGAGTTTACCGAGGGGATGGCGGTGGTTAAAAATTCCCGCAGGATGTGGAGAAGGGGAGGGGGGGAGAAGAAGGGGCAAGATGCAATATATTGAGAGGTGTATGTAGATGCATTTTCGATTGTAGACCTTTTGATACATTACAGCACCTACTATTACTAGGGGGTTTCGTCAGGGAAATAACGTAGAAATATCATGTTACTCTGGCTTAATAGAGAGGGCTATATATGATATTACCTTTGGTATTAACCTGCTTTTAGTGCCGAATGCAAATGATATACTTTTGTTTTATGATCTCCCGTGCATGAGGCTTGCTGCGTCTTCTTAGGATATATGTACAGACCGGGCTCTCCCGCTACCCAGTTTGTCAGAAAGTGGTTTTGATAGATGGGATCAGGCCAGGCCCGCCTCGTCTTGCTTTTTGGGAAATCCGAAAAAAGAATAAAGAGAAAAGAAATCCCTCATATAAGGGATTCTTCTTATGAAGGGTGGGAAAGGAAACATGTATTTAACGGCAAGTAGAAAGGGTGTATACGTAAGTGAGAGGTGAGGAGAGTACGATGGGCTGAGGTAAGACGAGAGTAATGTGATAAAAAAATGTATCTATATTATTATTATTATTTTTTTTGATGAGAGGGTGTGGGTGTGGGTGTTGAGCGGACGATCAAGGGTTCAGACATGCACAGAACAGAAAAGAGGTTGAGGTTGTCGACAATAATTATTGTAACAAAAAAAAATGTGATAGAGCTTTTTTGGTGTTTTGTTACGAAATTTTGCCTGCGAAAGGGTGGTAAGGCCTGGGGTATATAGGGTAATGGGGAGAGTCCGAGGTGGTGTCGACAGGGTCAGGGTACCTGTGGATCTTGTTGTCGACAGTTATTAATATTATATGAAAAGGGTGTTACTTAATATTTCGACGAAGAAGGACGGAAAGGTTATTATTATTACTCGCAATTGTTAAGTTGGGATGAGGTACACACACAGACGCACATTACTTGCCTGATAATGGTGGCATTGTCATTCGGCAAGGTTTCAGTTTACCTACATTTAACATGTATACCGGAAGGTTGTTATTGGCATATTTTGTATCGTCATTGCCTGAAATGGCCGTGTTGAGGTCTTAGAACAAGTTCGGTTGGGCCAGGCTTGCGGATTTTTTTTGTTAACCTTGTATTATGACTCTCTTTGTCTTATTGCTATCTCGTCAGGGCCCGAGTTTTGCTCCGGGAAACCTTGCAGTTCCGTTCTCGCACAGAAGGCACAGGGGCCAAAGCAAAGATCATCAACCGGTCAAAGATGTGTGCATCTTGTTGCGAGTTGTAAATACTCGAACGATTATCATGATACCTTTTTTTGGTTTCGCGCATTAGCTCGAATTCCAGAAGGAAATCCGAGGGACTTTCGATGCGAAGTAGATAATCAATCTGAGCTCCGTCAAAAGATAGCTCTCCTCGAAGTAAAAATGCACAAAAAGAGTAAAGCCTCGGCTATCGTGCATCCTTAAATTCAATTACTTCGGTATCGAACAGACAAAGTTTCTGGGACTAGTATGATAGAAGCTAGTGTATATGTTTTTTTAGCCAAACCGATTGCAATTGTGGGCTTTCGGTTTTTGCGAATCGAATTTTGTTATTGGTAGACCCTGTCGATAACAGCTTGGCTGGGCGCTGGCACTGGAAAAGGGAAGATCACACATGCGCATAGCTGCATGTTGATATTGGGAAGGGATTAAAAGAAAGACATGATGGGGTTGGCGATATTGTTTCTCCTCTTCGGCCGGTAACGGAATATCTCAAAGCTGTTCCGCGGCTATGATGCAGGATACGTTTCAGCAGAATATCTAACAGTTTCAATGAAACTTTCCTGTGGGAACTCTCAAGAAGATTATGGTTGGGGAGTATCAACGTGTAGGAATCGACGAGGTCTGTGGTTTAGATGGGCAGCAAGTCGAATTGTCGACAAGGGTTGTGTTCTCTGCTATCCGTTCAACTTTTTATCGCAAGGTCCCATAACGAAGAAAGAACCTAGCTTGACCCGCTCCCCTCCTGGCTTCTTCCTTTTCGACGCCTTCGGATCTTGGTACCAGAGCCCTGAGCGCAAAAATGAATTAAAGAACCAGACCCGCCTCATCCGCGATAGAGTAAAAACTCTAATGTATAGTTTGTTGCGCAATAATGAGTGAGCGGGCTGGTAAGGTTTCAATTTCAATTTCCAATTTCACTTTTTTTTGGTCTGGCTTTACGAAAATGTCTATGATACGAGATAGAGTGCCCAGACCAAAACCCATGTCCAGGGAACGATCAACCATGCAAGCTTGACAGCCCCCCCCAAAAAGAGGAAGATGATGAAAGTTTGACGTCTACTCTGTATGGAAGCAGAAGATAGAAGGGGAAAAAAATTGCCATGGATCATGGTACTTCTTTTTTTTTTTTTTTTTTTGTTGTTTGATTTGATAACTCTGAAAGAGTCAAGGTCCTCGGCGGCCGACGCAGCTTTTCATCAGGAATTCAAGCGCTATCGCGGATGAGGACTAGCGAGGGTTCTCAACCAATTCTCTGGGAATTTGTGCTATCTTTTTTTTGCCTCCATGAATTTGTTCTTTTGTTTTTGACATCTGGTGGAAAAAGCCATAACGGCTTGTCTGCCTGTTTGCCCTTGGGTTTTAACCAGAGTCCTGAAAGGTAGCTGGAAGGGGCGATCGGGGTATTTTTTGAGCATGCAGATAGACATTACACGCCTGGGCATGGCCTGACATTTTACTCAGATCTTACCAGAGATGGGCACTTTCTAGGACACCATCTCTTTAGGTTGAGCTGCAGATGGATGATATTTTGGAACGAACGAAATTAAACGGACAGCCGTGTCGCTCGCAGAGATATATCTTTTCCCGTCAGATATGTAATATTTAATAATAACAATAATACGGGGTACATCCCTCGATGTTCTCGTTCTGATCGTCATCGTCGGGTCGGCTTATCTGCGACAGTCTGACCCGAATACGCCCCGACGCTTATTAGTAAAATAGAAGTCCCGAAATATAAAACAATTATTTTATTTTTATTTTTAATCTGTTTTTTGGTTGTGGTGGATTGTTTCTCAGTTGGCCATATTTAGCTGGTCTGAGCGACGACGACGGGGCTAGCGAGTGTAATAGTGTCTGTCTGTCGCTCAAGGAACCGTTGACCCTTGCCCCCCTCCCCGGTGTGGATGCGTGCGCCCTCCCCTGCCCATGACGATGTTCGGTTCAGGACCAGGGCTAATTGTCAAGTTATTTTCTTCTTTTTCTTTCCTTTGCTGCTCTTCTCTTTCCGTGCGGGTTGATATACGATTCCTTGTCCAGATGGGATATAGCCCAAGCCTTTTTCGACGGGAAGAGATGGGGAACAAGCCATCGGTGAGAGCCAGAGATCATCTGATACGCAGCGCAGTTTTAATTACATTTTTTCTGAAATTCTCGGGCCAGAGATAGAAGAGAGAGGGGAGCAAGAAAGAGGGACGAGCTGTGGCTGGCTTTGTCTGGCTTGTCTCGCTTTCTCGGCTGAGCTCTCTTCGAAATTCTCAAACGCGGGTCCTACGAGAACGAGGATACCGACCGATGTTTTCTTGTTATTTCCTTTTGGGAGAAAGCAGCCCAGGCCTGGAGGAAGGCCCCGACTATCTGTCAAGCTACTCGGTCGCTAGCGTCTGGAGGCATTTTCTTTTTGGTCAAATCTTGTTACATTACATTCCGATTTTTGTACATGGCCCTACGATGTGATTTTTGCCTATCGCGAGAAGGAGATGTACCGGTACATACTTGTTTTTTTTTCTTTCTTTCTAGTATACTTGATTCCTATAGCTAGCTCGTTTGCCCGGCTTGATGATATTCAGTTGGGACGAATAGTCAGTTCGTTCATGATGACAAGAAGATGGAGTGAAACAGGCTAGCATGAGAATAGATGATAGCGATAATATAGATGTATATATAATTTACACATGGGAACAATTTGAATAGAAATATAATATTAGTTTACGAAGTATCAAGAAAAGAAATGGGTGGTCGTTCTCGCTAGGACATATTACTGCCCACCACCACCACAACTACCATACACTTGCACCACACCACCACCAACCACCACGACGGGCGAGAGCAGCACACACAGCACCAACACCAAGAGAGCCAGCATCCAGCCTATCGCACCCTTCCTTTACCATCACCACCCGCTTCGTTTAGGAGAAAGGTGTGTGCCGGTGTGCCAGTTTCTTTCTTTTCTGTCGCCCCTCCCTCGAACTAGAACTAGAATTCGACTGACTGACTAGCAGACAGACAGACAGACCATCATAATTTAATTATCTCCGCCTTGTACATTATTACAATGGTATAGTAACAAAAGATATTATTGGACGCCCTTCTCCTCCTCTGCCTTCCCCAATACTTCCCTCTTCCCGCCGTGTTCCCCTTCCCTTCTTTTTTTTTTTTTCCTTTCACAGAAAGAAAGAGACATGGAATCGTCATAATACGAAGAAAGAAAGAAGACAGAGAGCAGCTCCTCCCTCCAAGCTCCTACTCCTACCAACAGGTCTCACCCCGAGCTAGCCATACATATACGAGCATCGAACCCAGAATACTGGCACACGATACCGAGCTGTCTTTTTATTCGTTCTCTCCGCAATATACTTTTATACTTCCACTCACAATACCTCTTTTTTTTTTTTTCTTCTTCTCTCATTCGGCTTTTCCATTTTATACATCGTGGTATTTTTTATAGCGCCTTTTGGAATTCCTTAAAGAGAAGAGAGATAAGGAAGGAATTCGAACTGAGGGACAAACAGAGGACTCTAAGCAACAACCACCACCACCACCACGCAAGTCAAAACCACTATTAGTCGCCCGGAGACGGACTTGGGAGTTGAAGATAGTTTGAAAGTTATTATCCTTTCGGAGTTTCACGGTCGTCTCTTCTTTTTTAATTAATTAATATCAGAGTTGCGATTCTTTTTGCGATATTAATATATTTAAGATTTCCTTCAAAAAGTCGCTATCTCTTGTTCGGTTTCGATTGCATAATATCGCGAGCAAAGAGCGAGAAAAAACGCCCGAGCCTATCAGCAGCAGTCCAGCAGCAGCAACATTAGCAGCATCAGCAACGGCAGCCAGGAGGAGGAACGAGACCAGAAGAAGAAGAGGGACCTAGCCCAGACAGATACAGAACAAGACGGACAGGACAGGACAGGCCAGAAACTTGCTACATTCCTTCTCGCTGTCTGTCTGTCTCTTTTTTTATTTTTTATTTTTTATTTTTACTTTTTTTTTTGTTACTTTCTCTCTTTTCTTTTCTTTTCCTCCTGCCCAACAAGAAATAAGAAGTACAGCAGTAGCAGCAGTAAGCAGGAGCAGCAAGAGGAAGAAGAGACGAATGCTATATTCTTATTATAATATCTTGGACAAGAGGCCCGACATCATTCCGAATTGCCACTCCGACCACTTTCCACTTCAACATCGTCAACATTACCAACATCATCATCATCTTATCCATATTACTACAACACAACTGCAACAACACCAGTCCCAACAATTCTCGACCAAATAGCCTCTACTTCCTCCCATCATCATCATCATCAACAACAACCAACCGGTCAACCATCACCATCATTCGTCCCATCAACCACCTATCCATCCTCCCTCCGCCTCTCTCCGACACCTTCAACCTCGTCGAACTATAACTACCTTCTGCTGCTGCAATTGGCCATCTATCATACCGTACCGTACAATACATCCCCATCAACGACACACGACCCAGGTACAACGTCGGACGACCGCCGCGCAACACCGTTCCGCTCCACTTAACCCTTCCGTAGACAGCCTTATCTATCCACCATATAATCAATAATTACTCAATATCTGCAGCCCGCCATCATTCTCCAGAGCCTCGAACCTTTTTTTTTTTTTCTTTCCTCTTGTCCCGTTTTCTGAGGCCCCACCAATTCTCCAATTCCCCGTCAAACTCTCCCTCCGCCTCGGTACCTACACCAAACGAAAAAAAGAAACGAAGAAAAGGCCAGGCTTCTGAAGCTCGTGGCCTTGCTTCACTCTAAACTCTACTACTGCCACTACTCCGAAACCAAGATCCTTCCAATCACGGCACACACAATTCATAATCTCAACGTTCTAGAAATCCGATAATAATCCTCTTTTTGCTGCGATTTTTTCTATTCGTTTTCTTTCGGGTCCTTCAGTCTTCGGAACTTGATCGCGTTGCAGTTGATATTGCTTCCAAATTCTGCCAACGAACACACGACCAAGCTACAGAAACCATAATCCATCATTCATTATCACGGTATCCATCGAGATCGAGCTGATTGAACGCCCTTACTTTACGCTAGCTCCTCAGGTACGTCTTCTTGTTTTTTTCTTTCTAACCAGGGGTATCTTGCTATTCATAGATAGCTGAAATCTATATATACTGATTGATATGTTATTACCGTTGCTGTAGATATCTCCACTTCCCTTCGGATACTTGCCTTCTCGGGAAGACGCCCATATACACGCACAGCCTTTGAATCCGAGGTATGTTACACAAGCAAAGTTTGCCTCTCAACATACCTGAGATCAAGCTGGTTCCAAAAAAAAAATTAATTAATAATTTCTTTGACTGGGGTTCCGAGCCCGGATCGAGGGAGGCATTTTTTTTTGAAGTCCTTGACGATAGCTGTATGAGCAATACTGACATATCCCATCACAGATAGGTTCCCTGCTGGTGCCTTGAGAGGGCGAGCTCGATTTCTTTTTACTGTCAACAATCTTTCTCCCTCACCGTCTCTCCCTATTTCGACACGCTTACTATAATGCCAATTAAACACAAACCGTAGCTTCCCTGGATACTCTCCAATTCTCTCCCTCTCTCTCAATCGAGAAGCTTTTTCACACACGAAAAGGAGGAAGAAGCTATGGCGGATCAATATCGAGCAAGTAGTGGAGGTGCCGGGACTTCATCTTTTACGGGTCGCGGTCATTCCCGGCATCCCAGCAACTCGACCAACGGAGACCTATCATCGACGTCCGATGATTTGCATCTACCCACCCATTCGCGATCCGAACCTATCACACGACGGCCCTCGAACGCCCAAGTCTGGGTGCCCGTCCATCCGTCAGCAACTTCAGAATCCACACCCGTCTCGCCGACCGACCTACACATAAAGACCTACCAAAGCCTGCCCAACAATGCCGCCGTCAATGCAGCACTCTACTCGCCAGCAACGACCGCTCTTTCGTCTCCTGGAGGGCAAAGGCAGCTGTTCTCGCAATCTCCTTTTCTTCATCCCGCTCATCGGCAACCCGTCAAGGAGACCCATCTGTTAGATGTCGACTTTGATCCCATATCAGGTCGTAAGTCGATCAACTGCTACGAGGTCATCAACGAGATCGGACGAGGTGTCCACGGCAAAGTGAAACTCGGTCGGAATCTTGAGATCAAGGACACCGGCACCAAGGAAAACTTCGTCGCGATTAAGATCGTTGAGAGGAATTCACGACCTAGACTCGGAAAGCCCGGCCACAAGAGAGGAAGCCAGGAGGAGAAGGTCAAGCGTGAGATCGCTATCTTGAAGAAATGTCGCCACGACAATGTTGTGAGGTTGATCGAAGTCATCGATGACCCGGAGAGCAAGAAGGTCTACCTTGTTCTCGAGTTCGTTGAACTCGGAGAGGTAAAATGGAGGCGGCCGTGCGATGAAAACATCGCTCAGAAGGAGGCTCTCCGACTCGAGAAACTTCGAGCCCTCGCCCTTGGCACACCGGATGCTCACCAAGAGGAACAACGAAGGGAGCGGATGTTACGGCGTCGGATAGCAAAGCATAATGAAGCCACGAAGAAGGCCAGGGAAGACCGGAAGCGGCAGCAAGAGCAGTTCACTACCAACGATAACATGTGGTCACTCGAGTTCGGCGGTGAAACGGAAGACTCGATTACCGATGAAGAGAATACTACCGAAAGCTTTACGGACGAATCTCATGACGATGAAACACCGACCGCTATCAAGGAGTCGTCGGATGTGAACCTGTTCACTCAAGACCTATCCAGCCTCGCTCGGAACTACTCGCTGTCTACGATCGCTACTAATACTAGTGACTCGTACGACTCTGATCTGATGTACGTTCCAGCTTTAACGGTACAGCAAGCCAGACATATCTTCAGAGATACTGTTCTCGGACTGGAGTACCTTCACTACCAAGGCATCATTCATCGAGACATAAAGCCTGCAAATCTTCTGTGGAGCAAGGACCATCGCGTGAAGATATCCGACTTTGGAGTCAGCTATCTCGGCCGGAGGATGGACGAAGAAGGTAACATCGGTCTGGACCAGACGGATATCGAGCTGGCAAAGACGGTGGGCACACCCGCCTTTTTCGCACCAGAACTCTGCTACAGCGATATAACAAAACCTCGTCCTCAGATCACAGAGGCTATCGACGTCTGGGCTCTAGGGGTCACTCTGTATTGTCTCGTATTTGCCCGTTGCCCCTTCATGGCCAACGGAGAATATGAACTCTACAACGTGATCGAAACACAAGAACTCTTCATCCCCAACACTCGTCTACGTCCTGACGCGGACTCCCCTGCCGGCTCGCGCCCGAGCACCCGCAGGTCGGTTACGCACCGGAAGAGTCTAACCCTCAAGCTATCTGACGTTCCGGAAGACGAGCCTTCCAACACGCACGAACCTATCTCTGCTGACCTCAAGGATTTGTTGCGAAGACTGTTGACGAAGGATCCTGCTAAGCGCATCACCCTTCCCGAAGTCAAGCGACACCCGTGGGTTCTACAGGGCATGGAAGACCCGATCGGTTGGATCGAAGAGAGTGATCCGAGACGTGCTCGCCCGGTTGAGATCTCTAGAGAAGATGTCGACCTTGCCGTTGCACCGGTCACCGTTTTGGGTCGCGTCAGACACAGCCTAAGGAAGGCAGTGGGTGGTATCGCTAGTGTGGTTGGACTACGACGTCGAGCACACAGTGCTGTGACGATACCGACTAATATTGCTACAACTAGCGCTGTCACCAGCCCTTCTTTCGAACGTGGCAACAGTGGTGGGTTGGACGGGGTTGAGGATCTCCTAGAGATCGTACGAGGTCGTGATAGCGAAGCTCAGAAGGCTTTGAAGAGGGAAAGGAACATGGCACCTTCGCAACAACATTCTCAGCAGTCACCTCTCCGCCGTGCTACGTCTGCAACCGCTCCTCACAAGGAATTCAAGACATCGGTTGTTACTGGGATGCTTCCTTCCGCCGGTTCGAAAGCACCGCCTCCGACCCCGATTGCCGAAGCGCCCGTCGCTCAGTACGAGAACGCTGAAGCGTCTCACAGTCGGAGAGGCCACCCCGGCACTAACTTTTCGTCACGGTCTGCCATAGGGAGGCTTCTCCGTGCCTCAAAAAGCAGAGATATGCACCGGGACTTTCGAGCCACGGAGACCAGAATCACAGAGACAAGCTCGGAGCCAGGGGATATGGACGTGGTTTGGAAACATGTGGCAGAGAAAGAGAAGAAGGACGCTAAGGACAGGCAGCTACAGCAACAGCAACCCTTTGGATCCGTCAGAGGCTGGAGCGGCGTGATACGTCGGGGAAGTAGACAGTCCTGCGACTCCATTATGCGCCTAGCCGCTGGGTTCTCGGACACTAGATCTTCCCGTTCTGCGAGCCCTATGCCCAGTATGCCCTCCTCGCCAGCAGAAGATCCGAAGCCCGTGTTCCCGCCAACTCCAAACAAAAAGAAGACCGCGCCCTTCGCGCCGGTGTCTGACACGGATGACAGCCAAAAGATATCACGGAATGTTTCGCCTATCAGTGCCAAATCAGCCGAAGAAACCATTGGGAACTGCCCTCCCAGTCCCGACGATATGACTTATCTGGAAGTTCTGGCCAAGCGCTCAAACAGGGAAGGTGTGTTTAGCGGAGATGATAGCAGCTTTTCTAACACAACAGCTAAGGTTACGGCGCCTCACAGCAGTCTAAAATGGGATGCCGGGTTTCCAACCCGCACGCGAACCATTGAGGTGGATCGCGAGCAGGTCTCACCGGGAACTTCCATCAAATCGCCAACCCTATCGCCAAGGACTAGGTCGCCACGTCCACGACATCAACACACCCGCTCATTCCACTTCTCAACAGCATCGGCAGGAATCCCGGAGCGATCAGCTTTGACGTCGTCTAGCAGCGAGGAACACTTTGGCACCTCCAGCCTTAGCAATTCTACCAGTTTCCCGAGCGTGCTCTCTGCCTCTTCATCCCTCTCTACCGATGATCACTGGTCATACAATTCCTTGTCTCCAAAGATGAGACTCGGCAGCGCTGATCGGCTGAATATGTTGCCTACTTGTCTGCCTTCCAAACCTCCCTTTCAAGAGCTGCATTCCCAAGTCAAACCACTCCAAACCACCAAAGCCGCACGGTCAGCCGCACCTCCTATGGAATTCCTCAACACTATCGAAGACGCCACCGATCCCGTGGCTGACGATTTCGCCGGTGACGGCGGCGCCGTAGCTGATATCGAGGATGCAGACGACGGGGACGAGGATGACGACGAAGACGAAGGCTTCTTCATTGATTTTAAGAAGAAGGATGTTCGGAGCAATAGTCTGGCTACGGGTGGCCGTCCGCAGCTCACGCCAGCAGATCAGCTGGTGAACCGACGCAAGTCGTTTGTTCCCTAATCCGGCCTTTTTGTCTTTTTCCACGCTCCATCTGTGCGCTGCCTACTGAATCCGGACCAAATTTTTTGAAATACCTTGTACAACATGACTAGTTTTTTTCTCTCTTGATTTTTTTTCTTCTCTTTTCTCTCCTGGGTTTAATGCATTTACGGCGGGGTTTCTTTAGTCCTTTTCCCTTCTTATTTTTTATTTTACTCTAGCGATGAGGCATGGAATTTCTTCTCTTTACTTCTTTTTATTGGGGCGACATCAAAGGAGTTTTCTTTTTTTTCTTTCTCTTACTACTGTGGGCGTTTTTTTTTTGGATGAAACATTATTTATTTTTTTACCACCAGCTTCTTTTTCGATTGAGCATAGTGTACTATCCACGAGAGTGTTCTGAGTTTTATGTCCTTTTTACACCATGCATGCTTTTCGCTTTTCCTCTGGATACAGCTCGCTTTTTTTTTGTCGAGCTCCACCTTGACTTTTTCTTCCCTCACGTTTTTGGGGGATGATAGATAACCAGAATCTACCTCAGATGGAGAAGAAAAAAAGGGAAAAAATATGAAATTTCTTATCGTAATGATGTGTATATACCTCTTTTTTTATTTTTACATACGGATCGATGAAACCACTTTTTTCTCTTTCCTCCTTTATTTCTCCTTAAGATTGATGACAACGATCTACTTTCTTCTTCTTCTACTACTACTTCTTCTACGAAGGACTTTTCTTCTCGTTTATATATATTGATTGACTTTGATGGGTGTTTCGTTTTCTTGCGCGAGAATTCGCGTGTGGGGCGAGTAGAGGTTGCTAGTGTTCTTTCTGATGAATGATGAATGGGGAAAGGAACTAAAGAATGGGTTTTGTTTTTTATGTCACCAGATTGAAATGGAGTGGGAAGGAAGAGAGGGGTGCGAAGAGAGGGGTAACATATTTCAACTGACAAATGGAAAGGAAAGGATGAGGAAGGGGGCAAAAAAACCACATGGGAATTTGGGGGAAAAAGATTCTTCTAGCTTTTCATTTCGAATTTTCTATCTGCTTTGTTCTTTCTTTTTGTGCTTTTCCAGCATGCAGGCCTTTTTCTTTCTCTCTTTCTTATGATATACATGTATGTACTATAGACAAAGAAGGGGACAATAAATATACGGGCATTTAGGGGATATTATGGATATATATTATACTACTTTTTCTTTTTTTCTTTTCTAGATATATATAATTTGCGTATAGACGTATAGACAAAGACAAAATATGAAGTACACATTTCCCCACTTGATCAGGTATGTATGTCACTATTTCAAAGAGGCGATAGAACCATAGTGATACATCATCAGCTCGGGAAGATTACCTGTTACCGTAGAGAGAGAGAGAGAAAATTTAAATGGGGAATAATGGTGCTATTAACTACTTCCGTCATTCTTATACCTAGTGGCTTATCTCGTTGAGTAAATTAATTCGCCCCTCTCGAAGCCTAGGCTCTTAAAGAGGGGGGAGAATGGATATTGGTCTTTCTCGTTCTTTTCGTTCCTTGCAGTGTGTGCATGGCAATTGGGGTACACGTACCTGCATACCTGCACTGCTCTCCTAGCGACTGCTGGTTGATCTCTTGAAATCCTTCGGCATAGATCTTGGTATTTTTTCGTGCGGCACTAGACTAATAGCGTAATTGCGGTGCTTAATTGTGGGAGCGGTTCCAGATCTTCGGTGGCCTTTAAAAGTCCGTTATCAGTGCGTTAAGCGATCGCTATTTCAACCGATCTCAGCTCCCTTTTTTAAAAAATCCATAGCATTGAACATGAAAATCGGGGTTTTGTTCCTGGGACCTGCATTTTCCTTTCGCTCTTCAACTAGCCCGTCTTTTTACTACTGCAGAAATAAAACTCCCTGACTTATCCCGTAGTTTAGGGTCAGATCACATCGTTAAGTGAAAAGCCGCTAAGAGTAACGAGCTAATGGACTTCTGGGCTCTCTTTTTGGGAACGTTTACGAAATTGCGGGAAGGAAATGTTGACGTTTTCGGAACGAGAATGGAAGATGAACCTTCTTATTCCTTTCGTATTAATGTAAACATGACCCTTTTTTTTTTGCCATTATGTTTTGTGAAAATCGTTTGCATTCTCGGGCCTAGACTAGCTAGTTTAGCAAGCATAACCGTTGCGTGTGTGTGTCTGATGTGTGTGTGTTGGCCTGGTATGAATTCATTTTTTGAAATGTCCTGTAAATTAAAAAGATGGGATAGAAAGGGTACTATGGCGACCTTGTTCATTTACATACCCTCTTTGCTCGTCACTCACCGTGACCTTGATATAGTTGAATTTTTATATTCTACTTTTTTGTCGACGAGATATAGCTGCCTGCTTTTTTTTTATATCGCGAAACAAACGGAATCCAACAAGGCGATATGTGTTGTCTGCGCAACTGCTGGTCTCCATGAAGACGGGCTTATTTCGATTCCTTTCGACAAAGCGATTAATTATATCCTCTAGAATCTAAGCGGGGGAAGACGTGGTAGTGTGGCAATTGTGTTTATAGAGTGGAGGTTTCTAAGAGAAGAGAGGTATAGTATGCCATACGCTTTAATAGATTGGGTATCTCGAAATCCTTTTGTTTCCTTCCAGTTTTTCTGATTCTGTCTGCATTCAAAGCTTTTTTGTAGGTCTTTTAATTAGAGTCCGATATTATCTATCCGGGCCGAGGTTCAGCTTTTTAAAAACCACTGGATATCGAAGGATATCTATCTCTCTCGACTGCGAGCAGAAACCGTAAATATAATATTCGAATCAATAATGGCGTCCAAACACAACAAACGATGTTCGAAAACGACGATACGACGCCCTAAAAACTTTACATTATCAACTCTCCCAGTGGGCATCATATCTCTCCTCCTCCTCTCCACAGCTGCAGCTGCAGCTTCTACCACCACCCACACCACCCACACCACTACCAGTACTACCACCAGTATTAGCAGTAGCAGTATCAGCAAAAGCACAATCATACCATCCCAACCCATTCCCGCTACAATATTCCAGACGTGGACGTCAGCCGGAAACCCGCTATTACACATCCAACGAGCCTTCCACCACGGCAATACGTCTTCCTCGCTGGTCAGTTTCAAATCTATATTCCTCGCCGATCCGGATAAAGATGCAGGAATAGATGCGACAATGCTGTCTGATTCGTTCAGTCAAGATATTGACGGCGTGCAGATCCCCAATTTGGAGCTTGTGAGGGGTAAAGGAGTGAGTGTGTTTGCTAGAGATGATAGCGGCGGGTGGAACGGGACGGATACGGGCGAGGTTTGGGTCATGTCGTATCCTGTTTACTGCCAGGAGGTTGGGAATGCCGGTTTGGACGATTATACGATTTGGAGGAGCGGGCCTGGGAAGGCCGGCTGGGAAGCGATGGAGCTGGAGATGCAGCAGAGGAATTTGAGTTTGTGGTTTCCGGCGGGGAGGTACTTGGGGAAAGGGTTTGCGGTTCGAGGTGCCGGCCAGGATACCGCTTCTTCTTCTTCTTCCGCGCTTACAGGGGACGAGAGGTTGTATTCCTTCGGAGGCATGTGTCTGGGGGACGGTGGATTTTCGGGCAATGGGAAGAACGATAGCTTTTCCGCTGATCTTTGGAGACTTGAGAATACGACTTTGACGGGGGGCGATCTGGTGGCTGAGGAGAAAGAAGGGGAGAGGGTATCCCCGAGGGTCGTCGATGTTAGCATTTCGATTTCGAAAAACCCACCGATCCCCGAAGCCGGGTTTACGATTACACCGTTAGCCGTCATAAACGGTACGAGTTCTGTCAACGGAACTGGTAATAAGACTTCTTCTTCTGCGTTGGAAGGAATGCTCCTCTTGGGCGGTTATACCTCACAATCACGATTTGTGGGACTGGGACAGCTGGCGATATACTCATTGGAGAACCAAGGATGGGATTTCGTAACTGCCACGGTGAAGGAAGGCGGGATTACCCCTAGGGCGGGACATTCAGCTGTTCTAGATCAAGATGCGGAGAAGATTGTTCTATTCGGCGGCTGGGTGGGCAACGTAACCCGTCCGGCTAGTCCGCCAATGTTGAGCCTCAAAATTGGCAATCTGGAAGGAGGGTGGGAGTGGGAAACGTTGAATACGACGGAGGAAGTACCCGGTATCGGACCTGGGAATATGTCGCTCTGGGGACACGCGGCGACGTTACTAGAAGGCAACGTGATGCTTCTCACTTCTGGGTTTGAGATTACAGACCTCGACGAGAAGTACCAGCAGAAAGTCAACGATAAGACCTTCTTGCTGAATCTTACCACGAACACTTGGATTTCAAAATACAAATATCCCATGGGATCTCTCAGCAAGACAGCCATTGACGAAGGGAAACGACGCAGTCATAGGGATATCGGTATCTTGGCAGGTGTGTTTGGAGGAATATTGCTGCTCATCATCGTCCTTGCGGTTCTGTTTTGCTATGCGAGACGGCAGGAGGAGTACGCAGACTTGCCGAATGAGACGGTGTCTACGGGGAGGGAGGATAAATTCCACTCGCTGGATCTGGAGCGCGGAAAGGATATCTTTGTTGATGGAGTGCAGCCGCTGAATATTGTTCGACAAGGTGTAGAAGATAACGGCAGCCAACGATTGCTGCCTGATCGTATACCTGGTAGTCCTGAGTTACCACCACGACCACCTGCGCCGTTGAGAATGCACAGACATACGCACCAGCCGTCGCATGTAGATATGGATTTTATCACCAAACTGCAAGAGGAGCAGGAACAGCGGGAGAATATGATCCAACACATTGCACTGGACAAAAGGAGGAGCGTAAGGTCTGAGATGGTTGCCTGGGTGAGAGAATGGGCGAATGCTGATGCGGCAGCGTGCGCTGCTGAGGTGGTGAAGAGGACGAGAGAAGATAGTGTGTCTTCGGCAAAGGATACAACTGGGTCGGTGACGCCGACTGAAAGGAAGGATAAGCATCTCAAGCCTGGAAGACCGCTGCCGGCACCACCTGTAGCCGGCCCTTCAGGTGGAGATGCTGCTAACGGTAGGTGTATTACCAGCTCTTCAATGTACTCTGAAGGTCAAGTGAGCACGCTTACCGCTTCGGAAATATACGATACTCCTGTTGAAGAGGTTCCGTACCCCGTTCCACCGATGTTGCTCTCTACTGCCCAAGCATTTGGCGAACAATCGCCTCGACATCCTAGGGTTCTCGTAGGACCGAAGGGTGTAACGACGCCGTTGCCAAGACGGATGGCAGACGAATTTCCGGCCCCGACGCTGATTCCGAGAGATTCGCTTGTCTCTTCGGCGCATGCGAGCACATCTTATAACCATTACTCGTACAGTAGCACACAACCGTTACTGCAACAGGCGCAACGGGGTAGTAGTGGCAGAGACAGCGATACTTGGCGAGATATAACACCCATCATGACAAGAGATAGCAGCAGTAGTAATAATAACGGACGCCAGTCTAACCTTTATACTATCCCCTTAACCACATTTGAAGAAACGCACACGGTACAGCGAGGTAAATCGCTAGAAGATCGGGTTAGAGAGGAGATGTATAACCCGGGTCCGGCGAGGACGGAGGAGGAGTGCAGGTTGTCTTCGATAATGGACTTTTACGCTGCTTCGGCACCGCCCACGCCGATACCTGAGGAGACGGACCAGGAATCGGATTATGAGGATGATGGGGAAGAGACGTCATTAGTCGGCGGGGTGCAGACATCGACGTACTCTGGCGAAAGAGCTGTGCTTGGAGAAAAGGCGCAGATGGTGCTGGTGACGAATCATACGGTTGAAGAACCTATTACCGTCAGTCCGATAAAATCGTCGCATCGTTCGTCAATCCAGAATCGAAACCGTTCGAGAGAGTCTGTTGTTGCCCCGCTGTTGTCTGAAACGGCGGTGGCACACCAGCAAGAGGCTAGCGGAGATAAGGATGACGGCAAGTCGTCGGCAGCGAACACCAAATCTAGAATCCCTTCACTCGGGACGTCGATAAAGAGACGAGCGGCAGCAATGGCAGCGACTCTATCGCCTCACAGTCACCAATCTAGCGAGAAACGGTCAAATTCGCTAGGTAGGAAGAGTGTTCTTCATCGTCGACCGCAAACCTCGCAAAGGAGCACTGTATCGGAAAACACACCATTACAACCTCAAAAGGCAGAAATCCTGAATATTAACGATAAGGCGACGGATATTCTTTTCAGCAAAGGGTTAGAAAATAACAATACTCACAACAACGATGACGATATGGATATGGACGATAAGGTTGTGCAGTTTTTGTATACTGCGCCTAAAGGGAAGCTGAGAGTGGTAAACCCGAGTCCGAGACGGATTAGCAGTGGAGGTACGGGGACCTCGGAAGGAAGTTTGGTGTTACTACAGCAAATGCATTCTCAGAGAAGGGTGAGCAGTTCTGGGAATTACGGTGTGATCAAGAATGGAGAAGGGATATTGAGGTTGGGGTCGGCAGCAGCGAGAAGATTTGGGGAGTTGGATTAGCGGATCGTTTGATTCGCTGATGCTTACTTTATACAATATTAATGAGTACGGGGGTTTTTTCCTTTGTGATAATATATCATGTCGGGTTGGTGTATCTTGGGGTTTCCTGATATCTCGATTTCCAGCGGGTTTGTTATGATTATGATTGTATATTTTGATATCTTTACAGGCTTTTGTAATAAGCAGCGTTTTTATTTTTTTAACTATCGGCTGTGTATATATTTATATAGATGATGTGTATTATTTTCAAGAATTATATCACTTCTCGCAGATGGTCGTGTGGATGAACTGCTTTGTGTCATTTTGGCTAGGCCGTCGTGTTGCTTCGAAGACCACTCGGAAGCAATATAACAGTTTGGTACACATTGATGGTAAAAATGTCTTGAGCAAGTTCCTGCGGCAAATCGCTCAAGTTGGTGTTACGGAATAACACCATCGGACCCACACCAGAGATACTTTCAACTATGTGACCATTGAAGCAGTTGCCAAAACCGTCGTCGGGTTGGCTGCAGTCGAGCTAATTTGTCAGCCAGAGCTGGGCTAGCTGGATACTCGTTCCAGGAGGTTCGGTCCGGAGATGGGCTGAGAGGGTGACACGATGGTGCCATTGAACAGATCTTATATTACCGTTGATCACTCGTGCTTAGAAAGCTAGTAATCTTTCTCTCTTTCTATATAACAGCGATACTGCTCTTTGAATTTGAGGTTGATATCTCCATTTCTTCCAACGTCATCTCCAACACAACCATTCAAACCTTTAAACGCTTTGATCAGAGAGCATTTCCACATTACTCTACTCCATACAGACCCCCCACCTCTCCCTCGCATCTCAAGTCCGACTCCAACCAAGCATGGCTACCGAAGGCTCCAAGACCTACGAATACGACGTCGCCATGTCCTGCGGCGGCTGTTCCGGCGCTGTTGAGAGGGTTCTCACAAAGTGGAAGACGACCCATCCAGGTACGCTAGTCTCAACTATTACCTCCGGAGAAGCTTAACAGGGGAAAGCAGGTGACTAATTGGATAATTTTTAGAACTCGACTTCAACGTCTCGCTTGAAACTCAAAAAGTCAGAGTTACCGCCCCACCGACGCTGAGCCAAGAAGATATATACGAGAAGATCAACAAGGTCAAGCCGGTTTCCAAAGTGGTTGAAATTGAGGCCTAAACGTCGCCCCTCTTTTTTCTTTTACCGACGATTTGAGTTTCATCTTTACGACGTTGGAGTTTCGCGGAGGAGGAATCAGAGGAGGAGTGCTTTCTTTCGCTTATTAGCATTGCGCATGCGTGCCGGTTTACCTCTGGTTATTTTCGCTCTCTTACTTCTATCAGCGGTTTAAACGGTTTAAGCTTTGTATCGCTTTGTTGTTTCTTCAGAACAATTGAATATCACTTCCTTTCGCTACTTCCTCGTGAATTACCAGTTAATCGTAGATCTTCTCTCACGCGATCCCTTACCGATACAACCCTTCCTCCACGATATACCCAGCAACACCCTCACACACCGCACCCCTCCACCCCTCTACATTTCTAACACCGTCCACGATCTCTGCCTTAGCGCCCCTCCTAACCTTCGTACTACTTATCCCCGCCATCTCCCCGCCGTCGCCCTCAACCCTGTCTAGCTTGTCCAAAGCACGTCTATCTAGTCTATCATAGTATTCATGTTGGCGGTCTGGGGCGCCGAATTCGTCGCTGGGACGAGGGAAAACTAGGATTCGGTTTGAGGACGAGAGAAGGGAGATGTATACTGGTTCTAAGGTATGCTCCGGCGGGTAGTATGTTGGGTTCAGCAGTCTTTTTTTTAGAAATTGTCAATGGTTGTTTTTTCTTTCGGCATAGGGATAAAGAATATGGAAGGAAATAGAAAAAAAACAAACCTAACCAGCGTATCGTGGCCCAGAGTCCAAATTTGTCTTGTGGTGTCCTTCGGATATAGCTCGTGGGCGGCTAGGTCTACGCTTTTGTCGATGAACCGGGCGTGCGGGGTGATGGCTACGTCAATCGTAACTGGCCACTCCAACTCTCGAATGAAGGCGTCGCGGATTTCTTCGGCGAGGAGGCACATCATGGCGAGACGGTGTTCGTAGGATGCTGGCGCTGGGGCTTTATCCGCGTTGGTTGTCGCGAGGAGGAGTAGTAGCTCCGGAGGCCCTTCGCGATCGCGTGGATCGTCTTCTAAGTCTGTAGCTGGTATCGGGTGTCTGTATGATCGGAGAGTCTGCATGGCCAGGTACATGTGGGCTTTTGTAGGCGGGTTGAACTAATCTCCCTCCCTCCCTCTTTCTCTCATGGTCGAGAGGATGTGTTAGATAATCCGGCGAATTATCCAAACTTTGTAGATTTTATACAAAATGCATATCTATGCGGTTCATTGGATTTGTAAGGCATACGCTTGAATCCAATATGCAGACTGTTTTCTTCTTCTGCGAAGTCATTTCAGAGACAGCGGCGATATTCCTCGGTGGGAACGATTGTAAGAGCTGGAATTTATTGTTCATAGGGGACACTGTTAGAGCAGTGATGGCTTCTTTGAAGCGGGGTACTAGTCTGCGGATACTGGCGATGCGGTGCATCGTGGGGTTTAGATCTGGTATTCAAGATGTATCAATATGCCATTAGTTCCGATATTGCAAATCAAATAGATATATATGCGAAATGGAACAGATACAATGCTCACCAGTAGATTCCATTGATTGAGATATAGCCAAGGTATACTTATCCGTGGAGACCGTCGACGGTTCGTCGCAGAGTTGATGTTGGGTGGATCTCGATCGCTCGGCGGAATGTAAGTCGGTCGAGATCTCCGGAACTCGGGCAATCGTACAGCGAGCTGCTTAGCTTGGCAGACGTTCCTTGCATTAGCGCATCTGGATCTCGTTGGCTTAAAATATTCCCTCTTTTTTCTTCTCAGGGCGCCGGATATTTAAGAAGCTAGGAGCTTCCTCTTCTATTGTTTTACGCTCCTTCGATGGGTGTATTGTAGTGACAGGTCGTTCTTCACAGTCTATGGACTTTCTTTAAGCTCTGTGATATCAACATCGTTCTCGTTGGCAACGCAGTATAGCTTTCATAGCTTCGAAGCTTCGCAGTTGAGCTTCGTCAAGTCCCACAACAAGAATACACAGTCGATATTCAAAGACGGCGACAATGGAGTACCTTCGCCTCCTCTGCTCGGAGTACCTCTTCTCCGCGGATGCCTCGATTTATAGGATCCACGTCCAGTTGTTCCATTTCTTCCCTGTCGTCTGCTGCCTGCAGTCCGTTATCACCACGCCGATGGGCAAGACCTCTGTAAAGAGCTTCCTCAATTTACCAGGCATGTTCCATTCGCCTTTACGCTCAATATATATATTCACATAAGGGGCACATTAGTTAATGATTTATGATAATATTATAATATAGGAAAATTCAGTTGGATTCTAATGGAACTGATCTCCCCGGTCTCCTTCTTCCTCACTCTTTATCTCAACAAACCGGACCCCGTAGCCACGATATTGGCCCTCCCGACCACTCACAAGGTCTTGACATGTCTATACCTCGTCCATTACCTCAACCGCGCCTTGATCTCCCCGCTACGCGCGCCGGCGTACGCGCCAGCGCATATAATCGTCCTTATAATCGCAACATATTTCAATTATCTTAACGGGTACTCTCTGGGAAGTTTTTTCCTCTTACAGCAAGGACAAGTCACGGAGAGCGGGAGTTTTTGGGTGGTAAGATTCGTGATTGGGGTTGCAGTGTGGGTTGTAGGGTTTGTGGGGAACGTGTGGCATGAAGATGTGCTGTACGAGATCAGACGGAGAGCGCAGAGGGAGCATTTGGAGAGGGCGAGGAGGAAGAAGGATGATGGGGTTGGGGAGGGGGTGGAGCTTGTGGATGCCGGCGAGGGGAGGTTGGTGGTCCGGGCGGAGAATAGTGGGCATATCTATGAAGGTGAGAGGGCATTTATTTTGTTACTTGCTATAAGGGAGAATGAGAGCTAACGTTATTGTTATTGGGTGAGTTTAGTCCCGCAAGGAGGGCTTTACGAGTACTGCTGGCATCCGCATGTAAGTTGAAAGAGAAACTCCCTTCGCTCAAAATTATTTTGATTAACTTTGTCTTTTCGGTGTATAGTATTTTATGGAATGGATCGAATGGGCAGGATTTTTGATTGCGGCTGGGGGTTGGAACTGCCCTCCCGCTATCAACTTTCTGGTCAACGAGATCGCCTCCATGACGCCGCGTGCCTTTCAAGGCGTCGAGTTTTACAAGCAGAAATTCGGGAGGAGGATGCCGAAACGGAAAGCTGTAGTTCCGTTTTTGCTGTAAAAACGCTTATTTTATCCCTTTTCTTTCTTCTTTCTTTCTTTATTTCAGAGAGATCTAGATGCGTGGAAGTCTCCGAAGTCGAGTGATACAATACTAGCCTAGAAATAACATAGACGTCATGATCATACCTATAACAATATTATTTACGAATGGAACGCCTAACGTAAAGTCGAATTCTTAAATTATATCGAACACGCGGACGGGGAGCTGTGGAATGGGCATTGCGTACGTTCGGGGGGAAGAATCTAAATATAAGTATGTGTTTCTATCAAAAGATAATTGAATCAGACGAGGTTTGACAAAGAATGAGGAATTCGAATTAGAAGCCGTTCGAGATTTCGAAGCGACGTGATGTGATGCTGCTGCTATATTTAGAAACTCGCAAGGTACATTACAACGCATGCGCAATCACTTATTCTCACCCCCATCTCACAACCTTAGCTTCATAACATGTTTCCCCATAGCTTACTTAACACCTTTGACTTTTGAAGATGGTTAGAGGTAAAGAGCTCGCCCAAAAGCAAAATGTTCCGAATTGTGTAGAATGGATCCAGCTCGAGACGGGGCCAAGATTCCCTTCCGGATGGGAAGTTTTATGCGAATATTTAATATTTTTGTGCGTGAGAGCTCACCTGTTAACCGCGGTACGGTTCCGAAGCGCGAAAACTTGCTCTGAGACCTTTTGGGTTCTCGGTGTGACACACCAAGAAAATCCAGCTGGTCTGCTATAATGATGATGATAATGATGGTGATGATGGATTGAATACATTTCTAAGGCATTCTTCAGAGAGCAGGGAAATTATTTGGAATCTGCAATCGGGTTTGTCAGAGTGTCGGTTCTGGCCCGATCGACGAAAGGATTCCAAAGCGAAAGAGATAGATATACTTGATCACAGCTAGTTGGGACATGGTAGACATCTTTCTCGACAGGGCTAAGAAAAGCCAGGCTGTGCTTAAAAAATACAATAGCTAGAACCGGCCCCGGCCGTCGATAATCCGATTGAGAGAAGTGTTTGGGGTATCACAAAGATATGTAAATGTATGTCAGCTTTTGGTGAGGCTCCGAGAGGCAGGATCTCGGGTGGACGAGGATATTATAACCAATTACTATTACGCACGATATTGTTTGAACGGTGGGACAAGGTTAATTAAAAAGAAAAAAAGAAGGGGGGTGGGCGTTCCTTGATAATTCTAGAAGTCAAGGCAGACCGCACGGCGGCTTTTTATCTATCGATCCTTTTTCTACTTCGCTCGCTCGCTGTTCGTTCGTTCGTTCGTTGCTGGCGGTACACGGTACACAGATATGTGTCGATGACAGGGAATCTGACATGTATTGTATGCAGGCGTACTGTCTGTACTTACTAACTTACGGTATGCCTCATGCGATCCTTCTCGTTGTCGCATGCATTGAAGGGTTTCTTTGCCTTCTTGGGAAAGAAAAATAATGAAATGGTCATGTTTGGTGTTTCGGAGATATCGTTGGAAAGACAGACCGATAACCAACTGTTTTTTTTTTTTTTTTTGCATTTCGCATTTTTTTTTTTTGTCAAATTTCATGCATCTGGCGCCTGTCACCTTGCGCCGTTGCACGCGAACAGACATACAATATACATACATTTACATACCTACTAACATTAAAACATGTTCCTGGCCTGTGCCGGGATGGGTTTCCTTTGGAGGAGGAAGAGCGCTCGCATGGTGATTGGTTCGAAGGAGTGGATAAGCTGCTACCCGAAACATGGCTTGAGAGAGAAAAAGGGCTACCAACGGCGGTCCCTGCATGTGATAGCTAATGCAACGTATATTATTATATATCACGATTGAGGAGAAGAAGAAGAAAGATAGAGGGAGAGGGGGGAGAGAGAGTGTGTGTGTTTGTGGTGTAGCTACGTTGGTCGAGTGTCATGAGAATATGCATATCATTCGTATAATAGTACTATCAACTGGTGACAAAAGAGATCTCAATGGAAATAGCTACAATCAGCGCCAAAAGCTTCGTCTCTTAACGGCGACTTTCTCAACACACACGCAAACAAACAAGCAAGCAGACAAACCTCCCCGAAGAGAAGAAAAGAAGAAAGAAAGAAGAGGAAGGGAGAGAGCGCTCGAGCTCCCCACGAAGCAGAGCTTGATCGAATTCAAGCTTAAAACCTCGCCTGACTCCAACTGACCTTTGATAGACGCCCTCTCCCATACAGTTCGTCTCGTATTTCGAACCGCAGCAGTCGAACAAGCTGCAAGATTCAAAGCAAGCAAGCAAACAAACAAGCAGACAGGCCCTCTCGAGGACTCACGCAACCTTTGAATGTCCTCCGCCTGAGATTGGCGCCTCTACCCGAAAGCTGTCGAATCAAGGAACCATTTGCCGACGTTTGATACTGAACAAATTAACAGCTCTGGGTGCATACTGTTACTTTGTACTCAGCTGTCAGTTACTTAGTAGCTACGGTTCCCCAAGAGTCTTGGGTCCGGCTGGTCATAGTCTTAGCCAGGACTTAACTTATACCTTACCTCTACCTTCTCTTATTCCTTCCTTTAGAACATTCTACCCAAGTTTCTTTTCTGACTCCGAAAAGGTACCTTATTTTCTCCCAAGCTTGCTTTCCCTTTCCAGGAACAAGAAACTGCGGATTGTCTACCTAACCAACTATCTCTTCTTATCCACCACGTCTCCGCAGCAACAACCATTTCCGCTTGTTCACTCCTGCGATCTGGTCCTTGGCCTATAATCCTCCCGCTTCAAGGCGTTTCCATCTAGCATCTTTCCTGCTATACAGCCGCGGCAAGAGGGAAGCAGTAAGCTTTATCGTTTTATCTTGTCCACCGATATATTCATTTCCAAGTTTTGCACAGCCCAGCTTCACTGCCCTTTCGCCAAATTACATCAACTGCCCCCTGGACCAATAAGCTAGGCTGTTCTTTCTGCCGGAGAATATATATCTGATCAAGGTACGCGCACACTGATTAACATTTCCCTACGGACAGGTGCATGAAAAAGTAATCCCCTCTTTCTTGTGCATCTGTAGCCGAGTGCGTCTGTGTCGGGGGTCATCTATCACCTACATCTCGAGATCCAATATCTTGTCCTTTTTGCCTGTGCCTGTGCTTTTACTTCGTGCTCGTGCTCGTCCCTTCCGAGACAAGCTTCCTTGCTTCACAGCCACCCTTCGCTCCCGCTCATCGCCTTGCATCTTTGCCTTTCTCGTCTCCCTCTCTCCACTTTCCTCTAAGCAATCTGTTTCTTATTATTATTTTTTATACGGATCTTTTTTACTTCTATTACATGTGCGCGCACAAATCTGCAAACGCAAGTTTCATACGCAATTCCCATCGTTCTCTCTCCAATTAGAGGACCTTAGTCAGACCCGCACCCCTTGACGTTTCATTACCACTTTCGGACCCCAGACTGGTGGCCGCAGCAAGCTCTCTGTCGAGATCCAAGCCTCGATCTCCGACAGCATCATCCCAGTGCCAGGAACTTCGTCTCTTTGCATTCGATTCCGGGCCCACTCTTACACACTCTCTCCCCTCCTGAGAAAGTACATCTGGCGGGTCGTTTTGCGAAAGTGGAGAGGGGGGAGGTTGAAGCCTTTCTGGATCCATCTTGCGTACCAAACATTGCGCAGCTATCCCTTCCTAATCTTCTCGACTACCCTTTTTTGATCACGTTGCTTGTTCTAATATTGGATATATCCGACGTCGTCGCAGTAATTGTTCCCAGATTCATTTTATTCTGACCTATCGGTACGGCTTGCGAATATCTGCAGGTGCGAAAGTACGAAGTGTCTAGTGGGCACTGCCGTTCGCCTGTTCTTGCACAACCTCTCTTCCTTCTCCCCGTCTCTAACTTCCCGCCTCTCCCCCCCACTACGCTACTACATTACCTCATCTTCTGAGCCTCCCTAATCGACAACCTCGACCGATCAGAAATAGAAATACCGGCAACATGTCGCGACAGGGCCTAAATCACCAGAGGTCCTCGGAAGCCTTAAATATGTCGCAAGACCCCAATAGCATGTTCAACAATCTCAACTCCTCCAGCCAACAGAGCTACTTTGATACTTCCTTCTTGAATCCTTCCCAAGACCTTCAGCAAAGCCTACAGGCCCAGCAAGTCCCCTCACCTGTTCTGAACCCTCAAGTCTTCAGCCAGCCTCAGTCGCAAGCCAGCCTTCTAGGCTCTACTACCTTTGATCTGAACGGACAACCTCAGAACCAGGCTGCCTTCAACGATTTCTCTCTCTACGCCGACAATCAATCGCCCACAAACCTCGATCCCAATATGTACGGGGGCACTGAGATCATGAACCCCCAAGGGTTTATGGCCAACAGACATAGTCCTCATCTCGTCACTCCGCCGAACCAGCAGCTGGATTGGTCGTCTCCGAACTTTCACCAGATACAGTCACGGCACGGCCACCAGCGTGCTCTATCGGACCAGTCCGATATATCACCGCAACCTAGTCCCTTCCTCCCGAACCGTGAATTTCAGGACCACCATAGTCCCTTGCTCAGAGCTGAGCAGCCTGGCGAGATGATGAATCTCCTCCAGAGCAATGAAAACTTTGGTCTCGATCAGTTCACGCTCAACGACAATGTCAATAATGGCTACTCGCCGAACCACAGCCCGAGAATCACCCCACACCTGACCCCGCAACACACTGGTAACGCCTCAAACAGACATTCGTTACAAGAATCTCAGTTTTTATCCTTAAATCAGCCGCCGAGCCAGTTTCAGAACCCTTCGAATACTGCTACTCTCGCAGGCCTAGGCCTACAACCCACGTCGCCGAACGGTGGCGGCCTCCTCCAGGATCAGGTTGTGATCACCCCACCTTCCATCGAAGTCGAATTTGCTCCTCCTCAACGACAACCCACATTCCCTGAAAAATTCCACGATGACGGTGCACTATCGCCTCCGTCGAGGGGTCGTGCCCGCCAGCGGTCCAAGTCCGATCCACCACTGTTAACTATTTCTCGTCCTGAGACCCCAGACTCGCAGATGAATAACTTCAACACGGGATTTGGGATGCCAATGCCAACCCGCCGCGATTCCTTACATCCTACAGATTTCCTCGGCCCCAATCATTTAAGGACTCCTTCTCCTTCTCCTTCAATCTCATCAGTAGGGTCTTCTGTATCCACAGGCTCGAGGCACGTCCGACGGTCCTCCACCGGCGGTCTCCCGGTCAACAACCGCGACTACATCCTCGACCTCGCCGACCCTAAACGCCCAGGCATCTCTGGCTCCGACACCAAACGCGTGCAAAAGCACCCCGCCACCTTCCAATGCACACTTTGTCCCAAACGCTTCACTCGAGCTTACAACCTCCGCTCCCACTTGCGAACGCACACCGACGAGCGCCCGTTCGTCTGTACCGTCTGCGGCAAAGCCTTCGCCCGACAGCATGATCGAAAACGCCACGAGGGACTCCACTCGGGCGAGAAACGTTTCGTATGTCGCGGAGAACTCAAGTCCGGTGGGAACTGGGGCTGCAGCCGACGGTTCGCTCGCGCGGACGCACTCGGCCGGCATTTCAGAAGCGAAGCCGGAAGGGTATGTATCAAACCTTTACTCGACGAGGAAGCCGAGGAGAAGATGCGACGGCAGGCGGAGAATAATATGGCGATGGTGTACGATCCTTCGCAGCCCCAATTTCCACCAGGAGCATTGGATCAATTGCCGCTTGCGCTGCTTACGCAGTATCCTGCGCTTGCGAGTGCGTGGGAGACGTTGGCGAATGCGCCGCCGGGAGGCTATGATGACGATGAAGACGATAAGAGGAATAGTTTCGATCATAGCAGTGGTGGAGAATGGGATGAAGGAGGAATGGGGAGCCAGAGGAATAGTTTTGATGGGTTTTCGAGAGACGATTGGAGTGGGAGCGAAGCCGGATGGCATAGCGATACAGGAGAACAGCCGTATCAGAATGCCAACCCGGCTTGGAACCTACCAGGATGATTGAGGGATATTGGATGAGGTTCACCTTGTGGGGGTATTATATCCAGATAATCCTTTTTTTTTTTTCTTTGAATCTACTTTTTTGAGTTTTGGGACATCTTGATTTTTTGATTTTTTCTTTGTCTGGATTATGTTAAAGGGATTTGTTTACCAGTCTTTTTTGCTTAATTTTTTCCATCTTCAACATCTTTGTTTCTATTTCCATTTCATTTGTATCAGCTTCCTTTTCTTCTTCTTTTTCAACTTTTCTTCATTTTAGGGACCATGTACGCTCGCTCTTCTTTCTTAGAACGGTTGGCTGCTTCTTTTTTCTTCTTTTACTGCACCGCTTTCTAGCATATTAACCATCATCATTTTCCTATACTTTATTCTTATTTTTTCCTATATAATTAGATTTTGATAATATACACAAATATCATATTACAAACTTATACTTTACACTTTCAGATCGATGACAACCGGCATAGGATACCCACCAAGCGTACGCGCAGGAAAGCCGAAAACTGTGTTAACATGTAGCGGTACACATACACGTTACAAGTCACCTTTAAGTAGAATTGAAAAGTGATATGCATTGGCTAGATGCATTGACTAGAATTCTGAACGGTTTTATCACAGTCGCATGGTGATTGATTAGTCTTGCGAAGTGAGATGATGTCTAGCCAATCAGAAGGATAAGCCCGAATCTTGGGTTCTACAGTTTGACTCTTGGAATCCTCACAATCAGATACGAACGGGAATTTTGATCTAGGAAAATTCGTGAGTCTGTTTGTTTGCGCCGTGTATAGAATATTCTAGATAATGTCGTGGTTGATGGGAAACTACACAAATCACTTCTTTGGAAGATAAATTTCTTCTTTCTTTTCATTCCATTGCCCACCCAACCTACACAAATATTAAATGCTTTACTTATGAAATATATATATTTTCAAAACATTCAAAACCGAGGTCGATGTTCTAAATTTTATCATCTTTATTAACCGTGAGACACATGCCATCCTACCATATGCACAAATCCACCACAAATCCACCACAAAGGCCACCTAGTCGAACACTACATGATAAGGGGGGGGGGGGGTTTGGAAGTCTGTCCCAAGATGGTGAATTCTTATACCTCGCTGTGTGGATTAAACAGGATCAAATTGATAGAAACTAGAAGATGTCTTATGATTAAAATACAACCACTGGGCCGGAACTAATGTATAATCCAAATGGTTCAAATTCTGCCTTTTTTCTTCTTTCTTCTTGGATAGCTTGGGTATTTCCTCGGGTGTGATTACGAATTAAGAGCGAACAGGATACTCTTCAGCTGGCGTTTTCATACAACTAGTTTACAAGATAGCAGAGGATTGAGATGACTATACCTAATCACATCTCACCTATAATATCTGATATAAGCTGAGGTTTCAATGGATTATGAACAGAGGTGTTAAGCTTATAGACGCTATCCGAAAAATAGCATGCACCTAGAACGCCGAAATAGTATTAATATTTTAATCATATGCCAGAAAATTTTGATGTGGGCATCGCCTAGACGTTTTGAGGGTGAATACATCGCTTATGGATGTTACGTTACGCCTTTAGATAGTGCATAGAGATATGGGAATTGACCATTAACAACGATACTACCACAGAGTTTTACAAGATGTTTCATGGTAAACCTATTCTCAGCTCGTGGCATTGAAAGCCCTATGATTGGAAAAGTGGCGCTGGTAGTCGATAGCTTCTTTACGGGACATGGAAACTAGAGCCTCCAGAGGTTGGACGAAAGAAATGACCAACGACAAAATTCAACGAGCCGAAGACGCCTTGGATGAATTATTTGATAATGATACGGTTTCTGAAGAAGTATTTCACACTCTAAAGATGGGGTTTCAATCAATCCCAGCAGGAATTGAGAAACCTAGGGGCATCTCAAAATTGGCGATTCCCGAAGAAATAATATTAGATGCAAAAAAGTTTCTAACTGAAGTTCTCTATTAGTTACAACAAATTTGGGCCAGTTGATATGTAAATTGTCAAAGAGTAATTAAAACCCCGCTACGAAGTTGTTTACTAGGCTTTCAAAACTAGCTATATTCAATATGAATGAAGAATGAAGGGGGTTATAACCGTATAGCACAACAGCTCGAGAATGAGGGCAGAATATTGGAATTAGAAGATATCGAAGCCGAACTTATGTTAACCGATCTTGATCTTGATCTCGAGCCTGAACCTAAACCTGAATCTGCCCCGTCAACTTTCCGGCAGCATTTAGGGTTCTACCACCTGATATTGGAGAGTCTCAGCCATACATACCTTCAACTCCCTCTCCCTGTGTATAAAAAATGCCCCAAGTGTCACAAGAGAACCCGATTTCGCTCGCTCAACAAGCTGCCCTGGCTTCAATGAAAAGAGTGCTATGTGACAACAAACTGCTTCGGGCACCGCGCGCAAGTGTAGATATTCGACATTAAGCGGTTAAAAGAAGAAGCAACATTACAGCTATGTATACAGAGCAAACAAGGAAACATCCACAAATCTAATAACCCCTCACCAAGAGAGGCCGCATGAGATGGATCAAGGATTAGAAGCTTGCCACGGGTGTGTGAGAAACCTATTACCTTATGCTATGGTATGATATATAACGCATAAAGAACTCTCGGCACACATATTTATATGCGCATCGAGCGCTAGACTAGACCAACCCTCCTTGAGAGTTGGTGATCTGGGATACACCTGCGTTTAATGAGTGTGTTTAGAGGCCCAAATTCTAAGACTCGATGGTTCTAATCTGCATTAAGAACTTCTCGCAAATATCATAAAAGTTCGACAAATGGAATGGTATCATGCACCCGCTGAAATATACCAGCAGCAAATCTATAAACAGCCGTCACAGAAACATGACAATCGATACAAAGCCCGTGGATATCATACGAAATAGACTCGAGGAATCGAGGACTTTATGGGCCAGTTATAGTCATTAGGTACCCTTTCCATAAGGGTGCATTTCAGTAGGTATGCGTATAGTGCCGGTGCCACCTATGCTGACTACGCCAAGACAAATTAGCCAGGCGCCAACAGTAGTTACTACTCCGACATTTTTGAAAAAACCGGATATTTTGAAAAATGCCAGCCACTTTCAGTTACTCTGAGGACCTAACGAGAAAAGTTTTGCAGGATTCCCTATGGGCTTATCCTTAGCATACTATTGCAATTTGAAATAGTTTTTGGAATAAGTTTCTTAGAGAACCAGATATCTGTATAGAAACCCATTAGTCATTTGTGTCTCGTCATTTGCTACGTGTATAAACCTTTTCGGATGAAACAGCTTATCACGCTTACTTGGCTCTCAATCTACGGTAATACCATCTCATTCGGCCAATCGCTTCTATAGCCATCGTTTTTTTGTGTTTGTGTGATATCATAATCCTCATTCCTGATATATATCCACATTGAAAGTAAAAAGGACGTGAGTGAGACATACAAAGACGACCATGAGACGCATATAGTACCAATGAGAACGAAGAGCAATAGAAAAGTAAAAGGAAGATAATATATAGTAGTAGTAGTAGTAATGGTCTCTCTCCTCTTCTACTGTCTAAATAGTGATGTTCATGTCGGAGGGAGGAGGCAATATGACGACTGTGACATGTCGATTGGCCAAAGTGGGATCGAGATGAATGATAAGATTGATTAAGAGGAGCTGCTGTATCACAAAGGGAAGGGTATTCGGCTTTTTGGGTTTACGCGGCAATGGTGACTTCGACCTATATTGGAGATATGGGTTAGTGTTTATAACCAGCTTTATATATTGGGAGAGATCGGGCCTATACCTCTACGCCAGCCTCGATGTTTATAATGATCTGCTTGACAACTTCCGTTCCAGCTTGTAAACTATAATTTCATCCCCACACATTAGCATATAGTCCAAGTATTCAGATCCTATCTTTCAGATATCTGATGATATGGTACATACTCAATCAACCTCTTGTGGATTCTCATCTCAAACATGTCCCATGTCTTCGAACCCTCACCGTTGGGTGTCTTTCTGGTGGAGATTTTTAGGTTCTTGGTGGGTAGTCTGACGGGGCCCTTGACTCTGAGGTCCTTGCTGCGGGCGCGCTCGATGAGTTCCTTGCAGACCTTCTCCAGCGACTTGACTTTGCGGGATGTGAGGGTAATGCGGATGCGGTGTTCCTATAAGATTTCCAACCATTCGTCAATCCTCCAATTCTCCTATTCAGATGTACAATTTATAGAACATTTCATTTTCGGATGAAAATGACAGCATTCTCCTCCTCCTTTTCTTCTTCTGATATCCTTTTCGTCGCTTTCCTCTGCTTCCTGGTCGTTCTTGGGTTGGGAAAAAGGAGCAGATGTCTATCTAACCTTTGGAGCATCACCAGCGTCCTTGTCCTTTCCGAGGTACGACATGTTGGGCTAAGTTTATCGGTTCGAAAGATTGGTCGAAAAGACGGAGAGTGTCGGTACGTAAGTCCGGAACGTAGATGTATCGGCGAGGAGAGAGAGAAGGAGCTTGTCGGAATGGGGAACCGTTGATATGTCGTCGAAGAGTCGTCAAAGTAAAGTGTACTAATCTAAGGTACTGGACTGGGTTCCGACATTGTTAGCTGATTCGCCAAGACCAAAATTATTGTGAGCGAAAGCCACACAACACATTTGTTTGAGTGTGGTGTGGCAGTGTTAGGGCAGCCATGCCCTGTGGCTATTATATCACGTGATATAGAGGATAACGAGAGACTGGTTCAGGTCTCTGGGCTCTAGATCAGGTCAACCCTTGATCGTATACTGAAGTCTCCTTACTATCCTATTGAACTATTGGCTTCAAGGCCGATTGGATACCCAAGTTAGGACGGAATACACCTCGCTAGATAGAATATCAGTACATAGATGCCCAGAGATCTCTTAGCTATTTGTCAAATGAATTTACATATATACTTTGTATTTGCAGGTCACCTTCGAACTGATTGGGCAACAAGCGAGAGCTGGAATCGGCTATCCGGACTGTTTTAGATTAACAAGCATTCTGTCGCAATCTCAAAGGTGTTGAACTTGAACGGCATCTGGCACCAGCATGCCAGGGATGGATTCTGGAGAATACGAGAGAAAGGAAAAGAGGTAGTAGCACAAGAAAGACAATAAGAAGGGGAACGAGCCCTCCCAACGAATATCGCGCATTCGGGGAAAGATATTCGACGCATTTACATTTCGATAAATTCTACAAGTTAATTATGGCTTTTGAACCTCACTTCGATCCTCAAAACATCCCGGATCTAACGGGCAAAGTTGCCTTGATAACTGGGTATAGCTAAGTCTTTAATATATCTCTGCCAAGTAGTTACTAATATCTATATCCACGTTGTAGCGCCAATGTAGGAATCGGCCTCCAGACCGCCTTCTTTCTCGCTAGTCGCAATGCTACCGTCTACATCGCGGCGCGTAGCGAACAGCGGGCCCTTGCCGCCATTGACGATCTCCAGTCCCGTCTCAAAGCCATCAAGGTTGATACGAAGATATACTATCACCACCTTGACTTGAGCGACCTCAAAGGCGTAAAGCGCTCAGCGGAGGATTTCATGTCCAAGGAAGTCATGCTGGATATCCTCGTCTGCAACGCCGGCGCGCTTGGGGTCAAGTGGACTCCAGAGTATGAATACGAGCCAATGTTTCTGACCAACCATCTCGGCCATTTCACATTCGTAACCACTCTTCTGCCGTTACTTGAGAAGACGGCGGCGCACACCCATGATGTGAGGGTTCTCATGACTGCTAGTGACGCATTGATGCTCGTCAAGGGTATCGACTACGATGCTGTGACTATAAGGCCCACCAATGCGGACGCTCCCCGTGGTGTAATGGGTTTCCCGGGCATAATGAAGGCGTACGGACGAACAAAACTCGCAAACTTGTGGTTTGCGAAGGAACTTAACCTACGGGTGGGAGATAAAGGGATCTACGTGAATGGGCCGCACCCTGGATTTGTAGGCGGGACGGATTTAGGACTGGAAGCCAGTGATATTATGGTTCCTTGGATTGGCAATATTATCATCATGCTTACTAGGTGGCTCGGGATGAATTTGTTTGATGGTATGTATATCATAATGGTGGAATCTCTGATGATCTAGTAACTGACACCTCCCTTGCAGGTGCATCCACGCAGACATACCTGGCTACCTCGCCTGAGGTAACCGAGCATAACATCCGTGGCAAATACTTTGTGCCGAAATTGAGCTGGATTAACACTTTTAGAGGTCCAAAGGATCAGAAGCTTGATCCTGTGTATGAGAATGAGGACGAATGGAGAAAGCTGTGGGACTGGTCTGAAGAAGCAGTAAAGAAGCAGCTCGCGAAGTAGCTAGTTTAGGATTTCATTCTATTTATTTTAATATGAGATATATAGTGCCTCATGGTACCTATATATGGGTAAAATGTATAAATTGAAATTACGATGTATGCTCGTGTGATCTAAGATATTGTTAATAACTAAGTATCTAACTAAAGTTAACTAAGTAGTTAGTTAGTTACTGTAGAGAGGGTATGATTAGCTAAGCATGCGGTTTTAAGCATCTGTTACGTCTATTTTTCGTCGCCATTCGACGTCATATGCTGCTGCACTGGTTGTGTTGCTCTTAGCTAGATTGTTATTGCTGTTTCGTTGCATAGAAACCTCCTCTCTTGCTCTCTCCTTCTGTAGTCCACCCAAGACACCTCGAAACAAGTAAAGAGTCCGCCAAGGCGTACGCCTTCATATCCACCATGTCAACGTTAGTATTCTTATCCAAAAGACCTGTAGAAACCCAAGTGTTAACCTTTTTATAGGCCCCTCCACATTCCTTTCCGCAAATCGGCCCCGCTGGCCCCGCCGTTGTCAACCGCTATAACCTCCTACATATCCTCCAAATATGACCAGCACCCGGACATGTTCAAGACCGACCTCGCCACCATAGACCGGATGCGCAGCGATGCCGTAAACGTTAGAGAGCCTCACGCCAGCGGTCTTACGAGGTTGGGCGCGTACGCTGCGGTACTGTGGGCTGCCAGTGGCAAGTTCCCTGTGGATGTAAGGCCGTTTGTTCTCAATTTGTAACAGTAGACGATAAAGGGTTCTCACGAAATTTTTATCTCGATTAGATCGGGGCGGATTTCACATGGTATCCTGCGCTAGGATATAACACACAGCGGCCAAGTACTAAATACACATACACTCCAGCTCACCCTCCTTCAGAAAAGATCGCTGACGACAATTCGTAGTAACCCAAAACAATTTGCAGTTTGAACGCGCGAACATCATTTATAATCTCGCGGCCCTCTACTCGCAGCTCGCCATCTCCGTTTCCCGTAATACCTCCGATGGCCTCAAGCTCGCTTGCAACTACTTCTCTAGCTCCGCTGGCACCCTCTCCCATCTTCGCTCGGATATAATCCCCAAAATGCGTTCCCTACCGCCTGAAGACATGGATGTGATGACACTGGAAGCTCTCGAAAATCTCATGCTCGCACAGGCCCAAGAGTGTTTCTGGCAAAAGGCCGCGATGGACGGCATGAAGGACTCGTTGATCGCAAAACTCGCGGCGCAAGTTAATGACTTTTACGCCGAGGCTAGAGATATAGCGACGCAGTCCGATGCTGTCTCCACGGAGTGGATTCATCACATGACGGCCAAACACCACCATTTTGCTGCGGCGGCGCAGTACAGAGCTGCGTGTGACGCTTTGGAAAAATCGAAATACGGGGAGGAGATCGCGCGGTTGCAGGATGCGCTCAAATGTGCGAACGAAGGGTTGAAGGAAGCGAGATATATTTCAAAAGTGGTAATCGCGGATCTCCAAGGGTTAAAGCAGAAGATTCAAGATACTTTGAAGAGAGCGGAGAAGGATAACGATATGATTTATCTTTGTCCGGTCCCGTCAAAGGCTGAATTAACGGTCCTAGGTCGGGCATCGATGGTGAAACCCGTGGTTCCGAAGGAGATCACAGAGGCGAAAGAAAAGCTAGTAGCTGGAGGCGAATATGGCCCGCCACTATTTCAGAATTTAGTGCCTTTCGCGGTCCATATCGCGGGAAGCATCTACGTAGAGCGCCGGGATCGAGCCGTTAATAACATTATTGACGAACTGGAGACGATTACAGTACAATTGAGGGAGGCTTTGCAGTCTCTTAGTTTACCTGGTTCGCTGGAAGCATTGGAGAAACCGCTTGGGCTACCACCAGGTCTAATGGCGCATGTGGAAGGAGTTAGACAGTCTGGTGGTGTCGAAGGCTTGCTACGGGCATATGATGATGTCGCAAAGATCAAGGCCAATGATAAAGCCGTTTATGAGGAATGCATAGCCATTCTGCGAGCAGAGGAAGAGGAAGATCAGAAAATGAGACAGCGGCACGGGACAGAACGGTGGAATAGAACACCGTCCAAGGAGACAGAGGCGAACCCGATCAAGCAAATTGAGGAGTATGGCAGCATCATCGCAAGCGCTGATAACTCGGATCGCCTTATTCTGGAAAAGATTCGTATGTATGAGGCACCATTGAGGCTGATGCAGGGTAGCGATGTAAGTGTAAACCTGCGCGCGCATGGTTAGTTTTTCAAGTGCTCTCTTGCTAATGCGATGGGATAGTCTGGCTTAAAAGAATTCGTGCCGAATTCCAGTCGGCCCAAAATGAACGTTCAGGTCGACCGAACGGCATCAAAACTACGCCAACTGCTCGACGATACATCACGCCTCGAGTCTGCTCGAAAACGGTTGATGGAGCAAATCCGTGAGAAAGGCAAAGCCGACGATATAACTCAAGCGCTTCTCACCGAAGTTGGTAAAATCGAACAAGACCAGCCGCTAAAACCTATCGAAGCTGCGGACTTTGAGAGCCTCTTCGCGCAGAGGTTACAAACCTACGACCAATACCACAGCACCCACTCGGAAGAGCAGAACAAACAAGATGCCTTAATTGATAAGATCAAAGAAGCCAATACTGCTTTCTTAGCGAGCAGGAAAGGGGATGATAGTCTGAAGGAGCGAGAAGCAGCACTCCAAACGCTCGAAACGGCGTACTCTAAACATCAAGAGGTTATTGGTAATTTGGAGAGCGGGAGGAAGTTTTATAACGATTTAGCGAAGCTGCTGGCGAGATTACAGCAGGAAGCGAAGGGGTTTGTGTATGCAAGGAAGTATGAGGCGGAGCAGATGGAAGTGTATGTTTATTCTTTCACACTCTTTGAGCTTATAGGAATGCTAACTTGGTGGGCAGGGATATCTCGTCATCAGCCATGACGAATCTCAGGTTATCGTCTACAGCAGCGGCATCACCAGTAGCACACTATGTTCAGCAGCAGCACCAGCACCAACAGCACCAACAGCTCCCGCACCCGCACCTGCACCCGCACCCGCACCAGCACCAACAACCGGTGCAGCCAGTTCAACCAATACAACCACCACTGCAACCAGTGCATAGTACGCCAGGCCGATATTCGACGAGGTCGCAGTTGACAAGGCAGTCTGAGACAGCGACGCCGCTGCCAGCACCACAAGCGCAACGACCGCTAAATGTACCATCTGTGCCGACAGTACAGGGAGGAGTTTGGACTCCGGATCAAGGTATTAGGTTTGGCCCACCTCCAGGAGCCGGAAGATAAGCGGAGTAATCTGTTCAGGGTTAGTTTTTAGCTTTGGGTGGTTGTTTCTCTAGATCACATCACTTTTGAATGGAGGCATAGCACTAGCTTTTTGGCATAGCGAGTAGTATTTTGCTTTTGCGCACGATATCTTATGGTGTTCCTTTTTACCTTTTTAATATATAATGCTACGGACACAATATTTGGCCCATTAGCGGAGCTATAAACAGCTTTTGGATGTGTGACCAGTCTAATGTGCGGCATCTGCGGCCTTGCTGTGTTATGACGTCACATATGATGCATGCGAATGTTGGTTCGCGCAGGGTCCCGGCAAACGTCATAGCAGATGATCTTATATCATACACACCAGATTTCTCTATATAAAGAGAGCACAGACTCAACATTTTATCAAGTATATAAGATTTAAAGTTGCATCTTACTATATCACTTTAAGAACTCAATATTTATACCTACCAAGAAACCTTTACCAAACGATCGAAATATCTGAGACATCCTCATCCAAAATGAATAACAAGAACAACGGAGTCCGCCAGGGTATTACTGGTGTTACCTCGTAAGTCCTCTGATTTATTTTTCGCTTTTGAAAAACTCTCTTCTTCGCCTTATCGACCATCTGCGCAGTTTACTAAAGACTTTCTTACGACCCTCTAGAACTGTCGGTAACCTAACCGGTGGCATTCTCGACACTGTCGGCGGCGCAGTTGGCACTGTTGGCCGCGGTCTTGGTGGCACGATAAATAATACTACAGGCACCAAAGTCGTCGGAGACGGGCTTGCAGGTCTTACGAATGGGGTTGAGAGCGGAGTGCATTCTGTTGCAAAGGGGGTTGAAGATGCTGGCAAGGCGCCGGGGAAATAGATCGCACAAGCAAACGTTTGATGGTATAGGAAGAGAATAAACTGTTTTGCGCGGGTCAAATGGAGTTTTGGGGGGGATATTTGCAATAAATCATGTTTTCAAATAGCAATTAATAGATCCTGAGAGATCAATTTTCAATATCATGCTCTAAGGAAGGAGTAGGAGGGGTAGTAGGAAGTAGAGAAGAATAAGAGGAAAACCCAATCAGATATAGAAATAACAAATCGTCGCATCAACAGGAACAGCGATTGATGTCTGTATATTTGACCAGTCCACCGGTTGTGTTCCATTTCAGTGCTTGACTCTTAGATTTGACAAGTTCATCACGCTAGGTTTTCCCCGTCCCCTCTTCCGACTTTGCATATTCGGTCTCCCTCAATTCGAATGTCCGCCAGGAGTGTAAAAGAAGAAAATCCCGACTTTGCATAATAATACGCGGGGTCGGGAGTGAAATGATGAGCATCAAAAAGGGTGAGCCCGAAAGAATGAAGAGAAGAAAAAGAAGGCGCCAGTGCATCCATAATACCTATCCCGAGGACAATTCCCGCCATCCAGAAGAGAGATAAAAAAGTAAAGTCGAAAGTCGAAACCCTCCTCGCCTCAAGAATAAGCCCCATCGAGTCACCCCATACGGAAGTACGGAGCAATCGCATAACTATCCAATCTTTGACGAATATTATAAAAACAGCACCAGGGTTTAACCCCCAATTCCCCATTAAGATATTCCCAAAATTCACTCTTACACGTCTTCAATCAAAACCGTTTCCGGCGAGAGAGTGCAAAAGAGAAAGGATTAGGAACAGGGTGAACATTGTTTTATAATGCTGCAAGATGAACCGAATGGAAAAAAGCTTCTATGTCGGTGTTTCTCAACTGCGAAGGAGTAACGAGTACTACGCTTCGATACGTCCGGGGACTTTCTCCCAAAGCATTCTGTGAAACTGTCGACAGTGAGAACGGGGTGTTAAACCTTCTCACGTCGGTGTGTGGCTTCGATAGCGATTGTTTGAGCGAGGAGGGAAGACTTTTAACTCTTTCTTTTTTTTCTTCTAGTCCAGTGTTTTTTCGTTGGGATGGTTTTCGTGGTGGATGGTGAAGAGAAGAGAAGGAATTGAGAGAGAGAGAAGGAAAAAATAATTTTATAGATTGGCGCGTGGAGGGTGGAAGTGGCTGGTGATTCTGGTTGTGGCTGAAGACCGCGTTGGTGGCTGAAGCAACCCAAGATACAATGTTCTTGTACTCTGTTGTCTTCCAAATTACTGTTCTTGATGAGCTGGTGCTTTCACCATTTGTAAGTAACAATAAAAAAATTCATGGCGATTCTTGTAAACCTATGACTGGGGCGAAATGGATGGCGCCGCTCTTTATATTTCCGCCAAAAAACAAATAATACAACTTACAGCCTTGTGGTATGGGAAGTAGGTCTAGGACGGTACGTTGACTTCCGTCTACGAATAAGAGACCCTGACAATGCTTTCATCTCAGAGAAAATATCATCTTGGAACATCGAGGGAGGACCATGGACCCGGCAAGTATCACGATCGCGAAGACGATTGTGACGATGAAAACGGTAAGGATAACAGTAATGAGTATCGCTGCAATGATAAAATCTTCCTGTCATCAAAGACTGGGTTGAGGGAAGGAACATTTCACGGGTTTCTGATGATAAAACACATCAAAAAAATAAAACGTATTAGCTGAAATATTAAAATCTAAGTAGGCAAGGTGAATATAGATATATGTACAGAAAGATAGTGAGACTCTTGTTCGTCTTAGTTATTTACCAGATTTCGTACAATATACAATAGAAACTTCATACTTATATGGCCGGCAAGCTTGTGATGCTACTAACATAGTGGTTAGCCGGCCCAGTTATAAGCAGGATGTTGTTAGCCGTTAGATTGACAAAACTTACCTATGCTCCAGAAGCCCATACTACAATAGCCTACATGTATATATACACTCGAGAGTTATAGCTTCTAGACAGGCAAGTCAATACGGTGACATACGCCAAAAACCAGCGCAAATAAGCCCATATTTATATATACCCTCAGAAGCACGCTAATCTGCTAATTACAATATTCTAACCAACGCCTGCATCTCTGTTGACAGACACTCTCTGCTAGATTTGGATCTCTAGCTCATGAGAAATCACGGGAAATTTAAAACACATAAATGCATTCTATAAATATACCTCTTCCATGCGAGGTGCTGATACTGAAGAGAAGTTGGAAGGAGGACAAGTGTTTAAATACACTTTTGTATAATTTTCTCCAATAACTATTAAGTTAAGTGTTCACCTACTAGCCAATCGGTAGATAACTCAAGACTGTTGCTGACCTTGGAAACTTGGAAGATTATGTCCGTTCGGATGATTAGGAAATGATGTGCACACGGTAGTCTATTGCTTTCATGACGGGCGAGTTTGCGCGGACATATCCACCATCTTCCAAGAGAAAAACTCGCATGGTACTAGTCCTCGTTTGTTACATTACGAAAAGTCTTAGGCATTGATTGTAACCCATAGAACGGAAACCTAGAGAGGCCCTTAGCAAGGGATGCCATTGGTCCAACGCCTCTAGCCTTGCATATAAATCACTGACCTCAATAGGTTGAAAACACCAGGAACTTTAGTATAAATTCCGCCATCTCTGAGCCGTCCAGCTAATCAAGCTACATTTGATAGCTACATGCATGACTAGCCTCCCCTCCCTAGATACCCCCACGCAGAATGTATTTCGCTTGTTAGTCACAAAATCTAGATCGCCATATCGAACTGTAACTCTTTAGCTAGATTTCCGGAGGGATAATTCTGCTACTGGCTAGTATTACATATATAACCCAAGGCCGTGAGATAGTATCAGGAAAGGTAGCGCCAAAATTCAAATTCGTAAAGCGGGTTTGTTGCTCTCTCTTCACCTTCTTTTCTCATTTGGGCATTGCTTAGAGGGCACAATCATTTCATTTGTCTCCAATGCCAGTGTTCCAAATTTTCCGAGATTGTACAGCACATACTGATCAACACGGAAGTACTACATATTGAGACAAACATTTCTGCACATTCCGCACCCCCTCAAAAGCGGCAGCTTGAATTCGAAGGGACTAGGAAGAGGAGGAAGCGACGTGAATTGATCGATCGATCGCTTCCGGCTTCCCCGCCCGCCATCAGGTATGAACGAGGTGCATGTGCATATGCAAGCGGGGCCAGCCGCTCGACGAGCCGAGTACTTAAGTATGCATATTCTTGGCGCAACAATATGCAACACTGTACATCATAAGATGCAATATGCCGTCTATTCGTACACTAAAGGAGATATCAATCTATTCAGTAACTTTCAAGGTTTCTCAGTTGGGCACGCACCTTATACCCACCAATGCCATGGAATTACTATTCGTTCTTTTCCTGCCCAAAACTGCGAACAAAAAAAACTATATTAGTCTTCTATGACTGCCTCCAAGTCGTAAATTAATTTTTTTTTTCATACACCATACTCGAAAGAATTCCTCAAAATATCTCAAAACCATAATACCTCTTCTACATAGCCTTCAAGCTCTAGTCTATATCTTTTTTTCTTATCCAACATCTCAATACAATGGTTCCACAAACATACCCCGATGAGGAGATCCTCCCAAATGGTTCTCAATGGATCATGACAGAGGAAGAAAGATCTAGCATCGCAAGCATGCTCGATCTCGACGGTAGGCTATGTATTTAGTTTTGCTCTGAGTTTGATGTTGTTTTCTAACCAGGTAATTGAATTTAAATTACAGACGCCCAAGCCGCTAGAATGAAATCCCATGCGATGACTGGCCCTCGGGTGGCCTGCAGTTCATGCGGAAAACGGAGTGGAATAGATGACCTAGTTCATGGTGCGAAACAGATGGGTATTCACAGTAAGGAATTCATGGTCGATGTTATGTTCAATGGACCGGGAAGGCAAAACCCATCCCACGGTTTCGACTGCTCCAGGTGTGGAACGACCTTTGAAGGACATAAGTCTTGGCTCGCTATCCCACCGTGGAATCGTTGAATAGCCACTAGTCTATAATCCTTAGTGCTGTTCTATGTACGAGACAGTCATATTTGAGAGAGGGGGAGAGATGCGGCTTTATATTATATTTACCACACTGTCTAGATTAGATATTACTTAGTCAAGAAATTAAATTTAGGCAATTCAACCTAAGAATCATCTAAGCTGGGTAGAAGATACTTCGGTGCACTTCGAGTGCCATCAGGCAAACCTTTTAATTTGAAGTCTGATCTTATTGCAAATATTGTTTTCACATATCCCCGGTAAGATGTAGACACTATCGATTAGCTTTAATATACGCAGTAAACTATCAACTCAGCACATGGTAGAGGTTGCCCTTAACCCTCGTATCTATGAAATAGAAAATTCGATACGCAGGAATGAGGTTTTGTCATATCTAGAGACAAAGTTGGTAGGGATCAATAACATGGCATTCGCCATTTCATGTTTCTAGAGTAAGTATATATGTTGTTATCTAATAATTAGTGCATTCCTCCTAATACATTAAATAAACTCTTCATATATTCCTAAGCCAAATTCTAATCTCATTTCAACACGGTACTGATATCTAGCAAATTTGTGATAAAAAAGAGGTATCTACGCCGACAGGGTGGACTGCCTTTGTATCAATATAAGACCCGTGAACAAATTAGTATATAAAGAACATACGAAGCTCAGGTACCGTGCCAACTTTTCATATTTGATAGTCTCGAATTCGATAGCCCTAAAATGTTAGGTGACGGTGTTGCAACATAGTCAAACTATCGAGCTTCTGGCCTCATAAAAGCTATGCTTCGACTAACGCTATACCTCTGCGGAGAATATATTATATCTAAGATTGACTCTCTAATTATTGCCATATGACACACAAAATGAACCGAATTTAATACTCTCAATACTAAGTCTTTACTCGCCCGGCAAAAAAAAAAAAAAGATCACGACACAAACTTCATCCTTCACCAAAAAAAGATAAAAGAGAATCTACAACAATCAGGATTCGCACATGGTCACCCACTGCACTACTGGCTGATCGATAAGAGGCTTATATATCGCAGAGCGGACGGGATACGTAGTATGTCCTCTTTCTGTGGTCGTAGATGAAAGCTTTATTGACTATCCTATATTTGAAATGGTGCGAAAAATCCATATAGGAAAGTAAGGACGAAGAGCTCCGACGGAAAAAACTTAAATTTAATATCGAAACAATAATTGAGACATACAGCCCGTACGCTTTAACCACGGTGATTAATTTAACTGAAAGAGCCAAATATTTAATGATGTGCGTGGGCGGGTCACGCCTATGGTGCTTGTGTACGTGTGCGAAATTTGATATAGCTGGTCTAGGTAGAATATTGTAGATGTCTAGTAAAGAAATGACACCAATTGTTATGAGAGGTTGTAAATGAGCCCCAAAACGACTATATTCCATACAAGAACTAGGACAACTGAGAACGTAGACGGCTGTGCGTATATATATACCAAACAGTAGGTGGCGGTTTGTAAAGGAATAGGTCTAGAGATGAACCGCATCCCTTTCAGAACTGGTTTGAGCGACAGAAAACCTAGGCATATATAAAATTCTAAAATATAACAACAACAACGCGTACAACAAAAGGATACCCAACGGCGCCTCGCAATGCATAAAGATAAGGACCTATATCCGAAGTCTTCTAAAATAATCATAAAACAGAAAAGACCTAGTTAACAACAAAGAAACCAAGCTCCATGAAATCCAAAAAGGGAACAACGAAAGGATAAAATCCCGTACACACGTATCGTAACCATTCATACACATTAACAAAAAGCGAGAGGGGGGCCAGAACGAGGCGAGAGGACGTATCAGAATATCTGGAAGACTTCTTATTGTTGATAATGCTTCTTCATCATCTCATTTAAGAGGAAAGAGAGAAGGGGGAGAGAAAGAGAGAGTTCACCCTGATCCCTTCGGAAAATGCAACTGTATCAGGTTGTCCAGACTCTTCATGCTCAGTGGCTTGACGTAGTACCCGTTTGCGCCTGCTTCTACAGACTTCCTCTTGTCTTCGTCGGTATTCTGACCCGTTACTATAAACAAGCAAATTAGCCCAAAAGCTCCAACTAAAATCTTAAAGTAAAGTGTAAATAGTCTTCTTACCCATAAAAATCATACTTGGTTGCAAACCCTGCCCTGCCTCGCTCACTCGTATATCATGTGTCGCATCGATCCCATTCTTCACTGGCATATCCAAGTCCATCAGCACCAACGAAACGCACTTGTTCTCCGCCGCCGCCTCCAAGTACTTCTCATGCGCATCCTTCCCATTCACCGCGGTCACATAGTCGTGTTTTCTTTTCTTGCAGTACATCATTAGAATCCCCAAATTCGTCGGATTGTCATCCACAATAAGAATTCTCAGCGCCTCGAAAAGACGTCGCGCGTGCCGTCGTTGTCGAGTTTTCGACGAATTCTTCGAAATCGCCTCTGTATGCGCTTCTCCCACCGTCGACTGGGAAGTAGGTTGGAGAGAGGGCCGCATTTCCGGGGCTACTTTGCTAAAATCAATTCGCTGTTTCAGGTTCAGATCGTTATAGGATTTAGCAGCATCCTCGACTACCTCCCACAACCTCCCTCGACGTACGGGCGTGAGACAGCGTACAAACCGTCTAGAGAAGTCTTCGTTGTGGAGGGCTTCTTCACTTTCCTGGAGTTCGCTGTAGTTTTGGCAGATGTATATAATGATCTGGTCGCGTCGTATAAAACTTAGCAGATCTTGGAAGGTGTCCGTAGACAATTTGGCTTCCGCGAGGACAACGGTTGCAGAATCTGGGTCGCTGATCTTGAACCCCATCCGCTCCAGATTTCTAGCGGCGTACGTAAGGTGCACGGTTTCTACCTGCCGGTCGATTGGCATGAAATACGTGAGTGGCATTTGGCAATTGAGGAGGGTTCGTTTTTGGTATGAATTTATCGGACACGCCAGTGTTGGGTTCCTTAGCTGAACTTGGAAATGAGATCCATCTTCGGCACATGATGATACCAACTTGACGCAGCCACCTAAGACCTCAGCTATTCTCGCTGCAACAGTCAAGCCGAGCCCGGCGCCTCTTGCCGCCGTATTTAATTTTTCAAACGGGCGAAATATTTTTTCGTAATCATCCTCCGCAATACCGACACCAGTGTCCACGATGTTGTACTCGAGGACGTCGTGGTTGTCCGATAGTGTTGTTTGGAAGATCACTGTACCCGATTTTGTGAACTTCATGGCATTCCGGACCAACTGTCCCAAGCATTGTTTTATCAAGTTGAAATCCGTCATTAACATTTCTACTTCTGGGGGCAGCCGGTTGTCGGATATAAGGCTGACTCCCTGGTCAGTAGCAAAAGCAGATGCCGTTTCTCGTAGCACTTCTTCTTCGATGACGTTGAGGCTATGGAGCTGCATGACTTTGACAGTAGACTTATTCTCAAACTGGTCGTAGTCTAAAAGATTATTGACCGTGCTGAGCAGCTCGCGGCCAGAGCTGTCGATATTACCCAACATGCCAAGGGCCTTTTGGGAGAGGTAGGCATATTTCGACCGAGGAAGGCCGGCTTTTTCGATGAGAGCTTTCGTTGGCGGCGTGATGTCTTGCGTTTCCTCGATGAGAAGTTCGCAGCACGATAAAATGGCATGAATTGGGGTCCTCAGTTCGTGGGAAACCCCTCTTAAGAAATGAGATTTGGCCTCCATTGTCTGTTGTAGCATCTCCTCTCGTATGGTATTGCAGATGAGAAGAGCGCACGCTCCCACGAACCAGGTGTCTACTTCGTCGAAAATCCGTTTCATGTCCCTGGTTTCTACAACTATGTAGGCCTTCGAATCAAATTTCATCTTGAATGCAATCGCTCGAATTGATGCATCATTGTCTGACGGTGTATACGAAACTTGGTTGTGAGATATGATCCAATCTTTGATGGTGTCATTGTCTTCCCACATATTGTCTCGAAAATCTGAGTAGGGGACAGGTTGGTTTCTGTTGGCGAGAGATATTAAGGGTTCAGGCTGGTATTGTACGTTGACATCGGCGAACGGATACGTTTCTCTTAATAATTTTAGGATCTCGTCTTGAATAGTTTCTGGGGCTGCATTTTTAGTTAGCTGCCCGAGTATCACGGTCAAGCGCTCCCTTTCCCCCAGCCTCATACTGCGAGTCCGCTCGATGATAGTATGAACTATTACATCCGCAAATTTGATTAAGGCGTTTTGTTGACAAAGGCTGAGCGGATCTGTCGGCGAGAAATTCGCGACGCACTGCAAGTAGTCTAGTTTAGCATTGGGTGCTTGAAACTAGGATAGGTCTTAGAGGTTGGTATTTACGAGAGACCCAAAGGCGATTTTTGAATCCGAACACGGTATATTATACCTTAGCTGGGTACCTAATAAGAACCGTATCAGCATTGGAAGTATGAGGTAGGATATATTCGCAAAAAATATAAATCGTACCAGCGTAAAACTTAAGCCCAGCCTCTACATGTGGAGATGCCATGAATCTACAGACGATTGCTTAACTTTCAGTAACTTGGAGAAGAGAAAGACGACCGGTTTACACGAACCTCCAATCCCGCACCGTATCTTTAATCATGAATACGTCCCGACCATCTTGAAGGACAGTATGGGCACAAGTGGCCTCTCGTCGAGGCAAGACTGCCAAAGGTAAATTTTTGGTAACGATTCGAGTGTAATAGTCATGGTCAAGCAGTCCGAGGATGACACAGTCCTTTCCCATAAAATCTGCGAGTTGCTCCTAATGTTATTACATGCTCTATCGGCAGATATATATGGAGACGTCTCGAAGGCTTTACCATTGACTAGGTCCACTTGATCTTGGAGACACGAAAGCAGATGTTTGTCCTGTTCTATATACCGTGTGTAATACCATAGCGATTTCAAACTAAAGAAATCCAACTTTTCATGAGCACCCGTACCTGAAAAAGGGTTTGACGTTCGGTGAGATTTATAGTGTACCGCAGTAATTCGTTCCTAGTCAAGGTTGGGAATAGATAGGGATCTGAAAAGCCAACGGGCTTGATGGGTTCCTTGATGCTGCCATCTTCGTGTCGGTCAGTGGGGTATAGACGCTCAAAGTCGGACTCGACAAATTCGAATATGGGCGAACTAGTAAGATTGGGGTCAAAAACGGTGGGTTCGGTAGGACGGGCGGGGATGAAGTTCTTGATCTTTGGGTCTGATGCAGCTAGAATGGACGGGCGGTCATCTTGGGCGCCAAACTTGTGACCGGACGGCGACGACATTGTCATAAAATATGTTCAAAATGCAGTTCCGCCGTTGTGCTTCCCCGAAAGCGGTAGTGATCGCCTCTGAAGTCTCCTCTGCGAGAGATATATATAGAAATGTGCGTATTTATACCCGTGGAGAATATATATACTCTAAAACGGAGCTTGTAGAAAAGTAAATTCTGCGACGTTGTTAGCCGAAACGATTGTGACGTGCGAGCCGGAGCACCAGCATTGTGGCGTAGAGCGAATAGACGTCTACGAAGAACTCGAAGACGAGGAGACGGCTTTTAAGGACGACAGGGCTGATAAAGGTTAATACTATTAAATGTCAATATTTTACGTGGATAATAAGTGTATGGTGGTTGCGGTGGTGGTGGTAGTAGTGGTGGTTCTGGCTCGACGAGAGGAAAATTCGGCACAGAAATCGGGGCCATATTAAATTTGGCGGGGGTCCTTGCGCACGAACCGACGTAATTAACAAAAGCCTTTGCATCGGAACAAAAGAACTAGATCGACGATCGAACGATCTGATTGCCATCGCCGTCGTATCATTGCCATCTGTCCCGGCCATACAATCAATAATGCTGACTAGTGCCACCTCGCTAACTAGCGCGACAGCTATGCATGCCCAGCGGTGCCCTCACGGTAGTCATATTCCCGACGTCCTGGTTCGCTGCACAGGAGAGTTTCATCGCTCCAGTGCAATATTGGAATCTCGGAAATCGGACATAAAGCTTCAAAAAAGGTTGGACTCTGGCTAGTTTCCTCCTGGGTCTTCTTGGAAGGAACGGAAGATATTGAACTCGGCCCTTTTTATCCAGTCACGATTCGCCATCGAAGCCTACATAATGCAACACATTGCATACCACAACAATAGAACAGGCAACTATATGTTGCACCCGTTTCCAAGATCTTGTCGACGACTCGCTAATTGAAAGTACGAAGCTACATACAATTCGGTACAAGGAGTGATTTGTATTTAAAGTTCAACTTCGAAGAGCAACTCTTAAGTTGCCATGTATAGCTGGGTAGGTAGTTTTATTCTAGGCTCCTTGAACTAACTACCTATTAGAAATAGACCATATCATCGGCTTCCTACAATACCTATACAAATTACGCTGCTGACTTTACGGCAACTGGAACAGTAAGTTGCCTTTGACATAATTTAAAATCACAGCCATCCATCCGATGTATCTTAAAATCTCGTAGATGTCTGTTCCGATCACTCAAACTGTCACCACAGCCACCACACTGGTTAGTTACGACCACGTATCAGTAATAACGGTCACTACTATTACCCGCACCACCGGATACTTCAATTACGGCGTCGCAAAACGAGCCAAATATTATCCCAAACCCTATGTATCAGTGATTTCTTGGAACGAGTAGTCACAAGCACAGCTGCCACTATCTCTCGTTCAATAATTAATTATATAATCTCAGCGTATGCCAGCAGTTGCTATAACGCCACTCCCTATAGCAGTGCTTACGCCTGTAGTGGTGTATTAAAAACTGCCACCACAGCAGTTGTACCTAACACTAAGTTTACGCAGGGCATATGTAACACGGAACATGTTGTTATTAGTTTAGTAGGTATATGGTCGCCATCATGTCCTTCATGTAACAGGGTTAAGCTCAGGCTGAGATCAACAATCTAGATGTACATAATATCACAGGCTTTTGTATTTAACTATTTTTTATCGATTTTAAGGTCACGGCATTACCGTATATATTACATATATATATTAATAGGATAAAGTAATATTTTAGTAGGAATCAAGCATGCCATTGATGGAACGGACAACGCGAAATATCCAACAGTGTCGAAAATCGCGATAGGTACTTCCAATTCAGCCGCTGTTTCTGCCGCTTCACATGAAAATGCCAAGAATGCGCCTCCGTATATCTATCCAACATCGCCCAACACAAGTCGGGGAAAGACGCGCCTCCAGCTTGGATTGATATATCATCCTCCCTCTAAGACCCTGGCTTCTGTCCCTGGAAATATCAATTCAAACGTTTATTGTCTATCTAAATACCAGTAGACGCCAAACATACCCCACACATATTAAAACAATGGCCAAAATATCTACTCTACTCTTCTCCGCCGCTGCCCTAGCTTATCTCAAACTTGCCCCTCCGGATCTCCAAGAACCCCTCATCAACTTGCTCGCGAATTCTCCTTTCTCCCCATCCACGATCCTTAACCTCGCCGGTTACCTGGCTGGCTTCACCCTCTGCACCGGTTTACTCTCAAACATTAACTCGTATCTGTCATGGAAGAAAGAAAATAACTGGGCTACTGACGACACGTATGATTGGGAGAAGGAGGTTGTGCTGCTTACCGGCGCGAGTAGCGGGTTAGGGGAGCAGACGGCAATACAACTTGCTGAAAAAGGTGTCACAGTTATCGCACTCGATGTGAATCCGTTGAAGGAAGAGGTTGCTAAGTGTATGTTGGTTTTATATTTATTCTCCTCCCCCGTTTCCTTGCCGGTGAGAGGTGAATACATTCTCTGGCAACTGGGAAAGAACTGTATTCTCGCAAAAAGAGAGACAGGATTGGGAATCTAGAAATTTATCACGACGAGATAAAAATATCTTGTCGATATAATGCAGGATTAATTAGATAAACGCATCTGCATCAATAGATAAAACCGTCCACTTCTACAAATGCGACATCAGCGACTTCGCCTCCCTGTCTCAACTCGCCGCCGAAATCCACACGGCCCACGGCCCACCCACAGTCCTAATCCTCAACGCCGCCATAGCCAACATCGCTCCTCTCCTCCAAATCCCCTTCTCTCAATCTCAAAAACTGTTGGATATAAACCTAGTCTCTCACTTCGCCATGATCCACGAGTTCCTCCCGTCCATGGTTGAAAAAAACCACGGCCACATCATGTTCATAGCGAGTATGTGCTCCTACCTCTCCATCAGTGGGATGTCAGACTACTGCGCGTCAAAAGCGGGAACGCTGGCGCTTCACGAGACGTTACGACAAGAACTGCGACATGTGTATAAAGCGCCAAAGGTGAGGACGAGTATTGTGCACCCGACGTGGATGAGGACCAATATTGTGTCGTTTGATGAGGTGGAGAAGAATAAGATGGTAAACCAAGCGAAGAGAATATTTTGGCCGATAGAGGATTGCGCGAGGGTTGTGGTGGAGGCGGTGATGAGTGGGTACGGTGGACGGGTACTGGTGCCGGATAGGCCTATTATGAGGGCGATGTTGGGTTTGAGGACGTAAGTAAACTTGTTACCTCAAGGATATCTTGATCTTTGATTTTAGATTTCTGTCGGTATGAAGCTAATTATGTTATTGAGTTATAGATGGCCACTATGGGCGCAGGAGGGGCTACGCGATAAGGCTAGGGTCATGGGTGCGTAGATGAGGCTTAGATGAATGACATGTTCCCCAACAGTTGATATTTCTCTGATCTCCAAATATTTCTGTGTGAAAAGGAGGATTCGTTCCCCATTAATAGCAGCTTCAATACGTCGTACAAATTAAGCACTAACGATTTGGAGAAGACATACATATATACGATATAACGGTAAAAAACAATTACAAGCATAAAAAACAGTATATTTATTTAGGTAGCTAGGCACCTAATGTTCTCAGTAACAACAGTATCTCATCGTCTTACAGACCTAACCTTCATGGTCTGGTGTGTCCAGGCACGAGACTAGTATTTCCAACTTCCTTACATCAAACGGCCACTAGTGTTGCTAAACGACTATCGCTTCATTCGTTGGGAATGAGTTGATTCATATTCCCCATGGTAATCTTCTTGGCCAATGTCCATGGAATTTTCCAAATCTAGTGCCTTGGAAATTCCGTTATCCGCGGGTCTTCTAATGGATCGTACAAACGGAAGGCCCCCTACAGAAAACATACTCTTCGCAGAAGATGAGGTTTTCGACGCTTCCGAAGTCGTGGTGACAACGGAGCCCGGCGTTTATGTATCATTTCCTTAGGCAATAATGTATGTTGTTGAAATGTTGAAGGCCCTGATAGTACTGCTGGCGGCCCTGGTTTTTCGCTCCACTGTTTGCGAAACGAAAAATATTGCTTCTGTAGAACACTCTCGGTCTCTACACACAGCCGTAAGGAGCAATAAGTAAATAGAGTCTACTAGTAATAAATATTCGCGCGAATAAGAAAGAACTTCCTACCTTCGAACCTGAGCGTGCCCATACTGTTTCCCTCCCCCACACGCCCCATTAAACGATTTTGCAAGCTGAGAATAAGCTGCCGCAAATCGATATCTGCCATCGGATCTTCCATTTGTTGGTAAAAGAAGCTCAAATCAACTAGGAATCCAACAAGACGATCTTTGTCCTTTCTTCTTGTGAGTGCTAGTGCAGTTTCCATCAGATCTTTTTGCTTTTTGCGGCTATCCACAGTCGTGGAAGTCTGGGCACGAGACAAACTGATGAGAATCTCTACGAGTATATCGTATTTCTCAGTCATACCTGCGAGATAGATAGGACCAAATTGTAGACTAGTAGTAGTCTCATCCCTTATGTCGGAGAAATGAAACCTTGCGATCGAACTGGCATTAAGGCTAGCAGGTTGTAGCCAATCATGGTATTCACGAATATCGAAAAGATCCACGATAGCTTTATCTCCATATAGGATTGCCATCATGAAAGAGGGAAGGGGCTGTGTCGCTGAAAGGCCAATCTTCAGTAATAATTTCTCCCCTCTCCGACAGACCAATCCATCTGTATCATGCATCCGCATCCTCTCATAAACTGAAACTATAGCCCTCGCCATTTCCAACTCCCCGATGATTATTGCCTCCTGGAGGGCCGTGCGGCCATATGGAGATCTCTCTTCTATGTTTCTGAGAGAATCGCAGGATTCCATTGCCAACAGCACCTCATTTACCAGTAATGAATCATGATTGTTGACTGCAATATGGAGTGCTGTATCGTGATCAACTCTTGTCAAATCATGGCCTCCAAACTCGAGACTGATTTTCAACCGGTCTAGTTCTGCTTGATCTCTTATTACATAGTCTCGTTTTGTGGCTTCTTCAGAATAACCTATCTGTCCGGAGCACAGATTAGCGAGGAAATATGCCTTAGCTGCATCACCCGTGCATAAAGCCCGACGATTAAAGCATTCAACTTCTTTTTCAATCTCAGCTACAGCGATAGATAGAATTTCATTGGCCCATTGAACAGCCTTTCCGATAGGAATGTCAATTCTTGGATATTGTGAGATGGCTCCGGTTCTGAGGATCCGATTGTAGTCGGGGCGTGTAAGTTCGTTCACGCCCTCCGTTAAATAGAACAGACAATCCAAATCGGATACGCTAACATAGTGATAACACAAATGTAACATATTAGTATTGTCAATAAGAGAAGCTGAGACTGGTCTCGTAACCGAATCCTCTCTTCATCGGCTGAGATGATATATTGCTTACATATCTTGCAGCGAGCGCATCTGTTTTTTTTCCTGTAGCGTAGCCAACTCTGCAGAGGATAAACTCTCACAATCCCCTTTACTCATAAAAGGAGAACAAGGAAGCCCAGACTTTATGCAATAGTCACATAGATCTGGCCATTGTCGAGATTTTGGTGTGCACTTTAGTAAATAAACGATGGAATTTATCGCTTTCGTCAGCAAGTGCATAAAATGTATGGAAATCTCACAGCCTAAAAGTTTTAAAGTCAAGACTAACTAACCTTTTTCTTCCGCTCAGAAAGTCTACACTGAGCGCAGCTAGCCATGGCGATCCAAAAAGAGAATAAGTTAAAGGGTATAAAGTCGTCGATAGATTTGTATAACCCAAGAGAGAGTGGGAAGCCCTAGTTGATCTTGGTGATTTATTTAGGATTTAAATTCAGTGAGGTTGGCCTTTGTGAATCTGGGCACGAGACTAATTGAAATAGGCTTTTAATTAAAATAATCGAGTAACTCAAAAAATCTTAACAGCGTTTAATTCAAGGTCAAAGCTCCGCGTCCAGTTTTCCGAGATAAAATTTAAGCCCAACAGTCAGCAGTATAAACTGTTGGCGTGAAGTTTATAGAAACAGAAGATATACTAGTATTGTGGCGTAGAAAAAGACGAAACCATAAAACCGAGTTACAAGTGGGATCTTTCGATCATTTAAATATATTAGATTCTGACGAGGGCTCTTAGGCCCTCGGATGCTGGGTCTGGGTGGCTTTAGGCCGGCCATTCGGCTTTGGGTGCATCGCGCTTCCAGACACAATAGAATTTGTGTAGCCTTGAAATCACTACAGTAATACACATAACGAACCTGTCTCGTTTGCAGATCGACAAACCTTGCATTTCATGTTTGTGTGAACTCGAGTTATGATTGGCTCCGAAACACACTTTCGCTATTCCAGGGGTTAGGCAAATACCTTCGCCACACCTCGATCGAATCTATAATTCCAGTCTTCTCTGGCAGCAAGTCATTATATCATATATCAGTTTTGGGGCTAAGATTGAAAAGGTGGCAGCAGCCACAAATGTGATAATATTTAAAAGCGGAAATATCTCAATGACGAGCATCCGAATATAGAAGCAGACCAAAAATCTCTTTATAGATACTCCAATACGTGTAAAAGTCTCCATGTTATCTCTCGTGATTTGGCTAGTGACGAGACCGTCTCGTAATATTGGTAACGTGAATTACACAAATATAACACATGAAAGTGATTTGAAACTAGGAGCTAGAGATACTACTACGGCTTGGTTTTCTAGGCGGAAAAAGAAAAGAAAAAAGTAACGATGAATTATATTAGGGCTGGGATTGGTACTAAAGCCTGAGACCTTGACAAAAATACGGAATTTGAATATGCACATGTACAAGAGAGATATTTCCCGCAATGCGCAGAGCCTGGTATGATAAGTTTCTATTAGTCAGATACAATTACATATTGCGTTATAGGTTCACTTACATTCAGTCAATAGGAAAGAAACACAAAAGACTGGGCCGCCTCTTTTAGTGATCGTTGCACTTATTGGTTTGGGAACTGCTGGTCGTCGTGAATACGGGTGTTTTCATTAGCCGTACTATTCCTCTCCTCAGAACCGTCCGCATATGCATCTAGCATCAGTTCATCAGAATCTGGTAGCACAATAGTTTCCCAGTTTTCGGTTTGTTGATTCCATTCTATATCTGCGGTGGCCTCTGCGGACCACGACTCCATCGACCACGGGTCCTCTATCGACTGCAGCGCTGCAAGCTCTAAAACCAGACGAATCAGTATCCCTTTTCCTCGTGGAAAGAATCAGCGGTATCAATAGCTGCGAAAATCAAAATCGAACTTTTTTCCGCTTCGTTAACATACGCTCTTCTGCTCTCTCCTTGCAAACTTTACACCGACCTCTGACGGTCCGTAGCTCGAACTGGCGGTTCAATATGACACCGCTATGACCGGGGACGGTTTCTTCAACGGGGTACACCGTTTTATCAATCTTGGGGCAGATACAGCGAGATGGATCTTCTGGGTCTGGTTCAAAGACGTATTTGCGGAAAGTATGACGGCATAGGGTGAAGTGGACTCTGTGCCGGTGTGAGATTATTGTAGGTGGTGACATCTTTAGGGTGTATGCTTCAGCCTTCTTTTAGTGGACTGAATAAAAAAGGCCTATGCCGGCTTTCAGAAGATTCGGCACGTGCTGGCTGTTTGGTGATGAAACTATTTGATGAGAGAAGGTGAAGCTTGCAGATAGAGAGCTTTGAAGGATGTGAAGGAAGAAGCTCTGGATATCTACTGTTTAAATATTTCCACTGCTGGTGGCCGAGGGAAGGGACGGTGGCTAGTACAGGGCTGCCTATAGGAGGGCAAGGCCATGATGCAAGCGAGACGTTAAAGCTTCAGTACAAAGGCATCAGTGTTATCTGGCTGTCTACCTACCCTAGACACCTTGAACTTCGAAATTTCATGAAAAAGCTAGGGCTGTAAAGTCATAAGAGATGTGGTCGACCTTAAAGACAGAAAGATAGCCTAGCTCCTTAGATGGCGGGCTATGTATATGGAAGGCGGGTGGGGAACGATATTCTTATATGGAGGATACATTATAATACTGCTGTAGAGCATATAGATAACATGCCCACTGCTCCACGTCACACTTGAAATTAATTAGGCTGTGTTTCTCCTTTAGATAGACAATTGAATCTGGCGAGCTATGCGGACACAAGCTAAAGAAGTTAGCCTATCTATAGTAAAATCAATTTATATTATAATTCGAATTCAATTATTGGCAAACAAATATGTTTTTTGGTATCAAATCAAACCTAGCTCAATTCATTCAGACACCACTTAGTTCTTCTTAGATCTTCCCACTTTTGTGTACATATTAATTATACCTGGGCCTCTTCGCGGGCTCGGATTCCGTAAGCTCTTCCTCAAACTTTTGTAAAAAGTAAATGTACTCGTCCAAGCTCAACTTTTCCCTGTATTTGCCTCTGCAATCGTCGCATTCGGCCCTGATTTTTCTCACTTCTTGAGCGTACTTGACCTGTTCGTGGGAGTTGATTCCGATCTTGAACACGTCTCTTCGGGCGCATATGCAGCGGAGGTGATTTTTAGGATCTGGAAGGAATACGTACTGATAGCCCTTGTGGCTACACTCTAGGAAGTGGATGCGGTGGGTATGCGGATCTTCAGCCATGTTTACGGATTGTGTGTGTAGTGTTTAAACTAGAAGAATTGACCCCTTTGCAAATTTGGATGGTGGTATACGGTATATAGATTTCTTGTGAAAGCTTTGGAGAATAGAAAGTAGAATATGGAATTGCCATATGATTTTAAGCACTGTTTATTTCGTCTCTCCCACTGCGTCTTCTTGAGATATGGAGCCGTATATGTAAACTCACGGAGTACTCCTTTAAGGAGTATACCTAGGAATTCATATTCATGTTACTATCTTTATGAGTATGTGTCCGGTCATTAATCTATATTGCGATCTTGGGGTGATTATATTATTCAACTATAGTGCAATGTAATCCTTAAACTAGAGGCCATGAACCGAATTTGTGAGGTTTGAAGAATGGTAGGGTCGTATGCTTGAAGGCGAGCGTGCAGTCGCGCCCAAATCATCAATTTGATTGTTGAAAGTTTTGTCTATATATATCGTTTGCTTGCTCTATGTTCAACAGCCCACTTTAACCTCCAGGATCTGAGACGCAGTATCTAGGCATACGATTGCGATTTTGGATACTATATGATTAAAAAGGGAACCTAAACATATGTAAGCGTGAATTTGCGGTTGGTGGTTGATATATTGTATAACCCCAAGACTAGGAACTTGAAGGGATTTATATCTAGCAATTTTACAAATCCGGCCTTGCGACCCCGTGATACTAGAGATGTACTTCAAGCTTGAACAACAATTAGTGAACACTCTCTGAAGCTCGCCGCTATGTTATTACGATCTAGCCCCGTCTTTCTCTAGTTTATGACACTGATGATTAATTGCCGTTCAACCATCTACTCTACTATATATATTAATCATTCTCGTTCTTTCACTATACATCAATTTTAAGCACAGCCCAACCTTTGGCCGAAATCAATAAAGCTCCCTTCTCCTAGATTTAGCAGACAATAATCATTCAGAAACCAACAAACAATCGCCATATGCATAATGCATTTGAAGAAGTTAGGACCCACGCCTCCACCGTACCCATCACCCCCACTAACCCCTCCACCAGCACAACGCCTGTGACTACCCCAAAGGAACTAGTAACGAAGATAGAGCAAATATCTGAGCCCCAAAACTTAGATCCACATATCCATCACATCAAATATCTCGGCTGTGGTCATACTAACCTTAAACATGTTTTCCTTCCTGACCCCGAGAACCCTTTGCGATGTATTTGCCCACAGCGGGAGCCTATTTGTTTTCCTCACGTCCTACCTCAGGCGACCCTAGAAGGTATGATATTCCATCCTGCAGAAGGTTGCGATGGTATCATTTTGCTTCCAAGATTCAGAATAAGACCAATTGAAGGACTTTGTCATATATGCGAACTTTATCAGAGTATTTTGGACTGTTGACTTTTAGGGAGGCTCATTGTTGGAGTAGCTTTTCTGATTTGGGTTTCTTCCTTGAATTCGTTCGATTGGAGAAAGAGGATGTGAGGAATGAATGGAATATTAATTGTTGGATTTTGAGAAAAGATGTGTTGCCTCACACTCAACACCAGAATGAAGCACATCAAGTTGAAGTATGATGTGCAGTAAATCGGTCGAATCGAATCGGGCTGCTGTTAAACTAGCTAGTCAAGTCATGAATCGGCCTCCTGCCTTTGCGTTACACCACGAGAAAATGTAATAAAACCGCCCAATCACAAGGAAAGCGACGAATGCCGATTAACATTATTGAATTCCTAGGTTTAAAGATCAAAGCAGTGCTGTAAAACAAACAACCTGAAGTAAAAATACACTGAGCAGACTAGCTAGGCTTCAAAATATGCAGATAGGGACCCCACAAAATGTCAAAAATGCCGGTCGATAATCTTTCTTAGTTGTTTGGTTGTGAGTCTGAGACTGCTCCTGCAGCCCATTCCTTATGCGTTGCAGCTGATGTTGGGAGGGGCCCGAGTTAGAAAGCAAAAGGAGATCCGGGATACTTACGACAATATGCACAGCTAGGACTTTCTAACTCGCTAGTCTGGCCACCGTTCCAAGTCCAAGTACACGGATCTCGAACAATCGCGACGCGCTTTGAATCGGGGAAAAGAACCGCTTAAGGAGATTGCAATTGGCTGCGATTGCCCAACTGATTGATTGACTGATATCATCCAGGGTCTGGGCGCAGATTGAAGATGTATCAAATCTATCTGAATCAGAACGGAGGCCGGTCGCACTAGCAACATTCAATTCACTCGCACAGGCATATAAATTGATCATCTGCTCTTTTAATCTTCGATCTCTCTCCCCTGATATCCCCCCCATTTCTCACACTCGACTTCCTCTTTTTTATTTTTATTTTATTTTTACACATTCTTGATCTATTCTAAGACCTAATTGCCATTTCTTTGCGACGACGAAAGACGCCCTGACCCCGAATCGGCCAATTTTGGGCGGGAGATTTGAACTGGGGCATCGAGCCGAATTCCTCGCCAGTCCATGCCCCTTGTCCTGGTGCGGAGACACCCAGTACATTGTATTCCGCACATCCAGGCAGCATAACTAACCTGAGGTTGACGCCCGACTACTGTTTGCAGCTCTACTCTCGCTACAACCTCAGCTCTTATCCCTAAGTAATCTTGGGGTGTGAGAGAGGCAGCCATCTCACGCCTCTCCTTCTCCCTCATCTCGCCTAGAGACATCAACGTTATTTACCTGCTGAAATCCCCGTAACCTTTGAACTTTGGACACTCAAAGTGGATATTTTACCCCGATAAACAGCTATTCGTCGTCCATTCTTTTGTTTGAGATTTACGAGGTCCGGAATTGCTATTCCGACCCTTTATTTACGACTAACGACAGCTCCATTCCCATATATACTTGCGGCTGAGGGTTCGAAACCCATCATTGAATTCGAAATCCGCCCTATTCGAGGCTACAAACGCTGCACCAACAATCCGGCTCACACGTAAAAACCGACATTCAAAATGTCTTTCGAAAAGTCGTCCGGGGCTCTTTCCCCGGTAGACCGGACCGTCGAAAGAGTCGCCGAGCGACTCGCAGTTCCAATACGGAGAGCACGCGCTATATCCAACCCGCCCGAAATGTCGCCTGCTCCACTCCCAGACCACGCAACGTACGATCCGAAACTCGCTCAATTGGCTGCTAGGGTTCTGTATAGGTCCGGCATCGACTCACTAGGAAATCCGCTACTGGTCTTATCTGCAGCCGCATTTCCTGACGCACAGGAGGTAGACTACAATAGTTTACTGCCCTACGTTTTAGCGATACTGCCCGGCGAGAACGAGATTGATGCACTTGATTCGCATGGCGAAAAGGGAAGCGGGGGCTATTCTGTCATATTCTTCGCTGGAGGAAGCGGCGGCAATAGTTCTCGTGAAAAAGATTCGAGACCGAGGCCAACATTGAGTTGGTTTATGCAAGCATATTCCATGGTAAGTAAAAATGAACAATTAAAATACGCAATAGGCTCCTATGTTGACAATACACTAGCTGGGAAGAGCTGTAAGGAAACGAATCAAAAAGCTATGGATTGTTCACGAACGAGCATGGGTCCGAATCATGCTTGAAATGCTGTCTGGCGTCGTTTCATCAAAGTTCAGGAGGAAAGTCCTACATGGTAAGTAATGTATCATATTATTCAAAAACCCGTTCCATAATAACAGCAAATGTATCTGACAATTGCCACAGTTGGTAGTTTATCCGAACTTGGTCTCGAGATCGATATTACGAAACTAAATATCCCACCGGCTGTCTACCTCCACGATAAGCGAGTTTCAGAAACAATACAGCTCCCTGGTTTCCCGCCCATGCCGCAATTTGGCAAAATGCCATTTACTCCGGATTCTCCGGTCGATGCTCCTCTACCTCAAGTTCTCACCGACGCATCGAGATACATAAGATTGCATTGTCTCGCGTATGAAGGACTATTTAGAAAGGTTCCTAGCCAGGAGTTACTTGAAGTAGCTCGCGAGGCGTATGACAGGCGGCAATTCTTGCATCTTTCGGACTATGGCCCGAATATAGCATCAGGATTGATCAAATTATACTACCGAGTCTTGCCGGATCCGATTATACCAACCTACTGCTATGAAGAAATCGAAGCGAAGTTTGGGGAAACGGCCAAGGTCGATGATCCCGTGTCTGCTGCTAAGAATATATTGACCCAAAGCTTGCCAAAAGTCTCCTGCAGGTTGCTATTACGGCATTTACTCCCGCTACTAGCTCTCGTAGCCTCGCATAGCGAATCGAATCGAATGACGTCAACAAATCTAGCGATTTGCTTTGCACCATCTCTCTTGCGATCCGATGATATTATGCTGGACGCAAAGATGTCGCGAGGCGGTGTCACAAAACTCCTAGAATGCCTGATTGTCAATATTGAGCAGTTTGCGCCCAAGATGCCCGATCGACAGCCAAAACCCGCGGCCCTGACAGGCGAGAAGTACCAGTCGCTGACCTCGATCAAGAGGAGTGCTGCAACCGCTTCCAACATCAGAAAACTAATGTCTCCGATAGCGAAACTCAACGGGGACGTCGCAAGGGTGATGGATGAAGATCTTTTGACAAGCTCCCCAATTCAACGGCAGATGTCGTGGACACCGATTATGCAAACTATAAGTGGTATGGGTTCAGATGTTCCACAAAGATCACTATCCGAAGACATTCTGTCTACAGCCTCGACGGCATCGGCACAGGCAGTACGAGCAGCACAAGCAGTGCAGTCACAGGCACAAGCACAGCCACAGGCACAAGCACAATCATCAGCGCCATTGCAACCACCAGCAGAAACCACATCACGCGTAACTAATGGCGGCATTCCATCGCCTCCACCGTCACCAACAAAAGAGGCCGGCTCACCCTCCGCATCCACTACCGCGTCTACCCCAACGAGGCCCATTAAATCCCCACAAAAACCGCGCAACGCTAGCATCCCTGCAGAATCACCCTCGAGACTCTCATCCTCCCCGTCATCTACTTCAAAACTCTCTACCTCTCCATCCTCTACTTCAAAACTCTCCACCTCCCCCTCATCGAATCTCACACCTCACTTCCGTGGTTTGATGCGTGCATCATCATCCCCTGTTCTACCTCGAGCCTCTCTTACGGCTGGAAATAATAGCAATCTAAACAGCAAACCATCCTTCCCGACGCTCCGCAAAGCCCCCTCCGATGCAGCCCTAAACTGGCAGAAGGCCGGCGTTAGAGTCAAAGTAGCAGGAAGCATGGTGAACGAGTTGAAGGCTTTATACGAGGAGCGTGCCAAGGGAGCTGAGATTCTGGTAAAAACTGGAAGCAGAAGAGGAAGAAATAGTATCGCTGCACCCGGGGCTACCGTCAATTGACTAGCCGTGTTAGTTTTGATTATTTGGGCAGTGGAGATTGGGATTCTGGTCAGCAACTGGGAGAGCCTCAGCCGGTTGATATAATGGCTACCAGATCATTTAATTCGGAACATCAGAGAGCCCAGGAGACTCGACAAACATGGTGACTGCATATGCATATACCGCATGGAGTAGCGTAGCATATGCCTAATTGAGTATCTTTTTTTTATACATTTTTTATATTGTGAAGTATATAGGAATTGCACAGCGAGGCTGGTCGCATCAGCCATGGACATCTTATCTTCCCTTCGATTTGCTCTCTTTCTTTGGTTGTCATTTATCATTACAGTGGGCATCTTGGAAGCTGGTTATGGTTTTTTTTTTCCCCTTCTTTCCTTCCTCTCTCTTTTATTAATTGGACACATATTAGTATTCCTGCCTGTATCTCGCAAGTAGATTTATTGTGCAAATCAAGCAATATAATAATCATGATTTATATATTCGGGATGTTCTGAACTCCTAAAAGCAACATGAGGCAACGCATTTAATAACATTTTGATTCTGAAAGTATACATTGCATGAAGGCGGACGAATTTCAGCATCAATTTTCCTAGCCTTGTGCGGAAGCGAATGCGAACATTTCGTATTCTTGTGACACTGCACTGCCTCACCACGGCCTGAAGATAGGCTTATATATCGTAGCAACTTTCTATACTTGAGGCCTTTCTTCTAGAATTTATCATCCTTTTGGGTAATCTTCATAGCTCAACATTGTTGGGAATAAGACCAACCAACCCTAAATGGCAGAAGTTGCGGGGCTCGTTTTCGGCGTCGTCTCTCTTGTCCCCCTAATCAACAATATTCGCCATATCCACGATGCTGTCAAAGACGCGCCAAAGGTTATCCAGGGATATACCTCAGCGGTATCCAGGCTTCTCACAACGCTGGAGTTAATGCAATCGGCATTCAATCGATACCCTAACAGCCCTGAAAAGCAACGCCTGGAATCGACGTTTGCTGACACTTTGACGGATATAAATTCGTCTTGTTTGGAGTTAAAGCGCCTGATTGATAAGAGAATAAAATCTGACAGTGATAGGATTCGTTTCGGAAGAAAGCTTATGTGGTCGCTTTTTTGGGATGAAGAGGCTAAACAGATTCTCAATTCCGTAGAGAGACAATCATGTCTGTTGCATATGCAATACCAGTTCCTGGTTTCGTGAGTATATACAAGAAATAATTCTTACATTCTCCGCTTCCTAGGTGTTTGAAGCTAATAAGCTAGGCGTTAGATTGTGTAATCTGAATGAAGACCGCAGCTATAACAGAACAAGTATATCCGCAAATGCTTGGATTACACCCGGAGAAAATCTTACCAACTTTCTGTCCGAATTTGCGGTGACAAAAGCTCAGGTTGAAGAGATGCACACTGCGATATTTACAAGAAATATCGAACTAAATGATACACCAATACTAGAGCTTAATGCCGTGAATACCACTGCTATCTCTGGGAATGCCACCATCCCTGCCAGAAATGAAAGAAGAGCACTCCGGCCGATCCATAAAACAGGTATCATATTGGCATACAAATCGCCAAAGAAGTTAAGAGTCATCGCATCTCAAACTCGTATCATAGGACGCCAGTCTGGTGTTACGATCGAGTCCAACTACAAGATCACCATTGCAGCATATTCGAACCTACTCGGTGTATCGATATCCATTATCATTGGTCTCGACATTAGATCTGCCAGTCTCTATCCTAAGTTTGGGCTACACGCTCGCAGAGTCATAACGCGAGATCAGTATCAATATCAATGCGTTTATAAGCATGACCTTGAAGCCTTTAGGGAGCTTGTAAAGCAACGCCGCGCGAGTATCTACGACCTGTACGAAAACCCCGGAGGACTTGAGTTCACGGTAGGCAACTCTTAACTCCTAAAAGTGCAGATTTATACTAATATACCTATATTCACGACGAAAGGTTATGCGTCTTCTTAGTATATACGCTTTAGAAGTTCGACAAAAAACAATCGTATCCGACTATACAGAAAAATGGGCCCGTGCAGATGTAGCAGTAGCAGAGTCATTGCACAGCTTTTTGGAGTTCCTACTAAGTGAAGGATATAAACCTAGCAGGTAACTCCTCTTATCATCGATATACTCTTTCCGCTAAATCTACTTTAACGCCGGAATAGCCAAGATGTTACCAGCTTAATTGTTCAATTCCGCTTGAGAAGTGTAAGACTTATCGTTTCAGAGAACCTCTTTGACTGGATCCCGGAATATTTGGGGCTTTATGCCCTGCTGACCCCACAAAATTACGGAAACCTAGAAAACGCCACACAGAGTTTCGGGCCGTCTTCAGATTATAGAAATCTAGGTTGGGAATTTCTGTGGGGCGATGAATATATGATTGAGTCAGACCTTACTCCTAAAATCGTCGAAGGTATCTTCAGTTCCCGAGATACAGGCGGCCAAATTCCAAATCTTAGGAAGAAGCTACTACGGATCGATAACATATGGAAAGATCTTCCAGACCGGCTTTTTAGCCTGCTTCTAAATACCGTTTCAGAAGCAGAACTGGTATGCTTTTTGGATTCGCGATTGATGGAATTAGAAACGAAACCTGATTGGACGGACTCCAAACGCTATATCATGGTCCTCACTGCTGTATTTCAACGCAAGTGGGCCATTGTATCCTACCTTCTTCGACGGAGCTACCCATATACCATTCACGAACTACGACTTGACTCCAGCAGCGTGCTACCAACCAACTTCTGTAAGTATTTTCGAGATATTTTTATAACACCGTCAATACATGCGAAAATAGCGGGGGAAAGCTTGTTCCGGGCTTGGGGAGTAGCCCTTAATAGCGTTTTTCCCGACATAGATGTGGAGCTTCTTTATGAATCGGATGTTAAGAAACTCCCATACCAACACCGCTCACAGTTGCTACCTTGCTGGGTCTGTGAATATCCAAGGATGCGTCGAGATTTGGTGGAAGAGCTATTACAGGAAGCCCGGAGTAAGGCTCTGGACCACCTTTATCATTACCAATATTCCCACGTACTTATCATAAACTGTAGCCTCGGAGGAGAGATCTTGTGAACTTTGTTGGCATTCTGGCCCTGAATGTCCCAATTGTTGGAGCCCTCCCGGTAAGCTCAAATACGACTACAGTTCTTAAACTAAAACTAACACAGCATTGTAGTAGGCTGCCTAGAAGTTATTGAAAATCTTATTTCGAATCCACCAGCTTCAACCTCCAAAACCTCTTCGGGATCTAGGAGAACCCAAATATTAGGGGATATCAAACGCTTCATATTCATCACTTCATACACCAACGTTATTTCAGCGACAAGTATCTTAGGGATTTTAGTGGTGACCTTGCTCACTGTGGTCATATACTTATTATACCGATTGCATCTAGCCGAGGCTTCGCAGGAGGCTCTCGGTTGTGGGATTGAAAGAGGGTTGTGAAGATGGTTCTTTACACTGTGTATGTTGTAAATATTGTTCGAGAGCGATCAGAATCTAGTTTCGTACTAGTACGAGACTATGGTCAGAATCTAAAAATCTTTATTTCTTGTACTGTTTATATATATGTCAACACTTTAGCTTGTTGGGTCTGATTAGCATTATCCAAGATTATGGGCAATCTGTTGGATCCCATTCTATTGGACCAAACGAGCTTCATTAGCATATATATTCTTACCACAAAGAACGATAGGTACTCACCGGTAACAAAATGCTCATCCAGACCCCTCAAAGCCTCCATATCCTCCTCCTCCAAAGCCCACCCTTCCACCCCCTTCAAATTCCCCGCAATCCTCTCCTTCCGAACACTCTTCGGCAAACTTACAAATCCCTCCTGCAACCCCCATTTAATCATCACCTCCGCTGGCGGCCTTCCATACTTCTCCGCCATACCCTTCAGCGTATCATCTCCAAATCTCTGGGACTTTGCCAGCGGCGTATAAGCTTGCAACACGATCCCGTTCTCCCGGCAGAACGTTACAATGTGCGATTGCGTTATAAACGGGTTCAACTCGATCTGATTCACCAACGGCGGGTAGTCCGGGAATTTTTCCAATATCTCTTGCAAATGCGCAACACCGTAGTTACTCACACCCCACCCTTTCACCTCCCCATCCTTCACGGCATCGATAACGGCGCGGTAGAGCTCCGCTCTTACTACCGGTCCGCCGTGCGGGGCGTGGATGAGGTACAAATCTATGTAGCCCAAGTTGCACTCCTTCAGTGATTGTTTGATGGCGGCACGGGTGGCGGAGTAGGAGACGTTGTGACGGAGTTTTGTGGTGAAGAAGATGGAGGAACGGGAGAGGGATGGGTTGGTGCTGAGGAAGTCGTGGATTGCGCGGCCGCAGACGGCTTCGTTTTCGTACCATTCCGCTGAGTCGATTCTGCGCGTAAAATCAAATTTTTTAGAGGTAGGTCTTCAAGCAGGATGTAGCTATGTATAGAATTATCAAGCTTACCCGCGATATCCCGTCTGCAATTCTCACATACGACATATTCGGAGTTTGATTAGCTGTTGTTAACATCTCATCTTGGATCATAAAGTATTTCCTGTGATAACATATACGGATACAGCATACTGAGAGAGTTCGGACAGATACTAGGGAGGAATAATTACCTCTAAAGCCCACTTTACCGCGTTATAACATTCTTCATCATAGGATTCCCACACGCCGAGTTGTATTTGTGGTATTTTTTGGCCGTTGGCGAGCTAGCCTCCCACCCCGATATCGCAAATTATTTTTAGTGTCTTCCCCCCTCGGACCTCTTAAATTCCATTCGACGGATGGAATTGCCAGAAACTGAAAAGAATGTGCAGAAAGACATACAGTTAGATAGGTTTCCGCCGTGAAGGCTTCTTGCGCTTCCTTCGAGCTCATGGTTAGCTTGCCTTTTTGGTCAATCGGTGTTTGTTTGCTGCGATTGGTAGCTTTTACGGAACTGCGGCAAGTCGAAAAATGATTTTGTTTAAAGTATGAGAGCTCCAGCTAGTTCCTCATCTCGACACCTTGATCTTTGATGACCTAATAGATGAGCGAGTGGGACATGTGGGTAGGACATGGGGAGTGGTGCAACCACCATTTATCTCCAGGCTAAAGGATCAACTCAGCTTAGCAAACACTTTTTCAATTGACTATAGTACTTTGTGTATTTCATTGCTAGATGCGGCCAAAATATATATATTGTTCAGTCTGAGATTGGTTCTGAAACTCTATAATATGGAAGAAGAAAAAGATTTATCTTCGTAAGAAAAAAAAGCTTTAAAAAGGAAAAAAATTTGTTGCATACATGCTTGATTAAATAATATGTTAACAACGTGGTAACTAAGTCAGCACTTGGTAGTGAATATTTTTTCCATCAAAAACTCCAAAAGATATGCTCGCTCGCTCGCTGATTTGTTCTTCGCTTGTTCATTTGTTGGTTCCGCGTTGAAAAAAAAAAAAAAAAGAAGGAATTCATCTGGCATGCAAAGACTGAACCCAAGAAGAAAAGAAAAAAGAATTTTTTTTTTGTATAGATATCGAAGAATGTGCTTGCTGCTTGTAGACGCCATAAATAGATATATATATATCATATAAGGAGATTCATGGTCATAAATTCGTGGGTAGCCATCATATTTTACCCTTGCAAAGGGAATGCAATGTCTGCTGTCGTGAAATAACACAAAAACGCACAAGGGTTTTTTGATTGATCAAGAATGTATTTTTTTTTAAATCCAATCGTAATCGGTAGCAAATGCTTCGTCATTCCCAGAAATGTTCGACACTCCGGTTCTTGCCGACGCATTGGCGATCGACGCAGCTTGGATAGCGTGGAACTGTAACAGCTCTCTGAAGCGGGCTTGTTTTTCACTTTCACCGTCGACGTGTTCACCCTCCTGGTTAGTCCAGGGGATGTCTGTGTTACTCCTGGTTAGAGGCTTTGGTCTGAATCCTCCTGCCGAATCAGGCGAGTGAGGTTCTCGATTTGGTGGAGACACGACTGGTGCGAAGGTAGCCGCTCGGTTGAGAGTAGGCGGAAGACGTGTTGTTGGCGGTGGAGCAGAACGACGAGAAGGAGCAGCGGCAGCGGAAGCTTGTGGTTCGGCGTGATTGGCAAGCTCCCTGGACTCTTCCAACGCAGCAATGTACTCGGCATGTTCCATCTCGTCACGAACGTGTCTTGGGATCTGGCGGTCGAAATCGTCGCACTGCGAGGCGATTATGGCGGCCAGAATCATGTTTTGTTCCTCTTCGGATATCAGGTCTGTTGTTTCTGTGAAAGTTGGGGTTCGGGGAGTAGCAGAGGTGCTAGTGCTGCTGCCTCGTAGGAGAGTCATTGCGCCGGTTGCTGTGGTGTTTGTGGGAGATATGCTAGGGGAGACTGGAAGGCAGCAGGTCTCGAAGCTCGTGATTGAGGTATCGTAGTCCTTTGGTAGTCGCTCGACGGAAACCTCGAGGATTACTTTCTGTTGAGATTTAGCGGCTTCGCGGAAGGAAAACGCCCAATCGTAGGAGTCAAAGCTGAAGGGCTTGAATTCGTAGTTCTTCTTCTCTTCGTATTCGTACTCGTAGATGTCAAAGTCAAGGTCTCTGAGGCTATCGTCGAAAGATGGTTTGGTCGGAGAGAGGGAGGGGAGCTCGAGCTTTATAGGCGGAAAGTCGAATAGGTCGGACAAACTTCTTCGTATTAGACCTAACATACTTTCATACCATGCCAAGTAACTACTACCACAGCTACAAACCAAGTCTATATAAACAAATATACCTCGAAAGAAGAAAAAGAGGTGTATTCCGATATTGCTTGCTTAGCTATGCCGTTTGAGAAACAGATCGGCTTTGAAACATGAAGGTCCTGAGGAAGGAAACAAAAAGTCGATTCGGTGCGGACTATTATATGCTACGCCCCGTTCTTAAAAATAAAATGAAAAAAAATGAAAAAAAGGGAGAGAAAGCTAACAATACGGCAAATATACGAAGTGTCTAGGGGACGCAACTGATCGCTTCGATCTGGGAGGCTGGCTAACTGGCTTGTTTGGCTGGCTAAACTAGCAAGAGCACCACGAAGAAGGTTTCTTTTCCTCATGTGTCGTGTTTACATGCCATTTGCAGGGGCCTTGCCACCGAAATAAATCCTCGATCCGGATATTAATTTTCGAAAAGAAAGTTGTCACATTATGATCACGGAACAGACGGGGGGGCTAAAAAGCTTGAAGCTGCGAGCATATGCTGGCCCAGCCGAATTGGAGCTGTCTCACAGGCCCAATCAGGGGCAGGCTTGGCTGCACAGTTATGTTTCTAGGCCAAGGAAACATGCGAAGTTTGCATCTCAAGACTATTACATGCCTTCTGCACCATGTGTATGTCAGAATTGGAATTAGAGGGAGGCATCTTAGTGGAGTCGCTGAGACCTCAAGAAGCGGTGGGGAGAGGATGGTGGTGGTCGGTTGTGGAAAGGGCTGGAGATATAATAGGCAGTCAAGTGCTTGAGCGCTGCAAGATGTGCTGTCCACATGGTTTCTTACTTTTCACCAACCGCATTGGCTACCAGTAAAACGTTTAAAGGAGCATTTCCAGATGCTTATTGCTGTTATGTTCTCGAAAGGCAGAACATTTGGATGTAATATTTTACATGGTGGAATGGAAAGAGACGTATATCAAAGCGAAAGGTTGTTTTTTGGTGGAACGGTTCGGAGAGACTAGAGCAAACTGCAAACCGCTGATATCGATGGAATGAACCTAATTGGCATTGGTGTATCAAAATCTGCAAGATAGCAAGCCATCGATGGGCTTCGACGAGAAGACTTACGCAATCAAGAGCGTTCATCGGCTTGACCTGACTGTTGGAGAAGTCGAGATATGCAGCTAGACGAATGGTCTATATCGATACCAGCCGTGTTGAAAGCACCACGCTCGATGCGGTTGGCAACTTAGCCACAACCATCGTGAACGAACTGGAACTGTGGCTGGTCATAACAACATCTGCGCCTCATATTACTATCTTTGATCATATCAGTCATAATAAAAACAACGACGCATTCTCGAACGAGGCGCCAGAAAGAGGAGAAATGAGAAATTCCGCCCGGTTTCAACTTGAAAGCCGACCGCCGGGATCCTCCCCGCTGTCAGTTTCAACGTAGAATCCTCAGCATAGTTCCGGAAGCTGGGAATGGAAAGGGAAAGCTCATGCTGCTATGCTGCTATGCTGCTGCTGTTGATCTAGCGATTATCTATATCACGATCTACGTGATATGCTATTCTCGTCACGATTGTATTCAAGCTACTTATTTACTTACATACTTACATTACATTAGTCTGGACAGACTATCCGCTGGTACCCAATCGCCTCACCCGCCTCATCTTCAGAACCTCATCGCTCAAGCCCCCCCTGTACCGTGCCCCTCTCACTAGCCCCCCCTCCCTGGACTTTGCACTGTAACTACTACAAACTTGAATTCTTTTGATCGAGTATCCATCCAGGTCACGGGGATAACGAAAGCTCTCCTCTTATTCGCCGGCTCTCGTCGCAGGTTTTCGTCAGTTTGGTTACATTTTTTTTCCTTGCCCGTTTCCGGCTTACCTCATCACCATTCCGGACCCATCGCCAACCTCCCCTGATACGTACGACTCGCCGTCTAGATCCCTTCAACCTCTCTCCAGCTCCTCTTCCAGCTCCCTCAGCTCCCTATACTCCAGTTCATGGAATCAACAAAGTCTCTTCGAACCTGCCAGCTGAAAGAATCCAAATACCACCCCATATTCAAGTTTCGCCGACGTTAAATAAACCCCCAAAAAAACAAAAAGAAATAGAAACAGATGCCAGACATGCTTCACGAAAGACCAACCTTTCATTCAGAGGAGGATGACTCCATCCTCCTCAAGATGCCTCCCCACATCGCTGCCCGTTTCTACAAGCCTAAGAAGCCTGCCCAGAGACGTAGATCGTCCTCGAACTCTTCCACCGGCCCCGGTTACATCCACCCCGCCGAGCGTGCCAATTCCCGACGTCTCAAATTCCTAGAGTCCCGAAAGTCTCGTCTCGCGGCACAAGCCCTACACGCCGAAAAGGTTCGCTTCAGAGGTAACCACGGCTCCCACCAAGTCCTTTCCGCGCGTCTCCAGGCGCTCAACGACTCCCTCGCTGCTGCGAAAGGCGCCAGGGAAGCCCTGCTCGCCAAAACCGCCGCCGCATGCGCCAGCGAAGTCGCCAAAGCGAAGGCTGTTGCTGAAGAGGTTCGGTTGAAACGGGAAGACGAAATTCGCGCGATCAAGGATGGTATGCAGGATAAGCTGAACGCGGCCGAGGAGAGACGCTTGGAGCTTCTTAAGGCACGTCAAAGTCGTCGACCTAGGGGAAGCTCAGCTTCTCTCAAGACCACCAACGAGATCAACGAGGTCGTCGAGCCCCTCCGAAAAGCTGCTAGGTATGGCGGAGGTATCGTCTCTCCACCAAGACGCCAACAAACTGTTGAAGAAATTCGCGATACTGCTGCTCGTCGGATCCAAAGGAACTGGTTGGGCCATCGAAATGCTGCCATCGTCTCAGATTTCACGAGGCGAGGATTCACCATTGATTCCATCAAGATGATGACTTTCGAGGTTGCTACTTCCACCATTCAAAACGCCGAGTTGGTCAAAGCTACTGGCAACCTGCTCCGACTGGGTGGTGTCTTGGAGGAGTCGGACGAGGCAATAAGCATCACGAAAGCGTGCAGGACCTTTCTCAGCGCCTATCTTATCCTGGGACATCCCGCGGAAGTCCTCTCCAACGATGGTGAAAACGAGAAGACTCTTATAACTCAGAGTCGAGATTTGTTATGCGCCTTTGAATCGTGGATATCAACTGCAAACACGTACAATAATTTCCGCGGTTCACCTAGCCGACGACAAGCCCTCGTCGATGCGTACCAGCCATTTTCCATCGCTTTTAACGCGTGGAAGGAGCGTGACCAGCTTGAATTGCTCAACGGGATGATCAATCAGTTCGTCGAACTTGATACTCTCTGGCAGAAAGTGAAAGATGACGCGGAGCCGCAGGTCGCTGCTGAATTCAAAGAGAGTATCCAAGAGAACCAGATGATGATTCTTAGCAGGATGAAGGCTATAGGAGGAAAGAAGGCAACGGAGATGCTTAGGAAAGCTATCGCGAGGTCGAGGCGCAAGCTTCACCGCAAGCAGGCGGATCGAAAGCCGCGTGCCGTTACTACCGAGACAGAAGCCGCGAGCACTACCTCCCAATCCGTCGATATCCAAACTGCCATGCAGCAAGTTGAAGATGGTTCCAAGGTGGATGAAAGCTCCACTTTATCTTACCAGACCGCCTTCGATGACGAGAGCAGATTCAAGTTGACGAATCGCCAGATCGCCCATGAGCTCCTGCTCGATCGTGGCTTTCGATTCAAGGAGCGCACCAAGGACCAGATCGAGCAAACGATCGAGTACCAGGCCAAGAAAGCCTTCTACGACCTTATGCGTGAAGATATCGCCGAAGGCGAATTTGAGAAATGGATCCCATCGATGGCAGAGACTGTCAGACAGGTATGGCATTATCCCCAATACTTCTTATCTTCCAACAATATTCTAACACGTTATTATAGAAACTTCTCCGACTCGTCCCTCCTGGTTCCTCCGTCCACCAGATGATCTCTAACGCCATCGACATCGAGCTGATCACCCAGCAATGTCGCGCCAAAACCTACGACTATGTCTCGTTCTTCACCTTCATCTACTCGCTCCTCCCAAAGCTCTGCTCTCCAGCAAGGGACGAAGCCTGCCAAGCCCTCATCGACAACTCGTCCCCAGAGCAGGATTACATCTCCCGTTTGGAAAAGCTCCTTGACTTCCTCGAGCTCATGCAACTTGACCATGCCAATTACCATCTCATGATGGCAGCACCACACATCATCCCGCATGCAACACAGTATGAGCAGCACATGTTCGCTGAAGATCTCGCAGGGGGCCGTTTTGATCTCTCGCGCACCAAGAATTGGCTCAAGACCGCGGTGTCCGACCGCCTCGCAGAGCTCGCGTCTCGTGATGTCGAAAACGTGAATCACCCACGCCAACAGCCCACCGTGTTCGGTCTTTTGAATCAAGGTTTCGTCTCTTTGTTTATCCATCTGGATGCTCTCAGCACTGTAGTTGTCCCAGAAACTTTCCATCTAGACATCGAACGTGTGGTCAACATATACACAGAGGTGAACCTGATTGTTGTTAGCTCTGCGATGCTGCTCACGATCAAAAGCCTCTTGAGGAAGGATGCGAGAACAGCGTGGAAGGGCTTGAGGGAGAAGACGGTGGAAATGATGCAGATCGGTAATATGTCCGCAGACGCCAAAGCGGAAAAGATCGTGGAGTTTGTGAAGGAGGATTTGGCGGCGATGATAGTGACGGATGCGCAGTCGGGCCACATTAAATCGGCCGCCAAGAGGTTGTTTGGCAACGTAGAAGCTGCGAAGATAGGCGATTCTTCGAGTTTGTTGGCGGATCCAGTGGTCAAAGTCATGTTGGCACGACTTAAAGGGTTCGTGCTGGCAAGATTGAACGCACAGACGCCAAAAGATAAGGTCAGACTTGCGAGTGGAGCAGGGGAGACGTTGACTAGTTTTGGCATGGCGGAGCAAGTTGTCGAAGTTGGGGCTGTTGTCGAAGCAATGTTGGGACTTGCCGCCGTGAACAGAGAGTGTTATGGCACGTGGTATGGTGATATTGTGAAAGAGATTTTGGAAGGGAACGCTAATTGATGGTGAGTGTCCTTTGATTAGAAAGGAGTTTGGATTCTTTTTGGGAAACTGGAAGTTTAGGATAGGAATCGGGTTGATTTGGAGTATTCGGGGACGTAGTTAGATTCGCTTTGTGCTTTTTTTTCTCTTGTTCTGCCTTTGTGTCTTTTGTATCAATGTGCTTTTCCTAGGATCGCTGCAATCAAAGTTGATATTCTTCGGGCTCGCATTATATATACATACACATATACCATCTATTCACGACCGCTTTGGTCGTCTCGAATATCTTCTGCTTTGACATATCTCATACCCAAACCCTCCTGGCATGAGACCGGATATAACCATATATGTGTTGTTGTGCAATATCCAACAGAGACACACAATTTAAGCTTCGACTTTAGCCCTGTCGCATCTTAAATGTATAAAACCCCAGTACCTTGGCTTCATATCACAAATACCAAGTAATGGAGCCATCGTCATCACAAAATGATCAATCGACCCTGGTTTCGAGCGACGTTGAATCCCTCACGTCCATCTACTCCGAAGCTGCAGCCTACCTCTCAAAACTTAGCGCCCAGCTTGAAGCTCTAGAGTACGTATACATCCTCCATGCATGCCAAAATATATTATACATAACGAAACCCCCTACTGGTTTAACCTCACGTGAAATTTACAAGATAGAAATGAAAAAGCAAAAGTCATCCATAGACTAATGACCATATATACAGAACGACTCAGACAACTCTCCTCCACTCCTACCACGCCACATCCACCGCGCTGGCAGATATCCGCAGCTACAATGCCGTCGCTCCAGTGATGGAACTGGTGCCAACCTACACGGCAAAAATCACCCGCTTAAAGCAGCTCATGATGCAACAGAAGACACAGGTGGAAAAAATGAGAGCGAGAGCCGAGGATCTTAGAAGGGTTAAAAAGGGTAATGCGCAGATGTTGAAGAAGAGGTGGGAAGAAGAGAGGGAGAGGGATAAAAGCTTAGCTGCAAAGATGGTGGGGGCTGTTCATAATGATGCTGGGGGGGTGAAGACGGAGAGGGGTGAAGGGGAATTGAGCGGGCCTATAGTTCCTGATACTGGGGTAGTGGGCGGGGAGATGCAGAGGGGTGACGAGCCGTTGTCGTCGCAGAGTCGGCAACAGGAAGGGGTTCGACGGCCGGAAGCGCCGTTAGATACTCCGGGGACTAGCACACCACCTACGATGGTAATACCTACGAGGACGGTAGTGAAGAGGAAGAAGAAGGCACGTCAGGCTGAGATTGAATGAGGCCTAAGGCATTGAACTATGTAACCAGATTCTTTCGATGCTTCTATGTTCACGAATCAATCGTACGTTATGTATTGCGTACACGGTCTGTTGTATTTTAACAATATAAAATTTCTTACAATAAGCTTTAAGAGTATTGGGCGTATAGATGTTAAAGCCGCACATGAGGCTTGTTACGCTTGCTTTGTAAGAGTTACAGTTGATTTGTAAGAGCATTTGGACCTGCAGGGAATTCGCATAGACGGGAGAGTTCTGTCTATGAGACCAGGGTAGCGGCCAGAAAATCTCGCTAAACTCTTGCATCGTCTGAAGTTTTCAAAAAGACTTGTATATGTGGCTTTCGCGGAAATCTTTCAACTTTCCGGTTGCGTATATGCATAGAGCTTATTTATTTCGATGTCCCTCGTTATTAATATAACCTCTCATCTGAAATCATCCTAGGGGGGTGTTTTCTACGATTCCTAACGAAGATGGGGCCAAAATTCTTCCGTTTGCATCCAAAAGCACGAGATACCAAAGTTTTCCCTCATAGAAGCGAGCCAACTTGTGAACTTCGCTTCCTATAACTTTAGATCCTCCCCCTAGATTAGATTGAAAAGACACTGCCTCTAGTTTGATATTACTGGCGGTTTTATCAACCACGGCTGCTTCATAATCCAAGTCCCGAGCCTCGAATACAGGTTTCGTATTTTATACGTTTAGTTTTAAAAATGCTTCGGCTGGGGCTTTAATATCGTCGTATCTGTTACGTAATATAGAAAGCACATTACGCATGTCTAATGTAAGCGTACTATTTAGCATCTGTGAGGAGAAGTTGCACGCCGCCATGGACGAACCGCATCTAGGTTGGCTGGTTTCGGATATATCAGCAAAGACATGTCATCGACGCCTCCCGCATGCGCCCCCAAGGAACTCCCCGTGCTTCCCCTAGGTAGAGAAGTCCAAGGGACCGTGGAAGACGAGGTATATCAGGCCCCAAACTTTGGGGGAAAGAGAATTGATTCGCATTATATTCGAAAAATCGGTTGGCAAAAGTTCGCGAGGACATTTTAAACTCCCATTTCGTATTCCCTTCCGTTTTCAAACTAAACTTTTAGCTTGCCAATATATTTTTTAAACTTTCCCCAAGTGTAGATCGTACTAGTTCGCACATGTGTATTGTATCAAATACGGAGATGTTAGTCTAATTAGCCCGAAGCTTCCATGCATGGTATGTATTCCAGGCCAGGTATGTCATTAGACACATCAGTCCAGATTTGAGGCACTAAGGTTGCTTGGCAAGATATCTCACGACTCTAGTTAGACTTGATGTAAAGATATAAATATTTCCTAGTAGGGATTTGATGAAATCGCGCCTAAAAGAGCGCAGTTTAGCCATCTTGACATCAACATGGGCCATAAGTTTGGGGGTTTCACTAGAATATTATCCACAATATATAACGCAGGCATGGGAGCAAGGTTCTTTCGTAAACTTCAAAAAAAAAAAAAAAAAACTAAGACGGGCGAAAAAAAAAAGCTGTTAGATGCGGCATATCTTCTCATCGTAAAGGCTCTTCAAAGTTTATTTTAGCCGTTTTTGATTTTATATCGGACATTGTCGACAAGCAATGGCCTGATCACCCGCGCGGGGGTGGGCAGAGTCTCGAACTATCGAAAGCGGTACATGCCGCTGGTTAACGACACCTAAAGAAAATGCCGTCATTCTGCAGGAACAGCCTACGCCTTCACTTTTTATAACGGCAAAATTTAACAAAAAGAGGAGAATGCCGTTGGAAGCTTTATATATCAAGCGAAAAGAAGTCAAACTTTACTACGAAAATTAAAAGGCCGAAAAGGCCGAATATTAAATAAGAAATGGCGTGTTAGAAACGGTACTTCTGCAAACGTGTTTTGAAGCGACTCGAATTTCTGGCCTCGGAGAAAATGACGGGTATTCCTACCGGATACAAGATTGATACTTCCGAATCTGTACTTTGACGCTTGTTTGAATTATTTTGACATGTTCTGTCTATATCAAAACCGTAGCAAGATCGGCAAGGTGCTAATGCATGCGCATGGACATGATGCAATGAAATCTGACCTTGCTTTTCGCCTGGTCGCAGAGTTTAGATCGGAATTCGACCTTGCTTTCCTACCAAAAAAAAAAGATGATGAGTTGACTGGATTCTTTCTTACGATTCGCCCATGCCGCAAAAAGCGGACCTTGCTTGAGCCTTGCTTGAGAGGGGTAGTAGCCTCAGAGAATCGCATGCATCTGTGTACCCTTGCTGCAGGAAAGGGGTGGTATATATATATTGTGAGGACATATTTTTTTTCTCGCATGGAGCTCACGGTCGAAAACGAGGGTGACCATGTGTGGAGGGGTCCATGGTTCAAGGTTGAGACCAAAGAAAGAATATCCAACACAAAAAAGCTACAGGTGTTGAAAATTTTATGGTGAGCTCGATGGATATAGCGCAAGCGCTCACTGTCTTACCTCTCCTCGTAAGATCGGCCCACTTCTACATTTCCATTCTCGAAGGCTTTTTGGAAACCAAAAAAAAAAAGTATATCGGTAACGCTTAGCCGTCGGATAACTAAATACAAATCCATCTTACTTCCTTTCGCCTCCGAGTTTCTAGCTGTTCTCGTCCTTCTAGAAGGATTTCTTCGGATGTCGACATTCTGGTGGAGCGGGAACGGCTTTCCTTCCCCGTCCAATACTTCCCAGGAATAGCATCCCGCCGCCAAATAAGCGATTACTCGAATGACCTATTAGCACTTCCTCCCGAGAAAAGACATCATGAGCACGTAAACTAAGCGTCTTAGATCTCTCTAAGAGAATTTTGGCGCATGTTCATGTTGCAATGTTCTAAAGATAGCTATTTCATACTTCGTCTTCCTGGATTAGTTTATAATTCTAACAACTTATCTTTTATTTTTTGCGAAAGGCGACTCTGGCAACTTGTTGTAATACCACATTTAGGTCTTATTTATAACAATATATTTTTTATACATGTGGCTGCTGCATAAATTATTTCATACGGCATGAGATTGGAAAAAACTTGAAAAAGATGCGAATAGATTAATTACAAGATTATGCATCCCCAGCTGAGACGACACCTCTGCGGTGTCTTCTAACGAATAGGGAAATGACCCTCGCATAGAATTACCAGACGTAGAACCATAGACGAACAATGCATACCATATCGATATCGCGATGTCGGGCATTAATCGACTGCGCTCTCCATGAGATGGACTCGGGGAACCGGTACATGTTTTATTATTGGGTCTCACTATACTATAGAAGCTTACAGAAAAACACACACTCTTTACCCAATACGTGCTGTCGACGTGGTCAACCCATAAAATACGAGTGGGTGCGTAATTTTTCAATTTGCGAAGGTCTCGGAAATACTAAAGCTAATAATATTTTTGCGATAGTAGATTCCTTCGTTCTGTCCCATTTTATTTCTGTTTCACCGGACGAGTGTTTTACTGATGCGAGATATTACTTTATTTCATGGGTCTAAGACGATGCGTGTGGGGACCTGTCGATCCAGGGCATGGACATGGACAAGCTTTTAGTTACAATAGGCGGTCTTCTACCTTCCTATTCGTCTTGAAAATAGCCTTGCGATAGAAGTTGTCCTAATGTACGTAATATTCATGTAGAAAGTCAGCAGAGCAAAAAAGGAGCATTGGTCTACAGTTCACTAGGAGGCACAGGTTTGTTTGAAGGAGTTATGATAATGTTTATTGTCGCCGAGTTTCCGTTTATTCGGCTATCTTCTGAATCATACACATTTCCCGAGCATTCTCAAGGATGCTAAATGTCCGCTAGATGTCCTCCTAGTAAAAAAAAAAAAAAAAAAAAACCCAAGAAGAAGAAGAAGAAGGAGAAGGAAGAGTTTGTAGACTCAAAAACGCCTTGAACGCACATAAATGATAACCGAAGCCCAAGGTACTCTTGCAAGAAAAGAGGGGTAAAGGAACATCAAACTCCTTAGAAAACGCCCATAAAATCAAAGAGCTACATGATGAGTTTACAGAGGCGTTAACAAAGCAAAGCAAAAACAACTAAAACTAAAACCAAAGGCGTTATCCGTTGCACCCCGTTAGAAGCCCAGAAATAGGAAATGATAACCGGTAAGTGACATAGAAGTTGAGAGTGAGAGCTCAAAGGGCTTTTGAACGCCGGAAACCGTGAATAGGAAGAAAGAAGTGTGTAATTTTTTTTCTTCAATGGTGGGTGCCGTGGGTGCGAGACCACCTTGAAAGTATCCCAAATAGGCTACGAAGTCCGGAAGGTCATGCATTGTTTGTGCCTCACGGGCAACAAACCCTTCACACCGATGACAGCCGGGGGATTCGAAATGTGGGAGAAGAAATATATATGTTCCGAGAAGGCCATAAATTTTGTTCAAGGAAAAAGAAAAGGCTAATTGTACTTTTCTGTGTTTGAAGTTTTAGGTTGGGGTTGGGTATCGAGGAAATTGATGCGAAATCATTATTGAATTAACCAATTCTTCAAATTTTGGAAAGGAGAGGAATAGATCGTGCGCCGCAAGGCCGGGTATGTGGGCGGATCCGTAATATTGTACAGAGAAATATATGTTCATTGGCTGTTGGCCGTTAAGAGTCGTATAGATGATGTTGATAGGTGATGTAAATGGTTTGATATTATCGGAAGGTCGTAGAATCGTATACTCGTACGGAATGAGATGTCGTTAAGTCGTCACGTCGTGTTAAACGTGCTGGTAAATTTGTGTCGCTGGTCGTTGTCATTGGTAAGGGTCACTCGAACGGCTGATTAGGCCGGGAATGTTTCCCCTCCTGCTTTTCGACCACCCAAGTTTGCCAGTCATTTTTCTCCACGTCTCGTGAGACCTCCCTTTCGGACTGCTGGATTCGCAACTCGGAGGAGTATGCGGCGGTGTCATAGGTGAAACCAAACTTTCCGAGCTCTCTTCAATAATGCTGTCGCCACTGTTGCTACCACCCCACGAGTTTGGCGCAGGCTGTGCCGAATGTCGGTGCCACCCTAATGCAGGGCTGAAGGGGGAGGCTGCGGCCCGCGAGTGACCAGAACCGGAAGTTCCAGAAGAATATGAGGAAGCATAATCCAGAGCTGGAGGCGAACCCGAGCTTTGCCGCGACTTGTATAGAAGCCTTTCATCTAGGCTCCCTCTCATGTATGCGTTGTCGCTGTCCCAAGTTCCTGGGTACTGTGGTTTAAATTCAATACCAACGGAATTCAAAAACGGCATCAAGATAGATTCCTCCATGAGCTCGTGTATTATGTTGACAGCAGAGTCCAGAGAATCGGGGTGTGGGGGTAGAAACGCCGTTGGTAATCCCAGAAGTTCTTCCCGGATGCTGCCCGGAACATTAACCTCTCTCGGCCCATTAGGCTGAATATAGGCATCCATGAGCCTCTGCCACAGCATCTTGACATATTTGCAAGTTTCTTCCGATGGCGTTATTGGTGAGCCTCCAGGTGATGAAGTCATAGATTGGTAGTGTTTTCGGTATCTTTTAGCATCCATAGTAAATTCCAACGTTTCTAGGCAGTGATTCTGTGATAGATATGCTGTGAAAGCACTTAGAGTGTATGGTGGACTCGCTTTGTTCGCGAGGACCTCAGCGAGGGTCGGCCGCCGAGGGCAGTATGCGCCAGCAGCCATCGTTAAGCTCGCCGGCCTCGACTGGAATTCACTGGTGTTGGACGACATGTCGTCGTCCTCTTGGTCGGAATGATTCGGCGACACGTTGGGCGAGTTTTCGGAAGAAGATCGCGATCGAGAGAGGCGTAATGACGGGGGACGTCGGTAGTTCCGCGCAGACATACTGCCTTTGAAAACCATTTGCTAATCCGATTTCAAGCCGGACTGCACTAAAAAAAAAGGTGGGAAGAAAAAAAGTTGTAATGTGAAATCTCCAACTATCCCTATCGCATCGAAACGCTGTTGAGGCAGGCAAGAAGATGGGTCTAAAGCGTGAGAGCAGCCCAAATCCTTCCCTTTTCAATATGCGTCAACCCCACCCTAGACTCATGCAAAGTTATTTCAATACCGGATACGTCGTCGTATAACCCAAAATAACCAGTGGGAGGAGAAAAAGGCGTGTTCCTAGGCTTTCTAGAAATTCTGGAATCTGGTTAATATCAGGGATCAATCGCAAGCGCAACAAAGGAAGATTTTTGAGGGAGAGGTATTTTTTTTTCCAAGGGAGGAGAAAAGGAAAGAAAATGACAATAAAAGTATGGAAAGGGAAGAGGGTTTGTTCTTTAGTATCTATCGGCGGGGAGCAAGTAAACTTTTCAAGCAATTTGAGGTATATTGAGTCAAAGTTTGGACAAAAAGCTTATTGTGATTGTGGCTCTTGGTCACTTTGCAAGAATGGTGGAAAGAATGGCAGATGGGACTGGGAAAGGTGGTGTTTGGTGAGACAAACCCAAAGCTTCAGCATTAAACTCTCGCTGGAAAAATAACCCAAAGGAACCAACTCAACCGGCGATTCCCTGTCTTTTCTTCTTTTTGTCCTTTTATTATCGACAACGGGCTGGTATGTATTTGCGTAGGTCGGTTGTAAGCGATGTGATGGTGGTGATTAGATGTTGAGACAACCGAGCAGAATGCTACGCTGTCTTTCTCTTTGACGCTCGCTGCCTCTCTAGAGGTCAACCGGGCTCAATATGAGGGTTCTAAGGTTTGGAGGTCGAAGTGATGGAGCTCGCGGAAGATCGAATGGTGGTCGTACAAGTCCACAATAAACGGTTTGGTCAAAGAATCCACGTCGTGTGCGGTGTAACGGGGTATGATGCAGAAGATGTGGCAACCCGAGGGAGAAGCACCAGGTCACACAGGATATCGAGAGAGCAAGATCGGTGTTTTTGTTCGCGAAGGACAGAGTATGGCTATGCGGTAGTGGGAGAAGTGGTGGTAGTGGTAGAGTTGCGAGCAATATGACAGATTTTGGTTGGTGTTTTCACAGTCCGGTAAGTGTAGACGAGGTTTGACGTTCGTCCCTGAGATCAATTCACTTTTACAAAAAAAACAGACTCCCCTTCACAACAACACTTTTTTTTTCCCAGCGGGGTTTTCCCTTACTTCAGAGATCAATCAAGCACAACTTTGAATGGTATAAAAAGACAGAAGGCTTTATTGACTGGAGAAGGCAAGGAATGCGAAGATCGAAAGGAATGGGTTTTTGGCTCGACGATGCTGCCTCTTTCTGGTTATTTCTGTCGTTCGAGAATCCCATACCCTTGCAAAAGAACAACCTGCTTAGATCCAAACAGGGTGGAAATCCAACCTGGACTGGGAACTCGTGATGCGAAAATAAAGGGAATTCCTATTCTTGTCGATTGAATATGTCGACGATAAAGGAATTCAGACTGGCAGGCCGGCGGCGAATTTCTTCTGTCTACTAGGACGGCTGGCTGGGTAGGTAACTTCCAATTCGTACGGTAGTCGTTCGTTTCCTATTCTCTCTCTTCTCTTTCTCCCTCCTGTTTCGTTATGAACACAAGGACAGGTTGCACTTGTAGCAAAGTACTCGTAGCGTGACACTTCTTATGATAGGTATTGTCGAATCCGCCGTTTCTTCTCGGTTTCGAATGTCTGGGTAAGTCGAGCTGAAAGACCACCCGCAGGCTGAGGTCAGTGTATACCAAATATTAGGATATGCGGATTTCGCAACAACCAAGAAAGGCCCTTTTGAGGTGTGGGTACTGTAGAAGTATTATTAAGGCGCCTGGTCCACCAAAAGCACACCAGAGCACTCGAGATTGTTTAGCTCTCTTTTTTCCAAACACCCATATCACCTGTCAGTTGCTGGGATCTGTTGGGTGCAGCTGGGGGGGATTGAAGCAGCTAACATTGAAAAGCAAATAAATGGGCCAAGCACACCATCCTTTTCTTTCTTCCTTCCTTTCTTTTTCAATGAATTTTTTTTTAGGAAAAAGAAGGGTGAAAGGGTGGGAGCTAGCAACGAGTCGGTTTTAGCGCGAGAGCGACGGTGAAGGTCCACAACTGCAAGAAATGCTTTCTTCTTTTTCCTTTGGTCAGAGAACAGCATTGATTGGACCTTTCATTGATATCGATTTCTAATTATGCGTCCGGAGCTTGAGACCGCCATGGCTTTCTCAACATTGCAAGTTTTGAATTTTGGATCAAGGCCAAAGAACTCTGATCTAGTCTAACAGAATGAGGATATGATCTCTCTGTCCATTGCGCTGGGGTCTCAGAGGGTGTCCAAACTCGAGCTTCGATGTTTGCCGTGAAAGGGAACTGGCAGTTTTGTTGGACAGGTGGGGCCGCACATATGGGATCATGAGCGTTGTGTTGTCGGCACATATACATAGTTCGTACATGTACGAGTATGTAGATGTAAGTGCGGAATATGGTCTTTGCAGACGGACTCGGGGGGATCGGTGGCCCAAAAGTATGGGCATATCAAATCCGCTTTTTCTTTATGCATAACTGAACCAGAGCGGCCTTTTTCTCATGCAGAAAACCCTCAAGCCCTCATTTTGGAAAGTCCAATGGCTTCAACGGATTTGCCTGCTGCTATTTGTCGTCTACTTTTGTTCTTTTTGTTCTTTCAGTCAATCAGACCTTCCGGGCCTCGCATAAAGTAGAAACTTGCCGCTAAATGTGCACACACATGTGGCTCCATCTCGAAAGCAGCACCTTCAACCAACGACATCACACACACGCACAATGTGAGTCGAGTGGCCCATAATTTTTCTGCTTCCTGGGAACCACCCCTAGCCTTCTTCTTCCTTCTTTTCTTCTTTCCTAGAGGTTGTACTTCTGGAACTTTGGAATAAGAAGAGAGTGGTGTGCTTACCGGGAACACCCAACCCAGGATGTCCGGGTGGCAAAGAACCTAGTGGCCATTCTCGAAGAAGTGTTCTGGAAGACACCAACTTGTCCAAGTGCTGTCATCTGCTCGAAGGGATCCTGTATAATGCGATCATGATGACCAGATACACATCAACGATCCGCAGCTTGTCCCGTCCCTTGTCGGTGGTGGTTCCCACAGGGCTGTCGCCCATGGCGGACACATGCCGGGACTATCGATTTTCCTCTCGAAACCTTCCTCGGTGGATCGAAAGATAGCCTCTAATCTTTAAAGCTCCAAATCTACCCTCGCTAGGGTATTAATTCGTCACCTGGCTAAATATGCTTCGTGGATCCTCTCACAACAGGATCTGTCCACGGTCTCAGTGCACTGAAAAAGCACCCCACCATCTTCCCACTAAGATGTCTGGGATCAAGGGTCCTAGAGCTGCAGCTCAAGAAAAATGCATACTCTTGAGGCTTGCAGTATCTAACAAGGCCCATTGAATGGCCACTTTTTGGCGCTTGCAGCTCACAACATTCTTTCTTCTGCTTGGAACAAGGACCTCGACTAATCCTTGTTCGAAGCTAGCCTCGAGCTCGAACTTCACTTCACAGTCTCAGAGTTTTTTTGGTGCGGGTCCCCCCATCCGTACATAGGTATCATGGCTCCACTTTGATGCAGTTCTCGCTTTTTATCCCGGACAGCGGGCGACTCATGCTCCCATGTCCAACGAGCTTAAAACCGACCTTTTAAACTGTATTTGAGAAGCTGCCGGCGTTTTGTCAACACAATTGCAAATCCGCTGCACAGGCACGATACGTGGATGTAGCTTACTTTCTGGTGGCTGAACCAGGATCGCAGCTGCACGTGTGATAGGTTGGCGCATCCTGGTGGATGCGGATAACGAAGATCCCTTGGCACTTTCAAAATCTTCTTCCAAGGAAGCCCGAACGAGATTATATTGCGCTTCTATTATTGTTCTAGAAAACGCTGTTGCGCCAGATTCTGGTGACATAAGAAAAAAGGCGAAGACCTTCTTTTTGTTGGGCAGGTGAGCATTTCAGGAAATACCTATGCTCTTTGGGCATAGTCCAACACAAACAAATGAGACTTGCGTTGTTCACGGGCTTTTCGAAGACTTCAAAGGGGGCAAGGCATCAAAGCATGTAGTCTAGCTATGGTCTTAGCAAAGATTGTAACATCCGCCGCAGTATCCGTTCGTGTTTCGTATTTCACGCGTATGACTTTGTGGGCTTTGTTCGCTCGTATCTATATACGGACGAAGTCTCAAGCTGTGGATCCTCAGTATTCCAGCCAGTCTCAGCAAGTCTCGTGAGAAATTCGTCAAATGTGCCGTCAATCTGGCGCTTCGCATCAACTAAAGCCTGCAGAGCATCCGAGTCTGTAGCATTCTGGGGTCGCCTGTCGGATAGCAGCTTTGCCGATAAGAGGCCGTGCATCCAAGCCTTGAACTGACTAGTAGGAGTGCATTTGTTTTCGAGACAAATACATACGCGTATGTCTTGAAGTTTCGCTCCAAACCAAAGCATATACTCCTCCCCAGGGCAAGCTTTAGCGAGTTCTGCCAGAGCCGTTTTCTCCTTAGAAGTTGTTCTTGGGGCAATTATTGACGACAGTCGTGTTCCAATAACAGCCCGGCCGACAATCGATCCGTTATACCACCTTAGAACGCCATCTCGTTCGAATATGCGTTCCTGCCTCGCCACATCCTTTGGCGTCAGAATAACACCAGTTTCAGCAAACGTCGACATTACGAGGTTTGCGCGTTGCCGATTTAGGGTTACCATTGTCACTGCCTTTACAGCTCGGTAGTTTGTCCACAGGTGTATTGCTATCAGTGATAGCATCGTCACCCATGTCGCTGTTTTTGAAGTGACAGATGAGATGACCAAACTTCCCGCCTTGAGCCGGAGTGTTTTGTCAGCTTTGGCCTTACAATATCTAATCACCAAAAGGAAGCCCAAAAAATGATAATGAAAAAAAAGTAAAATGAAAAATGAAAAAAAGAACTCACCAGCATTCCCATCAAGCTGATAACCGTTTCTTGACTTGAGTCCTGTCCCAAATCAGCATTCCTACGGAGAGATCTCGTGCTGTAGATTAAGTGGAGGTTACCTTTGCGTTCAACTCGGCAACATTACCCCATTTTGCAAAATGCACACTCAACTGAGCTTTGGACCCTGTCCTCCCACCGACACACGCACACGAATAGGTGTAAGATGTTAGACCACGGAGGGACCGGATGACCTCTTTGGGTCGAGCCAGCTTGAAAACGAGGGAAGGTACCTACCTCCACCTGCAACGCCACACAGGGCTCTTAGCGTGCCAGCAGTACAAAGCAGCATCACTCTCATAACCTTTGGAAATACCGGAGACAAACAATCGACAATCAACGCCGAGTCGTTGAATATGTCAGCCGCGAATCGGAAGCGCTTGCATTCTGGCTCGAGAGAGCTGCCAAGCTTATGAGCGAATAGGATGGTCGCGACTCGTCCGATTGAGTTTTGTAGGATACTTAGCAAGATAGCGGCTGTGGTTGACGCATTGGAGTCCTCGAACCCAACGGCTAGATCGTCCCGTTTGTCACAGGAGAGACATAAAGTCAGCTAGACAATCTAAAGAATGAACCATATGATCTCCTTCTATCCTTCCCTTTTGAACGAGCCAGTTTTCTTTTTTTTTTTTTTTTTTTCCTTCTCATGCATGATGCATTTAGAGAACGCATAAACACACCTTGCAGCACAGCTCGTGAAGATAATAAACCAGCTATAGCACTGGAAAATGCTTGGAGAGAGTCCTGCATATTTGAAGAAATGTTTCAGCCCGCTTGACCGAGGCACTTGATGCTTCCTATCACCAATTCGGAAATTGACGACTCGTACTCACGTAGATTTGATATCTAGATGAGTATTGGGTTTTTAGCCAAGTAAAGCCCCAAGGCTGAGAGAAAACTTTGATTCTCCCTATAAGGCATGCTTACTCGAGATAATCGTCGGTTACGCTTTTTGGATATCCAGCTGGTAGAAAAATGTTTATCAGGTTCTTCATGTGGCTGATGGCCTGCGGCTGGAGCGACTTTGCAAGGGTTAACGTAGAATCTTTCAGCTGAATAGTCCAAAGGAGCTCAAATCCAAATCCAAATACATGAACAGATGTATCGTCCCACGGTGAGAAAGCCTGTGTACCTACGTTATTCAGAGCATGTTGAACCAGGGCAATATTGTCATTCTCCTGTCGATACTCAGCCGTGACCATGCCCGATTGGTCCCTCTCCACAATCGAGGTGAAGCCGCCCTTCTCGGAATGGCTGGACATGTTAGCTTCGAAGCTGTTGGTAGCAATAAGTCCCTAATAATGCTTGTTTTGTTGTCTGAAGCTTGTATTTCGTACTCACGCCAACTACGATGATGACATGTTGGACGTTTCGAGTTGGGTTCAACGTGGAGAGCGTTTCGGCCGAACAACGCATAAATTCCAACACCACTCCCACACTTTAGCATCAATTGGCGGCAGGCAGTCCAGCGGCATTTCAGAACAAATAATCGCAATCACAATACAGATATAACATTGTCCAACAAGTCCGTGAGCCGGCGATTAAATATAACAGGATGATAGTTTCCCGCGCAGATCTGTTCTAGGCCAATGTATTTACTACTGATGTCTTGATAGCCTATCAATTAATCACGAAGAATTGTTTCTAAGATCATGATTCTCACGGACGTTGAAGCATGAATCATGCCTCGAATCCCTAAACGTCGGAATTCGCTTAAGGTGATTTTTCAAGTTAAAGCTATCGCATCCGGTCATTTTCAACGGCTACGGCTATGATTGACGTCATAAAAGGATCCAGATGTTGTTTAGCCAGATACTCAAGGCCCTAAGATTTAGTCTTCGGGCTGATCATATTTTAACGAGACACCAATAATAGATAACCGGAATTATGATCTCGGAAGACGTTAAGACAATCTCGTCATTGGGCCAGAGGGGACCCCCCCGGATCTGTCGTAAGTCCTTCCCGATAACTCTCTCCACGATAAGTTAGAGAGCTATTTTCCCCGCATCGGGAGTAGCCCACCGGTCATCGCATTGCCGGGCCTTCTCCATCCTTGCTAGACGGTTTAGTATTAACACATTCCTCAAAGCCCCTTGAATTCGCTAACGGGTAGGCGAGATTGGCCAAGAAAAAACAGTGGACAAGCTTTGCCTTTCCCGAAGGTCGTCGTGGAGAGACATTTCTGGGTCTTGCATAACCGAACTGTCAACATTTAGCGAATTTGCCGATGAATCATGAGACCTGGATACCGTCTCTATCTCTAAATATACGGAAGCGGCGAAATAGCCTATTGAACTAGGACGGATCGAATAACGCTGGCGGCACACTCGATGAATCTCTTCTTAAGGGAAGGCGATTGATGTTCGAATTTGGGAAAAAGCTGATGTGGCCTACCTTAGATAGGCTTTAAGCTTGATTCCGATGAATCAAAAGAAGCCATGGTCAAGGCAGCAAATCTGGGACCAAATTGGTTGGTATTCGGGAAACCCATAGGCAAGACAAAGCGATACCCGCCTTTGCATTGTGCCTTTCTCAGTCCACCGTCGATGTCTTACCTCGGAATCGCCGTTCCGGATTACAAGATGATATGGAACTAAACATCTCCTGAACCGAGTCATTAGATGTTGGTTTGTTCAACAAAGCGGCGGCCTGATAGTGCTAGAAACTCTAACTCCACTAAATCTAACCAACTCGCTCTCGCATTTCCACCGGGACAGTCCCGCTTCCCCAGCCAGTTGGTTTCTAGGAATTTAATCCAACGAAGGGGGCAAAAATTAAATCAGAACATATATTAGCCTGATCCGGTAGACTGCGTAAATTCCAGTGACCTGAATTGGGAGTAGATGTCGTCATGAGATATCCTTCTTACCGGAATATACCGTCCTTTCAATGCTATTCTTTTTGAAAACAGTAACACGCAGTAGATTCATAGTCTTGGCGGAGATATTATACTGCCTTCTGAGCTTGGCAACAATAGCACTGCCTGGTGTCTTCGAGGTTAGTCTTGTAATAAACCCGTAATAAACCCCCTCCCGACACAAAGCTCCGAGATTAGCAGTCTTGGTATGTAGGCCTTGCAGCATTTAGCGGCTCGATTGCTGCCTGTGCACAGACTCAAATCAAAAATTAAAATAACAAAACCTGTTGAAATTTTGAACTAGTATATACAAAACTAAGTTGCTAAATCTTTACTACTTACTCTATACATTGGTTTTATACCTTATTACTTTCATTTATTGTGCGTTGCGGTACCTAAAACTGCCTTGCAATGTTTACAGCTTAGCTTTACCAGCCTGTTTCTCTTCCCTGAACATCGTTTCCGCCACAATCCTCCTCTGGATCTTTCCCGTCGCCGTTTTTGGCATATGCTTCGTAACAAAAATCTTCTTTGGGATCTTAAACTTGGCCAGCTTGTCCCCCAGGAACTTCTTGAGCTCCTCGGGCTCCACTTCTTTTCCTTCTTTGAATACAACAGCTGCGGCCGGTTCTTGTCCCATAAGTTCATCGTCCATGGCAAAACTAACGGCCTCCGCGACAGCCGGATGTGCCAACAGGGCGCTGTCGATTTCGATCGGTGAGATCTTCTCGCCGCCGCGGTTGATGAGTTCCTTGATCCTTCCCGTAATGATTACATAACCATCTTCATCCTTCTTACCCTGGTCTCCAGTCCTAAAATACCCGGTCTTGGTGAAACTACTCGCGTTAGCAGAGGGGTTGTTCAAGTAGCCCGAGGTCACGTTTTGGCCCTTGATACAGATCTCGCCCTCTTTGCCTTGGGCGACCTCGTCGTCATTGTCGTCCATGATTCTGATGTCAACACCTTGTCCAAGCCCCACGCTTCCTGGCTTTCTCTTGCCTGGCGGTAAGGGATTTGAGGTCATCTGATGAGAGGCCTCGGTCATAGCATATGCTTCGAGAACGGGGGCTCCGAATGTCTTTTCAATCTGGTGGAACGTTGCCGGAGCAAGTGGTGACGAACACGACCTGATAAATCTGATATACGGCAGCGGGCTTGGCGGTGGGGATTTTAGTAGAATAGAGTTCATAGACGGCACGGCAGTATACCAGTTCGCCTTGAATTTGATAAACTCCGGCCAGAACGCCTGCGCCGAGAACTTAGGAGGCACGACAACGGAGCCGCCGGAGTGTAAAGGTGCCAGGAAACCGGCCAGCAAGCCGTGGACGTGGAATAGCGGCATCACGAGGTAAGTCCTGTCCGCAGGGCTGAGTTGATAGGTAGCCTTGATGTTCCGCATCGTAGTCGTAAGGTTCTTATGTGTCAACGGAACGGCTTTCGGACGTCCCGTCGTGCCGCTGGTATGCAATACCAATGCTACGTCGTCTGGCTGCGCCATAGCTTTGAGAGCTGCGACGCCTAGCTTTCCCCGTTCCACGAGTTCGACCTTGACATTCCCATTGGCATCCACCCAGACTTCGGCGATCCCGGCATTGTATTTCCGGGCTGCCCGGACAACTTCGGAATTCTGAGAGACGGCGCCCTTTGGGACGACGAGGAGAGCGGATTTAATGTCGTCAATGTAGAATTCAAACTCGGCCTGTTTGTAGGCTGGGTTCAAGGGAGCAGCGATAGCGCGTTGATTGGTCGCCGCGAGGAAGGAGACGATGAATTCAAGGCTGTTGACGAGTGAGATGGAGACTGCAGAGCCAGTGGTGATACCGACGGAGGCGAGGAAGGACTGGAATGTGTCAATCTGCGCGCCTAACTGGGCATAGGAGTATTCTTTGGCGGTGGATGGGATGATGACAGCAGGTGCCGAGGGGGTTGGCGAGAGCGCGGTGGGAAGGGTCGACATTGCTGCCTTTGTGGATGTTTGTGCTCTCTCTATCTACAATACGTTTTATATGTGCTTTCTATATCAACAAAGAACGATAACACGGAGAACGGAGAACGGAGAGAAGGGAAGTCGAATGAATTGGCGGAGACGCCGGCCATTTTATTTGAGAATGGAAGAGGTTGAGAACCTTAGGAGGTCCAGCCAGCGGCTCCACTTTGATATGACGTGCTGCCGCTTTTCGGCCGGGTCTGAAAACAAGCTATTGCCGAAGCCATGCCAAGCTGGCATGCAATATCAAATCTCACAAAATATAAATACCTCCAAGATAAAATACATTATATGGAATATAGAAAAAACTGTGTACAATTCTACCACCTTCAATCATCATGAACTCCTTCCTGGACATGATTTATTAAAAATAAAAATAAAAAAACGTCGACGCCCAATGCTCCGTGAAAAACCAATGAAATTGAATCGGGTATCGATTATTGCGCCGTCATGTCACTGTGATTTCCTCCCTCTCCGCTTCCCAGCAGCAGGTTCTTGTATCCTCGATAATATAGCTGGGACGATCGTCCCTCTCTTCACCGTGCCGATACTCTTACCTTCCTCACCCGTCATCCAGGTCGGTATCTTCTCACCATCAAACACACCTTCCTCCACTAGGGTCCTGACGCCTGCAAATACGTGCGTGCCCTCGAGAACCACATCTATATTCGGCATCCAACTCTTCCCCTTCCACGGGAATTCTTCGTCTACGTTGGGTGAATCATCTTCGTGATCAATGCTTGCTTCTTTAGCGTTCGCTTTCCTCGGCCTGCCCCTCCCTTTCCCCTTCAAGTCTGTAACAACCTCCCCAGCTTTATTTCCGCTGGCCAGTTTCAACGGTCCAGGAAGCTCCTTCTCTCGAGGCCACACTTCTCTTAGCCTTACTTCCACCCTCTCCAACCCGCTCCGATCATCCGCAACCGCACTGTTTCCAAATCTCCCTTCTGCCACCTTCTTCCTCTTCCATCGCTCCTTTCCTTCTTCATCCGTTGGTATCTCGTCCTCACTATCCGCTTCCAAAGAGCGGCGTTTGTTCGTCTTTTGTTTCGGCCTAGTGGTTTCTAGCGGCGATCCATCTACTGCTAGTTCCCCTTCTGTAGCGTAAACGCTCCACCCACCGCCAGCGCCAATATCACCTCTTTCGTGGCCCTTGCGGGCAACAAGTGCTTCCAGCGTCTTTGCTGATAGAGATGCTGAAACAAGATCGTAACGCCGATGCTGGGAGGATAGTGCTATCGGCAGGGACTTTCGGCAAATATCGGCGAGGTTGGAGCGTTGAGGGGTGAAGAAAAGGTGTGGCGATGAATCAGGGATTGCGAGATAAAAGATCTGGTTGGCAGGTGGCGGGATATTAGGTAGAGGGAAAGGGTTGTGGAGTGAAAGCCGTACGAGCGTTAGAGGTAGAGTTGGGTGAGAGATGTAATAGGGGTGCTGTATAGGTAAAAGGTTAGTTTAGAGAATGGTTACTGGTGGATAAGAGAAACAGAGGCGTGGGGACTGACACATTGGACCATAGGGCCCATGATTTCTAGAAGCGATTTGCAAAACACGACTGGTTGAAATTTTGGTAGCTCTGGTGATATTGGCGTTAGTCGCCCACTCACTCAAGACGGTTATGATTGGATAACATACTATCTCCTACTGGCTTTTTTCCTTCCTCGAGAACTAGCTCGCAGGCTGTCCACTTAAGTGATGATGGGTGGTCTAGTACATCTGTTCGACAGCATTAGCTTGATTCATTCACCTTCGACCAATATGCAAGAGCGGAAAGTACACTGCATATCTAGTTGTGCGAATTGGTGCATTGTAAGGCCGTTTCTCTAGATCACTAGTCAGCTTATCCTTTCTCTAATTGTTTTGTCCCTAGCTTCGGACACAACTAACCCACTCTCTCTCGAATACCCTCTCTGCCATATCCTTCCTCGAATTCATCTGTCTATACGCTGCCTCAGCATCTTCGAGCGTCAGATCTCCCGGGTCATCTGCGTATTGTAGATCGTCGTCCGTGGGTGTCAGATTCGGTGCACATGAGGGTGTTTTCAGCCAGTCGAACACCAGCTTCTCGAGTGAGGGTTTGGAGAGACGGAGTAGGTATCGGGTTAGCTGTGATGACGGCGGGAACTTGTAGCGCGCGGAGAGCTGCGCAGGTTGCTTGGAGCGGGCCATGGTTAGTGGCAATTGGTTACCGGCGATTGCTGTTGATCGATGTGATAGAAACTAGAAAGAGTGAAATTCAAAGTTGACAAAGAGAAAGAAGAGGGATTGTGATTGTGGGGGACGCGACCAAAACAAGACCGTCACGCGAGTCACGTGGTGTCAAGTCACGCCCTTCGTCATCCAGACTCCGACCGGCTCTTCAAAATCTTTAGAAAAGTGTGAGATTTTTACATTTTCAGAACCGCCTCTCTCAGGACAGTTACTTCCAGCCATCAGAATTGAGATTACTACACAGCACAGCAAAGGATATGGCTTCAAAGTTATAAGCTTTTCTTCAACTCTCTAACTATGAGTTATTGTAGCTTGGCATCAACAATTGTTGTGATGGTCTGCAACACACAACACACTATTTGGGCCGAGGCAATGGGTACAAGCACCTCATCTTTCCTACGGCGGCCGAAGCTTCAGGATCTTAACTGCTCAGCTTAACTCCAAGATATAAATAGCCACCTTGGTCCCGCAGGTTTGCTCTTTTTGTTCTTTCTACGATCCACTTGCCAGCTCTCTCAAAATAAAATATTTAGAGTCCGGCGCTGCAATATATATCTGCGCTTGATCAATCACATCTCAGGTTCGGTTGATCTCGCAGTTTCGAGTCACAACTCGATATATATCATTATCATATATAGATCAAAATCCGGTTGATACCGATTGATGTTGAGGATGGCTGCACATCTCGTCCCCCTTCCTGAGATTGAGCGACTCAGCTCTCGAGTAATCCGCATCTTGGGCGGTAACCCCGGCAAGGTACGAGAGCTATGCGATCCGATTCCACCGATTCCCACCTTCCAGATCTGCTCATAAGAGCTAACATTTTTCATGGCATCTAGTTCACTCTCCAAGGTATAAAAAGCTCTTTTTCTCGCCGTTTAGTACCATAATTTATACCTATGGGCTACTATCAAATGATTATATTGACACTACTCCGGTACCTCTAGGCACAAACACCTATCTTCTAGGCACCGGCCCCCATCGCCTCCTCGTCGACGCCGGCGAGGGCAAGCCGGCTTGGAAGTCCTCTCTCTCTTCTGTCCTTGCTGCTGAATCTGCCACTGTTTCTACTGCCATAATAACACATTGGCATCCCGACCATGTTGGTGGTGTCTCGGATTTGCGCAGCTTATGTCCGGACGTAAAAGTTTACAAATATCTTCTCAGCCCTCACGATGAAGCAGCGAATAAATTTGGATATCGAGCGGCCGAAGAGGATGAACCGATTGACGACGAGCAGGAGATCCATGTAGAAGGCTCAACGGTAACAGCGTATTATACGCCGGGTCATGCGAACGATCACGTATGCTTGATGCTTAAGGAAGAAGAAGCATTATTTACTGGTGACAATGTACTCGGGCAGGTAAGTATATCTTGTTTCCATGATTTATTAGTGTTTCGAGATTCCAACGTTGAACAATTGATAATCGCAGGGTACCACCGTATTCGAAGATCTTTCCGCATATATATCTTCTCTCCAAAAGATGCTCTCTTTAAACCCGAAACAAGCATATCCAGCACACGGTCCTCTCATCGAAGACGCCAAAGCAAAGATTTCAGAATATATTACTCACAGACAGCAGCGCGAAAACCAGGTTATGGAAGTGCTAAAAGAACACGAAGAAGTCGCTATGACATCCATGGAAATTGTGAAAATTATTTACAAAGCTTACCCAGAGAATCTATACGAAGCAGCAGAAAGAGGCATACTACAAGTTCTGGGTAAACTGGTAAAAGACGGGAAGGTCGTCAAGGAAGACGGGAAATGGAAGCTGAAGCAGGGTCAAAGTGGTGCTGGGGGCAGTGAGCAGTCGCAAGGGTTGAGGAGAGCAGCGAGTGTGCTGTAGCCAATGGCATTACCACGAGAATGTATATTTGGAAATTCCATATACAAAATATTACATATACCATAAAATAACACGTAGTAAGATATCTAGGTATCTATGTAACATCTCGTGCTTAATCGATGATTCAATTCATGATGTTGGAGAGAGCAGCTCCGTGTTGCATTCGATGCCTATCACGTGATTTATCTAACAACACCTGCAAATTTTGAGCCTTCCTGCACACGAGCTTTTGACGACAACCACTTTTCACGAACTTCATTCTCTCAATCAATTGACGGCCGCGGCCCTGGAGCTCGACTGGACACTTTCAACCTCCTCAATTACTCAAAGATTCGGTGTTTGAGGTCTTGACTTGTTAATTGATACCACCAAGCAATGATCTCCACCGTGCGGTAGAACCCAAAGATATCTTCGACCTACTACACCCCACCACCACATACCTATATCCTACAACACACACAAAAAATGGACAAAGTAATCCGCCGTTCCGTTCTCGCCAAAGCACAGGCCGCCCGTCGCTACGCCCGCGAAGCCGAAGAAAAACTCGGCCGGAAACGTGCCGAACGCGCCTCATATGATGCCCAACTCCGTGATCACCACAGATACGTCGATAAGATACGGCACGAGCTCAAAGAAGATATCAAATTGGGACCGTTAGCACCTGTAAGGGGTATAAATGCGAAGGATAGGATTGCGAGAGACTTGCCGACGACGGATTCCTTACGTCTGCCGCCGGTAGTGGAGCCCAGGAAGTTTTTCAATGTAGCGGTGGGGGATAGGGTTGTCCTGCTTGCTGGGAAGGATAGGAATAAAGTTGGCATTGTGAAGGAGGTGGATCCCGATACGGATTCAGTGAGGATAGAGGGGCTGAATGTGGTGAGTGCTCATATACAGCTTCGAACAATAAGAACAAAATGCTGAAAAAAGGTTCGATGAAAGTACCCGGTTAGAACACCAGAATACTTTGAAGGTCTAGATGGCGGGGACAACCCAGGAACCGACCAGGAGATATCAATCCCATACACCGACGTTCGCCTCGTGTACCCCATTCCCGACCCCCAAACCGGCGTTCTCCGCGATGCAATTGTCAAAAAGATTCGAATAGCAGATATACGCAAAGATATCCATGGGAAAAAGACGTGGACACGTTACATAGCGTTTACGAATACCACAGTACCTTGGCCTAAACAGAAAGAGGAGGACCAAATTGATGAAGCATGCGATACCAGGCGAATGGATGCTGAGGAGCGGACATATGTACCTACCCTTCTAAAGCCGCCGATTCCAGATGGGGTCATAGATGAGCTACGCGGAAAATACAGCATATTCAGAGACAGACACGACCGAGAGTATATAGAACGTAAGATGAGAGAAGATGAGGAGAAGAAAGGCTCTAAGGCAGCGGTGGTAACGCCGTTGATGGAAATTAATAGAAAGATTAGACGGGAGAAGATAGAAAGAGGTAAACAACAGAAGTTGACGGTGGATATACTGGAGCAGATTGGCAGAGCGATGGCGCAGAGTGGATCGCCCTACTTGAAGGAGAGATCAAAACGGTCGAAGATCCTGGACGAAATTACAAAGCAGGGAGGAGCCGGTGGGTTTGGTGTACAGACGCCGCCTCTGACAGCGGCACCACCGCTACCGAGTTGAGGTTAGAGGCCGGTGATGTTTTTTGTATATATACGTGTAAAGTTGCTGGAATAATGTACATAATATTATTTTGGGTATCATGAATTGCATATGCTCGAATTTCAACACTGAAACTGCATACTAAACCAAGAATCCGAGGTGTTCTGCTCCTGGATACCTTTCCACCAGCTGCGGCCACTGAACTAGAAATCTGTGCGCTAATGGGAGGAGCAGCCTGCCGGACAGCGACAAGGTTGTAACTCTAGCAAACGATTCGACATAAATAATCCGAGTGGTAGATTTACCAAAAAACTACCAATTATCAGCGCTTTACGTCATTTCTTTTTAAAAGACCTTGCAGGGCATACCTTAAAGATATAGCAGGCAAGCACCATCATCACTGCCGTAGCTGGTCCGTTACACACCACGACATCTGGAAACTCCACCCCCTTCCACGCAGCCCTCATATCTTTCGCCATACCATCGATATCCCCACCTCTCAGCACATCCATACAACTCGCCAAACACACCAAGCAGCTCCACGGCGTCGTGATCCACGATTGTTTCACCCTTCTTGCCCGCGGAATCTCGAGTAACCTATACCCCAACCTCGCATTACTCTTTTTCGTAAACCTTCCCACGAGAGACTCTTCGAACACTTGCGCTTTTCGGGCGGAATGGTTATCCCCACTGCTAAACACGTATGATCGATGGGTGACGGCGTCGGGCGAGATATCATTGATCATGGCGAACATTTCGGTCGTATGGCCTCCGGAGCCGAGGATGAACAGGACGTGAGATTTGGCTGGGGTGGTAATTTCGACTATGCGTGAGGATTGATTGATTACGGTTTGCGGGATGGCATTTTGTCGGTTTGGGAGGATGCTTAGAATCCGGAGCTGGAGGCTGTTAGCTTAGCGGAATGGCAGACAGGAGAGAACTGAGCTTACAGAAACAAAAAGTAGGATGATAAGAATGGCCAGAGCCATGGCGAGGAGGAACCTGATCATTGTTGCGAGGGTGGCCGCTACGCAGCGGGCTCGTTGGTTCCGCTGGAGAACGTTGACATGAGATCAACATTAGACGTTGACGTCAAAGTTGAAACTGAAGGTGCGTTGTCCCCTGGAGGCTCAGGGGATGGCTCCCGGACATCTTCCCCGAGATCAAGCTGTCACCGGGAAGCTAGCCGACGTATCTTGTCAAAGCTCAACCTCAGCTCTTTAAACACACCAAAAGCAAAGCTTAGAAGGGGCTTTATATCCCAGATATATCTACATAGAACTGTAGGGCCATTGTTACATCTTTTCCAGGGGTAGCTCTTTTCACTGACAGAGGCACTGAGCGATTCTAGATCGCATTTTGGCAGATACTACAGCAAACCTCAAGCACGCTGCGAGTCAACTTAAACCATTGAGTCATACCGCAAGACTAAAAGTTTTCTTGCATGCACTCAGATCTCACAAAGATTTCAAGCTTGCCTATTGATAAATAACCAGTTAGCTCTATAAATACCAGCTCATTGAGCAAGCTAGAAGGCTAATGGTTCTAATTCCTGCATATTTGAGATCATCGGTGCGAAAGTCTTCGGGTTCTGCATACAGATACACTGCTATATTCAAATCCCAACAGCGCTTTATAAACCATACTTCACAGCAACTGTTCTATAGAGCAAGACGTACATTCGAACTAAGCGGAAGCTCTCCAAGGTTATATCCAGCAAGTTTTAGATATCAAGCTACTGTCCACCCTCAGTCATCATCTATCTCAACCATCTCCCCTCTTCATAAAAAATACTCCTCAGCTTTTACTAAATCAATTCCAGCTATGGTGGGAGAAGAAGCGCAAACAGCTACACCCTTATCATCTGATAAAAAGTTCTCGGACACCATGGCTTCGTTATCAGTTACCGAAGCAGCCAGCTCCTTAGGTGAAGCTTCTTTAGATAAAGGAAAGGAAACCGAGACTCGCTACGAACCAAGATATATCGACGTAAGATGCAGAAACATCCACGCCCTTTACTTCAGTTTAGTTCCCATATAACTAATTTATATGTTCGCACTTTATTAACAAGAGTTTAACTCACACTCAAATAGGTTGGCATCAACTTGACCGACATGACATACCAAGGCTTCTATCATGGCCGAAAGGTCCACGAAGCAGACTTGAAAAATGTAATCCAGCGCGGGCAAGCTATTGGGTGTCAAATGCTTATGGTTACGGGCTCTGACTACAAACACTCGCTGGAGGCCGTTGAGCTAGCTAAGAAGTATCGTACGTAGATATTCATCCTTACTCTTCAAATGTGCACACAGCATATTAAAAACCCTCATCTTGATAAATTGTAGCCGGCCACATCTTTGCTACAGTTGGCGTACACCCCTGCTGTGCCTCTGCACTACTGGCATCCGGCGGTGGAGTTCCAAAAATTCGGTCCGCTCTGAAGCCCGTCGAGGAACTTGCACTTGAAGGTAAAGCTCAAGGCACAGTCACCGCTTTCGGTGAAATCGGACTGGACTATGACCGTTTTTTCCTTTCGGATCAAGATTCCCAGCTCAGAGTGTTCGAGGAACAACTCCGCATGGCGGAACGAGTCGATCTACCACTGTTCCTGCACTCCCGTGCCGCGGAAGAAGACTTCAACCGTCTGCTTTTCGCGGCAAATTTACCTAGAAAGGGACTGGTACATTCTTTCACCGGAACACTGGAAGAGATGAAGATATTGGTGGATGCTGGCTACGATATCGGAATCAACGGGTGCAGTCTTAAAACCGAAGATAACCTCGCCGTCGTAAAGGAGATACCCTTGGAGAGATTGCAGATAGAAACTGATGGACCGTGGTGTGAGATTAGAGGAACCCATGCGAGTGCAAAGTATTTGAAAACTATGCCGGCTTATTTGGCAGAGGGTGTACCGAAAGATGTGAAGAAGGAGAAATTCCAACTGGGCATGAGAGTCAAGGGAAGGAACGAGCCATGTGCGATTGCCGGGGTAGCTTGGGTTATCTCTCAGGTCAAGGGGTGCTCTTTCGAGGAAGTTTGTGAAAGGTAGGTCATTTATCTCTTTAATAGATCTTGGGTTTATTTTGAACTATATGCTAATAAAACCCCATTTTTGTCATAGGTCCTGGGCGAATTCGATGCATATGTTTAGATTTGACGAAGCTGCTGCTCTACAGGAAAAATGGAGAAAAGAAAACAACACCGATCTTGGAAAACAAGAAGAGGAGGTTTGATTGACGGTTGTACTCTGGAACTGCGTCAGAAATTATTCGAAATTCGTCCTTTTTGCTTACTGTTACAGTGTATGAAACTCGGATTGAGTACCCTATTTGTAGGTTAACATGCGTTTAGAGTGTTATAACTTGTATCAGGTAGCACATTAGAGCAGTCATATAATTATAAAAGCGGTGCACTGAGTCTCAAGACTAACCCTTCGATCATACCGGGAGAGATTCGACCTACCATCACCGACATCCTACGGGATGCAATATAATCTAACATCTCGAAGAACCATGAAAACCATCTACACTAGGGCCTTTACTATGATGGAACGCAAAAGCATATTTAACTTGGTTGGTTCTTTTATTAAACTTCCACAAAAAGCTAAGATAAGATCAGAAATATAATGTAGGATATTATACACAACCCGAATGTAGCAAGCAAAAAATGAAGCGGGAATCTCAGAAAGTGGCGGAAATCATGATACATAGACATTAACAGTCGAAATGTAAAAAGAAAAAAAGAAAAAAAGGAAGAAGAAAAAAAGAAGAAAATGGGAAATGAGAAATAGCGGGATTGCTGAGAACTGGAAAGTTCGACAGTAAAAAAAGGAAGAAAAAAAATTATATCACGAGAATATATATAAAAGGAGTTAAACAAAAGCAAGGAATTTTCGTCCAATGCAACGTTCTTAATATGATAAATAAAAGATATATCGAAATATTGACATATGAAAAAGTAAAAAATAAAAAACGAGTAAAACACCCAACACCGGATGATGACATGACGGGGGCCATAAGCTTTTGTTGTTTTCTTTCGTTGGTGTCGCTATATATGAACAGTGTAAAAGGAGGAGCGCTGTAAGAAGGTACCGAAATAGCAATAACATCATGAGCGAGGGAAGTAAATAGCGGTGCTTTCCCTGAAAAGATTTGGTCCCTGGACCCCTTCGGATATCATTGGTATAAACAGATCTAAGAAAAATATAAGTTTGGTGAGAGGTTTCGAAACTTCGGCTCGAGAGGTCGCTGAGAGGAAGTAGCTGGCGCGAGAAAAAAGAAAAAAAAAAGATCCATTGAAATGCAGGTCAATATTTGCCCGAACAAGCAATAAATAAATGCTTGAGACAAAGCGAAATGAATCAAAGGTCGTAAAGTCGTTATATATTGCAAAATTGACAAGGAAGAAGCGATGGTGATTCGGGGAAATGTGAGGTATCTGTATATCGGTCGTTATTGTTTGAAATATTCCAAATGTTTCCCACCCACCCGCCAAATATTATTCGGGAAATTCGTATTTCAAAGCGTCGTTACAACCTTCGATACATAATTATTGATTCACCACAGGTTTATTTGCTAACGCTGATGTACAGCAGAAGGGCTATTCAGTCCATCATATCGGACATCATGCCGCCATGGATCACTGGGTCAGGGTGTTGTTCATGTTCGGGAACTTCCCTCTTGCAAGCATTTTCGAGTACGTTGGCCCATTTGCCGCTCGTACCGGCATGCGTATGCTTGAGGTGCTGTCGGAAGTGGTCCGCTCGGAAGAACTTCTTGTTCTGGTTGCACTCTCCAAACTTGTGGACCTCGCTGAGATGGTCATGCCGTACTTGCCAGTCCGGAGGATTGGCGAATTCTTCTCCGCAGTATCCACATATATCCACATAATTATGCTTGGTAGTAGAAGGGTGGAAGGCTGCTTCCGGAGTGCTCGCAATGGCGGAGCAGCACCATGAATGTTTTCGCAAATGGAGCGAGTTCTGATGCCTTTCGGCTTCGTTCTTATTCTTGAAACGATGGGTGCAGTATTTGCAACCATATTGTTTCTCCATCTCGTGCATCCTATAAAAGTTAGCCATTCTGTAATAAAGGGTTTAATTGGGGTAGATAATCAACTGGGAGCATACTTGAGATCTAGTTGGTTGTCAAACTTCTTCGGCTTTTTAGGGCAGCATTCACACATCAAAACTCCGAGTAGCTTTGGTGCTGAGTGGTGCTTTGGTCCAACGGCGGCTTCGCTTGCTTGTTGTCGTTCGACTGCTTCCGAAATAGTCCGCTGATGGCCACGTGAATAAGAGTTTGGAGATTTAGGTGGATCTACATTTCCGTTACCGTTGTACGGAACTCTGGATGATGAACTGTATTTCATCATTAGTCGAGTTGCAGGGGATGATCGAGAGAATTGAGTGGGTTTAGCTTACCTAATGCTAGTTCTTGCAGGACCGCTCTGACTTGTGAAATTGAGCCCTCCGCTCATAGTAACTCGGGTTAAATCAGGAGACGTATCATTGCCGTAGAAGCGGTTCCGCGATTCTACAGGGGTCGAAGAGAGTCTATCTTCGCGTGGAGAGTATGGACCAGATCGGAATTTGGCGTATCTTGGTACAGGGCTTGGATGAGATACGGGAGATTTGCGGTATTCAAATTGTGGACCTCCGTTGCGTGGTGGGGCATCCTCCATTGAGATATCATCATCGCCATAACCTCGTCCCTCTGGACTTAAACGATCACCTTTTGCACGATCTGGTGCTGACATGTAGGTGCCGGATAAGCTCAAGCTATTGTTCCTTCTCTCTTTGTCATACGCTTCAGCCAGCATTGAGGATCCAGGGCGATTCGATCCAGGGCTTCGGTCACCTCGGTCGCCTATTGAAGGAAACCCAGAACGAGATCCAGCTTCAAAGGGACTAGATGTCGAATTTGGCCACTGTGAAGAGGGCTCGGGAACTGCAGGGGATGATGGGAATGAATTTGTGATATCTGAAACGCCAGGCAGCTTGGGTGAACGATCCTTTGTGAAACTTGGAGCAAGACTGGATTGTGAGCTGATGGATTCGTTCCTTTCCTCAGAGCGATGGATCAACGGGGCAGGATGGCCCCAGTGTGCGGAGCCCGGCCCAGTTGAAGCAACGGAGGTCACTGGGGAATTCAATTTTTGTACAAGACCCTTGTCATAAGCATCAAATGTCTTCCTCATCGCCTCGCTTAGCGAGCTCTTTAGACTACTAATCAAGAGGTCAGAATAATGTTTTTATAGCAACGCAGTCGCAAGAGAGAAAAAAAAGAAAGGTTCACTAACTCGTTTGTAGACGCCACACTTGCGCCAGGCATGGATCTGAACTCTTCCACGCGGCCTCGCCTCCAGAAGGTGCCCTGCGACTCGCCATTCGACTGATACGCTGGATTTGCATGAGCCGGGAGCGAATAATCAGACGGTGTGCTATCTACTTGCATAGCATCAAATGCATGCATACGCTCCCGTAGACTCGAGATGCCACCTTTGCCGCGATCCTGTGGGGTCTCGCTAGGATATTGTTCGGACGGTAGGGAGGGGAGTCGGTGTCTGTAGTCACCAAATATAGATGCAGGTGCCTCCATAGACGGGATTCCGGGTGCTCCGCCATCGTGGGCATTAGGTATAGCTCTAGGTAGGGTTCGCGAACGACTTTCACCCCCAAATGGTGGCTGATAGTGGTCCTGTACTCGAATGTCGGGAACACCCATCGGCTGGGGCGACACCATCCTGTGTTGGATATTCATCTTCGGAGAACTCGCGCAAAAGAACGAGATAAGTAGGTTATATATGGAAAGTGGGGACGAGAATAGCGATGATCGCCAGTCTCGTTATCGGTGTATGGAACCAGGAGCCGTGTTTATGCGAAGTCGGTACCACTCAAAGACTAGAAGATGAATATTATTATTAGCGTACGTCAGCGGGTTGAAATGGATTGAAAATGCGAATTCACTAACGGTGGGGGGTACTATATAGGCCAGTTGCCGTGGTCTATAAGAGTATTTGTGTACGTGTGTCTGTCGAGCGTGATGCTCCTGTTCATGATGAGGTCAGACCCGGATAGAACAAAACAATGGACGACAGCCGCGATGCGCGATGTGCAGTGATGATGTGTTGGGGTGTGTTGTGATCAGCATGCTAAGGGACGACAAGGCAACGAGAAGGAAAAAGCCATGATGAAGCAAGCTAAGGAGGACAAGAAGAAGAAGCTCGAAGCTAGAGAAAGAGGAGGACGAGGGAAACAAGACGCTAAAAAGGGCCGTCACTCAGCTTCAGCCCTACGATAAGGCGTAAGGCTCGGAGATTGTGGAATGAAGAGGAGGAGGCAAACAAGCTAGTCAAGCTAACTGACTAGTCAGTTCGAAGGATCATTGTTAATGTTACTTACGGGATTCCCTTTTGGACTTCTAGGACTTTGGCTTCCCGCTGCTCTCAGCCTAGCCGTATAATTTATCTTGAATTCGTCCGGCCAGCCAGCCTACTCTAGGCAATAGTTTCCCTCCCGTTCGGATTCCCCCCCCCAAAAAAAAAAAAACTCGAGTCAAGGCTCTCGCACTCGCACTCGCACTCGCACTCGGGACCCTAAAACCTAGTACCCAGTAGCGCACCTCAGATCGGCTGGTGTGCTGACCAAAGTACAAAAAGTAATCAAAAAGCTGCGAAACTAAGTGATCTGGTAGTTACTGTGACTCCCAGAAATGGAACAATCTTCCCGGCGTCCGAGCTAGCCAGCCAGGGAAGAGAGGAATATTTGCTGTTGCGTCAACCAAGAATGCCTGTTTGGTCCTTCTGCATCTGTCGCTTCTGGTCCCACGGAGCGGAGAACAAAACGGAAGTCGAGTTAGACGAAAAAGAAACGTTTTATATCAACAAAAAGTGCCTTTTCGGAAGGGCTGAATAATGAGGGTCGTTTCGCTGGCAGGATGCACGTAATATTTGGGAGGCCGACGGCAGGTAACGAATTCGAAGACCGAGAAATCTAGTTGTGGAATGGATATCCTTGGTCGATAAGAAGGGAAGCTGCCAAATTAGAGGTACAAGTGTCAGGAACGTCCGAGCAGTATCTGAAATGTCGCTAATTGTGGGTATCGAAAGCGCTTTGAAACGGATGTTGAGCCAGAAAAATATACAGATTGAACGTATGGATATAGAGGCGGGATGATCGAGATTGCGCGATATCCAGACAGATGAGGCCGTATTACTGTGTTTTTTTAAAAAAGAATATACAAAATTAAAAAATTAAAAAAATTAAAACCCGCGAATCTTTTGCGCCCTGTATGCTAATGTCAAGTTAAAAAAGATAGAAATAGCACAGGCAATCTAATGCTGCGCAACGAAGAATAATAAGACTTGGTGAGAGAGAATGCGTGAGCTCGTGTGCTGGAGTTGAGTCGGGTCGAGTAGGGAGTTGAAAGGGAGTGTTGTTGATCTGTCGTGCGATGTTCTGGTGGAGTCGAGCTGAAAAAAAAGGCTGTGGTAGCAGCAAAGAACTTTTGGAGAAACTCGGCAACTTCAGGCGCTGGGAAGGAGGGCGGGTGAAAGAGAGCCGGTGAGAGACAAAAAAAAAAAAACACGAGCAACGAGCAAGGCCAGACTAAGCTCTTTGGGTAATTTGGGACCGCGAGCACAAAAGCGTCGTCTGTCGGATTACTACCTCAGTCAACAGTCGAATGTACATACGAGGGCCGGGAGTTTTGAGGCGTAGATATTTTTTTCTTTCTCTCTAGTAGTCGCTTATAGTCAGAATCGAAGGATTAGCTGAGCGGGTTCGAGTTCGAGTTCTGAACATATGTAGGGCAAGAAGAAGAGGAAGAAGGAGAGGCTAAGCAATTAGCTAGCAGAACAGAATTGGACAAGCCAAGCAGGGTCATGTCATAGCAATAAATGTAAATGCTGCCATGCCATGCTCCTGCTGCTGCTGCAGGCCAAACGAGGACGGACAGCCAGGCTGAGAGATACTTAGATCCCTAGCCCGGTCGGTCGCCCAAGTCGACTGACCGAGCTTAACAAGTAACGTCGTCCATGCTAATTGCGGAATGTAAAACGGAGTAGCAGCAGGCCTTGTGCAGGGGAAGCAGCCGGACAAGCGAGAGCACAGCGAGAGTGGTCAATAGCAGCTTTTCGCTATTGCGTGGGTGAATTAATAGCACTTCGGCGATAAAATTTCGCAAACCATCCCCGGTGAGCGGGAATAAGAATGCAAATTTTTTACTTGAGATATGCTTTTTCCGTTAGGAAGACACAGAGAGACGGCTCTCAGGTGACATCAAATCGCAGGAGGGGAAAGTTGAAAATAACAGGGCGAGACAGCATAAACCCACAGGGTGCGTTCAAACCAAGAGCTTCTATAGAAGAAAGAAATATCGAAAGGATGATGGTACCTCTAATGCAAGGTAGTTTGGTAGTTTGCGATCACTAATGTATAACAGCTGTACGATTATAAGAATGGCAGGAGGATAAATGTGCAGTGCAGCTAAGAAGCTAAGAGGGATATATTTTTTTTCTTGGTGATTTCATACTCGAGAGTTTGCTTCCAATTGCTCCTACCTGTAATACGCGACGTATCGACCCTTTCGAGAGGACGAAGGACAGGGCAAGCAGGGTATTGATATCAAGCCCCGTCTAAAAGGCAACGATATCCGAATCCCTCGAACTCGTTTTTCAATATTTTGGGGATTTTCCATTTGTCTCTTTATTTCCCTTAAGGGTGGAAGAGAGGGAAATAAGAAAACCCGAACGCATATGCAGAAGCTGACTGAGGATGCGAAGGGTACTTTTATTATGCCTTACGTGCTGCCCTCTATCTGCCCTTGTGCATCAAAGAAAGAAGAAAGGGTGGGATGCAAAAAAATAAATCCCTTTTTCTTCTTTCTTTTCTTCTTTTTCTTCTTATTTTATTTTTCTTCCATGCGCTGCTAGCTCCACTAAGCCATGCGATGGTCCTGGAATGGCATAACCATCGACCAGAACGTGGAGAAACATTCTTCTCTTGGAAGGGAAAGAAAGAAAAAAAAAAGGAAGCTGTGTATATCGTGATATGTTTTGAAAGGCTCGAAAAACGAAAAGATAATATAAGCTTACCAATGAGCATCCAGGTCAAAGGCACGTATCTGAATCGAATCTTCGGATCTATCACAGCCACTTTAGTTTACTCGATCGTTGAAGGGTCGACCGGTGAGAATCTTGCACTGATGTCGAGCGAGATGATGCCACTGGTTTGACGTTAAGATTGTCGGGTTCGGATGTGCTCCTAGGGCTGGGCTCGTGTTTTTGGCGGGTGGGTGGGCAGGCAGCCCATTTAAAAAGGGAAGGGAACGGGATAGCTCCCAATAAGTTAACCTACTCCCTATGATGTCGAACAGCGGGAACCATCGATTGACTAGTCCGGTGGGTGATAGGGCAGGGGTCCAGGCACTGAGGTACCTTCGAGATACAAAAGTAGTCTGTATAATGTGTGCCCACGCCAGGCGGATGGATTGATAATAACATCCTCCCCCATCAACAACTGAGGGGATGAAGTTATGTATTGAACCGGTGCTGGTATCCCGGTCCTGTGAGTTCCATGAATCCAGCGAATGAATGAAATACAGGCATACGATGTATCCTAAAAATCATCAATCAACGGGTAAGAAACTTGGCCTCAGAAGCATCTCAGGTGCGAAAACCTGTTCTCCGGCCCACGGCCATACTGTCCACGACCTGGAGTGTTCAGCGGAGCCTGCATTAAACTGGCTGCGAGCGCGCGAGTTCTCTGCTCACCGCAGAGCAGAACTCATCGAACGGTGCCCAGCGATCAACCTTCTTTGACAGAGACCAAACTTTCTTTTCTTCTTGTTTTTTTTATTTGTTTTTTTTTTAAACATTTCTCCACCAAGTGGGGAAGAAGCGAGACCTGTTGAACAGGGCAGAAGAAATAGGGATATGCACCCTATTGTGCTAAGGGTTTAAGGTAGGTTTTAGTTCGGAGCGTCAGCCTCGCTGAGGAAAGAACACAATCGTGTGCTACCCAATCAAGTCGAGAGACTAATCCTTGCAGCCATGGGTCTGTTCATCCCCACCAGGCTGGACCGCACCGCGAGGGAGGAGGCGGATTCCCAAATTGAGGGTTTTGACTGGCTACCTGCACTATTTCTTGCGCACAACCGCTTGAACATCTGCACATCAAGAGCCAAGAAAGGGTATGAGTGCCGATTTACTGTCTGTATCAGCTGTTGTATATGGCAAAGATATCACTGTATCGTCACCAATTCAGCTTTCTACTATTATTTCTGATATCGAGAAAATTTCAAATATCCTAGAATGTATCTACAGTGATATACTAGACTAAACGTAACTCTCATGGACCCATTCTCGGGGTTTCGTCTGGGGTCCTAGAACCCGAATCTCGATAAGCAATCCACATCGCCAAGAACTTGGAGGTGGGTTTCTTGGTCATGGGATAAATTGGATTGGAAACTACGAGGTATAGAGCTGCTAATATGTACCCGACAGTACGAAAGACGGCATATTCCAGCCTGGCCTTCTTTTTTAATCTTTACGCTTGACCGGGGGATAAAAAGAGTCGGGAACCGTGGCCGGAGCCTTGGAGAAGTCCAGCACAGCCATCGATCGAGAGTTTCAATAATACTCCAATGATATCCGATGTGCGTGCGAACTGCGATGGCATCCTTATAAGGACAGCCGATTTCATCGTGTAAAGTGAACATGCGACCTCTGCTTGGACCTTTTCTATTTGCTTAACCCCGCTGGTTGAAGAGCTAAGCCAGGGTTCGCAAAGGAGAAAACAAAAGAGTTTGCTGACCATGTCCATGCGCGAATATGTAAGCCTCACACGCCTTCCATCCCTCAGCCTTTCGCAGTCGGGACTATTACCTTGGCTAGGAAACGGCGAGACGAAAATTTTTTCTTCGTGTCGTAGCCTTGAAGTGCGCATGTATTATTGCCTAACCGATCCCCCAAACAATCATCGAAGTCAAATGAGAAATCGCTGTCGGCATTCGGTTAAATCCTGGAACATGCATTTCGAAGCGCCTTTTTTCAAGAAGGAAAAAAACATGGCAGAAGCCTCTTAAGACTGGTTCGTTTTTGCACAATTGTACCCTTTGGGGATCATAGGGTTCAGCTCTCTATTTTTAGCACCGATTGGTCAAAGAGTCGAAGCCGTGGAGAGTCGCCAAGATATCAATGATTGACACGGGATCACGGAACAGAGGTTGAAGACGAGATGGCAAACAGGATTTCTTGCTCTTCGCCTTGTGAAACATGGGCAGCGGGGACGTGAATGACAACCAAGTGGCCAAACGAAGCTGTACGCCCCATTGGGCTGAAAACCTGTTGCCATGTTGTGTAGGGCAGAAATAAGAGTTTTTGGGCTTGAGCCGAGAGGACCTACCTTCGCTGACCATGGAAGGTCCTTGCAAGCGCTCCCCACAACGAGCCAACCAAGATTGGCCGTTCTTAAACCCTTTTGACGTGGGTACAAAGTATCTGTGCAACAGAGAAAGAATGTGCCACAACATTATCCTTCTTCGATTATCTTGTCGCGAATGTACAAAGCAGGTTTTTCTTGTTATCTTCGATGCAAAAAGGAAGGAAATGTGATACTTTCTCTATTTGCAGGAAGCCCAGGGTGCAATGGTTACAAGGGAACAAACCTGTGGTATTTTTGTGCGACTAATGATGCCTCCAACAACCGTTTTCCAGGGGAGGTTGGTTTCAATCGTGAAGATGCAAGATTACTACTATTTTAGTCATTATTAACCGAAATTGTAATTGATGACCATATTTGCACAATTAATTTCTCCGCTGACATCTGAAATCGAAGACCAGAGTTCTTTAATCTTGAAATCAACGATTATACGAGCTGATATAACAAAAGATATTTTTGAGTATTCTCCTATCCGGTTAGCTATCAAAGCAGAGCAACATGACCCTAGACAACCAATTCCGTTTCAAATTCTTGATATTAATCATCAACCCGGATAGAAGACTGACTAATTGACTAGGGTGTGTGTTTGTGGTGACTTGTCGAAGTTGAAGTGACATGTAATTTCAAACCACCTTGGAAGGATATAGGCATGAGTAAGCAATGCACCTGTTCGCACAAATTACCTGACGAAACCCCACTCCCTTGTAAGCCCGCCTCCATTCTCCTATGGTGAAATGAAAACCAACTGCAGCTTAAAAACAATTTTTAAGAAAGAGGAAAGAAATGAGAACGATCCCAGACGGGCTTCGTGCTTGTCTCGCAAGCTTCGTGCATCAATGTGCGTTACAAAGACTTATGTGTCACGAATGTGCCAAATAGATCAAATTCTGTGTACAATTGTACAAAAGATCTCCCACAGAGCGAATTAATTAACCGACATGATATAGATGATATATACTTATATACCTTAGTATTAGCCGTAAATCAAGGAAACTTGGGCATAGAGCTCTTGGAATGATGATACGAAATACTTTGACGTTTTGGATCCACTCTTCAATCGCTTTCCACATGATTGGCTGCATAATGTCGCTTTGAGATTTAACCTGTTATCTATGATGTCTGCGGCGTTCAGAAACCTGACTAGCTTGTGCCTTACAAGGCTTTCGAACTCCTCCCTTCGCAGAGAGGGTGTCCTAGCCGAAGCTGCCACCCAAACCTAGTTTTTGCCCGCGAGCAAGCATGCGGCCTGTTGGAAATTGGCAGGACTGGCCAAGGGTGCTGGGGCCAATCATTGATGCTCACCAGAAGAATAGATGAGGTATCATGGAAGAGAGTACGGAGCATTTCTGACTCTAAAGGAGGCAATACTATCTGGTGTTATTAATTTTCTTTCCAGCAATTTTTAATGACGAAGAGGTGCATGGTCTCCCACGTACTCGGAAGACTTATGCAAACTTGAATTAATCTAAAAAACAAGAGGTCTCCGAGAATAATAATCGTGTGATGTCTATTGTCATTGACACTTTTAGGAAATGCCGAGCCCAGCTAGTTAGACAGTGCAACGGGAATTTGTCACCTCGTAGTCGCTTCGAACCTTTCGCATGCGCGCAAAGCTGACAAAGAACACCGACGGCACGATGTATTGCATTTAGGATTGGAGAGGTTTCTCATGTGTCTTTTGCAGATGTCTACTTGCTCCCTCTCACCCATCTCCAGAGGATATTCGTGTAATTAGATAGATATCACAGACATACTCTGTACTTGTATATCCATATGTACACGAGGTCTGCCCCTTATCCCTCTTCCTTTCATGCCCATATATGTTCTGGACATGGTGGCAGGTTACCAGTGGCTGACAGCTATTTCTTGTCGAACTCCCTAATCTCACGACATCCTCGTTAGCCTAGTAAGCAGCCATCAATTTCAGCCCTCCTTCTACGTACGATAGATACTCTCTAAGACCTGCGGAGAACTAATTTCCCAGCTGACAGCGTGAAGAAGTCCTTACGCACCAAGCCATACGTGTTATTGACATCCCAATATATAATTCACTTGTGTCCCATCCAAATCCTTTTCGAGGCTCCTTTCCACTTCTTAGGCCCATATCCCCACCGACTGTATTATCAGGCCCTTTGTACGACGAAAAAGATACTTGAAGGCGATATGGACCAGTTTTACGTACCTAGTAACAACCAGACCATCTTGGGATTTCAAAATTCGCGTTCGACCGATAAACTGGATACTCAGATTTCTTTGGACACGTCTACCAGCATCTTGTCGGTCGCGACCGCGCAAGTCTCTGTACCGTGCAGCTCTCACCCAGGATCGCCATGCATGCGCCCTCAACCCTGGGTATAGGACAACGAAGACGGTATTGTTTTTGCCTGGGTTGTATTTCTCTCATTCGGTTCTCCCTCGTCGACGAAACGAATCGCCTGGCCTCTTCTCTCTACAATACACGTATTTAGATAAGGCATATGCAGGAGCCATCTTTCATTTCTAAGAACTTACACGACCTATCGAATATATTTTCACCTTGGCTTCATCTACAGTTCAAAGGACGATGGATCAATCAATTGTCAAAATCTTTATCGATTGCGGAGATAATGGTTTTTTTCTTTTCCTTTAACAGATCGAAACCATTTCCTACACCCCCTCCGTTCCTGGGATACCATCCGACCCAAAGACATTATAAGATGACTGCAGCGGACCCATTATCTAAGTTTTTGGAAAATTACATTGCATTACTGTGTGCTGGCAGCGTCAACCTTGCACTGGCCTTATAGTTGCTCAGATATTGGAAGGCTAGGCGATCTCAATGCGACACTATCCTCGACCTATCTATCTTCAAAGCATCAACCTGCCTCTTACAAACCACTACTCAGCATCTTGATCATATATCACAGAGCAATATACACCCAAGCAAAAAGCTTTTAACAACACAATACATTATGCAACAACCACGCCGTTGGCTTACGAGACAACCGTTGGCCATGTCACCGTTCGAACCGATTTAACATTCCAAGACAGTTTTGCGTGCAAAATGTTTCATCCAGTTGGTCTGTTTCTTATGCAGCTCGTGCTTTCTGGTCATGCAGAGCTCCACTCGCCATCGGGTGGGACAGGATACTACTTTGGGTATTATCTCCATTCGGGTCTGAGACATCAATTACTATCTAACCACCGGCTATATATCGTCGCCTCGAAACTACCAGTGAAAAATAACAAACTTCAATTTTCGCTAAGGACTGGTGTTTCTATGCATCTCAGGTCGGTCGATACACGCTAAAAGCAAGATCACAAAGGATCACTCCTCGGGACTGCCGGGAACGACAAGGGATTCTTCAGCCGTTCCATATTTCTTTTGGTATTCTGCTTCTCGCGGTACTTTTGCTGGCGAATATTGAAGAAATCGCTAGGGATTGCAGAAAACGGGAGGGCAAAACACCCACGTCAGTTGATTTCTTGCACTTCTCGTTCAAAGGGAATAGTGTGAGGAATGCCAATGGGTTCAATCAGGAGCTTTCCCCGCTTCTGCGTGGAATAACTAAACCCATGGACATTTTGCGCATTGCGGGATACAAGTCAAATGCGCAGCTGACCAATTCAGTGCAGCCTTCTAACTGTGGAGCGGTTTGAACGTACCGATGCAATTGATACTCACTGAAGGAGGGGACCTCAATGGCCGTCTCGGACTTTGGTTTCTCCTCTTCTTCCTCAGTTTTAACTTTGTCATCCTCAACCTTTTCCTTTCCTTTACCCTTGTCCTTATCCTTATCCTTATCCTTCTTCTTTTCTTCTTTTCGCTTTACTTTCTCTTCGTATTCTTTCTTGAGCTTCTCGATCTCTTTGTCCATCTCCTCCTTCTTTTTCTTCTCGGCTTCGGCCGCTTCGTCAACTATCGCCGTGGCAAAGCCTCTATCAGTAAGATGGGCGGGGCAGATATAGAAGAAATCCTGAGCACCGTTCTCGTCATCAGTCTCACTAATTCACTATGCCGAACAGAAACGGGAGGGTCCAATGGGCTAGATTGTTCGCACAAAGGACAACGGCGGGCACAGGCATAGGGCTTGGCAATAATAGAATGAGGAAATAGGGCTGAAAGGATAGGACGGCTGAGCAAGCGGCAAGCTTAATGCTTGGGGGCAATGCAAGGGATTTGGAAGCCAGGTATGGGCCTAGAATATGGGAAATTGGAAATAGGAAAGCGTTATTATTCATTTTTTTTATATTTTACCTTCTGGCATGATGTGATGAGCACCGATGTTGAGGGCTTGAAGCATATCATACAAGGTTTGGACGAAGCATCTGCCACCTTTCGAACAACGTAGGCGTTTTGGAACGGAGTCGCCATCCCAACAGGATCCCACTATTTCTTGTTTATTTTTAACTTTTTATATCGCAAATCGATCTTGATTTGCCACCGTAAGACCAGCCCGCAGGATTATTTCTGAGGATTATTGCGATAACGAGAATGGGCGTTTCGTTATGGGTTTGCGAAATTCGAGGGTTGGGAATCCTTATGAATTTTTGGGGGGATTCCTGGTGAGGCTGAATTTAGCGAGTGGGGAGCTATTCGAGATGCGGTAGTACCTGGCCAATCACGACTCAGGCAGAGTTAGCTCATCTGCCAGAACAACGTGTGAAGTGACCTGACATACATACAACTTCCCAGCCCAAGGGAAATATTTGCTATATTGGGGAAGGAACACTCTATGTGCTCAAACGTAAAAGTTATTGGTTGTTCAACGCCACCCTAGCTCTCTCGTACGGACCGTCCACGTCCAGATTAACGTTAGTACATTTTGAACTCGGCATTGTTCAGACCCGTCAGACCCAAAAAGGACGGGCTCGAACCCTGCAAGGCTGGAGCCTTAGGATGATTTAGGTCTGATACGAGACATGTCACTGTACTGGGGCTCCGAACTAACCTAGTGCTATAGAGGTAGCATGTACCAGTACGCGACCCTCGCCTTGGATTTCCAACCTCAGTCTGACAATTCGAGACTATGCGAGTGTGCAATCCTGAGCTCTGATCCACTTACTCTGTAACGCACTTCGTATCGCATTCGGGATCGTGGATAATCCCCGATTAGTGTACAAGGGAATGAGCGCGAGAGCTCGCTGTAAGCTGACACCCCAGATATGCTCCGTTGACTGCCGGGGAGGCTCTAAAGCTTCTATAGATGAGAAGAAGAAGAAGGCAAACATCCTTTCATTATAAATCTTATGATCTCAAATTTACAAACATTTGAAAGGCCTTACCGAAGGTGCGCTATAGCCGGGGATTGGTACAGTTGCGTCAAAGGCTGTACGCAGCATTCATCATCTTATTGGCTATTAATAGAAGTAGTCGTCGGCTACCAACTATTTTGCAACCACGTCAACACATTCCTAAGGTCACTTGACGTTCCAATATGAACATGAGTATGAACGTGAACATGGACATGAGCATGAGCATAAAATGGCAATCTCTGTACCTTGAGATTTGGGTTACGAAGACCGCATGGAACAGCCGATTTAGACGACGGGGTATACTTAGATGGTATGCATAAGCAGATATATTAAGCACTTGCTTATGTGTGTCAAGCAACTACCACTTAATCTCTGAAAGTTGATCAGACGATCTTGTTAATATAATTCAATATCACTGATAACTAAGATCGAAGATCGAGGGAGATGAAATAGACGAGTTGCCGGGATAGTCCCAAATGATGATACACATATGCGCATATGTACCGTATACCGATACATCGATGTACACTCGTAGGTGGCTCGTACCCAGACTTCCTTCCACCCTTGAGACCAAGCAATAGAATGATATTTTCGTGGAATCGGATTTAAACATAGCTCACTCGGCAATATGCGAATCCCCCATCGATGGGATAACCCCTGCTCAAGTCCACCAATAGCAAGAATTCATGCCAATCCTCACCTTTCCAACGTCTCCTCCGAATCAAACAACACAAAATCCCCACACTTGGTGGAAATCGAGACCATCTATAACATCCATACTCGGGGTTATGCACATGCAAGCTGCTCGACGTCTCTGCGCCTTACCCATTCGCTCCTATCGCCCAATTGCTACAGCACTCTTGGTATCACAGCATCAGCCAGCTTCTCTCAGAGCAAGTATTCCGCACCGCAACAATCCGTCCTACACCTTTCGGCGCGCAATGGCTACCGCTGCCAGCTCCGAGACTCAGAACGAATGGCTTGTCATTCTTCCCGATCATCCGGATGCCGTCGAGCGTAGACTCGAAGTTCGATCGTAAGTCACTTCAGCGCACATGATAGCCGAACTTATCCTACCTTGAAATGCCGCCGAAATGCCAACGTTTTTTGTCACCCGGTGCAACGTAATATAGGAAGCACCTCGAAGCAGCCAATGCAAGGGCTGCCGCCGGAGTTATCAATTTTGGCGGAATAATGCTGCACGAGCATCTAAAGGAAGGAGAAATCCCAAAGTTCAAAGGTTCGATCATGATGCTCAAGGTGGAAACCAAAGAGGAGGTGCTGGAGATCATCAAGGGCGACAAGTATGTCGAGAATAACGTCTGGGATTTGGATAAAGTACGTTCGATTGCTTTCTTATATACGAACTTTTTGTCCAAGATGACTGACGATAGGTTAACGCCACGCTATAGATTGAGATATATCCAGTAAGTTTTGCTGCAACTAACATGCTAATCTGATCCACTTAATGTTAACGTTTTCGTCCTACCAGTTCCGAACTGCGCTACGAAAGGCCCTCTAAGTTCTTGATACATCCGTCGAGCACTAAGCAAATGAATGGACGTTATTAAAACTAGACAACGGGTGTGGTTGAACATTATGTGCTTAACAGCCTTTTCGCAGATGATTCCGCACCCTAGAAATCGAGATCCGCAAAACACAAAACTCCAAACCCAATTTCAAATGTAGCAACAATCATATTTAGTCTATCTTAAAATATCGTTAAAATACGCCATATTTGACTCAAAATTTGTTTATAACATTAGAACTGGAAAGGCATTCGGGAAAGTGAAAAATGTCAAAACAGAAAAGGAGTAACAGCATAGAGCGATCACAATGACGTATAAGCGTAAACATCTAATCCTCTCGTGTGTCAAGATGTATATGTAGGCGCGTCTGGGAGACTCCCATACTGATAGAGGCATACACGAGCGAGCCGGCGTCCTGCGCTATATTGACTACACAGTACTTGCGGCTCGGGGTATTAGATAACGGATTGTAGCATTGGGGTCTGTACAGTAGCTGTGACAGTAATCCGAGTCGGACCGGTTGTCGAGCCCCTGATAGTCGAAAATATTGCAGCAGATATACACTGCTGCCATGATATCCGTAAACAGGGGGGTTTTTGCGGCGTGGCCTATTCTAGAGGCGTCCTTGTTCCCCACATGCAATCCAAGTTCACGGATAACCGACGTTAGTTTTGGCTTGAAACTACATCCCAGTGCAACCAGCAGCCGGGACAACTTTCCAGATAAAGGAGTAATGAGGGTGTCCCGCAATCGCCGAGTTGGTTTATAATAATCGGATACACCCTATTGTGAAGGGCCAGTACACAAACTGTAAACACTTCTGCCAAGGATAATGAAACCGTGGGGAGTACTAGAAGGGATTGATGTCTGGATCCTGTGCTGGTACCAGTATCCGTTCACGATCGAATTCCAGTGTGCCTGTTGAACTACATGTGGAATAAGCGCAGGAGCTCGTGGCACTAGGAGAAGATGGAATACTGGATGCAGGATGGCGATGGGTCTGCTGTAGTAGGCCCGGAATCAGTATAACTCAGCAGATTAGTACCCGAAGACAAACTGCTACCATTACTATTACCGTTATTACTACCGCTGCTACTGCTAGTTGATTTTTCTGAAGTTGAGGTTACGCTACTGCTGATTAGAGCTACGCCTATTGACAACGTCTGACAGTCCTTCAATGACGAAACGTCGTCCGCAATCCCGAACGCTAGAGCATATTTTTCTAGGGTGATTGTGTTTGAAGAACGCCCGGAACCAGTTCCGAACAAAACTATTCGCTGCTCATACGTAAGGACCAATTGAATATCTTGTCCTCTTGGGATGAGGTTAAGTTAAGAGCCGCTTAAGTAGTTCCACGACTGGTGCTCTTTGTAAAAGTCTGTCTAGTCCGGAATTTGGAGCGATTTCGTATGTCTTCAAAGAAGGATCAGATCATTGAAACTGCTGCCCGAGTATCGACCAGGTAGGCAAATCCGTTCGAGTTAAATATAAATTTAGGAAAGGGAGCTATCGTTATTAGAGACGAAAATCTGGAAAATACCCCGAAAAAACCTGCTGGTAGTCGCTGCTTTGACTTGGTGCAGCAGAGGAGCTTGTGCCAGTGGTGGTCGTATCCGTAGCAGAAGACATCGAGCCGTACAAATTTGAGAACATTGGCAGTACGGTATTCAGCCGTGGCTACGGTTACCGCAACCTTTTTCTCGATCTCCCCGGTTGCGGGTGTAGATTGCCCGAGGAAAAGAAGTCGATGAAGGAGTGAGAGCACCGGTACTAGCTGTAGACTCTTCGTGACGATAAGGGGATTGTGTAATCATTACAACTAGATATCTTGCGTATGTATAGAAAAGAAACATCTCAAGAGTGGGGAAATGGTACCACTCTGTATTTGAAAAAATAAAATTTCTTAGGACATTCATCAATATTTCTCTGATTTCTTACATTCAATGTGGTATTGAACGTCAGGCTATAATAAAGATAAAGTATCAGCACGAAGATTATATTCCGGTCAATCTACGGAGTACTCAAATACCTATAGAACGTTTGATTCTATTACCGGTAAAATTTTGACTCGAGTGCAACCATGGCTAAGCAATATCTCGTCCTTTAAATATAGTATATCCATATTTTTCACGATCCTTCCCCCACAACAGTAGTAGATTTCCAGAATTAGCAGACGATCTCGGACAGTGCCCCTCTGCACCGATATCGCGTGTTGCGGGAAGATAATGCAACAAAGTCCCAGCATACCGGACTTTTGCGTTGCGTCATGTTGCAATTATTAATAGGCCCGAACTATAATAACCGTATTGGGGTGCTCCAGCGTCGGTGATCCTCCACTGTACCAAAACAATACAAGCAAGACTCCAAGTCGGGATATCGATATCGGGTCTCCGGAGAAATCCTCTTCATGCTCCCTCGCACTCTCTTCAAGTTACCATTCTCCCAATTCACCAAATCGACCGCTGCCCGCTCGTTCGCAACTTCCAGAGCTTTCGCAATGGCTACTGAGCAATAGTATGTTACTCGTTCTCTCTGCTGCTAAACCCACTTGAGGTCCTTGTTTGCATGCTGTTGCCCTATATCTACATTTCTATATTTTCGAAACATCTATACAGTGGCATAATGATATACGATAAGGTGTAATAGAAAGCTGCTTTGCAAACATGCCGTTTTCTAATTCGATAGATATATATCGGAGCATTCTCGTTTGAATACCTATATTTACTATATATACTCCACCCCCAAAAACATATCCCAATCTATAAAACATACACCCACTCATTGGGAGAAAAAAAGCTTCATCATAGTCCCCGACCATCCTTCCGCCCCACGCCTCGCGGTCCGCCCAAAGCATTTCTCCAAAGTCGCTGCCGAAGAAGCCGCCGACCCTCCTTCCACCTCGCGCGTATTGATGGGCGGCGCATACCTGAGCGAACAACCGCAAAACCTTGACGCCACGACCTGGGGCTTCGAGGGCTCAGCTCTGGTGCTCGAACTTCCCGAGGGATCCGGAGAGGATAAAGTGAAGGAGTGGCTGAAGGATGATCCGTATTCAACAGGTGGGGTGTGGGATTGGGAGAAAGCGAGGATTATAAAGTTTAAAGCTGGGGTGTCGAATCCGAAGGACTTGACGCAGGGCAAGTAAGCACTAAAGCTAAAATTTTGGAGTCGGATGGAGAGCCATGGGTGAAAGGGGCAGGATATTTTAACCTCGGAGAAATGGATTCGGGGGAGGGGGAACAGAAAAGCTTCCTCTAGTCATAAAATTATCATTGATTTTTTTTTCTCCCTCTCTCCTTCTCTCTTATAATGAAATGTGAAAAGAAAAACTTCCAAAGGGGGTATCATACATGGGAAACGCCGATGTTGGCCTAAAAAACGACACGAAAGGAAAAGAATAAAGGAAAATCACAAATACCCAAAGCAAAAAAATAATATCACGTAGCGCAAAAAGGTATAGATACAAGAAGGCAATGAGAGGGGAAGAAACTCGACTATGTGTATGTGTGTATGTGTCGAGGTCTGTATGATCACAGATCGTTTGAGATATTATGCAAGGAACAGGGAGGAGGAAATGTGTTTTTGCGTAGGGCGGAGATGGTGCGATAAAAACGAGAAGGGCGGCGGCTTGATGGATTACAAAAGAGGAGAACGAAAGCCAAGAAAGTAAACAAAAAATATTATTAGTCTGTTTTCCAGTGACTGGTTAACGTGATACCATCTTCATCGTCAGCTTGGGCCTGGCACAGCTCGAACGAATACAGGGCAACTAAAGGACGAGGGAAGTTAGCAGATCGTTCCACACGCGCAAAATCCGAGAAACGAGGAAGACCTACGAGTAGCTAGAACATTTACCCATCGCCATATCTGCGCTCCCAGCGGTGTCCATATGAGCATGTTTATCCACCCCATTTTTCCAACCGCGACACCTAGTTCGCCACCCCGCATTGCTTCAAAATGCATCATCAGCAGATTTGTGTAAACTGTGATCATGGCAACCGGGCTAAAGCTTCTGATAAAATTGAGGAATCTAGTAGTACTCCCGGAACCTGCGTCATCTTCTTCGTTCTCATCATCTGATTTAATGCTAAGGCTCTTCCCGTCCCGAACAGCAGGTATAATCTTTGTGCTTGCATTAAGAACAAAAAGTCTATATGCCAATGATACCAGTACGGACGGCGGAATCGTTTCTAATGCGGACCTGATGAATATGAAAGAAGAGGTGATTGCCAACGGTAATGTTTGGAACAAGGACTCCGAGATTGCGGAGAAGGAAGACATAATAAAGGGCGGTAGGGGTGGGAAATCGGGTTTCTGCGATGTCTCGGGAGGATTGTTTGGTTTGTAGTCGGTAAATATCTGGTACATGCAAAGAACGACGTATGAAAACTGTTACAGGTTACCACGTCAGTATTTTTGTAATCCCAAACGTCGCGTAAGATTCTAGATTTTGAAACATACCAGGAGCGAACTCTCGATAGAGCTCCCTCTTCCACTGGCGATACCGTAGCCGCATAGGAAGAGGGAGCTTGTGACGGCTACACCAATCAAAGTAGCGTCTATAGCTGTTATATCTGGGAATGTGTATATTCGGTATATGAAATAGAACGCTGACGTTATAATCGAGCCAGATGTTACCAGAAGGACAATCTTATGGTGGGAAACATCGTTAGCTATATTTTTTAAATCTAAATATCTCGAGTCATTTTTGTGTGCAACTTACATTCCATGAATCAGATTTTTTCCTATGTACGAGCCACCTGCCTATCTGGCCGACGGACTGAATAACAAGAAGTGTACAGAACCCCTCCACCAGCTGGAATATCGGTGTGAATATCGTCAGGAAGGCATTCCACGGTACGATAGTGAGTCTATCCCATAAGATCGGGTCTTCGCCGCCAACCGGTTCGGGCTCGTCTGCAGTGAATCCAATGACTCTTCGGACTTTCTTCGCTGCGGTATGTAACGGTAGAGGGTCGTTTTGAAAGCGATCGAGGTTGAAAATCAGCAAGGCGGGGACGATGAGATATTGAGTGATTCCGAGGACGTATAACAAGGGCCATAACGATGGTTTCCGGCTTATCGTCAACCGTAGGATAGATAAGATCCAGTAGAAGGTGGAGATGCCGAGGGAGAAAGAGAGGCCGCAGTCTCTTCCACCAACATCGAAGGCGAGGGGTACCGAAACCACTATCAAGAGGATAAAGCTCAAACTCGAGACCAACCTAGCGAGCAGGCGCAACGTAGAAGACATGTTGTAAGGACCTAGAATTTGCTTGAGCGTGCGTATCGAGAGAATGTGCGAGTGAGTGTGTGTATCGTCAGAAGGCTTTTTTTCCTTTCGTGTTGAGACGAAGGGAAGAATGGGACGAAGAGTCCTGATAAAAAGGACGTCTGTCCGGGGTAGGACGTGATGCTATCCCCGGCTGATCGCAGAGTGAACTACCAGTTTGGACCTAGGATAGCTAGGAAACCCGGACGTCGGAGGGGAGAGTATATCGCGCGACAGGACTAGCTTCTAGTGTTGGCAGAGCAAGGATGCTCTAGAAGCTGCCTCCGATTGCAGTAGTACAGGATTTAGCTTTTTGTTTTTATTTTTTTTTGACGCCGGCGAGATGTGAAGGAGGGGCTGGAGGCGAGGATGAGGTGGCAGAGGTGGTGGTGACTGCTCAAACCGTTCCGAGAAATAGCACGTGAAGGTTGTGAAGACGAGGCCTGCGATGGTGTTGATTATTTATTTTTATTTCGACGGTGCCGGGGGTCCGTTGGCTGAAGGAGACGGTAGCAAGGATGTCTGGTGGTTGGCGGACGACGATGGCGGGGTAACAGGAAGAGGGGCAGTGGCAGTGGCAGGCGATATCGAAGGCATTCGGAAGGGCCTGGCTACATGATATAGTGCAGACAAGAAGAAGGATGATGAGATGTCGATGTGATGATGATGATATTAAAAGTTGAAAGAGTCCGTCGATGAATGGTCGGAAATCGAAATGACGGCAGAACGCCAAGGTACTCATTCACTGGTCAGGGAATAAAAAAAAAAAAAAAAAAAAAAAATGCCCCGTCCAATACGATGATAAGAATGATAACGTTTGAACGCCAGCAAGCAAGTGGATTATTAGCATGTGCGCACCCAATTTCCACCTGACAGAACTGATAATTATACCGTCGAAGGAAGGAAGAGAGGAGGAATATATGCCATCTCCAACTGCCTTTTATAAGCAAATATTTACTACTATTATAAGGCTAACTAGGACCTTGTATATTATATATATAGTTATAGTTATTTATATTTATATACTGACTAAGTAAGTAGCTAACAAAATTATTTGGAGTCAAGGTATCTTATCGCGGTCTGATAGTCAGGCAGGCAAGATCAGGCTAATGGAAACATCTGCAACACATTATTACCCACCTTGGACACCAACAACGCACTCGCATCAGCTGTGTGCCTTGGATGCTGAGGACCTTTTGGCGATGGATCAGTGTAGAAAGAATAGAACACAATGCTAAAACATGTCTTGAAAGCGAGTTAATTACCACTATTGTTGATAATGACTGGAATGTCGTGTTCGTTAACTTAAGTTAACTAACTTTGTTGTTCCCAACCTGGCTCTTATATGTATAAGCAATTCTCTCTTGATGCGGCTCAAAACTGCAGCTTTTGAACGTCATTCCAGGATCCTGACACAACCCCAATTAATTACTGTACACGCTTTCGCGACCAAACCAAAAATAAAATAAAAAATATTACATCCCACCTGGCGCGACAACCCGTTCCTAGCCTGCCTGTCAACAAACACCCTCCGAACATCGTTCCAGTTCTTACCCATCACCATTAATTCACTCCCATCCAGGCCCTATATCCACTCCGCCCTACCGCTCTATCTACACCTTTATTCCTTCTCAATCGAGCCTGCATACAACAAGCCACCTTGCCATAAGCGCGTCGCCCACTCTTCTCATCTCATCTCACCGGTACATCCTAATCCACCTCTCATACTAAGCTCCTACTATACACGCTACCTTCATCGCTCCGCCCGAAGCTTCAATGCTTCCAACCGCTCGACATGTTGCGAAGCTCCAAAATCAAGATATTCTGCTTTTACTGCAACAAGGCCTCCTACATCCCTAGACCAGGCAAAGGGCCAATCCGGCGATTCGAATGTCCACAATGTACCGCTACAAACAACTTGAACGAGGTATGCTACCCTCCCTCCCTCCCTCCCTCCCTCCCTCTTCCACCATGGAACTCTTCTTCATGGCTGGTCTTTTCTAACTCGGATTCAAACAATAAATAGAACGGCGAAATTGCCGATGTCATCCCCACACCAGATAAGCCGATGATTCGATATGGTTACGAACGAGCCTCTCCCAACAGTCGCCGTCTCAAACAAGAGGGTTCTGTCTGCTGCAGGTCTTGCGAGAACAACCATGCGATAATCGTCCGACAACTCGCCCAGTATCTCCCCGATGAATCAGATCCAAACTACGAATACCTTGCCGAACACATATCCGATTTTAGGCGTCAACTCGAGGAGAAATACCCACCGCTATGTGCCGACTGTGCTCCAAAAGTCAACGCCAGACTCCGGCAGATTAATTATAAAGCAAAAACTCAGGGATTGGGCCGCCTCCTTGACAATACCAACAAGATGGTCCAGTCGAACAGACTCGCTCAGCCGAAAAGCTTGGGGATGGTAGCACTGGACTTTCTTATGGTGCTCGGCTGGTACGCCTGGGGTGCTGCATATTGGGGCTGCATAGCTTTGCTAATGTTTTGGCAATTAAACATCTCCATCGTCGCGATGCCCTCAGGCTCGCTGCAAGGACTCGAAGCTATGGGATGGGACATGTGTCTTAAGGGATCGTTCGAAAGCGGCTACCTTAATAATGCTTGTTATGTCGTATCTTCCCGCTGGGTCAGCTATCTATTCCCGTGGGCGTTGGTTCTCTCATTTTACGACTATAAATGGCTCGAGGTTCGTCGCCATCCCGGATCATACGTCGAAGACCGACTCCCTTACATGGTCTGCCAAGGAGTGGTCGCCGCCTTCATCGGCTTGAGTTGGTGGTTTCTTGGACCAGGAGGAATTCTGAAAAAGGAAAAGGAGATTATCGTCTTGAGCAACTCCTGCTTGTTGATTGAATTCTTCATGCTATGGACGGCATTTACGTCGCTAAGAGTCGCCCATCCGGTTCAGAAGATATCGCTAAAGGAGAGTAAGCCTCTTCTTCCTAGCGCTTTAATCTCCTCCCAATCATCTTTCCAAGACACCTCGGGAAGCATGAATTTCCGACCTACAGGACCATCAATACAAGACCACCTGCCGCAACAAAAACCGACTAGATCCTCTAATAGAACCGGTCATCAATATAAAATTCCCATGCCGACACAAACCGCCCATAAGCCTCAGATAGAGCCATCTCAGTCTTCCCCACCATTCCAATCACAATACTCTATCAATAACCAACAATCGTTTAACTCCGGCCCAGCACCCTCCTACAATCCATTCCATGCTCCAACTCAAATGACCTCGCAACCGTCAGATCCCGATGCCATGGACTGGAATCCAAGCATAAACGGACCAGACACCCAGCATTCATTTAATCCGTTGGCCTCGTTTTCCCAACATCGACCGAGCTCCCCGCTGGAGTACCTTACCAGTCAACGGGAGGATGGCAACTCATCCGACGAGGAAGATAGGAAAACGGAAGTGAATGACTCACCAATGAAGCCATTCACTATGAGACCCAAGAGTTTGCTCATCGATGGCATGCTGGGTAAACAAACTGGTTTGGAAAGTTTATTCGAAGTAGCAGCCAAACTCGACGGGGCCAAACCCATCAATCAGCCAGGCATCCTGGCAAAACGTGCTCATCGTATTGGCCAAGAAGCAGCGCGATTGTTAGCCGTATGCATTGGACTTGTCGTGCTTGTTTCTTCGGAGGGCATGATTGCTTGCGTCGGTCTCTTTCTCGCTGTGATAGTCGGCACATGTTGGAGGTTTGTAAATGCAGCGTTCAGAACGGAGTCGAGAGTCCTCAGTATCGGCGAGATGTGGAAACGAAACCTGGCAATTTTTGTTTGCTTGTTGGAGGTATGCGGCAGCTTGCTTGTTTCTGCAGAAATGCTGGGTCTTAACGTCATCTCCAAGCCGCTCAACACCGCCACTGTAAATATGCCAGTAACGCCATCTCTTCTTTCGAATCCCATGACACCAACGGACACTGCCCTTCCTCTCTTGCCCGATGGAGCCGTTGACCTCGCCGCCACGCTACAGTCAGCCCCCTTTAGCGGCCAAACACAGCTTACCCAGCTCATAATTCGGATTCTTTTCTTCTCTCTGGCCGCCCATCAAACCTGGGATTTCGCCCAGGTATTCGCCTACAAAGGGACACCGGTGGTTCAAGAAGAAGAATACGATGACGACAACCCTGTACGGGAGCGGAGGGGATCGAGGGATCTAGGAGTCAGCAACCCCGTTCGCAGCTTCGTACCACATCCTAATCGCGTCCCGAGTCCCTTAAACCGGAATAAAGTGTCTCCGCCAAAACAAGCTAGCACAGGCTTTGGCGGGCTATCGCTTGGAGGTCCCAACAGCAGCTCTTTGACACGTCGCTCGAATTTATCGTCGTGGGGTAAACAGGACCCAGATGTTGGTATCAAGAGACCACAGACGGAACGATTCGGCGCGACAACTACACGGTCGATGAAACTGCCGCCAGCAGGAGTGTCTACGGCTTCAAATCCGTGGAATGCCCAGCCGGGATCCTCATCGCAATCATCGTTTCAGCAGCCAAGGGATAGTGGGACGTGGGGGTCCTGAATTCTTTATCATAGAAATTATTTTTACACGTTTAGAGGGTTTTGAATATATTTTGAGGGCACTGCATTGCATAATTTGTTTTTGGGAGGATACCCTGAAAAAGGATTGGTGGTTTTCGAGACAAACTGTCGCGATTCCATATTTGATGGATTGCATACAAGCGGCGTAGAACTCTTCAAGACGGTATTTTATTTGCATTTGCATTCGTGGTCAGCGTTCTGGCGTTTTATTTTCTTCTCTCGTTCTGTTTTCTATCTATGATATATTTTACTTCCCCATATGTTCTGTTCTGTATATATTTCTTAATATCCTAGCATGCTGAGGCACTTCATATCTGTTGTACGAATAAACATTTTAATAATGAAGGCGATGTGGATATCGTGGGTTTCTTCAAGTCCGAAAACGTTGTTAGAGCCAAAATTTAGCTGCGATAATTATAGCTAGCATTATACCACCTACGGTTTCATCACTTTTCGCTCTTAGGAGAAATAATTCTGAAAGGCAGCAACAAGGACGGACATACTTCTATATACAAAGGCTAGAATTCAACTAGAAAAAAGAATAGAATAGTTCAGATAGTAGATAAATATCGCCTGTAAGAAAAGAATGTCACTACATCGCACTAACTCTTCTTTCTCTTTTTTTAATCCTTTCTTTCATAGCCGGTCACAGGCTCACTCTTTTCTCATCGAATGAATCATCTAAGACCATTTCGACATTCCTTCTCTATTTCATACTGATATTTGCATTTTTGTGTAGTGGATTCGAATTTCACATGAAACCCCCGCCGTAAATGGTCTTGATATATATTGATGTACTCAATTGAATTATAACTTTCCATAGAGGGTATATGGTTTGTCCCGGTATCTCATTTGGATGACTCGGAAATGTCATCTCGGTTGTTAGGTGGTTCTGTTTCACATTCATCAAGCGGCATTATTTTAGCGTTTTCTCATTCTTGGGATATTTGATTGCAAAGTAGATAATGTTGGCATAGGATGCTGTAGTTTTCTTCCCCTCCGGGTATATGATTGTTTGTGCTGTTCATGGTCAATAAAGGTGTCATACTTGCAACCCGAAATCGTGTCAGAGAGAGGCTCGAGAGTCAGTGTTTGCATATAAATAATGGTCAAACTTGGTTGATATTCGTATTATGAGATGCAGAAACGCCCTAGAACTTTTTCTTTGCATGACGAAGAAATCTCATAAGTGAGGGATCCTGTAGTCTCACGTAACGGCTGTATTGATAGAGAATTGATATAGTGATTTTTAATATATATCTCGTCGTGTAGCTTCTTATGACGGTTACATAGCAGGCTTCTGGATGTGCTCTTTTCTTTTAGATTTCACGTCATTTTATCCATATCGCCTCAAATTTCAACACTCATGATATACTTTGTCGAGTTTTGTGGAATTATATTTTGGATAAAATATAATCGTTTATGTTTACTATAGAAATATATGATGATAGGTGATGCTCGTAATAATCATCCAGCATAAGCCACGTTGAGTCAGCTTTATAGATGACTTTAACAATAATTCATAATATTTGTTAATTCTCGCGATAGTGCATAAGAGTATCTTGGTTGTCTTTTCATATGATAGGTGGAACGTATAGGGTTATTACATTACGATGATGTAACGTTAGAGTGTGCAGAGCTTTATAGCGATTTGAATAGTGTGCTGAGGAAAGAAAGATAGGAAAGAAGGAAGCGTAAAAGCGTCTAGAAGAAGGAGGGAGGTGGTATTTACACCCATCTTGCTGAGCGACGAGGGAAAATACAGTGTGTAACATCAAATATACACAAATGACTGGAATTGCCGAGCCTCAAGGCCACTCGCTTGATATATACAACCCTCATCAAGTAGGGCTATCTTCTCTTTTCCCCAATTTTAGTTAATAGGCTCGCGCTCAATCGTACTCTCGACATCCTAACTATTGTTATATCGAAAGGCTTTAAAGTCGATACTTGTTAGTTACTGTTGCATTTTTCCGCGTTGCAAATGACGTTGGTGCGGACCAGGGTATCTTCCTCCCCACTAGCACTTTCCCACCCCGCCATACAGCCACCAATCCGCAGCCATCCACTCTGCAGACCTCTTTCAAAACTTCGTCTATCCTCGACCTCACCCTCCCATCTACACCAGTCTATTGTCCCGCCTAAAGGGTGTCGCCGGCAGCATCATGTCCTCATCTCTACCCACACCACCCCCACCTCCTTCGAGTCCTAGGGACGATACATCCTTGTACGGGAAGCTCAGGCTATGTTCTGCGATATGGTGTAGTACGTCTCTATATATGTACACCACTTCAAGATTTATCCAATTGGATGTTAGAGAAAGAAATACAGCTTTAACCAATCACTTTTTTTCTCTCTTATAGAATCGCCTGTTGGCGGCGCCACAACCGCAGCTTTTACCGCCTACTTGTTCCCCTTCGCTCGCATGATCCGCGACGAACGCCCTCGCATCTTACCCCGCCCCACGCCACTCCCATTCTTTTCCGCCATTTTCGCCGTCTCCTCGTACATGTCATACCTTGGCTACGGTCGCGACGGAGCCGGCGTCCTCTCGGCATGGAGCATGGTGTACCTGTTGATGAACGCCAGATCGTCTAGCTCGAAGGGTACAATTGCGATTTCGAGACCGGGAGGTGGGCCGAGAGCTGTGACGTTGGGGTTAATGGGATGGAATGCTATTAGTGGGACTGGTGTTTTCTTGTTGGGATGGGGTGGGAGCAGAGGTGGAGGTGGGTGGAGGATGAAGATGCCAGAGACAGAAGCTGCGGAAGCTGGTATTTGACGACTTGAATAATCAAATTTATGGTTGATAGAGAAGGGCGGTTGATACACCTTGCGGGGACGAAATACATTGTACATACTATACTTCGACTCGACTCGTTTCGACTTTATGGGAACCTTTAGGCGTTAAATTAAATGGCGTAATTTGCTCTTCTTTTTTTCATACACTTCGATTTCCTTGCTTATATGTATGACGTTGATAACATCGAATTTTCAATAGATTTGGGGATACACCTGATTCTGATAATTTATTACTTTATAATACATAAAGAATATACCTGTAATGATATGATACAAGAGCAGCCGTAGAACGCCGATACTCCCAAGCTGCCGCCTTATAACAAAAAAAACTGCCACACAATCTACCAAACACTCTGCATCCAATTTACTGTTACTCCTAATGTCTACTTCTTCTTCTTCGACGCCTTCTTCTTGGGGACCTCTTCCTTTGCTGTTTCCTTCTTCGTGTCTTTCGTGGCCTTCTCCTTCATAACACTCACATCCGTATCCGAAAGTCTCCAAAGATACCAACTCAATATACTCCTGTACGGTTTGAAAGCCTCGCTCAACTTCATCATATCCTCCTCGTTCATATATTTCCACTTGCTCTTCTCTTTCGCATACTTTAGTTTATTCACATCTCGACCAGCCATGACGGCCATCCCTCGCTGAATCCCCAGATCGCCGGTCGCAAACACATCCGTGCGCTTCAAAGCGAACATTAAGAACATCTGGATCGACCAGAGGCCGAGACCTCGAACTTTGAGAAGTTTCTCGGTGACGAGCTCATCGGTGGAGTTCATCAGCATGTCGTTCGTCAATTCGCCGTCCGAGAACATTTGCGCGAGCCCAGAGATGTACTCCGCTTTCCTCTGCGACAATCCAGCGGTTCGTAGGGTCGGGAGGTCGAATTTGAGGATTTCAGAGGGTTCGGGAAACGTGGATGTTTCGTTGAACAGGGCTATGAATTTCTTTTTGATCGAGTTGGCGGCGGCGCCGGATACTTGTTGGGCAATTATACCGCTGCAGAGAGCTTGGAAAGGGTCCACGGGCTCGAGGAGGCCCTCGGGGGAAAATAATGTGCATTCATGGCGAGAGATGATATCGGCGAGTTTGGGATTCACGCTGATGAGGTGGGTTATCCCTGGGTGGACATCCGAGGGAGAGACCGGGGTGGTCTTTGATTCCGCTGGGGGTTCGGTAACTTGAATAATCGTAGTAGTTACGGTGGTAGTAATCTCCTCTTCCTCTTCTTCATCCTCTTCATCGATTACTTTATCTTTGGCTTTAGAGACAGCTTTTGCCTTGGTTATAGCCGCCTTTTTTGCTTTCGGAGCCGTTTTCGGGACAGGCTTGGATTTTACAACTTTAGATTTAATTACAGCAGTAACAGAAGCCGCAGCAGTGGCTTTGGAAGCCTTCATCCGCGTGCTTATGCGAGCTGAAGTTCGAACTCCCACAGATACGGGGGTTCTGGGATTTCGTGCGACCATGATGAGGCGGAGGAGTGTTGGATGTTGGAGTGCAAATGCGACCCGGGATCGAGCGACGAACGTCAATTTGGTTAGTTACACCACAACGTCGCTGAGAAAAATAACCAGAAGATTACAATTAGAAATACCAACAAATGCGAAGAAGAGAAAGGAGGAAAGAAGGAGGGAGAAGACGGAACCTCGCGAGAGAGGATAACCTGAGCGATATCCCGTGACTGCGCGAAGTTGCTGACAAATCCTCTCTCTGCCATGCCAACGGCTTGGCGGCAATCGTTGTATTGGGCACATTCCCCACAAACCCTCAAACTGAACTGAACATGGTTTCATGATAGTTAACTAGGTAGTTATATGAGATACAAGTATTGATATAGGTGACAGAGCAGAGAATGTGTATTAAATATTAAAAAGATGGCTTCGAGATCTAAAAATAAAACATTAAAGTTTAGACATAGAAGATAGTCTATCCTCTCATACCCCCATCTCTTGCACCCTCGCACCTTCTAAACCACAAGAATCGTACACCTCCTTGCCGGCTTTATCCTGCACAAGTCCTACCCACATCAGTTCCTTCAGCGTTTTCTTCAGACCGCCCCACGAGTGCACATCACACAGCTCAAAATTCACTTTTAACCAAGGCTTCAACCACACGTCCTCGGTCTCTCCAAATATCGAAACCGCTCCTACCATGAGTAGCCATAACATTAGCTGCGGCGGGAACTCAGTCGAGAATTTAAGATTGACGAGCGCCGATTTGAATACAGTTGGCAAATAAGCGTATGGCAATTTAATATTTTCCCACCGTAAGAAGAGGTGTGAGGTGAAGGCTAAGAGGCCGAGACGGATCGCTTCATCAAGAGAGTCCGATTTGAATTTCATACCCACCAGGCGATACATGATTGCTTGCATGGTATCCAACAGGGTATTCTGTGGCAACCGATTCCGAGTTTCAGCTGTGACGTTCATCAGAGTGGAGAATCTTTTCGTAAACGTCCAAGCTTCTGCCAACCTGGAGTCAACACTCTCGAGGAATGGCTCCTGATCGCTGAGTAGATCCACACCGGCGCCTTGAAAGACAAGATATGGTGAGTTGTCAGGGTAAGGCATCAGCGGCTCAAGGAATGGGTCGTCGACGAAGAATACGGGTGTCACGCCGTTATGTAAAGCGATTCCCAAATCACATCTGCGCCGTTCAAACAAAACCAATCAGCCTGTGGAAAGGATAAACTTTTGGCAATGGTTTGAAATATATACCTGAGAATCTCCATTATAAATTTTTCATTGTGTCGGAAAGTCCGAATGCCACCCCTCAGATTCACAATCTTGCGCAGGCCCCTCATATGGTGTTTTGCGGTTTCCCCTTCGCCAATTAGGTGAGCGAAGGTTGCCAACATCATGATGATGAAGACTGTCGAGTCCCCGAGTAAAAGCGTCTCGTTTCCTACTATTAGCCTTTCACGCAGAATACTTACGGTCTGAACAAAGTGGAAGGTGGTGTGTTCGCCCAAGGACCTTATTTGGAGATTCCCGCGCATTGCTGACGCATAAGCACCACTCATGAAGGCGGTAACATTTAGGTATGCCGGGTCGTGGGTGAGTGCGTCCCACCATTCTCTATTTTTGTGATCGAATGCAAAGCACGGTTCCAAAGGAAACAAAACTTTCTTTGAGGTTTGAGAAACTGTATTTGTATAATATGAGTTAATTACGTAAAATAAAATATAGGAACGGCTATAACGGAGTTTAGATGTCTAGGTCTTCTCGGAGAGAGAAACTTACACTTTACGATCTGCTTAATAACTGATGGATCAACCAAGCCGGGGAATGTAGTGAATGATAATTCTGAACCGACTCTGGGAGGGATGACACGCGCCGGGGTGGGTTGCGCTAAAGGCGGCTCCTGGGCGTGGTCCTGTGCGCTTTTCTCCGTATTTTCTTTTGCCCTGGTCTTCCTCTTTCTTGGCCGGGATTTACCCAGGTTTTTACCCATCATGACGTGGCTTCTAATGAACTTGCGCGTGTCCGCGTCTGTTTTGGCAGTGTCGGTTGATACAATGAAATGAACCTCCACTGCAGCTACCGCGTATGGTATAATTTCTTGTAAGATTGTATTCCAAAAAGGGAAAACGAAACAAGCTTTGTGCAGTATTATGCGACAAAAAAGCTTAGCTTACCGGGCATCTGCTTTGAAGCTGCAGGCATCTTTTCCGATTCAGGCTCCGAACCGTAGGAGGGGCTGTCTGGGGAAGAGCCTATCGGTTTTGTTATGCACTTTGATATAGACTCTGGTAAAAAGGAGCCGTAATGGCGCCCGAGAAGTTATTCCTGACTACGAAATTTTCTCCGTCGCACGAGATTTGTAAGCTTAGGAGGTGATATGTAGGAAGCAGAAGAGCTGACCGAAGCGCGAAAGTTGGACATTTCGGGGACCATTTATTGAGGGCGATATATCGTATTCCCGATCCGGCCAAGTGCCCATTGCGGATCTAAGCGGGGCAGGGGTACGCATGCCATGCCATTTGCCAAGCCCTGAGATTGTATTCCACTTCCGGGTTAGTGCCACACAACACATTTATACTCAATATCTTAATGCCATTTCGCGAGACCCGAAACCATATCGAGTGATATCACCAGGAGTCAGATTTCACAGTGGTCGTAAGCTATGCTGGCGTAATAGGCTATCTGATGTGTATGTATAAAAGGCTTCCTGCACTCCAGTTAATTCGCAAAATATTCCACAACTAGATCTCATCCCTTCTCCTCTCCCCTCAACAACTCCATCCTGGAGAACACCAAACTTCTTAAATTCTCACTTCGACCTTTTTTTATATTACTATAATAGGAATAATTGAAATTTAATTTACCAGCTAGCTAGAGCTATAGTTTTACCAATTTGAGATAGTGCTTGACTATCTGCAGATCACTATGATGCCATCCTCACGAGAACTACCACCCCTCACCTCTAATTACTGGGGTCGCTTCTTTCGATCCCAACGTACAAAACCTCCTCCTCCCCCAGAGAATATCGACCTAACTGGCAAGGTTGCCATTATCACCGGATCCAATACCGGCCTCGGTTTCGAAGCTTCGCGCCAATTCCTTAAACTCAAGCTCTCCCGTCTGATTATGGCTGTCCGGTCTGCCCAAAAGGGCGAGGCTGCTGCTAGCAAGCTTCGAACAGAATTTCCCAATTCTACCATTGAAGTCTGGGCGTTGGATATGAGCTCTTATAGTTCCATCCAAGCATTCACCAGCCGTGTGGGAACGGAACTCTCTCGTCTTGATATCGCCATTCTCAACGCAGGTGTTAGCAAGTTGGCGTATGGGAAGACTGAGAGCACTGGCCACGAGGAAACAATGCAGGTCAACTACTTGTCTACATTTTTACTCGCCATCCTACTTCTCCCAGCACTCAAGGCGAAATCTCCACCGGGCAGCCCCGGCCGTATGACAATCATCAGCTCGGCGCTGGCGAATATTGCAGGTTTACCCGAAAATAAATCGACCTCACTCCTGGCAGCTCTCGACGACCCCAATAAGTTCGGTAGAGGTACATACGGCACATCGAAGCTCTTAGGCCATATTTTTCTCTGGAAGCTCGTCGATGCGGATTATGTCAAGGCCGACGACGTGGTTATAAACCTTATAGAACCGGGATTCCTCAAAGGGACAGACTTTAATCGTGAGGTCAAAGGTGCTCTTGGATTGGGTGTGAAGTTGTTCCAGGCTGCTGTGGCTCGTGCTGTGGTAGACGCTGGTACAACTGTGATCGATGCCTCGGTGGTGAAGGGCAAAGAAGTCCACGGGTGCTACCTTGCTGACTGGGAAATTCGGCCGTAAGTTACTCTATTCGTCATACAGGCTAACCTGCATGGAATGCTGGAGGCTAATATTTCGTTGATAGATTCCCACCATTTCTTTACACCCAGGAGGGAAGAGATGCGGTGGATAAATTATGGGGGGAAACGATGACCGAGTATACCTTTGCTAACACTCGAGGGATATTGGACTCTATGAAGCAGGGCTGACGGCTGCCAACTTGTCTTTCTGCAATATTTGTTACTTTGAAGTGGCAAGTACAATATATTTTACCACTCAGCCTTATATCTCTAAGCAATATTTAATATTATCATTCTCGCCATCTATCTGTAATGTATTCTCACTACAGTACAGCCTATTCTTATAATTCGCCAATTAAACCTTCAATTATGGAAGCGTATAACTTATATTTTATGTAGTTTAGCATATTTGTGTGGATAGCAGGGATGTTGGTATCGTGTTGCGTTGATATTGTTACAACACTGACTTCACGATTTCGAGACTTGGTCATATTTCGTCTGCGTCGTAGAACCATGGCAGCCCTCACGCCAGCCTCCTCCACCACTCTCTCTTCGATATGCGGTCGTTGTCTTGTCCTTTCACGGACCCCAATGCCGCTACGGGTATCCAGAACGTCAATTGCATCTAGACGTGCCTTCTCCGTCCTCAACCGCCCCCAACCAAACTACCCCGGCCATGTTCCTCTCAAACTCCCCGAACGCCTCTTCCTCGCCGCCGGCTCCGCTCTGGTGTCCCTCTTCAGACCTCAGAGAGGCGATCTAATAGCATTGCTGGGTGAAACAACGGCTCAACCTTTCTTTATCACCCGTCTCCGCGACACCATGCTCCGGCATCCAACCGGCCGACGCATCCTCCGCGACAGACCGAGGATAACCTCTCAATCCCTTTCTCTACCATATCTCCGCTCATTACCCTCAAACACCATCGGCGCAACATATGTAGCTTGGCTGGACCGCGAAGGCGTGAGCCCGGATACCCGCTCCGAAGTCCGCTACATCGACGACCCGGAGTGTGCGTACGTGATGCAGCGGTACAGAGAATGCCATGATTTCTACCATGCAATTACGGGACTACCCATCATTCGGGAAGGGGAGATTGCGTTGAAAGCGTTTGAATTTGCGAATACGGGCTTGCCGATGACCGGGTTGTCGATGTTTAGCACTTTCACGGTGAAGGCCGAGGAGAGGGCGAGGTTGTTGCAGGTGTACTTTCCGTGGGCGTTCAGGAACGGGTGGAAGGCCGAGTCGTTATTGAATGTATATTGGGAAGAGGCGCTGGAGACAGATGTTCAGGAAATGAGGGATAGACTAGGCATTGAAGTTCCACCAGATCTGAGAGAAACGAGGGCAGAGATCAGGAAGCAGAAGAAAGGGAAACAAATGGACGAAGGGATAGTCAATAGCGCTGCAACAAACAATGGCGAAAGCTCTGTGAATGAGGCAAAAGTGGAGACTGAAGAAGAAAGGGAGCAGAGGGAGCAGAGGGAGATCGAAATAAAGGCAATGGAGATTTTAGAACAAGCTGACAAGATGTAATCAGTTTGGGTGCCGTTTTTTACTTCTCTCTTGTACATATTCTGATAACTGGGTCGTTTTTGAAGGGTACCGCACGATCCCATGTATATAATGCCATCCGCCATTCAATCCTACTAATTTCAAAACGGCTATAGCCGTCCACAAAGTACAACGTCATCTCCCATCGGCACCCACTTGACATCCTTCAGCCTTGGAGGAGAGTAAACACTGGCCTCGTCACTTTTTCTCTCTGGTGACACCACCACTCCTCCCTTACCCAACCATGTCGGCGCAATGGTCACAATAACCGCATCCACCAGCGCTCGAGATTTTTCGTCTTCAAGTAAAGAGTTTATCACACTCCCTCCACCTTCAACCATTACACTTGAAACTCCTAGCTCTCTTTTTAATATCACTAGTATATCCTTCCATCTAAACTTTCCAGCTTCATCCACCCCGAGCCCGATATACTGGCCTCCGTGTTCTCTTAGAAGCTCCTCCCTCTTTTGTATCACCCCTTCGCTATCATTTGGAAGTAAAGAAGAAGAAATGAATACCACAGGCGCCCTCCCATTTCCTTCCTTTGCGGTTCTTAACACTCTGCTTTCCTCGGTAAGCTCCCACCGTCCCTTCGGATCCAGAATGATGGGAATTGGCTGTCGATCAACTCCTTTTCCGACCACTCCGTCAATACGGCAGTTTAAGCCCGGATCATCTGCAACTGCCGTAGACACACCGATGAGGATCGCCGAGTGGAATGAGCGGAGGTGATGTGTCATTGCCTTGGAGAGCGGGTCGGAGAGGTGTGTTTGCACCCCTGGCGAGAGGGAAAGTGAGGAGTCGAGGGAGGTGGCGAAAGTGAGGGTTAAATAGGGAAGGTTATCCTCATCACCATTTTTGGTGGCCGTGTCGCCATAACCAGTGGTAGGAGGCGGGAGGTATGGGGTTATTTGCGAGGAGAGATGGGTAGGGAAAGTGAGGGTGGTCGACATATCGGAGAACTTACGGTGGTGAAGTGGTTGAAGTTTGGGTGCAGCCGGAGTTGTGGCATTTTGATGACGGTTTGTGTTGTACTCTACAGTCGCGGGACACGTATACACGAGGCTTCAAGAACTTTGTTTCGATGGTGCAAGAGTTTTAAATGCAGCGTAAAATATCAGTCTCCCCGTTTCTACAACATGGCTATAGTATTAGTTTGAAATGGTACCGTCTAAAGTACCAGTCGGCGACAGATGCACATATTAAACGCCGTCGAAAGTGTATCAGTATTGACGAAAGCCCGTCCTGATGAATAGGTGGGATACTAACATGATCTAATCGTTCTGGTCCTTTATCAGAAACAAAGACTCTCTAGCTTGGGTATGTAAGAACTCGGAAACATAGGCCATCAACAGACCAATGATAGGTTGGTTTGTCTGCCGCAACGGATGAAATGCCATTGCTTTACAAAAGAGGCCAGAATGCAAGGCTAACGTTAACCAACATCCAGAATGCGTGTTATGCATCTGCCCGAGGACTGCGGCGAGTGGTTGGTGTTTCGCTCAGGATAATGTCAGCAGTTGGCCTTCGGATCGCTCAACTCCGTTGTGATGGGGTAGGTTTAAAGGAGGCTCTTATATGGGTTCGGAGATAGCATGGAAAGCAATCATGCAAGTGAATAGGAGCGCTTCGATAAGGAATATGATTTTCCACTGAAGAAGTTTCTTCAGCGGTTATATTTCTTGACGAGGTCTAGATATGGTGAGCTGCAGGTATACAAGTTGTTCACATTCTTCCACCCTGAGAACATTCGAAATCGCAGTTACTGGATAAGTACGACATGTGTGCAGACAATGCTATTATCCAGCATATTCTTCAATGGCCGGCTTTCAGAAGTTGGCGCGGCACAACGCTCCTTCATTTCGTGGTGCATATCTGGATGCATGTACCGGATTTTCCACCGTTGGGAAAGAAAGAAGGAAAGAAGGAAAGCAAAAGAGTACGTTGCTTGAATTCTCAAGCGAGGTGGCTGGAAAGTGGAAATCTATAATTGTAGTCTAAGAAGGAAAAAAGGTACAAACCTAATCGCCCGGCCCGCCTGTGTATCGCCATCTGCAGGACAGGTTGCTTATTTTTATACCCAATACAAAATTCGGTGGCATGAAGAAACTATCAAAAGAACAGGGGCAATTGACAATTGTGTGTTGGAGTTGGATACAACATGCCATGTTATGTCACACGTCACGCACGTATGAACATCAATGTGACCAGCAGGTTGGAATCCGGGGCCGGGTAGTATAGTATAGTGTACATATAATGTACATAGATAGACTCAGAGCCTCAGGCGTCTAACAGCTATCCTTCGTGCGAACAAGCTGCTTGTTCTTTTTTCTATTGTGGTTGTTGTGGTGGTTGATAACTGTCAGATGTACCTTTTGTAAGCGCCGGCCCATTTTTGGGTACAGACAAGGCTAAATTGCTGGGCTAGTGCTAGCAGGGCTACAAGGCCCATCGCCCAATCAGACCTCCGCCGGGCGCGAACGAGAACCGAACAAGCTTATTGGAACCTCACACAAATTGGCAGCTGGAGAGACAGCAGACTGGTCCAATGAGCAGGCCTCAAACGTCCGGCCGCGATGATTGGCTGCTCCGGATCATTTAAGCTCCCAGCTCCCAGCTGGCCAGGGCCAAAACGACATCTCCCGTAGCGCCCAGAGATCTCGTTCCTTTTGACTCGCAGAGTTTATAACGCCACCGCAAATTAAATTGACATTTTCTTCCTTTCTAGCTTTCTGCCAGTGTTCAAGTTAACCAGCTGCTATTTTTACATATTTTTTTATACGTTTTCTTAGATGGCGGTTGTCTTTCTTTTTCGCCTTCGATATTCGAATTAGCCCTGCTAAACACCAACCTTTCCTCCCAACGCACATCTATTCTGGTCCTGGTACCGGGCCTGTTAACGCCGGGAAGAAAAACAAAGGCGACACCAACATAAGTTAACACTATCCAGCCAATCTGCTTATATACCAGTTCCCCAACTGTTGGAGTCGTCCCAGATCTTTCTTCCTCTCTTCTTCCCGTCAATATACCCTCATCTTTAATAGAATATACCCCCCACATTTACTTCGTTTCTTAGTTTTCTCGTTGGTTGTTTGCCTGTTGGTGCATAGCATACCTTTTACTTCATTCCTTCAGCCGGTTTATAACACCTGAACACTCTTTCGTTCCATCATCGGGAAACTCCGCTGGTCGTTACAATAATTATATCTACTCCTTCTTAGTCATTACACAATAATACCAACATTCTTTTTAATATCAGATCCGGCGTCTGTAAAAACCTTTGTCAAACGGTCGACTTAAGTTCCCGTTTGCCTTTTTCTTCTTTATAAACAGTCTCTGGAAGGCTATCTCGTATCTGATTTCGCTTCGATATAAGAAGTCTCATACATATATTCGGTGATAGTTACGTTGCCTAGGGCCGTATCATTAAAATCCTCGAATCCGACTTTCAGTCAATCTTTATACTGTAGTATATTTATAATAGCCGAACAAAATGGGTTTCTTCGACAAGGTCAACTTGAAATCCAGCTCCGTCAGGCAGGAGGCCAGAGCAGTCAATCAGATCCCGCCTCACCTTCAGCAATTCGATGCATCTGCTTATATCGCCTCGAACCCTGTCTTGAAGCAGCAGTTCGCCCAGCCAGCTGTTTACACGATGCCCACTGGCAGCCCAGGACAAAGCTACATGCAAAGACCAGGTAGTGGTGGCAGCAATAATGGTATCCCGACACCAAACAGCACTCCACCACCAGTCCAGCCTTCTAGCCGTCCCGTGATTGATACCAATGTAGCTCCTGCAGGACCTCAGCAGCAGCATCAGCAGGGTCAAAACCAGTATAGCATGGTCTGCAGCAATAGCGTCACATCTCCTGGTGTACAAGACGTCTACGTCGTCCCATTTGCTCAACAGCAGCAACAGATGCAACAGCATGCTCGAAGGCACTCATATGTCCCAGGCCAGCCACAGCAGCATATGTATACGAATACCTTCCCTGTCCAGGTTCAGCAAGGTATCCACTATCAACAGCCAATGCAACCGCAGCAGCAGGTTCTCCCAACGCTTCCACAGGTTACTCAGGTTCAACAACAATCCAGGTCGCAGACCCGTGAACCATCACCCGCTGCTCGTAGATATTCCATTCAAACGGATAGGTCCTCGGCTTCTCCACCAGCAACGTTCCCATCCCAGCTTCCAGTCCAGCGCATGAACAGTATCAAGCAGGGTACAAAGTTGTATCAACTCCCAGAGATGCAGCCTCAAGTTGGTCCAACTGAACCCGCGAATAAGTTTATCGCTCGTAACATGGACGCTCGAACACCAGATCGTGACGATCTCCTGACCATTCTGAAACCTTTGAACCTGACCGACTACCTCACCGTCACTGGTCCTGAAGATATCACCCGTCACATTCCTAAACTAGATCGTACCGAGGCTGCCGTCTCCGAGTACCAGCATCCAGACCCAGAATCCATCGCCGGCCAATCATATCCATTAATGCGAAAGCAGTCGTGGACCCGTCCGTGCGAAGAAACCTTTGGAAAACTCCTAACATGGAACGGTCGTCGCATCACTCCGTACCCAACACAGACACTCGGTCGTTTGATCCGTGGTGAGGAAGATGTCGCCAGTTTGTCTGATGATTTTTGGCTCAAACCCGTCCATACTGCCACCTGTGCTTGGCTTCAAGCCATCGATTCGTCGAGGTACAACGGCGACTACACCAAGGGAGCCGCTTCCAGGCTCGTCACCACTTCGAGCACGAGTATCGATGGTATCGCTGAGAACCGAGAGGATCTTGATACCGCTATGCTCCACTTTAGCAAGCAGTTCACCATGTACCCTCCGGTCCAGAACTCTGTTGCGCTATCGAAGAAGGAAGTCGTCTTCTTTATGGAATTTGTCTCCCCTGGCGTTTTAACCGAAGCCGGAAGTAAGATGTGGGAAGAAGGAAGGGCGGAGGCAGTCGGGCAAGTGCTGGAGGCCAGGTTCGCGCATTCGTTTTACTCGGCTACTAGACAGGTTAGTTCTCATCAGTCCTTACCTTCCCTTTATATACTTTGATATTCCGCCATTATCAAGTTATCACTTTGAATTACACAATGCTAACATGTAAGATCATTTGTTCAGGTAGCTACATCCGCCAAGAACCTCAGATGCCGTGCTGGAGCTCTCTGCGATTACGAAAACCTCATTCTTTTCTACTTCAAGGGCCAGCCCGAGTCTTTCACCGGGCCGGAATCCGCAGCCGAAGTTTTGCACCTCAAGTACACCGACCCGCATGCCCGGTACATTATGGCCGAGCTAGTGTACCGCTCTCTTGCGGACATGAGCGAACGCCTGAACCTCGGTGATCTCTCCAAAGTCGTCGAGGCGAACCAGCAGATGAACGTGAAGAACTTCAATCTCATGTGGGGGACACCAAGCATCGTCCGGTGAAGAAGCCACGTGGGTAGAGGGGAGTTTCATGTTTACGATATACCTCAAATAGACATGCATGCACAAGTCACCTACCACTCCTTTGACAACTCGTCAGCACGACTAGCTTAGACCTTGGGAAGGCGAACAGTTCACGTTTGTACTTTTTTACTTTTTATTTTTCTATTATTTTTTTTCCAATCTCGCACGGATAAAGGTTACCTCCGCTTATTTTTTTAAAAATTATTCCTTCTATTGCATTTCTGTTTATCGCAATTATAATGATCCATTTTAGCGTCTTTAACGTGTCTTCTAATGTATGATAACCCAAAAGGATTCCCTCATGAGCTTTTCATTGACACCACCTTGCATACCCTTCTCTTTACAGCTTTGCTAGCATATTTGCATATTTTCTTTACATCTCAGCATTTTTTTTAAAAGAAAAAATTCCTGCCTTCATAGCTTGTATAGTATTATTAGAAGTACACCCGCCAATTATAGGCAATATTTATGTATTTGTACCATATCATAATATTATCCCACGGACTGTGCACGCAGTCTAACAAAAAAAAAAAACACCTTAAAGGGCATGCATGTCTTAAAAAGATACGTCGACGTTGAATTTAGTTCCAATCCTTGTGCATTCCTTACGTAAAATCTTAGTTAGAGATTTTAGTTGAGGAAACTCCGATTATCACTCATTCTTTTTGAGCAGTTCGGTCCGAGTGCACCCTCTTTTTTTATAAGTGTCGTGTGGACAACTTTGTATGGCGGTGCAAAAGCCTTAAACAAAATGCAACAAAACGAGTCAGCTTTGAGGAATCGAGGCACGTGGTGGCGCAGTTCCTCCATAAAGGTCCCTTTAACACCACAGGTTAATTTAAAGGCTAGAGCTTTTTTTTTTTCAGGAGAAAGAGCTATTTTTTCCCTCTCTTCTCTCTCGATATCTCGATTTCTCTATATACGTTCATGCCTCGGTCCTCTTCTGCCTCTTTGGCCATTCTTGTCTAATATCAAGGAAGGTGATTTGTTTTTAGCCGTCAAATTTCTCATAACATATATGCGTGCGCTACATCCAGTTCGATAAATCGGCCGTATGTTTAATTAGTCCATCGGGGGGCGATCGATAGGCACTCCCTGGGCTGTTAGGGGACAAAGATCGTCAACATTCAAAACCTGGACCCAGCTTCTTGGGCAGGTGGCAGAAATCTCTCGGAAAAAAGTAAATGGCGAATTAGTTTCCCGGAGCGATACCCTTTGGAGTATGGTTATCGAAAAGGAAGCGGGAAAATGCGACGGGATAGATATTAGTGATAGTTTCATGGGTGGACCGAAGACTGGGGAATTTAGAAGAAAAAGTTGGGGGTCCAAGTTCAATCTTTTGACGGCAAATATTTTATTTTTTTGGGGACGTGCTTGAGACTTCGGTTTGTCGTGGCACTGATTAAGTTTTTTTCTTCGGATCTGGTGGACCTCTTTTAGAAGATATTGTTTTTTTTCTCTCTCTCTCAATCTAGGCATCCAAGGGGGAAGAACGAGAATATTTAGACGACCTATTATATCATCATGTATGCATATCAATTCTTTATACTTCCTCGCCATTGCGGGCCATATTGATATAATCGTAGGCAGCTTCAGTACAACCTATCGCAGCAGGTAAATTATTTTCTCTTGACTGGTATCCCCTTGCTCTCCGATATCGCCACGACTATTTTCGCAGATGCTTTGAAATGTTGCAAGGGGGCTACATATCTACCAGGGAAGCATTTGATACGGATATGCTGGATATGACGGTAAAAATGGATACGAAATGCTGCCTCGAGAGCGTAAAAATGATATCGTATGTTTGACGGCCGACGGATTTCCCCAATTGATCCTAATTATTGAGCATCTGTGCATATTGGCTTGGGTGTAACATACTTGGCGCCGATTACCAGTTCCGTGAGAATTTCGGCCTATTTATTTTTCTTTCGACGAGATGCATGCATATGCTTCCTTGTTCGGTATATGCAGAGAGAGAGAGAGGGAAAGGAAGAGCCTCCGAAGACCGAACAACCTTTAGACGAATCGAATACTTTGTTATGAATGTTTTTAACCGTCTACTCTCGATATGACTTGTGTCTCTAAGGATCAGAATCTCACATGCCATGTACGTATGTACGCATCGTCATGCAGGTTACCCCACTATACTGATAGGTTTCCAGTCTTTAAATATTTGTCAATATTTGTCTGAGGAATCCCGGGACAGTTCACCACGCTAAACTTCTGATACGCTCTCCAGAGGATACTTTTACAACTAGTGAAAAAAAAGCGGTAGCCTTCAATGACAATAATATTTCATACACTATAAAGGCTTTTTTTAGCGTTTTTTGCAGTCTGTAAAGTTCGGAATGTGAAGGCTCAGGTTAGATTATCCCGCCAAGGTCACACACACCTTACGAACCCCCCAGCCATCAAACATTGAGGTGCATGATGCATCCTATCACACTCCAAGGTCCTCAAGTGGGTATTCTGTCGCATGCCCACAATCCGTGTACATCATTCGTCTAAACTCCCCAGCTGGATAACCCCACACTTGCGTGCACGGCTCTTCGATTCAAGGCCCCTCATCCAAAAAAAAAAAAAGACCCTTTCGTTGGCACCAGGATACAGGCATATATATGTACTCCCCACTTTTGATTTCGTCGCCTCGGGCTAAACGACGGTGACAAGCTGGGGGGGGGCTCCCTGTGATATTTTCATCATTGACTGGGGCTCGACATATGTACATATTACAGGTTGTAAAAATGGATATGCATATAAGACACGGAATCGAAACGGATGAGATGAAACCGAGATCCATGCAAGAGAATAACAGCGTAGCATGCAAGCCGCAAGGTTGGCAGAGGCCATCGACAGCTAGCAGGTCAACGCAGTTCGTTTGATTCGTCACAAATCGAAAGCAGTTTAAGTAATGGGTTTATCATCGATATTATGATATTATCGTAGAACGAAATATAAACCGTTTGTGTGATCAATGATCGCGCCGTAATGCACAATGCCATAGGACAAGAAAATACTTGAAATAAGCAATCTAGGACAGGAAAAGAAAAAAGGAAAAAGTTAGAAAAAAACTCCCCTCTAAAAACATATTACAATAAGCGTACATACAGAGAATAAGCATATACCAAAATGAAGCAGTTAAAGGTATTCTCCCTCCCAAGAACACATCATCGTTCACTCAACGCCGTTCTCATGCAATCCCAAAATCAAGTCGTCCAAATCAAGAAATTCGGCTTGAGGGTCTTTATTGGTTGAAAAAATGAATCAAAAAGCGAGGCGAGCCATAATCATATCGGCTCGGTACAAGACAAGCAAAACACATCTTGAAAGGCTAACTATATCAACAAATTGAAAAGAAATTGAAAAAATTGAAATGCCGGTATGATCGGACCTTTAGGGTTTAATCTCGGTTCAGTTACTCCCCGTGTATTGCGATGAGCCTTCAAACTCATGGCAGCGCAAATTCCCAAGCAAAAAAAAAATAGTGATAATAACGTGAAGGGTTAGTAGTATATGAGGTAGCGTACCGTCTCTAGAAAGAAAGAAAAAGTGGTGGTAGAAGAGAAAGGAGTTTAGAAGAAGAAAAGAAAAATGGAGATTATGTCAGGCAAAGCGCTTGACGCTTTGGAAGAAGTAAGCCTGCACTTGTTTGGTAAAAGTAGAAGATCCGAAAGTCTGGGAAGCGGAAGCAAAGAAGATCTGCGAGCAGTTGCAGTGCTCTTGCTTTTTTCTTTAGATTTCTGGTAGCTCTATTTACTGTGCGTTATCTGAGTCATGGTTCCAGGGTTTTCCGTTTGTGGCTCCGTATTCTTGAAAAAGTTGATAAAAAGGAATGCTGAGAATGGGTGGTTACCCCACGCTTCCCCCAATACGTTCGGGATCCCAGGTTTCGCTATCTAACCCATTCATTCTCCTTAGCCATGTTTAGCAGCTGAGCTTCCTCCCACAGTTCGATAACTTGTTCGTCTAGAACTCTCTCTTTGGGGTGTGAGAAGCGTCGATATTCGTCAAAGACATTGCATAATGTCCATTTCTGGATCTTTCGAAGGCATCCAATGATGCAACCCGTTCGATGCTACAGCGGTAAAAAAGATATGTGTCAGCTGCCGGAAACTGATTGCTACTATGGTGTCTATGCTCACCTTGCCCTTGTTGCAATGTATCAGGATTGGGTGGTTTCTTTTGTCCAAGATGACGCTCACAGCCCGCGTGATCTTATCGAGAGGAACTGCAAGTTTTCAAAATAACAAATCAGCTGCATGTCGCATATAGCCGACTTTGATGCAATGATAAGATGGCCTACCCTCAACAAACGGCTCCTTGTTGGCTGCTATGCCAATTTGTATATGTTGGATGCCGTTCGATTGCATAAACTCGACGTTCGATTGGGGGTATTTTTCGGGTATCAGTGTGCTATAGAGTTTCAAATTAGCTGTCTTTCTCGCAGAGTGGTCCTGCGGTGACAGGGGTCGATTGCTTACAGAATGGTTTTCAGCTTCAACATCTTTAGATATGGGAAGTTCGATTCTGCAGGGAACGAGCTTCGATAGACGCCGGGCCAAACCATGGAGAAGTTTTTCGGTACATCATATTCCTCGAGAACACTCTTTGTGCTCAGCACGTAGGTAGATAGAACGGTGGAAGAAGTCGCGTGCGACGGATTTGTTGTGTATTCTTCGGGAACCTGGAAACATAAGCTCCCCGTAGATGTCGTAGTCGTTCTCGTTAGAAGACTGGCACCACTAGTATCCTCTCCTGAGTCTTCCGGCACTGCAAGCTCTATTTTTTGGTCGCGTTAGCAATCGAGTTTTTTCATCTTAGGCGAGACGTAAACGTTGTCATAATTCGGATCCAGCTTCCACCTACCATCAAGTTCGTCTGTTCCGCCCAAGAACTTCATCTTGCGGATTGAGAAGATGCTTTCCTCCTCTGAACTCATCGATCTGGACAATTTCGGTCTCTTGTTGGCACGATTCCGGACAGCCGATCTCGGCACTAATTGTGTCGGCAAGCAAAACGCCGATAAAGGGATTGGCGTTCTCGGATCTTGCGAATTGACATGAGAAGCGGGCGTAGGAAGAGAGACCAAACTCGGTGGAAAGGGGTCTTCTCTTCGGGGCGTTGAGATCGCAATCATCGCGTGACCAAGTTTGGCACAAGAATTGGGTAGAGTTCGAACAAGAGAGGAATAGCTGGTCCAGCGAGCCAACCGAGCGGACGGACGAGGGCGGGAGCGAAATTTCGGGAGACTGGGAAATGTAGCGGCTAAACGGATCGAAGCTCTCGTTTAAATGACGAAGATAGGGCTGAAATCTGGTCCTGCACTTAAAAAGACACCTCTCATATAACACTGGATGATACGGATTTAGAGGAGTCGAGTCGAGAAGAGGGCCGGGAAGGAGAGGTGAGTCGCTATTGCCGGTTGGACGGTTGGATGAATATAAGTTTGATGAATAGTGTTCGTTGATCTATTCTCACGCGGAAGCGACCTGTTGCTGACAGACTTGCTGGAGTAGATTAATTACTGTAGGCCACATGGTTCATGTAGTAAAGAGAAGCGTTCGGGTGGGAGAAGAGTTTAAGTCAGGAATGTGGGGGATGAATGGTTAATAGGCCAGCTCGATATTCGAGGCGGAAGGTGGTCGTCCGACACGTGTGTGGGTGAGAATGCAGTGCTTCGCAGCCTCGATGATCGAGTCCGGAGTTGTATTGACAAGCAATAAGCAAAAGGAGAACAACAATAAGAATGATATCGTGGAAGGCGGAGAAAGAGAAGGGGGATCGAAAATATATAAAAAAGAAAAGAGAGGAAGAGAGAGGAGAAAGGAGCCTGAGAATGAGATGTCCAGAAGCAGAAAACGTGATGGCAGCTTTTTTTCGCCTTCTTTTGGCGTTTTCTTTTTTCGTCCTGCAGCTGCAGCAGGTGGTGTTACCCCAAACAGTTTGGATATCAGAGACTAACGTGGGTCGTTAGCCAACTAGCGACTTTGGGAGTAGCGTGGGTGGTCGTTCCTTCGGCGTTCAATTCATGACAAAGGGCTTCTTCTTTCTTCGTTCAAAGGAGAGAAGACAGAGACAATCGAACGGACGGGAATATACGGTTGTATGTGGCCCGTCGTTGAGAGGTGATGATCGATGGGTCGTCAGATATGCCGCTTCAACGTAACAAGATAGTTAGGAGAGTAATGAATTGTAGTCGGGCGTGATTTATTGTACTGCGGCTTGTGGTAAGATGAGATGCAGATGAGAGGAAGTATGGGGTACCTTATGCACGAGGCGAGAGAGGGACCGGGGGAGTGGTTTGAGCATTCAATTATGTGCTGACTCGACCACCTCGAGCATATTGGGACCCACCAAAAAAAAAAAAAAAAAAAGAAGAAGAAGAAGAAAAAGAAGAAGTAATAGAAGTGTTTAGTGGGTTATAGAAATAAGTGAAGTACTTTGGAAGGAACAATTGGCAGGGAGAATCAGATGACTGGCTGGGTAGCTGGGTAGCTGTGGCCGGCAGGGAACATGAAGTAAATGATGATATCGAGATGCAGTTGGAAAGGGCAAGTGAGGAGGAAGAGGAAGAAATGTGTGTGTGCCGAGACTGCCGATGGCTAGCTAGAAAGTGGGGGTTAAGTTAACTCTATCAACAATTAACGTTCAGCAACGACAAATGGTTAGAAGAATCCAAATGCAACTACAAATGGACAGCTTATGCAGGTCAACTAGGTCATCTGGCAGCCCAAAATTTAAATAAAAATTAAAAAAGGTTGAGATTTGAAGTCTGATTTAATTTTCGTCCGATCTGATCTGGCTGGTGGTCTCTCTCTCAACCTTCTCGCTCACCGTTCGAAGTATTTCCCAGGTTTGGACTCAAGCTCTCGATCTCGTCTGCCAAATAATTTTAAGTGTGGACCAATTTTGCCTTATATATATATAAGTAGATATCCAAAACTCGACGAAGGTTTCTAGATTTTCGTAAAAAATTTTCTAGCTCGAGCGGACTCCGCAAATGGGAAATAGCTACCGAAAGGGCTGGGGGCGAAGCTCAGGCTCCAACCTAGGGGACAAACAGGTATGCAATGTACTACATTACCTCGTATATGTTTGCAAAATGTGCATGTACGTGACCATCGGAAGAAGGCGGGTCCAACGCTCTCGTAAAATGCGAAAAAAAAAGGGAGATTGTGAATCTTATATGTATCCTACCTTAATTCGATGTACGCCTACGTATTTGAGTACTTATAAAAATACATATTTATTTCTAGCATGAGAATTTACGATATGGCCTTAGTTGCAATTTGCAACTCCCATCTACATTACATAGTCTCCTCACCAGCCACAGCAAAACGTCTTCGGTGGCGAACACGACACGTTTAGTGGATCGAATCCTGATGTCATGTCAGAGAATAGTGGTCAATTCTAACCACCGATTATCGCCGACATGCCGACCAACGACGTTTTCGGTCCGCCGTTACGCCCGCCCTTTTCGACCGCACGACATTCAAAAACCCGCATCTATGCTATATACTGGTTTGCTCACATGACACCTTTCCACAAACAGCCCAATTCCAATCCTCATATCCGTCCCGGGCAGGGTATACGTAAGCTGGCTTGACCCCCTTCTTCAACCACAGACTTGGCAAAAGCTTGTCCCAATTGCGGAATCTGGATTCGGCTCTCGAGTTTTGATTTATGGCCATGCATCGATCGCCATAAAATCGTTTAATTGCTTAATCAAGTAAGTACTTAGATATCTAACCCTCGATAGGCGGGCTTTTCTTTCCTCTTGCCCCTTCTCACAGAGTCTTCTACTTAACAAACTTCTACGTGACAACTGAGCAATCATTGCTTGAGAGCATTGGTCCAGCTCAGACGACAGGAAGCGTGCAACAACAACACAAGATTGATTATTAGAGTCCGTCTCTCATTGGATTCTCATCATATTGGTAGAATGCAATGATCAACTATATCTAAGGATATATATTAGGGCAAGACGGTCTTGCTTTTCGGTATCATACCAGCCGTGTTTCATCCTAGTTCCGTTTGAGGTTTCTACAGGGCAGGCAGGTCAGATGCTACCCGGGTTTTCAACCTTGATATACTTCACAAAAGCAGGGATCATTGGTTCGATGGAGACCTTGAAAGAATGTCGTCAGTCAATTGGAGTATCTCGTTGGTGTCTAAGGAAATATTTTGGTTCTCTCGTGTACATACAATCTTGGCTAATTCGAGAGGGCCACAATACCTGGAGCGGGAGAATTTTTAAGCCGCAGTAGGCAGATGATGGTGGATAGGATATTAGATGTCAATTGTGTTGTATTATATGCGTGCTAGAATAAAGGCAGGTAATTGCTAATGGCAATATAATTTTTTCTGTGGAGAGAGTATCAGAGATGGGTGTTTCAAGTTAACTTGGCAAGGCCCGTCCAACCGATTGAGGCACCTTGCTTTGTATGATCGACATAGTAGACTTTTATTAATTTTACGGGCAACCCCAAAATATATATCTCAACAGTTCCAGCATGCACATGCAGACAGCTATCTTGGTCTCCTGACTTCTGGAAGAAGTGTAGACACTTCTCACACTCCTTTACCATGCGTCGGCTGCATTTTCTGTGTGGTTGAAATTCCCACGATTGAGGTGAGATACCGGTTACAATTGAGTTGGATGTGATAAAGAGAAAAAAAAGCTTGAAAAGGCGGGAACCAAACTTCAGATAGATTAGCTCTGTCTCTGGTCCCCACATGGCTTTGCCTAGCCCTGGTGTCAAAAGCAAACCATAATTTCAGGATACGAATGTATACGCAATCCTTGATACATGGGGCTTATTTTAGTGTCTGCTGTGGAAGAGTTATATATAACGGCAAATGGAACAGCCTTTTGCATTGGGATCTCCTGTCATACTTGGTCCTGATCCTCGCACTGCCTTCCTGAGACGTAAAAAGACATTGGGGTGTGTTGCTTCGATGTAATAAGCTGCCTCTTTCGAATAACCATCTGAGATATATCTACAAACATATCCTTATTTCCTCCTTTTAATTCTTTATAGTAATTACTTCCTTTATTTACCTCGCAGTTCGGATTATTTAAAAGGAATTGAAAATTGGTTGGTTAGAGTTTTCCACGCGACAACCTACAGTCTATTGTCTCCTCAAGTTCTCTATATACTTTGGATATTCGAATAAACCACCACCAAATAAACAATAATCCTCCTTCTATAATACTTAAATTTTTAATCCCTGGTTCGAACACCTATCCGTACGCCCACGGCCTTGACGCCATTTGCTTCGTGGAAACTCGAACGTCAATTCCAACGGAAAGGAGCCCAATTATCACAACACTCCAAGATCCTTAGGCGCCTATCCTACTACCTCAAAAATATTTTACAACTAGAGTGTCGTAATTCGAGACTATTATATTTGATATTAAAGACTACAAACCCATCGTATATATAAAAATAATGTTGTTACCAGTAACAACAGTGTACCTGGCGGTTTTATATCTCTCCGTTGTGGTATCAGCGTTGCCGCGAGCAGGTAGGCATTCCTATATACCTAATAACAATGATTAGAGAATTTTTTTAAAATTTTTGAAAATGCTAACTCATATTCCTTTCCAATAGTCAGTATCGACCAAGTAGTTGTCATCACAAACACGGACCAATTTTTTCAAACCCAGCAATCTTCTATAGCTGCTACTAGTAGCAAAGAGGGTGGGATAAAATGCGAAGGAGACAACTTAATATGTGGAACTACCTGCTACGACCCAACTGAAGCTGAATGTGATCCGGAATTTCAATCGTTAACACGATTTGTAAGTGTACCCAATAGAATTTTTCAACTAGGGAAGCAGGAGATATTTCTTTCTCTACTTTAGAGAATCAGTGGGCGTTCAGCTTATGAGGGGAATTGAAGTTGCTGACAGAAACTATCGGTTACAATTGATTGTAGGGACCACATATATCAAAAGAGAAGAAGGAGAAAAAGAAGAGAGGGTCAATAGCGAAAACAGAATGAAACCAGTTATCCCATTCGACTTGACTTGGCATATCGGTAGATATAGATATCAGGAGCAATAATAAGTAGATGAGCATTTCTCCCACAAACCTAGCTTCTTCTTAATCGTTAAAACGCATATAAGTAACTAAGAGTTACAAAAAAGTACGGACATTCTTTAATTTTATATATCTTTCACCTTGGTATATAGCGGCCATCTTTTGGATTACTTAAATTAGCTTAGATTGGAGTATTTACAGCAAATATCATCTTCTATCATCTTCGAAGACTCAGGCTGTATTTTGTTTACTATGTTTGGATCGCAATTGCTAACAATGCAGGGGAGTCTGGTTTGGCTACATGTTTTATAATCTCTCACGAGGAACCTACGCCCGAACTACCACCGATCACTTCGTTGCTAGAAAGACTCAATCGTTCTATATTGCTTTTCAGAACGCTAAAACTCATCCACATTCATCATACATAAATGTATAAATTAGGCAATGTCGAGGTGGCGGTAAATATACACATAGATGAACATGCAGTGAGGAAACCAGCCATGCTCCAGAACTCAGAAACGTCAATATATAAAAGGAAGACCATCATAACCGGATCATTAAAAACATGAAATCCCATTCCTTGCCATAAAAATAACTAAAGTGTGAATGCTGGCAGTCAAAAGAAAGAAAGAACGGGTAATACTTTAGTGTATGGGAATCCAAACTTCGCTTTTCTCCCCTTGGACATCTACGCCTTAAAAATTCCGTCTTTCGGCTGACCGAGGGACCCCCATGTCATCCAGTCTCTGACAGCTTTTCAACGGTATCGCCACAGCTTCTTGTAATTTCTTATTATCTACCCAGAACCATCCCTGGCTCTCCTGGATTCTTTCTTGCCTCTTTCCGTACTCGCGCTCGCACTCAGCTAGTAATTTCCTTAAAAATATTGTTTCCGCGTACTGGTCCATCCGATTCAACTTTGTCGGAGTTTGATTCACGATATCAGCGGGGTTTACGTAGAAAGGTATTTTGTAGTTGGGCGTTACGCGCTTCTCGATATGCGGTGGTCTGGAGGTAAATTTTATCGAGGGTCCATTGTAGTTCGGGGCCGCATCGGATGATCCGCCAAAGCCGGTGAGAATCGAAGAAAGCAGGGAAAATAGGAATATTAGGATCAACGGAAGTAGCCGGATAACCGTCGAGAATAAAGAATTATCGGCTTCGGCTTCTGCCTCTCCTTGGTTCGGATTCGGTCTCCGGCGAGGGCCCGGGCCTCCAAAATGATGTATTCTTATGCCGGGACCGCCACCGCCCAGATCAAAGAATGTACCCCCACCTCCTATAACATTCAAGATTAGAATTGATCACATACAGCATACACCAGTCATAAAGGGAAAATGATATAGCGTACCGAAGCCACCACCTCCACCAAAGAACATGTTAAACAGCTCCTCCGGCGATATTTCGTCTGTGAATGGATGCCGCCCCGGAGTACCTGCAGCCCTGGCTTGGAAGCCGGCGAAAGGGCCCCCGCCACCACCAGCTGGAGACCCCCCGAAGTTTCTAGACTCGGGATCGCCGCCGGTTTTATCGTATATCGATCGTTTCTGAGGGTCTGACAGGACTTGGAAAGCCTTTGCGATTACTGCGGCGCGAGGGAACTAATATTAGTTTGTGGCCACCACTCACTCAAAATCCAAAATTGCATGATAATTCGTACATTTGAAGGCTTCATCCGCCCCGGGAGCGCCGTTCTTATCTGGGTGCATGACTAGAGCGAGTTTTTTATACGCTTTCTTGATTTCGCCGTCATCGGCCTCCACCTTGATGTTGAGAATCTCATAGTAAGCTGTCGATTTGCATTTCCGTACTCGGTCCACGGCGGTCTTCTGGGCCGATGTGTACTCCCGATCTTGCTTGCCTTGTTGGTGTTCCCTATTTCTTGCTGTCGAGGAGGAGGATGTGTCTGCTCCTGTGGCCTTTGCCGACGACATTCTGGGTAGAGAGACGCACGCACACGGAGAGAGCGAGAACTTTTTTGCCCGGAGGTCGAGTGGAAGAAGAAGGAGAGGAAGGAATTAGGAAAGGGCGGGCGGGTGGCGGCTATTTGTAGCTCTAATTGTTGAACCGGCGACTGTATTTAGAATTCGAGGCAGTGAGGTCGACCTGAACTGACTTGGTGAGCCTCGATAAGGAGGCCAGTTCTTTGTGTGGTCGCTGAGCGGTTTGTCGGAGTGTGGTGATTGATTGTGATGGTGTTGTTTTTGATATGGTGTTCAGTTAAAGAAAAAGTGCGAGTACGAGCAAGTGCTTAATTTTGATTTCCGCCTGAAAGCCTGAAAGTGAAAGGCAACAAAAAGGGCAGCATTAAAGACAGGCAGCCTAATCGGCAAAATTTCTAGATGACAAGACCGTCTTCTTTCCATTTCTTTCTTTCTTCTTTCATTCTTTCGAAGAAGCTGCCCGGGCTGCAGCCAATCGCGGCTGTGCGACCTGTCTCTGTCGCAGAGAGGCAGGACATCAATTGAGAGACCAGCCGTTTGCCTCAACCCAAGTCCCCTTTAGCTGGCTCTCGATCCACCTGAAACGATATCAATGAAAATTAATATATGATTCCGCTGGTGTAGGGTATGCTCGGGTTCTTTCTGACCAGAGAGACACCATTTTTCCGCGACAGTCGCTCGAGTGCATGCGTGTAGATAATAATGCGAATATCAATTCAATTGTATATATCGTGCTTCTAATAGCTATGGTGCTACTGAATTTTTTGAAGATCAGACTCGAGTTCGTAGGCTATCAAGAGGGATATTCCGTTCTCTCAAGCGGCGGGTGCCATTATTTGCGCGTCATTGTAGTCCTTGATGTTGAAATAACTGGAGGTTGTCTAATGGTCGATGATGTTGTAGAACGACATGTCCAACACATTATTCCCATACGCTTCCTTGATATCAACAATCCTCAGATGGCACACCAAGGATGGCGACAAGACCATGCCGGAACACCCTCAACAAGATCGGGGCTACTTGCTACAGACTAAAACAGACTCACTCCAGCTGCGAGATCCAGAAAAAAAGTTACACGTCCAATTTACAGCTTTCGTCTCGGTCGAAGTGCCACACAGGGGATGGGCAGAAGGAAAGTCTAACCTTTGGCGCCGGCTCGCTGTCGAAGGGTCGCAGAACGTACTTGTAAGGTTGCTTTATATTTTGTTGTCAACATTATTATTTCTTCTATCAAGACTGAGCAAACTGACTGTTGATTCCTACATATGCTGACCCGCCCGTGCTCAGTTGGATATCAAGTTGCTATGGAAGCATGCGAGTCTACCCCAAGAGTGGAACTCCCTGACCGAATCTCTAGGGCAGGCCCTATCAAAAGCTTTGGTGAGGCTCTTGACACCGTAAGAATTCCTAGATCACAGCGTCGTACTTACTTTTGTCTGCCAACCGTAGCTCTGGGACGGATTGGGCCTGACCACTTCTCTTGAAATCCCTTCCCGCGACAGAATACATTTAATTCTCCACTCTACACATTATACATCTCTACCACCTGAATTGCAACTCCCCACCTCGATAATTCGAGCCGTTCAGTGGACTCTTGATTTCAGTCCGTACGCTCGCACTAAAATCCACGAGCTCCAATTCCAACATATCAATCCGTTAGTCAATAACTGCATCAACTCCTTTTTAAATAACAAACTAGGAGCACCAATTATTACCGGTAGCCTCTTGATATCAAGTTCCTCCCAGGTACAACCTCTATCCTTCCATATGTAGCTATGATTGTAGCTGTATCAGCCGCTGACCGCTTAGCAGCAAGCTCGAAGTTCAATGCCATCTGTGGAAGGGATAGCTTCCACTCTCGCCAGATATGCCTCCCAGTGTGACGATTACACCCAGTTTAAGCTCAGAATGAACCAACTGGTTAGTTGGCGTAAATCAAGCAAAGACATATATTTTCCGCGTGTTCGGTTACTAATTTTGGGAATCTCCAGAACGAGAAAGTAAGCTCTCTTGCAATCTCCGAACAACCAATTGACCTACCGAAAGTCATCAAAAATCAGATCTACCACCAAATAGTCAAAGCGCTGCAAAGCCCTCGCCTCCGAAAGAAGCAACATTTCAAGAGTACGAGCAATGATGTGAACGAATTGATCTCCCAATCTTTGGAGAAGTTCCAAGATCTTTTTGCAAGAACCGAGTCACTGTTGCTGTCGCTAGCGGGAGATGAGATTGGTGATGATGACGAGGATAGCGAATTTGAAGACTTGTTTGAAGGTGAAGATAATCACTCAGATTTCGAAGATTTGCTTGAGGAAACCAAGGGTATTTATCTGAACGAAGTGGATAATAAGGTCTCCCCGTATTCCTACGCGGTAGCGGAGGAGCCTTCTAGCACTCAGCATCCCAAACCTTCCTCCCAAATTCCTCAGCATGACTATGATATGGTATCCGACCGCACAGACTCTGAATACACTATGATTGACGATGCCTCTACGAAAGCAATAATTCCTCATTATGACACCGACTTTCTCGAAATCAACGAGTGTTATTTCGACGTCGGCCACCCTCTACCCCAACCTCCATCATCTAGCCCAATCAGAAAAACAATCTCAACCGACGAGAACACTCAATCTGCGGCTCTCTGGGGAAATGAAGAAAGCACGTTGATGATGTTTTAGTTATACAAGCACCCGCGCTTTCTTTCCTCCTTGTCACCCAAGGTCTCCCACGCCATTTCAAAGAATTTTGACCCTCAAAATCTGCCGACGCCTTTTTCAAGAATCATCGAGACTATTGGGAAATTTGAGTTTCCTTTGAAGCGAATTTTGGGTTCCTAGTCTCAATTTTTCCCCTTCCATGCTATTTTTAGTCCTCGCCTTGAGTCTCACAACGAGGCTGTCTCTCCCCCTTCCTATGACTTTTGGTGGGCTCTGTATCCCTTAATATATTTTGCTATACATGTATAGGATAACTGCAAGGGATACTATACTCGGATAGGATATATTATATTTAAATTAATTACATATGCGCACCTAACTGTAGTACCCATAGAGATGAGATGTTACTTTTAATTAGAGAGAAAGCAGGGACGTAAAATAAGAAAAAGACAAACACCAAAAAGAATCTGCTAACCCACCCTATCTAGCTTTGCTCCAATTCTAAAATGAATACCCACATGTCTATCCTTCTAACCATCTATCGCGAGTTACCCACCGTTTAATAGAACAAAGGAAACGTTATAATAAATAAAAAAAGAGGGAGAGGAGGAAAGGGAAAGAAAGAAGAAAAGAAACTCGTTGGACAGAGACGTTAACTTCTGTTCTATAGAACCGTATGAGAACCACCATCTCCAATAGGTGAGGTTGGACTAGTAATCGCCGCAATACTAGTCCTCCCGTGAGAACTCGATGAATTAGACGGCATACCCGCCATGTGAACATCTTCTCGACTTGTGTTAGCACTATTCATCCTCGAGCGCTTCCCACTTCGTTTCCCAACACTCCCATTTGCACCGGCACTGCCTTCTTGAGCAGCCCCAAACATCATCATTGCTTGCTCCACCGCAATTTTCTCCAAAAAGGTCTTGATCACTACTGCCGTTTCTTCGGGTTCCAGTTTGGTAACATCAACAACCAGCTCCCTGACCCCGATCCAGTCCCCAAACCTATGGATCACCTCTTCATCTCTGATTGCTTTCAACACCTCTCGGTTCGTCAGTTTCCGTCGTGGGTTGGTTTTTCGACTGGGGTGTGATAAACGTTTTAGATTCTCTTCGAGCGAGCAGGTGAGAATTATAGAAACAAAGGGTGAAGAGCGACGTTTGGCGGCAGCGAGGTACTCGTGAGCAATCGAGGTTCCGATATGCGAGTTTGATTGACATTCGGTGAATATCCAGGTGGTAGAAGAATGGTCAGGAGAGGCAGATGCTATGGAGTCGAGCAGAGTGGTTCTCTATTGATCATACGTGAGCCCTAATTTGACCAAGATATATAGTTTTGATAGAGGGTATGGAATAGCAATTGTGGTGGACATACGAATGCCTTTCGGAGCACCTGGTACTCCGGATCTGACGGGGCAAAAGTAGCGCGGGCTGCATCAATCAACAGGTGGTGGTCGAAAGCCTTTGAGTTCGGTATTATTTTTCTATGGTATCATGAGATTATGGTCAGCATGATTAATTGTGATATGATATATTCCCTCAGTGGGGTGGACAGCAGCAGAATGACGACAGAAAATGCGTTGCGTTTGAAGACAATTGCCCAAACTGCAACAGTGAATGGATGAACGAGGAGGCTCGAGACGATGGACACCACACAACAGGGCAGAGACCAAGCAAGGCATGCGAAGCGACCCCCACGGAAAGAAACCAAAATACGAGGGATCAATATTTTTCCGAGCGTTACCCCCAACAGATCAGAAAGAAAAGGCCCAAGGCTAGCGCATTCTCGCCAGGCAAAATTCAAATGCAATTTTTAGAACCTTCAATCCGCAGGAAACATCCTAGCTAGCTTCAAAGGAAAAAAAACCGTCTATATGGATCCATAGGCCCTGAGCAGGCACTTAACAGCACCTTTCTCTCTCTGATAGGAACAGGAATAGCGAACACATCACCCTGACATGACATGATGTGGTGTGATGTGACGATATGGCAGAATGATACTTACTGCAGCTCCTTTGCAACCGTCAACTTTCCGGTCCCCGGATAGCCATTGATGAATATCGTCCTTGCAACATTATTGCTACTACTTTTCTCGTCAACTGGCGCAGAAGACGACGACCCGGCTGCAGATGTTGGGTTCCAAGCTTTCAGGACTGGCGTGCTAGGTATCGAATCCGGAGAGGTAAGCGATTGAGGCCGACTGGAAGTTCGAGCTGGAGATGACGTGCCAGAGTTATTGGATGAACCGAGGATCGAGTCGAGGGCGAGGGTGTGGTTTTGATGGTGCTGCTGGTGGTAGTATTGGGTTACTGCAGGCATGAAAGGGTCGCGGTCGCGGTTGGATAGCATTTTGGCATTATTGTTACCGATCTGGAGCTTCAGTTCCTAACTTAAGGGGGGTTGAGAGGAGGAACTTTCTTTTATACAATTTAGTTATAAGGAGATAGTAAATAATATTAATGTTAGTTATATCTCGAAGGCAAGGGAGGGGCCCTTATCAACGAAACGAAGGAGTAACCAAGACTAGCCGTCTTTCAGCAAATTCTGGGAGCTCGCTCCGGAGTTCAACATCTGAATGAAAAATAAAATACAGAATCAGTCAGGCTTACTCGGAGCTGACTGGTGGGGACGCATCCGGACATCTAGACCTCGAATACCTCATAAAGTCCAGCGTTCCGTACGAGCGGCAGATTACATAACGTTCGACATGCACATACACCGTCCGTCCGTCCGTCTATCCCATGCATCTAGCATGCTAACTTCGAACTCATGCGAGTGTTCTGGAAAGCGAAGTGATGAGTCGTCACAAGTTAACGGTCTGTCGAGATCCAGGCGTCCAATAGGTTCATCCATGCATTGCGCTTTCTAGCGCCAGGATAGATTAAATCGGGATTTTCTATGCATCGGAAGCTGAACCGACCTTAGCTTAGCCTGCTCCTAAAGCTGCCTTAGTTGCACCCTTGAAAGGCTTCAATGCAATCATTCCTATTGCATTGATACATATCCCTTCCAAATTGGCATGTGAAAACGAGATAGAGAGCATAACACTGCCCCTCAAGCTCTCTTTCCCTGGATTCGCAACGCCCGAAAGCTTATGGACCTGCTATCTCGGATACTTTTTTTCTTTTTCTTTTTCTCAATCAGGTCAGGAGATGTTTACCACATCCACAACACGAAAATTCAATGGAGAACTTGCCATCAGACTGAGACAAGGAGCTGCTACCGACATAAAATTATAGGCATCCGTATGTTATGTTCTTTCCTTATCACACGAACGAATTCATGTTTATGCGACCCATATTTAAATATTTTGCCTCACAGTGGTTGGTCGCCATCAAGGCTTTATGCGTATCATCGAGGTACTTGTGCAATGTATAATTGGCTCCGGGGAAGTATAGAATACAGGTAGAAAGTTTTGCTATTTGATTGTAAAGACCGCTCTACGCTTTGGAAGCGCCATGGTTGAACGTGATAGGCATGTAAGACCAATCACATCAATACTCTTCCACGTATACTCAATGAGAAATGATTATGAAGCACATACACCTCCCACTAAATTCAATCTACAAACACGAATTATCGCTGCTAACAATATACTACCGCCACCACTATTACAATTCGTGCTGTGGTGCACGATTCTATTGAGTTAATGCCTCTATACGAGCTCTCTTGGCAGGAAGCGAGAATGAATTTTGTTCACGGCGTGTGCGAAAATAGTAGTTGCGAACCTCATAAACTTTTCTATACGCCCTGACCCAGGGCACAATATATGAACGCAAGCAGTTCCGTATATCGGCTGTACCGCCATCATTACTATTCATTCGGCCTTCTGGCGTTTCGAAATACCCAGTAATCTCCAGAGACGATCTACTTTTTCTTCATAGAATATCTATACTAATTAGCAACCATTACATTGGTATATAGCTAATGAGGGTACTCACAAATAAATACTCTCCCTCAGATAGTTTTCATGCCCCTCGTCTTTAATATCTTTCATAACGAAATGCTTTCGTATCGATTTGAGGAATCTCATATCCGCCTAGCTCCGTGAGACTCATATTAGCTTGGAAGGCTGGGGTAAGAAAGAAGCTCAACAACGAAATAGGAAACCGCGCGGGAAACACGAATACCGATACCGTACCTTTCTGCGCTTCTTGAAGCAGAATATAATTTCAGTATCTGGTCCTGCAATATTGCAACTAGATGTAGCCCAATATTGTATAAGTCAAGATTCATCTACTAGCGATATCTTAGAAGACAGCCTACAGTGTCTTTTCAAGTAGCGGGAATGCTGGTTCAAAATATACGCAATCCGCTGCAAGCACTATATCCACCGGTTCCTTTGTCACGAATTCTGGCAACGGATCCGCCCTATAGCCTGTTATTCAACTTATTCTATCACCGTGAGATTCTCAGGAAGACTCACCAGTCAAGCAGTCCACAACTAATCTTGCCTTGCAGCTGATTGAATGCCACGTTCTTCTCCATCAATTCCATCATAGCTTGCATATCCGTCATCCAAAACTCACAGCCGCCCTTTTCTACATCCCCTCCGATCTGGCCGAGCTCAAGCCCAATCGCTAGGCCGGTCACCCCACCACCGCTGCCCAGTTCAATAATTCTTTTTCCAGCCAGCCCATTGTTGTCTCTGTATCTGCTAATAAAGTACTTGGCAAGTCGAACACCAGCAGGCCATAACTGTCCCCCGCAGCCGTTGGTGAGATCTTCGATAAGCTGAAGCGGAGTTTTTGTTAAGGTGCCGTCGAGGTCAGTGGTGGTAACCCGTCCGGGCTGCAAATTTTCTCGTGGAGGCACAAGATCTTGAGGGAATTTGAATTCGGTGGAATCGAGGCTTGAGAGCGAGGAGGAGCGCGGTCTAGCCTCCGTCATAACAGCAGTCGTGCACTGCCGTTGGTCGTACCCTGCCAAAGTAATTGTGTAGGTTAACGTTTGCACGATATTCGCTAATGTACAAGTTAGAACTAAAAGGCGTATTCGGTTGGCAGATCAATTCTTGTAGCTGTTAAAATTGCAACAACATCAACACCAGATCACGCGGTGGATTACAAGATGGTCTGTATCTACTTGTCGAGAAAGACGAAACCGAGAATTTAGTATCATGAAGCTTGGTAGCGGCTCGATGGCTCTAAACTCTGCCGGAATGGCATGGAAGCAGAACACGAAGGGAAATATGTATATATATTGATAATACTTATTTAGCTGTGGAGAAGCGGAATGGAGCTTAACATCGGCTCAGCATAATTCGAAATTTCAAACGCTTCCGAGCTCACCCACTGTATTTTTCCCCTTCTCGATGGCAATCATATATAAACAAATGCTTTCAAGAGCTGAATCTCACCCTCCACCTTCCACCTTCTACCTTTCTTTGATTTAGTTCCTTCTCACAACTTTTCTACATCCTCCATCATCAACAACATCTCATCTTTAGCATTCTCACACTTTAGTGTGATATAATCTCATCACGTTAGGAAATTCTATTCTCGTCCTGCTAACCATCTAAGCTTAAACCCTTTCGCGATGTCGGAAGACGAATTGACACCAGAGCAGCGTCGGATGCTCCAACAGCAACTTGTAACCCCTACTTCTACCAGAAATAAGACGAACATTGAATTACAGTGCTAATGTATCTACAGGCGGACCTGGGAGACCACCGTGTTACAGCGTTGCCTCTGGGTGACCGCCAACCAGGTCGCCATAGAGGACCACTCCCACCACTAATGGGACGAATGGAGGGCCCTGGGGATGCTCGCGTGCTCCTTGGGCCACGTCCAGGCGGTCCTCCTGGGGCTACTGACCATAACCCTCCAAAACAACCAAGGGAGCGAATGAAACCGTTAGATCCTAGATGGGCCGGTGAGTGTCATCTACCTACAAAATCATGAGGTGAGACCATTTGCTCAACGTATTCTGTAATACAGATCTCCAAGATAATGCTGGCGTGATGGAAAGAAAGGATGGTCTGGGTGAAGGCGACTTGCACAGGTTCGAATTCCTTGTAGACACTCTTACATCCATTCATTTAATAAACTAAGTCTCTCTGATACCCTTTACGTGCATTGCAGACAAGGGGAGAATTTTCGCCCCAGACGTCGTAACAGCTTCGGTGGCACTGGGGCTGAAAGGAGGTTTCCTAGGGGAGACTTCCTAGCTGAGAGGAAAGCCTTTCCGAATAATAGCGGCCTTGCACCCTCCAATTTTCGTGGAATAGCTGATCCCCAGGGATTTAATTCTAACGATAAACCTGGGCGTGAGAGACGACCAGGGGAGAAACCGTTCCCCCAACCTCGCCCGCCACGTGGACCATTACCAGCCGGCCAACTGTATGTCGTTATACTCCCGACTCACTAAATTGTCTCTTTCTAACAGACATTTACACTACAGGGGAGGAGCTTGGAAGAATTCAGGCCTCATTATCGATCAAAATGCCTTCTTCAATACCATGGCAAGGAACACGGGCTTGAAGCTTAAACCTCCTGGTCCGTCTAATAATCGATCCCAGCCTAATGCGCATTCCCAGAAACCAGTTGCCAAACCCATGGCTTTAGCGAAAGACCTACACCTTGATATAACAAAAATCGAGACCTCTCAACCAGCTGGGCCCAGAGTTTCCTCCGGTTTTATTCCACCCCATCTCCGACTTACCCAGAGAAGGCGTGATGAGGAGTTAGCAAAGGCTGCAGTCGAGGCGGTCGAGACTAAACCAGCTGCTGTGGTATCTGAAATTCAGCAACCTGCTCCCGCTACCGCTCTCACCCCTCCTAAAGCCCGCACCCCAAGTCCATCTCCTCAAGTCCGTACCCCAACTCCTCCAACATCACCAGTACTTCTAGAGCAAGAACAGGCACAAGACGATCTTGAGACCGTTCGAGCACCAATTCCTAAAATCGCGGCTGCGAATGCGACGGGAGAATTTACGAGTCAGTTCTGGGAGCTCGTTGCCAAACCGTTACTGGGGGATTTACTTTGGGATTACAAAGATGTTCATCAACAAACCATATTCCTTTCGAGTTATTATTCTTCCCATCCTGATCAGTGGCAACATGTTCTCGAGAATGGACCGCCAACTCCAGAATTCATTGTAGGACCCCTGCCTTCATAACCAGTCCTCCATTTTGGTTAAAGAATCTAATATTTTCGCTTGTATACAGGCCAACATCTCACGAGATACTATGCAAGAGATCCGTAGGCAAGAAAATGAACGTCAGGTTCAGACTCAGGAGCTTATCCAATCCGTTCGTGCACGATCTCAAGACAAGCAATCTGAACAAAGCATAACTTGGTGGAACATTGCAACCCCAGAGGACGAGCTCGAGGAATGGGCTAAAGCTGTCGGATATTCTCATACTTCAAACTTGTTGGCCTTCCTCAAGGACGAAGTCAGAGACGAAAAGGACCCACAACGATCGAAACTGCTGTACCAACAGATCAGGGAGATTCTCCTCCATCGAAAGGATATATCCGGGGATCCTGGCTCCCCCAAATCGACTGAGACTCTCGAAGAGAGATTTAAGGAGGTAAGTCTTAGCGACCACGCCGCTGGATCTACTTCTATTGGAACCCAGACAAGTGATGAAAATATTCGGGGTGATGAAAACGCTCCTGGCGGTGATAAGGTTCAATACGAGAAAAAACTATCACCCCTTAGCAAATTTATGGCGGAATTTGGCGACGTTATGGAAAATCTTAGAATACTTCCCTCTTCAGGAATCGAAAAAGCAGAGGATAAGACTAAGGATGCCCTATTTGCCGAGACATCAATCCCCAGCCAACGCGAGAACAGATTCAATCGTGGTTTCGTTCCAAAAACCACAGTTAAAAGTTCTTCGATTACCCCTAGATATCGAGATGCTTCAGACGAACGTCGTGAGAGAGAGAAACAAGACCGGATCGCTCAGATTAATAAAATATTCGAAGATGAGAAGAAAGCAAAGTTAGCCGGTCCAGCTAACATAAGAGGAACTGATGGGCACCAGGAAATCCTTACGGAAATCACCCCAGATAGCCGGGGAGATCTTCTAGACTTCGAATCCGACGGAATTTCTATCGACCCGGAAGCCAAAGTTGAAAGTATTTACTTGAAAGGAATAACTGGGACTTGCAAAACAGGTTTGGAGATGTCGAAGGGATCTAAAAAGAGCATTACTGGTGAAGAGACGTCTATTCTTGACCAATCCGTAGAAGATAGCTTTGAGGAAGAACTTAACATGGATGCACTTTGCAGCGCCGCAGATATTATCGATAATCGGCCCAAAATCGGTGCCAGAGAATTACAGATCATTCGTGCCCAAAACCGCGACCGCCTTCCAGAGCTGGCTGCCAGGGACCCGTGGCGCTTCCACACTCGATTATATCCTTGTTCTCCAGAAGAAGAACCGATCATCGTATACTTGGACTGTGCCGATAAAATGCCATACGACTTTGTCATGGGGATACGGAGGATTCTTGGCCCGGCCAATTGGCCCGAGGTATCTGCACATCCTAATTTTCGAAAAGTCGTGATCGAAACTACGAATGCTTTCTATGGCAAGATGGCAAAGAAATGGGGTGACAAATTTGCTTATGGTATTGCCGACTAGACAACTTGCCTCTTCATTACTTTTAAGGGGCGTTAGGAGAGGCTTCTTTTATTATTTCCGTCTCCTCCTGTCAGTCTCCTTATCAAATGAACCAAGACTCTTCCATCATTAATAAAATGAAAACTCTTGTAATTAAATTCCAAACAATTTACAATAGACTGATACTCTAAGGCCTACTCTTGATGAACCCATTGTAGTATTTATTCTCTGAATAGTTCTTGCAAGACGATTCGGACGGACATCCGTATTCATTCAACCAAATTCGGCCAGATATATCCTCTTTTGCCCCCCAGGACCGCCAGCCTATAGGAAAATAGATGGAAGCCAGGATCGACGATGTACTTCCAAGGTTCAAGCCTTCGATACACAGAGATCGCCAGGCACACTTTTTACACAAGCTGTGCGAATCGTTGCCTTTTCGAAACAGAATGGCACAGCTTGTTCCTGCAAAAAGGAATACAAAGCCATCTGAACCGTCACATCCTCCAACAACATACAACACAATACGCGAACCTAGAGGGAGTACTTGTGCAACAATCGTTATGGCCAACTTAATATGTTCCTTCTCTACAAAAGGAGAAGGGGCCAACGAAATATGTTTTAGTAGGAGGAGATCTTGTCAAAAAAATTCGAGTAGGTACAAAAGAAAGAACTGACACCTTTATTATACATTCCAGTTTTGATTCTTGTTGTTGAGTATTGGTACAAAGACGATATGAAATGAAATTCGTTAAATACACCAGTTAGGGCGTCAAGACATCCATACATTGTCCACTGCCAGAAATTGCACAGTGGAACCCCCCCAAAAAAAACTTTCCTCCGGTAGCTTTTAAGTTTTCGATTAACAAATAACAAATGTAATGAAGGAGAGACATTAAACCCGCCCATGATAAGAAATACGCCATGCCCCGCCGCCCAAAATATACCAAACAGAAAGAAACTCTTGATTTTTTAAAAACGTACCTTTTCCTGCTAAATATCGGATGATATTTGTGAAAGGTGGCGCTACTGCTTTTGCTTCGTTTTGAAGAAACTTGAAACCATGAAACACCCTTCTTTTTTCGCCCTTTTGTGGGCTAGCTGACAAATAGTTGAAAATAAATAAAGAAAACAAAAGAAAATTGATGATACCGGGCCCTCTGTACAATATTAGGGTCATGTATGGTGGCAATATTCACAGGTGAAATGCAAAGCATCCTGTGCTATGAGTACAGTATAAAAATGGTATATCTCTTACATACCCTGTAAATGGACTGTATACATCGAGTATTACGAATCCGTTATCGACAAGATGACGAATCCCTGTTTCGTTCCAGCATCTCGCAGACCTGGTGACTGACGTGGAGGCTCACTGAGCGCTTCTGTTCGCACTCTCGGTGCGGGGAGATGTTCGAACTTCCTGTTTACGGATGTCCATAAGGATTCGCTTGGACTCTTCGATCCGTTTTTGCCACTCCGCTTTTGTCTCCTTTCGCTGTTCTCGAATAGCTTGGATTTCTTGCGGAGTGTTCCACCCGCTTTCTAGAATATGCTTTTCTGTCACCTCGAAAGCTTCGTCCTCCTTGATCATCTGTTCAATCATATCAGCAAGCGAATTGGCCGTCACAGGCCCTTCGCCTGAGATTTGGCGACGATGTTTCGGGGACAGTAGGGCAGGAGAATTGGCGTCGACAACGTCTGGCACTACCTGCTGATGCTGGTAGCCACCCAGAGAAATTGGATGGATCATGTTCACTACTAAGGTTCGCAAAGGCGGCAACCCGGGCGAACCCAGCGGGGAAATTGGAGGTTGAGGCAGTGGAGACTTGACTTTTTCGCCAACAGACGATGTCACAATCTCAGGGAAGTTCTCAGATGATAATGATAGGTTCGAAGTAGGTGATGTTGTAGCTGAGCACAAGGTGGATTGAATGGTTACGGTTTTCGTAAAATAGTCGGGTATGACAAACGGTGGAAGTGGGGGAGTCTGAGCGTAGGCATGTATCATCTCTTCTATCGAAGAGAAAGAATCATTGTCTGGTAATGGTAGTTTCTCCGCAAAATAAGAGTCGAAATCTTCATCCGGGGTGTCTGAGGTTTGCCTGTAAAAAGTCGGCATAGTGGAGAGTGGTGGAATTGGAGGTGAGGCGTGCGCGGAGTGGGCACTAGACGACCTCCTCCGCATAGACGCTCTTAGCTTTGGCGGTAGCATGCGCTGAAGCACAGTTGCTCGTCTGCTAGCTCTCCCAATTGCTTCTGGTACGGGCGAAGTTGGGGCGGACGGATCCGAAAGAGTATCAGGGTCGTATAGCTCCTCATTTGCGGGTGATAGTGTGGGTGTTAACGGGGATGCTCTAGTTTCTGGTAACACTGAAAGTATATAGTATTAGCATAGTGTCAGTATCATCAAGATGGATAGAAGAAGGTACCCGTAGATGTTCCTACAGGAGCGGGCTCTGTATTGATGGGTTCTTGCAGTGCCTCCGAAGTCTCGGATTCCACTTGCTCTGTAATTGCAGAGGCGATCGATGAGGTTCGATTCTTGATGTTACTGTGGACTCGCTCCGATAAACTTTTAGATCTTGTCTTCCGTCTCATATCCTCTAATATCTCGCAATCAAGTCCGAGACCACTATATGTTGCCACAACGTCATCATCGAGTTGCCGCCAATTTCCCTGAAACTCACCAATTTCCGGTGTCATTGGTAAGGACGGCGAAGTTTCAAAATTCATGCACAGCAAAGGTTCAAGTGGTGTGGTCGCCACTGAATATGACGAACTTTGTAGCCTCGGCGCAGATATCGAAGCTTTGCTGATCGATGAAGCTAATGAAGAAGAAGAATTGGATGCAGAAAGAGTAGGTTCGGCATCCATTACGTGCGACAATGTCGACTTATGAGCCTGGAAAGGCCGAAAGGCAGAATTTACAATTGCTGGGGGTTCGATATGAGCCAACTTTGGTATACCTCGCCTCTCTGAGAGCCGACCCAGGCCTGATGTTGAGATTGTCGCAGATTCCATGGCTCACTGTGAGAGCAGGCTGATGTTGTTGCCGTTTGACCACGCTTAACAAGTTTTCAACTGATAACGTCCAACTGTTTCCTATTTTCGAGTTCCAATAAGGTAGTTTTGAGGGAAACGCCCCTCCCGCAGCCTGGTATGTATAGCACTATGCTTCCTCGAGGACACCCTCTTCTGGGCTTAATTCCTCCTTGATCTTGTGCTATTGTGGCACAAATCAGAAAACCAAAAAATCGTTCCAATTCAAACCCGAATATGGAGCGCAGGAACCGTTGTTACCAACAGGTAAGTCTTAAAACCGGAACTAGGACGAAAACCAGATTTGTTGCTGTCGTGCTAATCAGCGGGCCACCGTTTAGAGGATAGTGTCAGCTTCGTACTGCTTGGGGCTAAGGCGACAGATCGTTGTTCCTTGTGGGTGTTATAAGAGAGAACCAGTATGTAGCAAAAAGACGGGGCAGTAACAATGTTGTACACCTCGCACTATTTTTGCTCTTTAAACCCGACCAACACAATCCCGATGTTTGGGTTTTCGTAGTTTGTGGTATCTAAGACCTGTTTGCTCGTAGTATCCGGTCTTGATATTGTACTTAAAGTCCTTGTTTGAGCCGTTCCGGTTAGTGGTGAGAAAGCTCAAGAAGAAAGTCCCAAATAAAAGAAGGACGGGAAGGAGCCTTGCGATCCCAAGTAATAGGTACGCCTCAAGTAGCTTTCGTGTTTCTAAGTAGTTCAATTCGTAGAAAGAAGAGTATAATGCAAGAAGTTTCTTTTTTTTCTTCTTCTTTTTCACTTTTTCACTTTTTTTGCACTTGTTTTTTGTAATATATCCTTGCTGTGGTTGGGGTACAGCGATGCTTTTTCGCTAGACAGGCCGGATCGCAGGGTGGAAAACCTGCTATATGGTCTAAGAGTCCGTCCAGAGAGCAACAGTCAAGCCCTAGCAGTGTTTGGTTGGTGAAAGTGCTTGGTACGAGGAACGCAAGCCTTGATATCCAATATGAAATGAAATGCCTCGCAGAGAATCTGAAAGATGGCGGGGAAACGTGGTTGAGGATTGAGTGGTGCCAACCCGCCAGCCCCCACGGCATAGAGCGTGGAGAAGGACAGGAAGTAATGTCCTCACGTATTTTAATGCAGACCGAGATCAAAATCGCTGATTGGATTCAAACGGAATGTCGTGCGCGGTTCCTGGTGCCTGAGTCGCAGCAGCGTGGGTTGTGGCGGGCAATCCAACACGACACGGCCACGATGAAAACGTGACTGCTGATGGGATGCCACCTCCAATCCAATTGAAAAAAACCTTCGAGTTTGCAAACCAAAACTGGGATGTCAAAGACGTGAGTTTTCTAGATGGAACCAAAAAGATATAATATTCGAGAATGCCGGTCAGAGACTAGTAGATACCAATTATTCCCCACTCGTTGGCTGTCGATTCGTCAAACCTTGGTGCCAACTATTCCTTCTATGGTTATGGTTCGTTCGTCTGTACAATAACGGGACGCACTCACGTCTTTCGAGGGCCAGGTCGTGCAAAATGTCTCTTCGGGCCTCACCTCTTAGGTCACGGGTGCAGGCGGTCGTGTCCGCTCGCTCACGGAGGGGTTGTCGAAATTCTCAAGTCCAATCCGGGTTGATTGCACTGATGTCAGCCTGCAGCGTCTGTCGAATTATAAGCTGCCAACGCTTTCCTTTAGACTCGTCGTCTCTCTATTTTCTGATTCGTCCCTGTGAATGAAGAGGCCCCCCAATTTTCAACAAAGAAATAGAAATTTGTCGCCGTCGGCCACCACGTATCTGCCTTCAGTTCTGGTCTTTTTTCTCTTTCCTCTCTGTTTCCGCCTGCTTTCGAGGAATTCTGCAGAACCGCGGTTGGCTACGCACAGCGTCGTGATTGGAAGCCGCTGGCGCAATTGTATTAATTATATGGCAAGCAAACCAAAACCTGGGAAACACAACACGCAGTTTGTGATCCGAAGGCTCTAGTAGTACATAAGAGTCCAAGGTTTTCGTTCGTTGCGCAAAACTCAACTCAATCTCTCCCGTTCGACGTTGTGATATGACGGTAGAGCTATTATAATATGAAAACCAAAAATTAAAATAAAATACAAGTAAAGACTGGTGTGATGGCGGCTATATCACTGACGTCGAGATCTGGCGGCGAGAGGAGGGAGAGGGAAAGAAGCTAGAAATCACGGGAACTGTCAGCAATAAGAGGCGTAGTGGGAATTGAGAAGGCAAGGAAGAAGAGGCTGCTAAGGCGAGTGATTACTGACTGGTCTTCTTTTCGTATAGAAAGCAAGGGCACGACTCAAGCATGGCAACAATGCTTGCTTTGAACCTTGTATCAGACCTCCGCCAGCCGGTTGCAAAGAGTCAGTTTCTTCCCCGAAAGATATCCGTTGTGATGGTTTGATACTACCGTATCAAATCCGCCGGGCTAGATCCCTCCTCGTAGCTTGCATACCGTGAGGCACATGTGCGAATCCGCAGCCGTCCTCCTCTATCTTTAATATCACGTTGATTGTTATTAGCCTATGGAAGCCGGAAAAAGAGACGCGAAAAACGTTTTACAACGTGGCGCACCTTGTCCTTCTTTCTGGGAAATGGTGGGTGCATTCCCAACCAAAACAAAACGTTCATGTTTCATAAACCACCGCCCGTCCTTTGCCTCGAAGCAGCTTTCTTCGTTCCTTCCGTCCCCATCGGCTGCATTGGACCCATCCCCGCTATCCAAACATCTGGAGCCCGAGGTGCAGGGATTCGAGGGCTTCTTTGTTGCGTTCTTTCGAGACCGGGGTTTGCAAAGTGTGGGAGCAAAAAGTGGGTCTTTATTGAACTTGTCACCCCAAAGGCTCCTTCGATCTAGCTTAGCCTACGATCAATCGAGCTTTGTCACTGCATCCCGCAGAGCTGAACGAAGCTTCCCTCCCCAACCTCAGCAGCAGCAAATCTGCACCATCCACCCAAAGCAAAGCACACACGACTCCGTCATGAGAACCATCGTTTCTCGCCTACGGGCGTTGGGCGTCACAGATGCAATGCACATGTTCGCGAAAGATAAAATAAAATAAAATACCTCAGCTTTAATAAAGTTTTGGGGAGCCCAGAGGCATGGATGGGGCCGGTAACTTAGCTTCAACCGGCGGCGTGGTCGTCCTCTGAATGTATGCGTTTGTTAATGTCATTTATCCTGCTCTTCAAAAACCATAAGAGGTGACGTGGAAATACAAGTTTTTTTTTCCTGTTCAGTTTGGTCCTGTTCCTGCATCCATGCCTACCTGCATTGGATTCCTAAGCCTCACACGAAAGCACATGTCAGCTCGTGTTGCACAAGCAAAGAAACCAGCCAACGAGTACTGCAGCTCGTGATTTCGGCGGCAGGTGAGGTGAGGGAATGAGAGGACGATATTGTGGTGCGAGGTCTGGCCCCGTATCTTGCAGCTTGCACCAAGCTTCTCCCGACCTCCAATTGCCTTCTCATTTTCAAGACTGTCCGAATCTCTAACTCGTCAGCATTCGTGGGATGTTCCGTTGCGCTCAAAAACAAAAATAGCAACAAGAACGAGGGAGAGAGAGAGAGAGAGAAAAAAAACTTTCAAGCTCGAAAAACAACGCGCGCGCTCCTACTCAACATCTCATTCCTCTTTCCTTTGGCAAATGACGTTTAACGAGCGCAGCTGAATTCATTGATTGATTCTGCTAAAGGAATTTCTTAGCCTTCTCCGAACATGGAAGTTGCTAGCAAGAGCTAGGGTGGGTTGGTATTTTTTTGCTGCACCTTGGTCGGTGTGCTTCAAAAAATCTTTCTCGCCCTACCCTGCTTAGTGCCAACGTTCTTCCTTGGTTTTTGCCATCGAGTAAGACGAGACCAGGTCGCCTATGCAGCGATTATGCAAGTGCGGGAAGTTTTTGAAGTTAAGTCTGTAGGGCCGACTTTGTAATTGCGATCCGAACCGACCTGCGATATGCCGATGTGTGAGGTGCGACCTTAGGTAGTCTGCTAGTCGCGTTCCTAGGGGACCCACCGTAGTCCTTCAACAATTTTAAACTCGGATCTCTCGGTGATCGCCTTGATCGAAGATAGTACTGACATATGTGCCGTGTTCACTACATCAAAGCTTGAGCTAGCTAAGCTTACGCAAACGTCTGGCTTGTCGATGGGCTGACCTCGCGAACACGGCCCACGCTGCGATTGATCAATTGATGGGCCATCACGGGCTACTGCAATCGCCAATGATCATTGAAACACCTCACATCGCATGAAATTAACTTGATGTACGTTTTAATAATTTCTTCGGATCTTATTGGTAGGCGCAGGGTAGCCATCGGCAGAGCTTTGACGGGTGATGTCCGGGGTCCAAGTCGTTTTCGCCATCGCATAATAAATCTCGGAACAAGTCATCCTGCATAGTCGCCCCAACGGCTTGAGCAAAATTTCTAGGCAAATGGAAGGGTCTAAGAGTCGCATTTTCCAGCCGCCCGTTGCAAATATTCGAGGACGACAACAGGTTGAAAGTATTTTCGGCATGGGGGGGTATTTTGACAGCTAGCGCAAATTATGCAGGTACATGTAATAGTCGGTTAAGGATATCGATAAGCTAATCCGCAATTCGTCAACATTGATGGTCCATGCTCATTAGTCTCGAAAGATGCTAGCCCTTCGCATTCTCATAAGATAACTGTAGAAAGTCAATTCAATTAGCAGCAAGCCTCGGACGAGAGATGCTCAGAAACCACACCTGACCTACTGTTCTCTGGCCCTCCCGAATTGACGATTGAGAGCCCGAGCGATGTCGGCGTTCGCTCATGTTCGAAGACAACTGCCGGTCACCAGATCCATCAAACTTTGTTAGGGCTCTCGGAGCCTCAGCGTATTTGTGCACCGGTAGCCCATAATAGGATAGTTCCAACTGCGCTGAGTCTTATGTACGATATAACAATTTCAACCGCAGGAATGATTATGTGTGTTGTTGCTGTTGCAGTTTTCCATGTCCAAATATGGCAACCAAAGCGCAGCCTTATAATTACTGGGCTTCTGTGTCATATCAGCTGTTTTTGTATTTTCCTAGATGAGAAGGCTGAAGTGGTGCTTTAATATCGAAATTTCTCTCTGTCTGCCGGAATGTGGTGAGTATGTACTTGGGTATCAGGTCTTCAGTTAGACTCCGTAGTCATCATTCCTACCTGCTGCTGAATGCGTCAACATCCGATGGCGTCCTGGTGAAACCAAGGTGAATGAAATTGATATATTAGCAAAATCTGGCTTTCTGCAATTTATTGTATGGTTGCTTCTATCCAGTACTACCCCCATCGGTCGTCGATAACTGGCGTAACTGGTAGTTTACACATCGCATTTGGCGGTGACTAAGTGATATGGTGAACGCAGAGACATGCATGGTGTTGTTAAGCTCCAACAACACGCGCCACTGCCTTTCGTTATACATCCACTTTCAAAGGTCTTTCCCACAGCATATCTAGATTTTCAATCCCACGATATCGACCATGGCCTCGAGAGCAAAACGAAAGGCGCGAGAAGAGACCCCAGAGAAGGGCGATGGGAAAGTTTCTCCTCCTCCCATAAAACGGGCCAACGCTGGGGGTATGAACTTCGTATAAGAAGTACCAAGGATATTAGCTAAGGTGGTGTTGATGCAGGTTCGTCGGCCATATCGAACTTCTTCACTCCTACCTCCAAGAAGGCCCCACCAATAGAATTTTTAAAACGTGGGACATTGCTTTCAGCAACCTGGAAACCTATCAATATATCCACCACTTCTGCTTCAGTTCAAATTCAGAAGTTAACAGCGGTCGATAGCTTTGCGCAAACAACAGCTTCGTCAATAATAAAAACAGAGAAATCAACGGTAACAGAAGAGTTTATTGGAGGTGGAAAGGTTAAATTTGCCGGATTTGACTTGGTAGGCTCAATACTGGTGGATATGCCATATAGCGACTCTCAGGCTGACAACCGTGATATACAGGACTCAAATCTGATCACGACTAAAAGCGGGAAGAAATTTAGTAAGGAGGGCGATGATTGGAAGTGGTGGCACCCCACGGTCCCCGGAAAGCTTCGAAAATTGTCTGCTGAAGGGTAAGAATCTATTTCAGTAAACCTTACATTTCTTACTACTAAATGTGTGAAAAATAGATTCCGAATCGTCATATTTTCAAATCAAAATGGGTTAAAAGTGGGGACTCCGAAGACCGAAGAAAGAACTAAGGAGTTCAAGAAGAAAATTGGTTTTGTGACTACGGCACTCAATCTACCTATATCACTATATGCTGCAACTGAAGCAGATTCTCATCGAAAGCCTCGCACGGGAATGTTTGAACAATATCTAGTAGATTTGGGTACCGATGCTCATTTAATTGATCTAGGAAGCTCGACTTTCGTAGGCGATGCTGCTGGTAGGAAAGGGGATCATTCCGCTGGCGATCGGTAAATATCAGCTTGCTGCTAGCCATTTATCTGAAAGCATCAATCATTACTGATAGTAAACTTTGTCCCATATCAGGAAATTTGCAGAAAATGTTGGAGTCCGTTTTTTTACTCCTGAAGAATACTTCCTAGGACAGAAGCCCTTGCCATTCGAATTTGATATAGACCCTGCCGCCTTCCCTCGATCAAGCGCTGCACCAGGTTAGAATTGTCCGCAAGCTCAAAAGAATCACGCAATTCTAACTATGCGATAGCTTTTGAAAAGAAATATCCCCTAGAACTAGTGGTCCTGTGTGGTCGTCCAGGTTCTGGCAAATCAACCTTTTGTAGTCGGTATCTCGAGCCTGCCGGGTACGAACGAGTTAATCAGGACATCTTGAAGACTCGAGATAAATGTTTAAAGACCGCTGAAGGGTATTTGAACGAAGAAAGAAGCGTCGTGGTTGGTATGTTCAGTTGAATGGTCGCACTGGGGAATATTTCTGAAACGGATATTTTTAACAACTTTTATAGACGCTACAAACCCGTCAAAAGAAGTCCGATCTGACTGGAAAACCTAGCTGATAAAGTTGGAGACGTAACATTTAGATGCATACATATAACAACACCGGAACAGCTCTGTCGCCACAATGAAGGAGTCCGGGCTTATTCTTCCATGGAGTCGTTGAATCCGGAAAACAGAACAGGGTTACCAAGCATGGCCTTCATGAATTTCGAATCTCGGTTTCAAGAACCTGGGATGGATGAAGGTTTTAAGGATATTACGGTAGTGGATTTCGAGTTTCGAGGAACCGATGCTGAGTATGAAGTTTGGAAAAGGCACTGGGCATCATGAAATGCATTTGTATACTTCGTATAGTGCGCTCGGGATTTTGATAATTTAGTGCCAGAGGCTAAACTCGCATGTGCGTATTATTGACCTCTGTTATTTGGTTTTACACAAGTCTCGGAAACATATATTCGGAGGCACTTCTGTACGTTAAATTTTCCGTGATATGTTTAGTAAAATAAGAGTTGAGCAGTGGTGGATCATGAAAGCGGGCCAGTTGAAGGGGTCACGTTTGTGGTCACACACTTAGTTGCGTTTTCCCCGCCATTCGCCATATCGTCCAGTTCATCACCCATCTCCACCTGCACCTGCACCTGCACCCGCACCTATCAGATACATCATCCATCCTCCACCATCTGGCATCAAATGAAGGAGCTTAGATAAGACCTTTTTCCTTCTTCAACTACTCCAAACCTTCGTTTCTTCTCAGTCGGCAGCTTTGTGTTAGCGGCCTTATCACTCGAAGGCTTTGTGGACGATCTTCGCTTCATCCCCATGATCTCGAGCTCCCTCCCTCCAACCGAAAGCAGCATCTGATTCAAACATAGTTTCCGAACAGCACCCCGGTCGGAACCTTCTTCATATCTTCTAACTCGGCACTCCCAGAAACACCTTCACCTTGGATTCCAAACCTCCCCCACCTTCCTCACCTTCCTCGCCTTCCCTCCCTTCTTGGGTATCATCTCTTATCGATACCCTCCAATCCAACTATCCGGATCTTCTTACACCAACCGCCATCCTAGCATCGGTAGCTATCGTTATCATTGCCGCTCTAATGCAACGAGCGGCAGTCAGAGCAGCCGTCGCATCTGCCCGACGAGCTCCCGGCTTCCTGCTCAAGAATAGACCTCCGCAGAATGTCAGCGCCGCAAGGTCCCTGGCGACCAGCACTCTTTCCGGTAACAACGTCAACTCAACCTCATACGTCCGGAAATTTACTTTCGCCATAGTTTCTTCGCTAGTTTTAGGGTCAGCCTATATCGCGTACGGGGGATCGAACCCATTCCTCGCAAAGGTCTCGTTACTGTCGAACCCAGGTGACAAAGAGGCATTTTCAACCAGTGCGAAAGACGATGTTAGGATACGAAAGATCGTGGCGGTAGACCATGAATCTCTGTACACCGGAACGATTACGGGAGATGGTCCTCTGACCAAGGAGTCCATGGACGGTCGTGCAGGGCGGAAGGTTTTGGAAATGCTTACTCCTGAGGAAGCTACGACAAAGCTACGACAAGCTGAGGAGTCTTATTTGGTGGGAAGAGATCAAGGTGTTTACAGGTATGATGTGGTTCAGCTGCCTAGTAACGACCCGATTGAAGACGACCACGCGGAACGCATAATCGAAGTTCCATCTTCCGTTACTGCCGCAGGTGAAGGCAAGTCAACCACGGATTGGATGTTCTGGGGAGTTTTCGACGGCCATAGGTATGAAGCTAGCTCACTATTACAGCTCGAATATCACAAAAAATATATATTGAGACTCATATTATTTTCTAAACAGTGGATGGTACACCTCAGCCAAGTTACGACAGCTTTTGATCGGATTTGTAGCCCGAGAGCTCAACGCGACTTACAAAGCGTCAAACACCGATGCCCAAAACAAGATCCCGAGCCCGGAGTCTATTGACGCAGCTATTAAGAAAGGGTTTTTGCGCCTTGACAATGAAATAATTCATGAGTCCGTTGAAAAAGCGCTTAAGGCATCGTCTAGATCGGCCGCTGCTGAGGTACTAGCGCCTGCATTTTCCGGCTCATGTGCCTTGTTGGCATTCTACGATAGCCAAACCAACCTCTTGCGAGTTGCTTGTACGGGTGACTCGAGAGCTGTCTTAGGGAGGCTCCAAGAAAATGGCAAATGGACAGCGAGTGCTTTGTCTGTTGACCAGACGGGCTCTAACAAAGATGAAGCCCAGCGTATCCGAAGCGAACACCCAGGGGAGGAGTTCGCTGTCTCAAACGGTCGTGTTTTAGGAGGATTGGAACCTACACGAGCCTTCGGAGATTCAATTTACAAGTGGAGCATTGAGACTCAAAACATGATCAAATCAAAATTCTTTGGACGTTCACCGAGTCCCAGACTAAAGTCCCCCCCATATGTCACCGCAGAGCCCGTCGTTACAACTACGAGGATTCAACCGGAGAAGGGTGATTTCCTAGTTATGGCAACCGATGGGCTTTGGGAGATGCTGAGCAATGAAGAAGTTGTAGGGCTCGTTGGCAAATGGTTGGAGAATCAAAAGAAAGTCAAGGCCGGAAACACTGGAGGCGACTCTTGGTTCCCTAGCATCTTCAGCTGGGGAAAAGACGATAAGAAGTCTCTCCCGGTAGCGACGAATCATGATGGGAATCAAGATGAAGATGGTCAAAGAGTGCCTATTCGTCAGAGACAGTGGGGAATCAGCGGCCCGGAGGATAGGTTTGTTGTTAAGGATCAGAATTGCGCCACCCATTTAGTCAGAAATGCGCTGGGCGGTAAGGATGGCGATATGCTCTGCGCTTTGCTAACGCTTCAGTCACCTTACTCCCGTCGATACAGGTGAGTTTTAACCATTTCACCAATCTCTTACTCGATTTTTGTATTAACAGTAGTTTAAAGGGACGATCTCACGGTCGAAGTTATCTTCTTCGGAGAAGGTGATAAATCTGGTAATGTCATTGTCAACGAAGCGGCGAGCTCGAAGAGCAAGATACAGGAAACCTAAAGCCTTCACACATATACAAATTCCAACTTCCCAAATGATACATCTCGCAGTCTAAACTACACCACTGCTTTGCTCCTTTTTTTCTTTTCTTTTTCTTTTTCTTTTTCTTGAATATTTAGCCTTTTTCTTTTGTCATATCCCCCCTCTAACCACGACTGTACATTTTCTAACCCAGCGATTTTTGGGCCCTATTTTTACTTTTACTTCCTTATTTCTCTGTGGCGTAAGCATGGGTCATCGACACATCGTTTATATTCTATGTTTCTTCTCAGGTTGGCGGGATGATGCACATGATGAAGACTAACATGATACATTAGCTCCAATTTTCTGTACTTCCTCTAACTGAATTATACGTCCCTATCTAAAATACATACAACTATAGTCGCGCTGAAAACCAGGCAATGTTTTCGAGGACAATACTAAATCGTATGCGATCCCTTCGCATCATTCTCCCTTTCAGCCAACTCTGTAACCTCCCCTATCCACTTCGCCAACTCCGACCCGAAACCACCGATCCGCCTGACCTTCCCTCCCTTCTCGACCCCTCCATCCTCTAATATCAATTTCTGTCCATACTCCCTACAGTACCCGTGATGGGTCACGCACCACCATATGATACTCTCATCGTTGAACTGTAATGCTGTCCACAGTGATTCTTCGCATCCGGGAGCGCAGGCTTGTTGGATGGAGAAGACTCGAAGAAAGGTGCGGATTATTAGGCGGGGCAGGTAAAGAATCAATGGGGGGTCTAGCCCTATATACCCGATGATTGGATAGATAGGGAAGAAGGAGATGGAGTAAGTGCCATGATATAAGCTTTTAGGAGAGGTTAGAAACCTAATTGGAATTTTTATTCAAGTAGGTCTAACGGGGCGTGATATTGGGTTCGGCAAGGGGAAGGAACAAAGGAAAGAAATATCCACAATTGGGTAGCGAATATGGAGAGAGAGAGAGAGAGAGAGAGAGAGAGAGAGAGAGAGAGAAGAAGAAGAAGAAGAACGTACAAATACAATCTGTTCTCTCATTTTGGACGGCGGGTCCCATACGCCGCAAATAATTCCCATCGATGACCCACCCTGTCTCACGGTGTTGTTCGAGAACAATATCGATACGAAACTGGAATTCTTCGGGGGACGACTGCACCCAGTTCGGATTCCAGAAGAGTTGGTCAAGTGGGATGAACGGGATCTTCAACATGGTGGAGAGCTGGTGGGAGACAGTTGACTAAAGACAAGGTTTATACTCATTGGCCCATTCGGATCTAAGAAACTCGAGGAAGGCAATGAGAGGGAGGCTAGTTGCTTTACCTTTCCAGAACCTTTGATCGTAAATCGTGTTAGAGACGTGTTAGAGACGCGCTAGCACTCGGAAAGGCGAGGTCTCGATTTTTTTAATTTTTTAATTTTTTTTGAATACTGGCAAGCACTTTGCACCTACCGCTGTTTCCAATAACATGGATTCGGTATACGCCTTTCCCATCGCCTAGAAGAGGGGGGATTCGTTGTTGATCAAGGAGAGGAATATCAATAGAGGTCATGTTGAATGGATATGAGGGTCCGTTCCGTTATTCAAAATTGATCGGTTCTTCACTCTTGTTGGATATTTTGCGTTGAGCTTCTGAAAATAATATATATCGTGTTCACTTCGATATCAATCGGTCCGAAGACGAGTTTATGCTCTCATATATCTTTGGAGCCCGAAACATGTGTGTGTGTTAGGAAAGGATCCAGACCAAACACATATTTAGAGCTTACATAACGTTACAAGGAACAAGGATCTTGGGAGTCAACTTTTGCTTGGCTACTTGCGAGCTCTCTTTTCACGCATGTCCTGTGTCTGTAAATACATTCCGAGCAACCAGAGAAAAACCAAAGGCTGAATAGAGGAATCAAATCCTGAGTGTATATGCGCCATGTAAGCCAATAAATAAAAAGGGAAGAAATGAAAAAACCCAAAGGAGAAATGTGTTCCCGCCGTGTCTATAGCTAAACAAAAAAAATAAAAAGGATATAGTGGTCAATCAGGCGAATACTAGGAAATAATTATGATGACTGTGGAAGGAAGGACAAAAGGATAAGAATAAAAAAAAAACAGCCATAATGAAACATAGGTGAATCTCAACTCCTCCCATCCTAGTATTATAAAGTAAAAAGTAAAAATAAGAATTTTTTGAATGCCCCAAAATGCTAAGTGAAAATTTTGTACAAGAATGGGCGAGAAAAAGAAAAGGCGAGAGTCTAAGAATGCTCAAATGCCTCGAAGGAACAAACGGACAGGCTTTCCAAGCAGTCGCCGGCTTGAATATAAACGTATATATGTTGGTGAAACCTTAAAAGATGAGATGGATGAATCAATGGTCGTGGCCGTCGTAAAATCATGCGTTTCCGGGCTTTTCCTCGGTGTCGATGTGCCAGACAACGTAGTTTGGCAACCCGATGACTTTGTAGCCTGCACGCTTCGCCATTTGTGCGAACCCCTCGGTTTCGGCTTGGTTTTCGAAGGCAAACGATGGGAAGTTGACGCCTGTGCATATTTATATTAGCGATGAAAAGAATAAAAAGATATAACTCCCCGGTAGAGTTTTAAAGATTTAGGGCTCCTACCAGCACGATGAACGTCGGCTTTGACGAGGATAGTTACACCGCCGATTCCATCGAGTTTGATTTCAACGTCTTTGTCGTTTCTCCAGTCACCCATTCTAGCCATGTATTTTCTGCCGGTGTTGTATTCTTTGTATCCCTCTGCGAGAACTGTGTCGACAGGGAGAGACTTTCGCAGCTGTCGACCTTGATCGGATTCAACCCACGAATTATAATCGACTGGACGGTCCTCCTATTAGTTTTCTAGCACTCTTCTAAGGGTATATTATGCGCCCAACTTACATCTTCCCTCGATATCCTTGCCCGACTCGTCATACCGGTGAAACCAGATATCTAGAAAGAGCATAAATTAGCCTTTAGTTGTCCTAAGAGTTCTTGTTGTTTTCGTAATGGTTGAGAAAAAACAATTTAAACATACTCGGAACGATAACATCTTTATCGTGGGCAATCAAATCTTCGACAATGGCGTCAGGACTCTCTTTAATGTCGACGTCTCTCCACATGACCCAAGAGTGTTCAGGTTGCAGGGTGCTGTAGAGCAAAAAGTTCCTCGCTTTGCCCATCCCCTTCCTCCTGGGACCCTGAGCCTGGAATGAATGCCTCTCCTGTACGTTCTGCGACGTGACAACCCCGAAATCTTTTTCGATAATTATGCCGCTTCTAAAGGGAACTTTGGGGTCGGAGTTTGATTGGATCGTATCCAACTCCATAGCTAATATCGCCAATGTATCGTCGGACGAGTCGGATACCAAGAAGCCTAGGTCTATCAGGTCGTGGGGGTAGGAAATCCTGGAAAGGATTTCAAAGTATCTGGGGAGGTAGGGGGCGGCATCACGAAGGGGGGTCAGAATAAGCAGCCTCTCCCTGTTCTTGACGGCATCTTTTCCGGTGGTGATTTTGTTGAGGTTATGACTACCAATGGACTTTGCGTTTATGTCGATAGGATTGTGCTTGTTGGTGAGGATTGGAGTGTTTCGATGTTGATGCCATGCTGCAAATTCGTTTGGGGATATCTCCAGGGGCGATATTCCTGGACCGTAGCACCCCCACCGGCTGGAGAGAAAAGAAGACAAACAACGGTTAGTTACTTTGAGCAGTCTAGCAGTTTGTATGGGAAAGCGAAAGAAAAAGAGGTTGAAACTGGAAATCGGATACGTACCTCTCGAACGAAGAAGCAGTTGAAGATAGGCCGTTCCATGTGCAGACGATAATTGTAAGGATGACGGCTAGGACGAGGAACCGCGTGCGAAGGAATATTTGGGCGAAAGCTCTAGGAGAAGGAACACGCTCGGCCAACGGCTTGAGATCCAGAGCCTTTATCTTTTCCATGGTGGGCAATCAGCCTGTTCGTTGGATGGGTGTTTGTATTTTGCCGACTGACCCGACGGAAAGGGCGAATTTCGACAGCCTTACGGTAATGAAATGTTGGATAAATTGTTGGATCGAAAGGAAAAAAAGACAAACCAACAACCAACTGGCAAGTTCAAACGGGGCAGCAAACAGGCCCAGAAAGGCAATACCCCTGGCGCTTTTTCCTTGCCAACTTCCCAGTGCCGGGTGTTTTTTTCTCTTGGTATTCGAATTCGGTTGCTAGCGATGGATGTGAGGATGTGGAAGATGGTGATGATTAAATTCGAGATGTCGAAGACGAGTGAGCAGGAAGAGGAAGAGGAAGAGAATAATAATAAGAATAAGAAGGATAGGGATGAGAGTGGAAGAGAGGGATGGATAGGAACAAGCAGTTTAGTTTACTTTTAACTTCAAGCAGCTAACTTCAGGAGAGACAAGACAAGAAAGAAGGAAAGAAGGAAGGAAGAGGAAAAAAAAAAAACCAGATATACGGAGACGAGGTTACATAGAAGAAGGACGACCCGAGCAGGTAAGTCAGTCAACAATTCGGTCGAGTCGTCTTTGGATGAAGAGTTTTAAGCATTATTCATTTAGCTTTTTCAGGAGTATCGTAGCGTATCGTAGCGTATCGTAGCGTATTGCAATGTATTACGACAAATTACGACGACGACGCTTCCCCAACCATTGAAACAACCACAACCTGCATGCATCCACCCGCAGGTACATAACATACTACATTACACTATTCTAGACTACTCTACTTTCTTCTTACCACTCTGACCACTCTTCATTGGTACAGAAGACGGGAGAAGACAGGAGAAGACAAGAAGAGAACAGATACACTCGCAAAACTCCGCGATTCGTCGGCCAATTGCTCGGATCAGGGGGTTGTCGCGAATTCGCACAAGCAGAAGGAGCATCGTCTCATACGCGCTCACCCTCGTGCGCATCACACACAATTACACCAAGCTATGAAGTACAAAAGCATTTACTTAGAGTACTTGCTTGAGTAACCCAAGTTTGGTAACTAAGTTAGTTAACTACTTAGCTATCTGGCCGAGTACCTGACTAAGAAAGTGGCTTCTGGGAAACTAGTGTCAAGGAAAAGAACGACCGCCGCTCAATCGCGCGTATATTCATCCGCTCCTCTTCTCTTTCTTTCTGAGTGTTGCGGACGGCGTTGCGGACTTGTTAATTCGTTAATTAGTTAACTTGTTAACTAACTATTAACTAACTACTTAAGTACTCAAGTTAAGTGGTTACTTAAGTAAGTAATTGATTAATTAAGTCTGCCTTTCGTTGAACCTCAGCGACAGCTCCTCTCACAATCGAACAAGAAAAACACTCATCATCATCAACATCCTTCCCAATCATGACAGCCTTCTCTTCGGCCTCGTCGCTACCGCCCGCCATGGTATTCCTTCTCCCACTCCTCTTCCACCCGCCATGACCTCCTTTATCTCTTCTTGGCCAAAATATTGGCACACCTTTAGCTTTATAATATATCTTCCATCAGACCTTCATCGTTTGTCGGACTAGAAACCCTCTTCAACCTTCCGGGATGGCCTCATACCACTACCAGCAAGACATGTACCAAAATCCCTACCCTGACCCGAATCAGGCCCACCATCCTCATCCGCAGAACTACCAATACCCCGACCCAAACCTGAACGGACATCACGACCCGCGTCGCCAGAGCTGGTACGATCCCAACCAATACCAACACCAACAACAACTTCCTCCTCTCCCCCCTCCTCTTCCTCCTCATCCCCATCAACCCGCCCCAGGCCACCATGGAGAACCTCTCCAACCTCCAGATTGGACTCATCCTTCCGACCCTCCTGCCCATCAACCATCACACTATAATTCCTCGCCGGCGCCTCAGCCGTACGGTCTTGCACCTCCCGCCTATGATCCCTACCAGCGGCCCATGAGCTGGCCATCCAGTCCTCATGACTATCAGCAACACCATTATGCTACCTCAAATCCCTCGCATGCTGCTTCAAGCTCAGGCATGCTACAACCGCCAACGGCTCACTCATACGCTCCTCCAGCCCCTCCAGCCCATCATGGCCACCATCATTCCATATCCGGACCCTTGAGCCTACCTGTCGCCCCAGGTACGGGTTTCCCAGGCTTCCCATCGAATTCCCATCCTCGATCCTCAGATTTGGCTCTGGAAGATGCTCAAAATATCCGAGATGCATTTGGAGGTACATTCCGTAGCTCGAAAGACTAGTTAGTTGCTACCGCGAAGACCATTATCACTAATAGTTCTACACTCTTTCTATCAGTCGGCGGCCTACATCCTACAGCAGTTATCAGCATCATCGCAAATAGATCACCAGCCCACCTAAACGATATCCAGCTCAGCTACAAGAACCTCACCGGTCATGATCTCCTCGCCACCCTCAGGGCTACCGCTCGTGCCAACAAACTCAGCAAGCTCGTCAACACGAATAATAAATACTTCAAAACAGCCGTTACAGCTATCTTTCTCGGCCCGGTAAAATCTGAAGGCTTCTGGGCCGTGAAAGCGGTCAAGGGCAACGGGACGAACGAGCCACTTCTGACAGAGGCGATTTTCGGCCGCTCGAACGACGAGCTCGAGGGAATGAAATCCTACGTTCGTAGCAGCTACTACAAAACCCTCGAAGAATACGTCCGTTCCGATCTCAGCATGGGTACCAGAGATCTTTTCGATATGGGAATGGAGCCCGATGAGTCGAAGGATCCGAGGATGCAAATAATGCCCGAATATGCGAAAATCCAGCTGGATGTCAGGAAGATCATATCCGCTACACCAAATTATAACGTCTTCTCGAAGAATGCAACCGTTGCATGTCAAATTTTGACGCAGCGGACGCCAGGGCAGATCGTTGCTATTGTAGAGGAATACAAACACGTGACTGGGAAACCCCTGAGGGATCTCATTAGCAAAGCCTTCTTCGGGCACATGAAGGATTCTTTATTGTACATTGTCGATGGAGCAGTGGATAAGACCGAGAGGGTAAGCTTATTTTTCTTTCTTTCTTTCCAGACAGGGATTGCGGAGAAACATGGGGAAAACATGGAACTAATCACGAAAACCAAACGGAAACAGGATGCGAAGCTACTCGAAGAAGCAATGGTGGGAGCGGGAACAAGGAACCACCTGTTAATATCGCGGCTGATCCGGATCCACTGGAACAAACAGCATCTTGCCGAGGTTAAATTCAAGTACAGTCAGTTGTACAAACAAGAACTCGTGCATAGGATCAGGAAAGAAATCAAGGGTAGCTATAGGGATTTGATGGTTGCTATTGCCGAGTCGGACACCTCTCCTTGGAGGCAGTAGAGAGTGGGGGAGCGGAATATGACGCCCGCTGGGGGTATGAACCCAGGGTCGGAACGAGAATTGGAATTGGGACTTCTGGATCAGGCTAGTTGCGGGGAAATGGAGGAAACGCGGGGGCATGGGGGAAAGGAGTCTTTTACAAGGTCAAATTAGTACATATTATTCTTTAAGGTTTAGCTTTGGGTCCGGGATATGGAATACTTGTTTTGTTGGCATTATTATAAAAATAAAAAGATTAATCTCTATGAGCGCTTTTGTTTATGTACAGAAAGACACTAAGCAAGAAGTGAAATGATTCCATGGGATAGTCTGATTGTGACAGCACCTGTGGGAAGCGTGAGAGAAAAGGAATTCGTACCACCAACGAAAAAATGTAGAACCATCCAAGGGAATACTCGGCACAAAGTAACCAAATGAAAAAAGGCTGAAAAAGCGGAAGAAGATGGCTTTTCTGGGTATCAAAACATGTATAGGATAATAATAAAAAGGGAGGAGAAATGAAATAAAAGCCAGTATCGAATATAAGGAAGGAGACTAGATGTTCTTCCAGGGCAAAAAGGAAGAGAAAGAAGGAAAGCAGAAACCACACTCGGGGAATATTATCCAAAAAATCCTACAACTGTCCAATTCAATTGATAGCGTCATGGTCGTTCGTCGATAAACGAGAAGCCAGTATTTAGCACTACGCAATCTTGAGCACAGTGAAGCAGATATTCCTCCCATAGTCCACCACAAAGGTTCTCAGCAAAAACACTTTATAATGACGAGCACCATTACGAAGTAGTGTGTTATCATTATCGTGAAATCCAATCCACTCGTAAGGACAGCATAGTCCTTCTCATACAACAGACACAACAACGTCTCTGCCTTCCAACTCTTGTACGTTTATTCCGTAAGGAGGGCGTTTAAGCAAACATGCTTGCACCGCCGCTCTCGACGGCAGCAATCTCTGCAGCGGTCCATCCGAGCCGTCCGTACCTCTTTGGCAACTCGCTGCGGTCAAATGCCTGGCCTGCGGCCGGTTGTGGTGTAAAGTGAGACTTGGAGGAGACCGATCTGGTAGCGAGGGGCCCGTGCTGGTTGGCGACAGCCTCACGGTATTGCTTGAAGGATGTAGGGAGAGAGGAGGCCGGAGAGGCCGGGTGGACACGCGGGGTGTGGTCGATGGACTCTGGGATGGAACGCTTGCCGAGGAAGTGGATGAGTGGGGTGCGGCGGGCGAGAATTCTGGTTGGGTTCATTGTGGCGGATTGAAGTTTAAAAAAAGGTATATAGTATAGTCTAGTATAGAGGAGAGGAGAGGAGAGTAAAAAAGAAGGATTGGGAGTCCGAAGTGTAAAAGTTGAAGTGGATGTGAATGGTTGGAAGGAGGGAAGGACAAAGGGATTTATTTATTCTTTCGAAGGTGGGATGTTGGTTGGGATGGAAAGCGGAAGTATTTGGTGGTGGTGGTGGTGCTCCGATAAAAGTGTTGGCTGTTGGTTGTACTTTGTTCCGAGAAATTTTCGCTGGATTTCAGACACAAGACACAAAAAGGTATGTGAAGATAGGCGGAGAGGAAGGTGGGCACACGACGAGGGGAAGAAGGGAAGGACCGCGTATTTGTATTCGTAGAGTACAATACAATATAATAATAATCCAAGGTGATATGGTATGACTCTTGATCGAGATCCTGGTGTTATATGTGTATATATACGGTTTATAGGCTAATGCGTAGCTCCTGTTGAGAACGCGAGAAGGCGAGAAAATGTCGTTCAGCGCCGATGACCGCTGCTGTGGACGGCTGTTGGTATTCCGGGTTCTGGACTGAGCGTCTTGTCTTGTCTTGTCTTGCTCTCTCTTTCTCTTTCTCGTTCTGGTCTGGCTTCAGCGGTCGAAGGGACGTATAAATATATATCCATCCATCCATCCTGTACGAGGCTCGAACAATCCTTTTCTCACTTTATTTTTTTGTTTTATTTTTTTTGTTTGGAGGTTGGCGCTGAGACGGACGCCGTCTCTTCGGCGAAGTTGCAGTCAAACTGCCACCACCACCACCACCACTACTACTAGCTCAAGTGTGATCCACACGCCGATTCATTCTTCTTTCTCGTTCTTTTTTTTTTAGTTCGGCGGGAAGGGTGGGCTGGCTAGATAATAGCATGCGCGTGGATAATGCAAGACGATAATCACACCATTTTTGCACATGTAAACGCAGTAAAAAGGCCTCGAGAGACGGGCGTGGGGTGTGTTTGCCCACTTCGCCGTTGAAAGTTTTTTTTTTTGCAATTCGCATTTGGCAACATTCACAAAAACAGCAGAAGAGCAGAGCAGCGCAGAAAAACACGAAAGCCCGAGATCGCTTCGACGGACTCTAATTCTTCGGCTTTCCTGCATGAAGTATCGAGCCTTGCCAGAATTGTGAAAAAATCAAACGAACCAGGAAAAAAACTATACAGATATATGGATTGAGATACTTCGACTGCAACAAGAGTCTCAGTCAAGGGTTCCCCACATCCCCCTTTAGAAGTCCTGATATCCCCAAACGGCACGAGCCAAAGAAAGGAAATAGTGGGTTCTCTCCGAAATATTCCGATCGTTTGGTGATACCTGCAGCTAGTTCGAATAACCTAGCCGGTAACATGTTGTATCTGGCAGGTCAATTCTACCCACAATAAGCACAATTTGCTGCGAACAAACGTCACTTGCAAGGTGAAAATAGTGGAGTACCATGTTCCAATTTGAAACGAAACGATTTTTTCCTTTTCTTTTCGCTTTACCTTTCTTTCCTTCTCACATGAGAAAATATATATTTTTTATTTTTATTTTTTATTTTTTTTTCCGCCTTGGAAAACTCGCTTCTGGCCGATATTCGGCACTACATTATTCGCATGCATATTGCGGATGCATGTTACATGGCACCTCCATGCTCGTGTGATTTCAAGTTCACACGTCTGTCTACAACTACATTATCGTGACAAACTTGTATACATATGCTCAAGTACTCGATTGGTATATACTCTTGATGTTTAGAGTTGACGAACGATATAGACACTGGTATATCTTAATAATGTACATTTCATCCTCATCCCAAACTGAAGGACAAGTTCTGTTGGTTCGAACCCCGCACCCCCCGATAACTTTTAAGGGAAAAAAATTGAAAAATTGAAAGACGGTATAGAAAAGAGAAAAAAAGGAAACAAGAACTATGTCCATTACAATACATATGCTATAGGAAGTATCAACACCGACATAATCAAGGTGCATACAGATGATAAGAGATAAGAGGGAAAAGGGAAAAGAAAGAAAAAAACTTTCATGGCTTTCAGTCTTTGGGGGTATCCTAGCAGTTGCATCCGTAAACCATAAGACGAAATATATATAAAGAATAAGCAAACAAGAAAGCAAAAAAATAAAATACATATATAATACAAAGCTCTAGGGCGACCTAGGCTTACTCATCAATAAATGGAAATAGTCTTCGGCCCATGTAGGCTCTTCGACCTCGCGCACAACTACAGCAGCCCCCGTAGTCCTCATCAAGTCAAGTTCGTGGATGTCCATAGACGTCTTGGCCGAGTGAACATCCACGGCTTGAGAAATCATGATGTTCGCAAAAGGATTTTCCACGAGTGTCTTCTCAGCCGTCGATGGGCGTCTTGACATTGGCCACACGAATCTCCTAAGACCGGCCGGGAAAAATGCAGGCTTGGATGTACGAAGATATCTTTCGGAGAAGCCAGAGAATTCAGTGTGAATCTGGCGCGCGAAAACTTCATGGTCCCTACTTGTCGAGAACGTTCGCTGTTGGACGTTGAAGAAATCAAACGGCGATATTCGCATGCCGTCACTCAATTCCCGTTGGTGAATGGGTACGACTGCACGGAATACGAACATCTGTGCTGTCGAGGACTCAATGTCGATGTTTCCTGAGCGGCAGGGCATCGGCACGGGAATAGAGGAGAAGAGAGCATCCAACCAGAAGCTATCCGGATAAGCCTTGGTAAGAGCGCGAACGGTTGACCGCGTATTCTCAATCAAGGGTCGCTCCGTAGCAGAGCAGGTCGTGAGCTTGATATCCAGCATCTGTAGGATATCGGACACCGTCATCCCGTTTAATGATTGTAAGATAACCTTCAGCTCATCGGTCAAAGCTCGGATCGGTAGCTGAACAGACGGGATAAGATTTGGCTGTAAGTTTTGGACGAGAACATCGAATCCTCCTTCGATGTTGGCACGTGCACCGAATAGTCCAATATGAATACCAGGCTCCAGAATATTTTCGACGCCGGACGACTCCCGCATGCTTTGTAAATGCTCCATCAGTTCATCCCGTGGAACTTGTAGCGAACGGGCAACGACATCGATGGTGACCTTCGGGCTCGCAAAACGATAACCGTACGACTGTAGTCTAGCGGCTTCCTCCCTGCTCACCTCTCGATAGATAAACAGAGTTTGGCCTTTTCCACCTACGACTTTCCTCAGCTTTTCAACATCGCTTCTGTCAGCTGGAGTATTAACTCGACTCCTTGAATTTGCGGTAGTGTGCAAGATTTCATCATAAAGGAACCCCATTTGCTCTAATGGTTGACGTAATTGCTCCGATAGCTTTTTGGCAGCAATGCAAAGCATTTCGCGCAGAACTAGGTGCAGTTCGGATTGTTCTTCAGTGCCTATCTTCCTCAGATCAAGTGTTCGAAGATGTTGCTGCATTCCAGAGGTAAAGCCTTTAACGCTACCCCAGGACCGAGAGACCCTGTAAAACCATAAGAAAACAGGGTGTTCCCTTGAGAATTCTTGGTCGAGGAGAGAGTTCAAGGTATCAGTGATGACCTCGGTTGGGAGAGAGCCACTCGTAGAGACCATGAGACGCCCATCCGGATCGAATAGCACAGCAGAAAGTGTAACCTTGCGGACCTTAGTCATCATCTGACGGGCCCTTGTTCCCAAAATAATTGCATAAGCCAACAAGCAAGTGCAAGTAAAGACACACTAAAACGTAAAGGTTAATGTTTGCTATAATGTTGGAGAGAGTACACGAAATGTACTTACAAGAGTACCAACGACGATGACGGTTTGCTTCCTATCGAGTGTGCTCTTTGGCAAATCTGCGCTTCGAAGCCTGTAGTCCGTTCCCACAGTGGCAAGCCAGTGCATACCGGACACAGCCTAAAGAAGTTAGTCATCAGTCCTGAGCTTGAAAGAGAAAGGCAATATTTGATAGTATGAATACTTACACCAGCCAGGACAAAACTACAGCCTATACGTTTCCACCATGTACCGGCCCATTGTGAGCGCGACACGAAGAAGATAAGCAAAGCAACGTTGCTTGCAATGAGAGCAACCACGACACTTCCAACGACAAAGCCGATCCTATAGACGGAAGTATAGTTGGAAATGCCGAACTGTCCGAGGTAGTGCATGAGCACGACAGCCAGTCCAGCGGTGGTACCGCCTATAGACACTCGGGTTTTGCTAACATCTTCGTTGGTTCCAATGAACATATAGGCGGACAGAAGGACGATTATCGGTAGGAAGAAAGACAGAGCAGTAAAGCTGGAATTATAGATGAGCTGATGGCTTTCAACTCCATAGTCGAGGATGATTGCTCGGTTTCCGATAAAATGCATTCCCCATATGGCAATCTAGAATCCACCAAGAATGAGAAACAATGCCTTCTGTATGGTTTGATAAAAGTTGAAGGACGACTTACAGATCCCATAGAAATAGCCGAGCCGACCAACAAACTCCTGTGGTAGCACAAAACAATCATGTCAGTAATTGGTTCAGAGGATCAAAACAACATACATATATATAGGTAACATACCAATTATACCATCCTCGGCTACCCGTTCTCCTGTGAAGAAGTTCTAATGTAGTCACAGATCCGATGTAGGAAACGGCGTATGAAAGCGCTACATATTGGGCCTGTATTTCCTGATGAGCTATCTCACCAGGCAATAGTGTTCTATCCATAGTAGCGAGTCGTCCGTGTGCTATTGAGAAACCCAACTTAGATGAAATGCGGGATTCTCGTTGGAAGACTAACACCAGAGAGAGAGAGAGAGAGAGAGAGAGAGAAAATACCACAAGAACTAAACCCGGAGATAGAATATTGAATAATAGATCTGTGAGGAAAGAGGAAAGAAAGAAGGCAGATCTTTGCGGTTGGGGTACGAGCCGGTTATATTCACATGGTGGCCGACCCCCATCTATAGAAAACCCTTTCAGAAAACAGGCAGATTCATGTCCAGCTGAATCTAACAGGCACACACACACATGGACGGAGCCATCCCGGGGTGCTTCGTGGTCTCGGATACGGGAGGAGTCTAGGCAGTGTAAACAGTGCATGCAAGTCGCTAACCGCCATGATTTCAGACGGTATGGACTCTGCCCTTACTTGCGGCTTCATGCTCAGAACCGGGATTGCTTGTCAAATCAAGTCTTCGATCCCCGCTAGTTTCCCAATGACAAAAGAGTTTATCATTTATCAGAGAGGGAGAACCAAGAATCGTACAGATTCATTTCCACGCGAGGAGAGGGCCACGACCAAGTAGCGTGGACATGGGCCAACCCAGGGGGCTATCAATGATCGAGACCCAGAGGCCGCACCAATCCATTGAGACAGGCCGCACATAGTGCAGCTACAAATCCCCAAGCCTACGTTTGGACGCCATGCGAGCTTTTACAAAAGAGGTGATAGACAGGATAGCGCGGTTGGCAACTATCACTCATGGACATTTGATCAATCGAATGCACGAGGGAGAGGAATTTAAAATTGTGCTACCTCGAACATCTCCGAGTGGCTGAATTCCGAACTGGGCCATTCAGCCGGGGTCGGAGAAACCTCCTTCAGCGCCGTAGAGAGTTAGTCTTGTGCGAGGTGTAAAATTCTTTTGTGGTGGCGAAGAGAGAGGGAGAGGAAAGGGAAAGGGAAAGAAGGGAAAAGGAATATGTGAAATGGCGGACGGTACAAACCGGACGAACACCAAAACCAGCCGCAGATGTAATATGCCTTGTCCAGTCCGATCAGATCGATCGGGTACGAGAAAACTAGCAATAGCCAGCCAATTGGAACCGCGAAAGCGCAGATTCGATCTCGCTAAGCGAGTTCCCCCCGCAGGCTTGGGTGTACATGTATTATAATCTTGCCTTTTATTATAGCTGTCGACTCAATAGTTGCGTTTAATAAGCATGCCTACCTTCTATTTGTCCGTCTGCAGCTTCTCCTTTTTCTTCAGGGCCCACAATCGTCGTATCTTCCTGTACCTACATAACATACATGCATAAGTGGGTACGATACCGCGTCCTGTCTGCCTGCAACAATCCTTAACCACGACCCACAAGATGCAATTAATTCGAAAAGGCTTCCAGCGTGGGAGGCATGTCTCCTACGCGATCTCGATTTAACCCGCAGAACTCTAATACGTAACGATATAGTTCAAAAATATTCACGACAGGGATACTGACGGGAAAAATGAGAATAGAGAAAAGAAAAGAAACGATAACCACTATCGGGTCAGGGAAAAGTCACGAGAGAACCGACCAGCTTGCGGTCTAGCCCCAAGGCCGGCCAGCAAAGAGCTCGGGGAAATTTCATTCCCACGTTTCCATAATTTCGCCAAAAGCCTTGGCTCTAAACAATGCTCGAAATTACACTAGATCAAGATCATCTCCAACGGAACCCAGCAGTACGGATCGGATCCTTGACGCCGTCCCTGAGTTTTACAAATCCTGGTCAATGCATTTATCAACGGGGGTCTGCACTTGTGAGCGCCAATCGAAGATTTCAAGCCCATTTTCTTTTATATCGAGAACGCAGTACGGCTGAAGTATTTGGACCAGTGGGGCCTTGTGCCGATGATAAGTAAGTACTTACTGATGAAAGATACACACACGCACACAATTACGAAATAGATCTTCGACAAATTAGGTCGGCATCATCCGTAGATGCCCTCATCGGAATTATATTAGCACTTTGCTACAAGCTTCTTTATTATTGGATATCACTAGAGATATCAATTTAACGCTACAGTGAACACCGGCCGTGCGGGCAAAGACACCAACTGGATCAACTATCTCCAACTTCCAAATGTTCCAATTTTGATCGCTTAATCCCTTTTAGATAAAGAAACCCTCTGCCACACGTGTCGTCCTGGGTTTGTCAAAGCGCGAGGTCTGTTCTCGAAAGGAAGAGAAAGAGAACCCCTTCGCCTCAAAAGCCCACGCTTCCACACAACGCCTTTGCTTGCCATATTTTGGTTCTAACCATGGTTTAAAGCTCCAGGCTCCTGTGCAGCGTGAAGCGAAAGCTGAGGATTTCACAAGCACAGATGTTTGTACCCACTTCTTCTTCCTCTCCTTCTCGTTTCCGTAACGAATACGAGTGGCATAAAACGACGGCGCAGGATAATCACAAGAGACACCAGCGGCAGATTAACAACAATTCTACTGCTTTTGGCACTAGCTTAGCGCAATTGATTCTCAACCCGGTTGAACCTGCCCATGTTCGATCTCATACCTTGTATATCGATGAACTTTAACACTGGAGCCAGTTAGAAGGTGAAATATTTTCCTTGTCATTATCCGTGCACGAAAACTAGTCATGGGGTAATTACTTCATTCGCATTGGAAGCGTATGCAAATACGCATACGTCGAGGAGTTTGAACAAACAGAGAGCTGCATGAGACCACTTCTGAAACAAACCTGCTACTGATACTAATCCGGGTAAGTTGAAGACTATAAACCTCGGGCAATCCAACCAGTTGATGCTAGCTTTTACTCTCTACAAAGTTTCCCAGGAAAGGACGATTGCAAAAAGAGCGCGCAAATCCATTGTATACACCAAATCAACCACCCCCTTTGTTCTTATTTGTTTATTTCAGACTCTTTTTTTGCTCCCGTTCCCCTGGTTAATACTCCTATTCGACAATGCTAGCGTCGAGACTGTCAGGAACCTCGTCTCTTGTGTCCATCCACGATCTCTCCGCCTCTGCTTTTCTTCGAGCATCGATGTAAGATACAAAGTCCCCATAAGTCTTTGGCATGACTTGAAATTGGTCTTCGGTATCCAGCGTATAGGTAAATGTCCCAGTTTCTCGAAGAGTGCTGTGATGGACGTCTCGAACTTTCGAATCAACACGAACCTGAACTCGGCTGCCCCCTGTAGGAGAAGGTTCGGTATACACTACTGTTGCAGTCAAGTATAATATCCCACCTACCGGGACTGATTCACGGAATACAGATGGTGACATTGATACAAACCGTGGCCGTGAGTGGGATGCCGCTGCCGCACAGCAGAAGGCCAATTCGTAGCTATTTCGTAATAGCAGACCACCAAAAATCTAGCTTGTCATATCAGAAAATTTGTGACCGGGATCCACGCTAGAAAAAAAAAACCTTGAGAATTCAATTGAACATACCATATATGACTACCCGAATGCAACGTAGTGATTGGCCCCTTGCGTCAGTTTGACAACTCGCTAGTTTGCTTGCTAGAGGAAAGGAAAAAAAACCTACGTGCCGGTTCCGATACTATGGATGATACAAAGCGGAGCGAGGATTAGATCAACGTTATTATGCTCAAGATTCGAACCTCGGTCCCCAATGCTAGTGATAATTACCTGAGGTTGCATGACCTGTGTTGTCTGTATTTGCGTGTCGGCCACTGCCAAGTAAGGCTACCATTAGCCAACATTGTAGCATAGATATTGAGGGTGAGGACCTAACTGTAGATGAGCGTCGATGGTTTTTCCACGCCCGAGCTAGGATCTAGTTATAATAACAACGAGTCAGTCGAAAAAAAAGTTCGATCAAGGGAATTTGAATTATACCGTAACATTCGTGGTACATGTCTTATACTCGCCTTTATAGCTCTGGTGTTTTCGCCACAGGTGGTGAATCAAATTGCTCTCCTCCTCGTTTGGAGCTTCTTTGTCGAGGGACGTCGATGCAAGGGCCTTCTTGAACTTGTTACGCTCTGACAATTTTCATCCATTCGACTGTATTAGCGGCACGTCCATTCGGACCCCTGGCACCTCGTGGCAGTCTTCATCGTACCTTCTCCTCTGGCAAAAATTCGTTTTTCCTCGGGCGTCTCGACGATCAAAGGGTTTATCGCTGTTGCTCTGTGTCCCTGTTAGACCCTCCTCTGTCTATAAAAATAGTAATAACGGGTGGAGGTAGCCTAGATGCGGCCTACTAGCACAGACTTCTTCGTAATGGGATCGAGCGCTACCATTGTGAACTGGCTTGTCAAGACCGTTTTATTCTCCTCTTTGGCTACTACCTCCAGAGATATTTCCATGCTAGCCCTGCCGGAGGCCCACGTCAACATCCCTCTGAGTTCCATATCACAAAAGGAAGTAGGTGGGTGCAAGAGAGATATTCTATCAACAGCAGCGGTGACAATCGTATGCCCCTCCCCTTGAGATTGAATCCTGAATCAGATATCTGAAAGAGCTAAAGGGAAAACTAGCTTTGATGCCGGTCTGCCGGACGAGGGATTTGTAGCTCACCGGCATGTTTATAAGCAATTACTCCTGTAAGGCGAGGAGGGAGGTTAGACGAGAAAAAAAAGAAAGGGAGAAGCCTCTCATGACTCGAAGGGTACTTGAGCTTACCAGCAAGGGCATCAAGATCCATAAATATAGCTCCCAATCTACAATACCAAAGCCGTCAGATACCAAACCAAACACCTTACTTGACACACTCGGCTGGAATACCTCAATTGACCGGAGGGGTTAACATAAGCCTAGGCGGTTACACGATATGTCTCGTTAAACAAAAGGTGCTCTAAACGTTGTATGGCACGTGTGACGAACACGATGAACACGATGTAGATATATGCGACATACATCAACTAGCCATTCATCCTTTCCAAACTCTAGAGTCTGAACCGAAATAAGCATCGAATAATTACGATATATATTAGCATCGCACAACAAAATGCAACGGTCGAAGACAAACAATGTATATCATGACATTTTAACGTGAAATGGTCCACCTGTCCAAGGCATGTGGATAGCAAAGCGACTAACATAGCTTGAATAACTGTCCATCATCCGTTTAGGGGTCAATGGAGGCTTCTCCGCTTGTGCCTGTTTGGGCGCGTCGACCTGACTGTCCTTCAACTCGAGAGCCTTGAGCCATGGAACCGTGAACTTGGGAGAAAGCAGGGTTGGCCGTGCAGGCGCTGATATGTATCTTCTTGCGCTAAGGTTCACACAAATTCGATCAGGAACCCTAGGTTGGCGTAGTAAAGCCTCCTGGTAGAAGCGAAAAACCCGTGGTATTGAGATCCGTTGCATGTTTGGTCGGACTAGTTTTTAGACCGGAAAATACGAATGTGAGTTGGAGGTTAAAGATGGAGCAAGGTGTTGAATTGAAGATACATCATACAAGCTTGGACTGATACAATCTTATCTGATCTTGATAATGCAGGGCCAGATCTGGATATACCCCGCCGGGATATATTATTTTCACTTTGGCTAGATTCACATGCAATCGGGATGCTACGAAGCAGCCGTTTATTTCAAGGAAGCACAGAGTTCTCGAGTAAGAACGTAACTAATTTGACCATACATATGGAGATCTGTCCACCATGATGAAATGAAATGATGATGCATGATGGTGGTGATGGAAGCTGACAAATCCAACCCGGATACTAGTTAGTATATATCTCTATACGACTTCCATCGGAAAAAGTGTCCAAGGACTTAGCCGATGCCAAATTGGTAGATGCTGGATCTTTTTTGGAGATGGGGTTTCCAGAAGCAGGAGACTAAGTTAGGTTTTTTGGGGCAACTGGCAGTTTGGATCGGAAGATCTTGTGGCCGTAGGTGACATTTCGGGAGGGTTTGTACTGTACAGACAAGTCTACTGTGATGGAAATGTGGATTAGAAATACAAACCCGGCCCGGCCAGAAGAGTTCCTTCGGTATAAATATTATAATTATAATTATTGCGGGTGTGACTAATGAAAACCCCCAAAACTTGCCAAACTTGCCAAACTTGCAAAAAAACTCCCACCTCCCCTCTCAACTCACTCGCCGCAAAAAGACTATCAAAAGATCTCTCTGCAGCTAGTTAGGTAGCGAGCTGCTGCTGTTATTGGCTGGTGGCAGGACCCTTCCCAAACCTCGTCGCTTTCTCCATCTTCGTTCCATCAATATTCTTTGACAATTCCAATACTCCGTACCTTCAACCTCCAAAAGGAAACATCAAAACCTTCAACCTTTGAACGAACACACGACCAAGAGGCGCAGAGACCTATTGAAATATCAAAGGACACTCCATATCAATATCGTTGGATTGGTACAGCTCACCGTCGTTGCGAACGTCTTTGCGTTCCCGGGTGCCCCGATCGTCGGAGTTGGTCACATCAAAGTGCATTCTCGCCGTGGCTTCATCATAGGATCTCGAACACAGCTCTGCTGCAATGTCCCTTCGACGTAACAATATGTCGCAATATCAGGCGAACCTCAACATCATCAATCCCATGTACGGATCCGCCGAACCGATTGAAGAAGCGTTCGACCAAAGCAACCTCGATATGTTTGCGAACGCAGACTTCTTTGACTGGGATATGGGCCAGTCAATACACTCGAAAATCGGCCCGGAGACAGAAAGAGGCATGGAGAAGAAGGTCGATTCAACCTCTTCACTAGATGTATTCAGCGGGGATACCAGTCTCGATAGTAAGTTCTCATCAATTGCACCCACCTAGACGTACATACTACACCTATACTCGTACAAAAGGGAAGCAACCCCAAGTGGTGGTGCGGTGCGGTGCACACATGCATGCAACTACCCCCATTTTACACATGACGGCCCACAGATGTCCTCCCACTGCTCGGACCTGTCCGCCGATTTTGCTGCCCTTCGTTCTGCGCATATAAAAGACAGACATTTTTTATTTATTTATATTTAATTTTTAGCAGTTGGGTATTCACTTGAATTTTTTGATAATAATAATAATAATATTTTATAATGATATTATATTATTGTTTAAACTTCCCTGTTTCTCTTTTATCCCTTTACCTTGAAGTTTTTCTCTCCATCTCAGTCAGTCTGTACAAACCCTTTTCCCCTCCACACACAGACACACCACGAAATTTGGGGGGGGGGGGGGAAAGAGGACCCATCGACGTTTTCTTCACTTTTTTTTTCTTCCTTGCCATCAATCACGCCATATGCGCTAGTCCTTTAAAGGCAGTCGATGGCTTGACAAACTAGCAAACACCTACAACATGGCGTACAACACGGCCTCAACACAATTCTCTCCCAGCCTGCTATGTTCCTGTTCTCCTACTCCTGCTCCCTCCACAGTCTCTATTCTCCCGCTTCTCCCGCCTTCCCTTCTCACAACCCCCCCTAATAGAAGGGAAACAGTTATGCAGGTTGTTGCTAGGTTCCGTTGGCTGACATGTCATTCTCTCGTTTTCCTTTGCAACAGGTTACATGAATTCCGTTGATTTCTCCCAGCTCTCCTCCTTCATGATGAGCGACTTTCCACCGCCTCAGCAGTCGTCCCATATCCCTTCCTCTGCCACAGCGTCCCAGGCACACCAAAGACCTCGTAATCTCGCCATCCTTCCTCAACCTTCGCACAACACATCTGTTCTCCAACAGAATGTTTCCTCCAACTACGCCTCTCCGGTATCCCCGGCAAACTCGCTAGCAAATCCCAATTCGCTTAAGAGAAAATCGGTAACTCTAGACGTCTCTTCGCCGCCGTCCCTCGAAGAAGCCTCAAGAAATGCTGCAGAAGAGGACAAGAGGCGGAGAAACACGGCTGCATCCGCCAGATTCCGAGTCAAGAAGAAGCAAAGGGAACAGGCCCTGGAATACCATTCCAAAGAGCTCGAGACCAAGGTTCAAGAACTCAATGGCAAAGTTACCACTCTCGAGAATGAGAACAAATGGCTCAAAGATCTTCTCATGGAAAAGCACGGCTCTAACGAGGACTTCATCAAGCTTATCAAAGCCGCCCCTTTCCCGCTATCAACGTTAGCGAAAACGGACGCGGATGATGATGATGATGATGACTAGAAGAAAAACTCGATCTGTTTCAAGATCTGAGTAATAATAATCTCCAAACAGTAGAGACCGATTTTAAAAAGTTTCTCTTTTCTCACGGGGTCATAAAGTTCAACCGTAAAGGTTCTGTATACAATAGGTGTCTAGAAGCCCCGCTTCCAAGATACCACGGTTTGAGGACGTCAATGTTATGACTTTTGCTTGTTCTCGGCGTTCCCGGCGAATCATGTTTTTATTTTTCGTCACCCTATCCAGGGCAGTCTCCTGCCTCGCTCTTCTATGGGCTCCATGATAAAACATATATGTATGTATAAACGTTTGATATCCCAGGGATTCCTTTAACTCTTTTTTCCCTTGTGATCTACTTTCTTTCTTTGTGTCTTTCGGATTGGCGAACGGAGAAGCCTCATCAGCTTTCCCTTGATTAGTAGATGTCCATGTATGTTATATATATTTGAATCTAGCTCGGAAGACTCAATACTTCTCGATTTTCAATACATGCTGCGAACCGTTAATATTCCTCTCGTCATCTACGCTTTTCAAGGCTAGAGCAGTACTCCCTAACATGAGCATCAGCTTTCTTCGTCATTCAGAAATCAGTATCCCCATCGCCATTTTTACACCATATCGTACACTAGTTGGTCATCCTAGATATCAATCCGTAGGTTTTCTCGCCGTCTTTCCAAGAAGATTTAATGCTGACCCTGCGAGGACCCATTCCGCTTGATCCTTTGAAAATGTATGAGCTGTTTCAATAACTACTCTTTCTTTCGTCTTCTCCTTTGTGACCTCTAGCTTTACGATACCATGCCCTCCATTTGCAAGCATATCGTACAACCCTACTGTTGTAACACTATCCCGCGGTTCGATGACATTATAATCTGCTTCGTTCACAAATGTCAAGGGCACCAATCCTTGCTTTTTCAAATTTGTCTCGTGAATACGAGCAAATGATTTTGCGAGGACAATCGAGCCGCCTAGATACCTAGGTTGTAACGCGGCATGTTCACGCGCAGAGCCCTCTCCGTAATTCCACTCAGCAACGACTAACCAGCCTAATCCCCTTTCCTTCCACCGTCTCGCGAGATCCGGTATCGAAGTTGTCGATCCGTCAAAATCCAAAACGGAGTTCACGCCATTTGTTTCAGCATTTAAGGCACCAATTAGTGTGTTATTTGAGATATTTTCGAGGTGCCCTTTGTAGGCCAACCACTTTCCGGCGGCGGAAATATGGTCAGTAGTGCATTTCCCTTGAACTTTAACCAGAACCCTGAGGTCTGATAACTCTGTCTTCGGGAACGGCGGGAAGGGCTCGAGAAGTGCTAGGCGAGTAGATTCTGGAGAGATGACGACTTCGGTGGTGGCATCTGGTGTCGCCTTCACTGGGAAGAAATCCGATCTACCTGCTTCAAAGCCGTTTTGTGGTAGTTCCTCTCCTTGGGGTGGTAAGAACGTAAACGGCGAACCCGAAGGGGTTTCGAGAGTGTCAACAGTGGGGTCAAAGTCCATCCTACCAGAGTATACCATGGCAGTAACAATTTCAGGCGAAGCAAGGAAATTCATGGTATCCGGATTCCCGTCGTTTCTCGCACGGAAGTTTCGGTTGAAAGAAGTTAGAATTGCGTTTGTATCGCCCTTCTTCACACCGTCGGTGCGCCTCCATTGCCCAATACACGGGCCGCATGCGTTCGCCAGAATAACACCTCCTGCGCTTTCAAGAACATCTAACGTACGATCTCGTTCCAAAGTTGCTCTGATTTGCTCCGAGCCCGGGGTAACAAAGAAATCAACCTTTGGTTTAAGACCAGCTTTCTTCGCTTGGTTGACTATGCTCTCCACTCGGGTCATATCTTGATAACTAGAGTTTGTGCATGACCCAATGAGACCTGCGCTGAGCTCTGTCGGCCAACCTTTCTCATGGACCATATCTTTAAGCTTAGATATTGGGGTGGAGAGATCAGGTGTAAAGGGGCCGTTGACATGCGGTTCTAGTTTTGATAGATCGATAGTGATTAGTTTGTCGTATTCAGCGTTCGGGTCTGCCGATAGGAATTCGCCTGAATTTGCGGCTTTCTCAGCTATAGGACCTCTCCCTGTGGCTTGAAGATACCTGGACATGCTAGGAGTGAATGGGAATAACGACGTTGTAGCCCCAATCTCCGCCCCCATGTTGCAGATTGTGGCCATCCCGGTGCAGCTTAACGACTGTACGCCTTCTCCATGGTATTCTACGATATAACCAGTCCCGCCCTAAGTATATTGGGTTAGCAAAATTCCTTAAATCGATACAGAAAGGGAGCTCGGATATTGGATGATGTCGTACCCTGACGGTAAGTTGCCCGGCAAGATTCAGAATGACGTCTTTAGGACTTGCCCACCCATTGAGCTTGCCTTCTAACCTAACTCCAAGAACCTTGGGTGCCTTGAGTTCCCACGGTGCGTCAACCATTGCATCGACCGCATCTGCCCCACCAACTCCAATACAGATAGCCCCGAGACCGCCTCCGTTTGGGGTGTGCGAATCCGTTCCAAGCATCATAAGACCAGGCGCTGAATAATTCTCCAGTACGATTTGGTGGATAATACCAGAACCAGGGGCCCAGAACTCTATACCGTATTTCTTCGCAGCAGATTCTAAAAAGTCGAAAACCTCTTTATTGCCCGCTATGCTTTCAGGGAGATCCACATCGGCGCCCTTTTCCCCAACAATCATATGGTCACAATGTATCGAAGACGGAACAGCAGTGGTGGGGAGTCCGCAGCTCATGAACTGCAACAATGCCATTTGCGCACTCGCATCCTGCATAGCAACTCTATCAACTTTCAATTTAAGATATGCATTTCCGCGAATCAAGTCGGTGGTATTGCCAGCAAGCGTCGCCTCTGGGTTTTCTAGATGGGAATACAGTATCTTCTCAGCTAGCGTTAACGGCTGCCCAGAGCCGAGAACTCGGCGGACCGTTTCGTAGTTTCTCCGAAGTTTATCATATGGAGGAGTTCGAGCGTCGCAATTAGGGTGTACTTTGGGGATCGTGGAGGCTGTTGCAAATGCTCTCGACTAGTCGTCCATTAGCTGGAATTCTCATATGTGTCTGAATTGCTAGCCGGCTCACTTTATAAAGTAGGGTTCCACGTTGCGGTAACTTGGACGACAATCGTGAAGCTCTCAGTGCGGCCGACATCTTTGAGGTTCAGTTATGGATATTAGAGTAAGTCTAATTTGCATTGAGGATGCCGCCAGGTGTTTTCATATGCTCATGAGTACGTAGTCCAAACTTTTAACGAGGGTAGCATTCACTACTATTATTCGATTCCGCTGGTAATAAAGGATAAAAGGTCACCAGAAATTGGATTATGCGAGTTGTGGCTGGAGTAATTGGAAATCGTAGAACAAAATTATCAAGTATGCAAGGCTGTTCATTTAAATCAAAACGGAGCCGATAACGGAATTTGGACTGGGAACTCCAGCATTCGCTTGGAGACTACTGCTGTAATCAACGACGCCTGATTCGCGCATGCGTTTGCTGGGCAGTTGATTGGCAGTTGGTTAGTTACCTAGGTAGACAGACAGATATACAACTTTGCCGTCTTGCATGACCGAGAGTAAGAGGCGTATGATATGCATCTTGGTATTTGCTGTGCATGTCTTCTAAAGGCGACGTATTTAAGTACTTACTTAAGGACTTACGTTGCTGGTGCCTGTTGACGAGGTAAATGGTCGTTAAATAGCACTGCGTTGAGTTGAGGCTCTGCCGCGGCCGCTTTCCACATTGGCCAATGTTTTCTCTTGTCGTCACGCGATCCAAAATTCAACCATTCGCTGCGATACACACGCAAAACAGTATAGATAGATATTATATCGCAACCACACCAAAATTGGATCGATTTCCTCAGATACAATGCTCAAGCAAAGACTGCTTCTGCAACCTTTACAGCGTCGATCTAGCTGTCGGCGCGCCCCACCTTCTATCAACCCATTCGTCCGTAATGTCTCGACATTCAAGCCCACCCAGAGTGTCATAAAACCGAAGACATCGGCCTCCCAACAATACCTTCCGGTCCGATTATCATACCAAAAGGGCCTAGCGAAGCCATTTCCCTCACCTTCGAACGCCACTTACTTCCATAGTACGTATGTTGACTGGCCGGGGTAGACGATAGCTATAGAATATCTTATTGTTAGATGTTAACTACTTTCCATAATCCAGATGCCTGAAATTCGCACAATCGGAACCCCAGAAACCCCATTCTTCTGAGAATGCCGTTACCAAACGTAGACGAATCCTACCATCTATCTCAGAAAGAGAAAACATTACCAACCTACCAAACCTCTTGACTGCAACACGGCTGGTAGCAGCTCCAGCCATCGGATACCTCATCCTTCATGACCAAAGTGCATGGGCCGTAGGTCTCTTGGCCTACGCCAGCTTAACGGATCTGGTAGATGGATATGTGGCTAGGCGTTGGAACCTGCAGACTGTGATTGGGACTGTTCTCGATCCGTTGGCAGACAAACTTCTGATGACGATTTTGACTGTCTGCTTGGCTTGGAAAGGGGCACTACCTCGTTTGTCCTCCCGAATTATTCCCAAATAAAAATAAAATAAAAAAAGATGGAAATAACTAACGGGATCTGCTTTTTGTTTTGTATTGTATCATCAGTATGGATAGCGGGTTTGATCTTGGGCAAAGATGCCGGTCTGGGGATCGCAGCGATATACTACCGATGGATCTCTCTCCCACCACCGAAAACATTCTTGAGGTATTGGGATTTCTCGCTGCCAAGTGCCGAAGTCAAACCGACGACCATCAGCAAGGTATTTTACTCCCTACGATCTTATAGGATTTAATAATTCAAAAAGTATTGATTCAAAGTCGACATTCAGTATAATACTGCACTCCAGCTGCTTCTCCTAATGGCTGCAACAGCCGAACCGTTGGTTATGATGGACATATCTAGTGCCATGACAGCCCTTCAGTAAGTTTTCTAAAAATAACTTCCTTTTTGTTACACTACTGACAATATGATAGATACACCGTAGGAACAACCACTGTTTGGAGCGCTTTTTCTTATGTATACACTAAGGATGCTGTAAGGATACTTCCTCAAGAAAAATCACTACAGTCGGAGCAAGTCAAAAATAAGAAACTACCCTAGAATGAATACAGGCCTAAGACAAGAGTTGTGGCTAAATATATTAGGCTCCATGCATACTATAACAAGATAGCAGGCTAGATCGTTCTTGTAAAAATAGCATCGATCTGTTATTGTTGCATTATGTCTGTAAATTTGCTTATTCCTTGATCGATTGGCAGAGGTGACTTCCCCAACAAGGCCCCCAATCGAGTATAATCATCAAATCTCGAGATCTAAGGCTTTGATTGGAAACTTCAACCAACGGGTGGGGTAAAGAGCCTACTGTGTTGTATGTGGTCCTCCCCAGGCTTTTTTTTATCGGCTAGAGAAGGACTGCGAGCTTGAAATTTAAGCTTCCCCTCAAAAGCTCCACCTTTGACCATAACCAAGAGATTTGTTTCATTACATCTCAAGGAATTCAAGTATTCGAGTATTCAAGTATTCATATTGATAGATACACTTGCAACAATGGCCAGCTTAAGAGTATGTGATTACCACCTGAAGTAGGATGCCTTGTATATCGAGCTAACAATTGTGCTCTTCTACAAGGGACGCTGCTCCAAAATTCTTGCAATCGGACGAAACTATGCGTATGTCATCCCCCTCCATCCTCCCCGTTGGATGGTGCAGCCAGCTGACATACTAAACTACATCGCATCGACCGTTTGATATTGTGCAGCGACCACGTCACCGAATTGAACAACGTTCGTCCGAAGCAGCCGTTCTTTTTTTTAAAACCACCTTCGTCGATTCTCGAACGTGGAGGGGGTCCGGTGCTCTGCCCAAAGGGCGTGAACTTGCATTATGAGGTCGAACTCGGCCTCGTCATGGGGAAGAAATTAAAGGACCTTGACGAGAATGATACCCAAGGCGCCATCGACTCGATCGCGGGATATGTTGTTGGCATAGACATGACAGCTAGAAATGTACAGGACGAGGCAAAGAAGAAGGGCTTGCCGTGGTCTACGGCGAAAGGATTCGACACATTCACAGTTTTGAGCGAATTTATTCCAAGGTAAGGAATATACATCGATTGGTATGGCCGCATTTATTCAGTTATAGGGCCAACGAGTTCTGGAAAAAACAGGTCCAAGATCCCAGATCCACATGAGGCAGAGCTGTACCTTTCCATCAACGATGTGATCAAGCAGCAGGATTCCACAAACTTGATGCTGTTTAGAATCCCAAGGCTATTGGCACATTTATCACAGATTATGACGATCGAAGAAGGTGATGTGGTTTTGACAGGTAAGCGCAGTATTTACGAAGGAGATTTTGATCATATACGACGAGACGCTTACTAGCAAATTTAGGAACTCCAAAGGGAGTAGGAGCTGTTAAAGTCGGAGAGAATATCAAGGCAGGCATCAAGGTCGAAGGATTGGAGGTTAATGAGGGCAAAATTGATGTTGATGTCACAGAACGGTCAGGACCGTACGTCTTTAAAGAAACATGAACCCCATCACCTATACCTATAGTTGCACAAGAGGTGTAGGTAAACAAAAAAGGATAACCGCTCATGCGAGCGCGGTTTGGATTTAGGAATTAAAGAATCATAAATAGTCATTGAAGACGGTGGTTGTTCGATGTAAGTTAGAAAAATTACTCAATTTGCTGAAACCGACGTCAAAATAGTAGGGCAGAGAGAGAGAAGAAAAAAAGTTAAGAATAATGCTTCTGTCACGATCTTTGCGAAGAATGAACAGTGTTCGCGGAAGGGGGGGATATAGGTAGTGTGAATCATGTGTATACAGCTTGCCGCTTAGACCCGGCAAACAATCTCCAATCCTTCAGCCTTCCATGGGAAATCACCTTCCTCAGTTCCACTATACCACCCTTCGTGGATCAGCTCATTCTCAATTTTAATCCAATAAGCGCTCTTCCCAGCTTCCCCACTTTTAACATCGAAATCCCCGAGTCGAGCTTGGACATCAATTGGGGATACCTAGGAGGGAGATGGGTTGTCAGAAAGCTAACTATAACGGCGCAAAATGGATGAATTCGGGGTTTACCTTAACGTAAAAAGTGCAGTCTCTCAAAGTCATCGCAGTTAGGAATTCCTTTGATTTGTGATTTGCTCCCAAGATCCCCACTGGATCAAGAGATGCTTGTAACTCTTTTAGAACTGAAGGTTGCGGACAATTCATTAGGGCTTCCGTGACTCTTTGCACGAGCTTTTCGTCCTCACTCCTTGGATGTTTGAGGATACGCTTCACAGCATTCTTTGCTCTCTTCACATCACCAGAAACAAGATCGAACGGGCAAAGCCCGCGCCATTCGGCCGGTTTACCCTTCTTCGTAGCATGAGCAAATTTCCTCAGTCTCAAAGCGCAGGTTCTGCACCGTTTCCAATTCGCGGGGGCATTGGGAGATTGCACCAGCCATTTCGCCTTGAATTCCAGGAGGAATTCGCCTCGAGACGTATTTGGCGTCATGTCTTCCAGCAGGAAAGCATATCTTTCCTCCATTTGCTGCTCAGTTGGTCTTGGGTCACCAGCTAGATACAAGTGCTGGCGGTAGGCTGGGCGAACTCCAGTCTTCTCAAGGTGGTGTAAGGTATCATTTGCCCGCGAAATCAATGCTGGAGGAACTCGAACAAGCGTTTGGCCGACCATGACACCAGGAGGAAATAAAGGCATGATCACGGAGGAGAGGTACTCATACGCCAGCAGATTTGATTCTGACGACGGGAGACATTTCCTGAGCCGGAGCAAGACATGGGTGTAATCAGGAGTGGTCTCGTGATTGACACCATTCGTCTTAGGGGCCCCGTTTTCCTTGTTGGCATTGAACCCAAGACCATGGTCGTCGGTCTGAGAAGGAGGAGGCGTTGATGTCGTGTATTCCTCGATCAGAGTTGGAGGCGGTGTTGGTGGCCTCGTTTGTGGTGATGATATCCGCCAGATGACCTTTTCCATATCACCAAGTTAATTAGATTTCACATTTATTGAACAAATTAAAACAAATCAAAATAAAATAAAATAAAATAAAAGAGTATCAGAAAAAGTGGGTTGCCGGTCCCCTTTTCGGATCACGGGTTTTGCTCAGTGGCCTGAACGTAGTACAGGCGTTGGAATCGTGAACTCACATTCGCAGCGCCTTCGGCAATGTAGTTCAAGGTAAGCCCATCAGCAAGGATTGGAACTTGTGGCTCGGCATATGGTCCTGTCGCCTGAAGGGTAGACATCTTGACAGCGACGTCTCGAAGATGATCCGCTGAAGTTTTTTCATCTACGTATATTTAGGTTCGAAACGAACGATTGAAAGCTGGGGCCCGGAGAGGGGTCGTTCTCGTCGGAGGGGCTATTCGAGGGGGGGGTTTCTCTTTTTCTTTTTCTTTTTGGGCGGACGGACAGACAGACGGATAGACGAATGGATATTATGATTGCTGTTTCTCTTGCGCGCGAGCTCGAAAGCGGTGAAAGAAAGAGAGAACCAGCTGGAAGGAGCGGTAGTTCCTAGCGACGACGGCTGGCCAGAGTGACTTGGTAAAGATACGAACTCCGACATTGCGATAGCAGGCCAGGCGACCTTATTAAGTAGATCTGACTGTTGCGGTAAACGTAATTGTGTGCGAGCGGAATGTTGGAACGAGCATTAATTTTTAGCGCGAACTTGGTATCAATTTTTTATTTTTTTATTTTTTATTTTATTTTTTTCAATTCCTTTTGGGGAGCTCGATGAGCTCAGCCTGCAGAGACATGCATGTTGTTCCGCACAGGACAACACCCCGCCCATCTTCCCATCTTGGATCTCCATCTTGGGCTTCTTATTCGTCCCAGCATGGGAATCAAGCTTTTCTTCTTCTTTTCCCTCTTCGTCCTGGCCTTTGCTACCAACCAACCTAAGATATCACGAGCAGCTCAGCCCCACTTATTATTATCCCAATCAATGATAAGTACTGTAAATAGTGAATGGTAGCAAAACATGTAAAAAGTAGGTCTGAATGGGGCATGTTCTGCAGAAACACCCACCGAGCTGATGTGAATCAAGCGTGATCCCTCTTATCAATACAATATATGAAAACTTCGAGCTTACCTGCTTAACGGCTTCTCTCCGGACTTAATATATATCGATGGACCCTCCAAGAAGGTGGCCAAAAGCGAGGTGCGCCAGGCCGCTTGTGAGGTTGAACCCCCCGTCGGTGGTTGGGCCTGTTAGGCTTTGGCTGAGAAAAACTTTTCAAAAAAAAAAAAAAAAAACTCTGCGTGAGAACCATAGTGTTGGGGATGATGTAGAAGGGGAGAGAGAGGTCGGGAAGTGGTTTCCGAAACTATCTTGTGTTGAGTCCGGGGGATTGCCTTTGATACCTGATCAGACTTCTATCTGATAGGAAAAAAGAATATAGCTGATATATACATAAGCGATCAAGTCATTAACTAACTAGTTACTTAACTACCCACGTAAGTTGTATTTATTTACTTACTTAACTATGGGAACTCCGAATTTAGAATCGGTGTATTGCACTTAACTACCCAGATGGCAGTAAGGTGACGAAACCTCGTTGACAACTACAACATCATCACCACAACCAAAACCGACTCCTCTATGGTTATAGATAGTTAACTAACAAGCAAGCAAATTGCTTACTTAGTCAACTTCGTAATATGGCTTATATTAACTAAAATATTAAATTAAAATGATAAGATACTTGGCTAAGCTTACTCACGGATAGTAAAAATCCAAGTTATTTACCTCATCTCTTTTTAAATTTCCGGAGACAAACCTCTCCTGCCTTTCGCAGGGGCTCTAATGACGGATGGTTCATCGTGATTATCCAGCTGTTTGCGCAAATTTCATACACACACACACACAGACAACCTCCAACAGGCATGTAAAAGAACAAGCGTGTGTGCGTGTTGTGCGTGTTGCGCGTGTATTTGTGTCCTAATCAGTAAAACCAAACCTCATCTTTGTATCCAGCGACGATTCGTTAAGCCTGAGATGCCATGGTAAATCGCCAGACTGGAAACAAAAACTAGTGTGCAGTTCGGCATCCAGAATGCTCCGAATCTTGATCTCACACTGCCACCGATTCAAACGATCAAATTCTGCACGGGTCTACGGAAGGTATGCCCTTCTTTGATTGGAGACGGTTATCGAAACGTCTGGTCGTGTTTATAGGTTTCTCCGTGTGTTTTGCAGATTTCAGATCGACGTCGACATGTTTCCCCTGCCTGAAAGGACATTCATGCCATTCCCAATTTTACCTCCCGGCACGAGGAAATGGTAACCTGTAATGAGATTTCCTGAGACTGAATGCGCAGCAAGCAAGAAGAAGCACATGCTCTGAAGGAAAGGAAAAAAAAAAAAAAAAAAAAAAAGCCGTCAATTCCAGCGGACATAATGTGCATGCATGTACATGTATCGCGTTAACCCCTGAAGCTAACTTTCCTTTTTATTCCTTGGCCGATACGCTGCCGTACGTGTATTGTGCCTGTCGTGGCTGCTGTCCTGCCACAACCCCAGCTCGGCCCCCAATGTCCCAGTTGATGGCCAATGGATCGCTCTTGCCTTCCAGAACCACACCCAATCGGGAGGTTCATTTCTGAGCAGCAGCGGTCTCTCAATCCTTTTTAACCCCCAAGCGTTACAGGACTCCCACTCTTTTCCTCTTCCTTTCCACCCATTTTCCCGCCCAAGAAGTAGAAGCATTAGTTGTTTTGCAGTTCTGAGGTCACTCTCTAACCTCTTCTCTCCCCTTTACCTCTTTCTTCAACTCTCGTTCCTCCATATTTTTTATTTTTATTTTTTATTCCCATCTCTAATATATTCTTCCCTCTTCGTCGTCCTTCGTTAATACACAGTTTAATCAATCCACAGAACCTTCAACATCTTAAAAATCTACCCGGAAATAATATTCGAATGTAAGGAATCGCAAGCTTTGTTATTTTTCTTTTCTTTTCATTCACTGCCCCCCCCAATTGCTGTTTGCTTCGTTTGTCGATACCAGTTTCTTGTGATTCGCCATGATGAAGGGATGATGGCGGATCTCATTGTCACCGGTTGTTTCTCCTGCTATCTCGTGTGTTCGCAAACATGACGGTCGACAAGAGGACGGACGATCTCAGGGGGAGTTACGGAAGACACAATCGATCGATCGATAGATACGATGCCACAGGCAAAAAGTCGGCAAAAAAGCTGGTTCCGAAACGCGAATTTCGAATACGGTGATGAGGACTCAATCCTCAATACTATTTGCTCTTTTGGCCACACCGAAGACCCACCCTTTCCTTTTTATACTCTACTTCCCTAGATTTAAGCAATTAATATTCTCGCGAACGGCTATGTTGTCGCTGTCGCTGTCGTTGCCGTTGATGATGATAATGATGGCAGCGATGATAATAGATGGTTGAGACTCATGCGATAAAAGGGGGGATCGCCGTCGTCGCGTTGGAAACGTCTCTGCGCGTGTTGCGCAAAACACATCCACATCCCAAGCAACTTATAATCACAATGGGCTAGTCGCAATCGATATAACCTTCCATCTCCCTCTCTACCTCCCTCTTCCTCCCTCGCACTTCCTTTCTGCCTTTCTCAATTCCCACCCATCCATCCATCCATCCTTACCATCAGCAGGTGGTATTTCACAATACATTGGTCCGCCATTGTTCTTCACATCTGGGCTTAGGCTGCCGCGAGTTTTCTTGTGTATATTGGTTTATCTATCGACTTCGAAAGCATTTAACGGAGCCGGGCTAACCAATTATCTTCTCCCTCTCTACAGACTAAATTATAATATCACCAAACATGTTGGGAAAGATATTTCTCGCATCTCTCGCCGTTGTCGGTGCGGCAAAAGGTTGGTTCAGAGAAATCCGTATCATATCTATCTAGCAATTGTTGAAACTAATCGTGCTTTTGCAAACCCTTTCCAGCCCAGAGTGACCCTTGTCGTGCCACATCCAACACCGTTGAGAATCAAGTTGATCTCGACGCCCTGCGAACTTGCACCGTTTTGAACGGTAACTTGATTATTGCACCTACTTTTACCGGCCCCGCAGTCATCAATGGTATTCGAACTATCAGAGGCGACCTGGTTGCCGTCAATGCCGTCGGCCTTCAGCAGTTCAGTGCTCCAGAGCTCGCGACTATCCAAGGAATGTTCAACATGACCTCTTTGACTGTTCTTAACGCTTTCACATTCACCTCTCTCGAATCAGTTGGGGAAATCTATTGGCAAACCCTCCCAGCCCTGAGCACTTTGACATTGCCTGCCCAAGTCACCCAAGCCGACAGGGTCACCATCACCGACACTAATCTTGATTCGCTTGATGGCATCAATCTTGTGACGGTTCAAAGATTCGACATCAACAACAATAAGTATTTGAAGGAGGTAAAGGTACAACTTGTCAACATCACGGACAGTCTGTCCATTGAATTCAACAGCCCCTCCGTCGCTGCCTCGTTCCCCAACCTTACCTGGGCCAACAACGCCACTTTCCGCTCTTGTGGTGATGTCCAGCTCCCTCTCCTCACCAGTGTCAACGGCTCTTTGGGATTCTTTAACAACACGTTTGAAAGCTTGGCAACTCCAAAGCTGACTGCCGTCGGAACCGGAACCGATGGCGGTGATATTACATTTGCCAACAATGGACAACTAACCAATGTCAGCATGCCGTTGCTTCAAACTATCTTTGGTACTCTCCAGCTCGCCAACAACTCGAATGTCAAAGAGATTACCGGTTTCCCCAAGCTCGCTGTCGTCCACGGCTCCATTGACATCAGCGGCGAATTTGACACGTAAGTTCAGCAAAAACGTATTTATAATAACAATTGATTGTGCATGCTGACTCGAAAATGTAGTGCTGAATTCCCGTCTATCAAGGATGTCCGCGGTGGATTCAACCTTCAGACCACTGCTGAGTTTGATTGCAAGGAATTTAATACTCTCGGCGGCACCGTCAGAGGAAAATATGTCTGTGAAGGCGCTCTTTCTAACCCGGGTACTGAGGGTACCGATCCGCAATCCAACGGCGGAAGCAAAGATGGCAAGAAGAACTCTGCTGGAAAAGCCACCACCAGCAAATTCTTCATCGTTACACCGGTCCTTGCTCTTTTGGTCACCCTCCTCCTGTAGATATAACGCATTCGCATTCCTGATTCTCCTTACTAAACCTTTTATTTCTATCCCGGATTATGGGTATGTCTATTTTCCGATGCGATCACGGGTGGAGATAGCAACAGGCAGCTGCATGGCTTTCTCCCTTTTTCCTTGAACAGTTCAAATGACACATAGAATCGCTTCAAAACCAAAAATAAACGACGAGTGGCGTCTCAATTCGAGCCGCTAATATGTCAGAGCATACAGTCGGTCTATAAATTCCAAAGGCCCAACTCGATGCATTACTTTTTGCTCTTATACTATACGACCATTCGAACATTCAAGCGGTAATTAATGAAAACCACTCGTTTATCTTATATTTTTATTATTGCGCATATCCAAGCCTTGCTTCTCTTTTTATCAAAGCTAACGTTTTTTAATGGGATATCTTGTTTATTAAAAAATCCTTTGGTATTTTTATTTTTCTATTTTCCTTTTCTTCTCTTCCACTTCTTTCCAACTAAATAGTGAGTTTTGTATTATCGCTTTCAGAGCCTTTCTGTTTTGCTTGTTTATTCATTTCTTCAGTCTATAGTTTTCCTACATACATAGGTACTTACGAAAGTCCTTGCTTTCTACAACCAAATTAATTCCATCAAATTATAAACATCGCTTGCTTTGAAAATTGGTGCTTAGTTACCTTTCACAAAATATAACAAACGAATGATGCGTCGAAATTAGAGTTAGTTAGCTGACAATCCCGGTCGTCATACCTCTGGGCCACACACACCATCGAATCTAGCCCTGACATGCTGCGAATCGGTCTAATCCTGTTTATCTTTGGTTTTGACGGCGTTATAATACCATCATCATCCGGTTATTAGGACATCGACTTGGGAATCTACTTAAATTGGATATTATAAACTTAAGTGTAAGTAGACAATGTAGTACAAACCGAGGGTTGAACTCTCTCTCTCTCTTTCTTTCTATCTCTCTATGTGTGTGTCTCTCTCTCTGTCTCTCTGTCTCTCTGTCTCGCTTCTCTCTCTCTCTACATGCGGCAAATATAACACCACTGAGGCTCGCTCGATCACATTCTTTATAACTTACAAGAGCCACAATTGCGCAATGAATAGCAGATTAACTGATGCGATTTGGCACCTCTCACCTGATCCACTCGGAAATGTTCTTCGTCAACGGATCTGACTGTATCCGCTTGTATCCCTCCTCGCTCCGTCCACCCATCCACGAGGAAGCACCCCACTCCGAATTCCACGCAGTTACAGCTTGTAAGTCCCAACCGCCCATCCATATCGAAAGTGCTAGGCCGACAACATCCGCTTTGATCAACTACAAAAGGACGGCGGGAAATGTAGGTAGAGCTACCTTCGATTCCGTTTTTGTGATGATTTACCAACTGCTAGCTACTACAGCGTGGGTCACCTGGTTGTTCAACAATTCGTTGACAAGCAAAATGTACCTGCTTACCAAGTACTAGGTCCTGACTTCATGATGGCCTAGACAGCATCCCACCAACACATATCGCTCAATTAATGCTGACTTGATTTCTTGCTTTCTTGATATGCTCCTAGCTGTTCTTTACACTTACGAATTCCCCGAGCTAGTGTGAAACATGAGATCTTTCTACGAATGGGGCGCACGATCTAGCGTCACACTAGAATCGGAGCATATGCTGAAAAGCAGGCAGGCCGTGATGGAAGGAGAGGGAATTCAAACGCAACGCGCGCCACCCCACAAATAACAAGAAAGATGGCACTGTGCAACCCGAAATCTTTGCATCCATAACACGTAATATTGTGCCCTGTTTAAAAGCAATAGCACGTTTTGACTTACCTTTGGCCCCTCTTAAAAAGAAAATCTGGACCGGAGGTTCAGCTGTAATAGTGTTTGTCAAATCTGTTTTTTATTTATTTATTAACAGGGATCTATTTGGACTTCTCAGAGCGACTGGGCGTGGGGAAGACATATCATTTTTACCAGTCCATAACCAAATGAAGTTCAAAACGATGTGGGTGAGGCGAACTATATCTCAATTTCAGTGAGCCAGACGAATACAGAAAGTTTCTCTGTTTTTCGTGCTCCAAAGGGATGGCTTTTACTTCCCTAGACGTCAAAGGATAATCCGATTACCAGGAGTAGCACCTTGCATGAGAGCTTCTGCTCTGGAAGCAAGGAGACATATATTGATGGATACTTCCGCTACCTGCGCAAACAAATTCATAATCTCGCTGCTTGTCAATCTCGCGCTTTCCCTAGTGAGCATTTATCAGGTTGGTTGGTTGCACCTACTCGAGTCCTCATTTGTGCTCCCTGAGTCCCGAGGATCGCAGCTGTTGCGTCCTCAAGCCGAACTCCTGCAGGAACTCTATTGCTGCCCTCTCACCAGGTCTATGTTCATTTCTTTTTTATATTCTTTTTCCGATATCATTTGCCCCCTCTCTATGTTATACCTCTCTAGCGTCTGCAGGAAGGGTTTCTGGTAATAGCTGTCCAGAAAAGTTCTTATTTCATTTTACTTGATATTACTTTTTCGGTGGCATCAAACAATGTGCTGGTGCCTGATCGCCCGCTGTCACCCCAAGTCCAAGGTGATAAAGTAATGGCGGGCTGCATCTTCGCCGGTGGACTCATTCTAGATTCAAGAAGATTCAGTGTTCTCTGTCGCTCTTTTCATACCCAGTCAAATCCGCCTGGCCGCCTGTTTTAGCTGGATCATATTTGTCTGCATACCATTCTTTAGCCACCTCAGACAGGTGTGTATTTACCACCTGATCCCAACCCGAACAAATCCTTGCTCTGTCTTGATATAGAGGATGGTGCTCAGCATATAATATAAATACATTTGCTGGCTTGTTGTCCTCGAACTCATTCCTCTCCCACAGTGTTTTCAGAAACAAAGAATTCACTTGCCAATTTTATAATTATTATAACAAAAACCTTACAATCATAATGACATTCCAACAAGATACCAACGCAAGCTTTATGTTACCGTAAGTTCTTATATAATTTCCTTAAACATTGATTCTACAAAAGAAGATGTCAGCTAAGTAGAGTACCTCTGGGTTCCAAGACCCTGCAAAGATATCATCAGGGAAGCAGCAGCAGGGGGTTTATGCGACATCTTTGATGGCCAAGAATCCAAAGAGTCGGCTGTCTCTGTTGGGAGTAGCCCCAGCGAACTTTATCGATCTATATCATTTCAAGAACCTCGTGGGGATTATTCAAGACCTCAGTCATCATACGCTCAAAGCTTAGGCAACTCGTCTAGTTCACCAGTGTCGATGGTGTCCCCCAAAATCTCCTCGTTTTCTAGATATCCTCCAAGGAGAAGGGATTGCTCAGTCAGCCAGTATCACCCTTACAAAAAAGATAACTGTCCGCACTCTATTGGTCATGGAAATATGCCGTTGCCAGCGTTAAAGACCTCCTTTGAACCAAGGAATATAGCTGGTGTTCCTCGTTCACCGCCAAACACGAGGAAAAGCTCCTTCGCTGCCTCTGATTCTTCGTCATCCTTCGGGCGAACGGGATTTGTCTTCAACGAAGAGGATATCGTATCTACGCCACTCACGCCTCTGACCCAACACTCAGAGGAAAACCAGTCCGCCAAAGATGAGACCCTCATGTTCGACTCTTCTCTTGTGCAGCGTTATCAGCAAACTCAAGAAAACTTGAAGAGCAACAAGCATTCCACCGAACTGGCTAAAGCTGCTCGTCGAAGGAAAGCACATTTGCAATCCGAACAACGGAGGAGAGAGCACATCAAAGATGGAATGGACCGCCTTGTTCAAGTCGTGCCTGCGTGCCAAGATAGCCGGGATACGAAAGGAATATCAAAGGCGGCAATACTGAAACATGCATATGAGTACATTTATCAACTTCGCACGGACATACAAAGTTTAAAGCAGCTGAATATGAGCAAAGATCGAGAAACCGCAGAACTTCGCAGACGTTTAGCGCTCACCAATCCCGGTCCGCCTACTCATTGGTGATAAAGCACCTATTACTATCCCAAACTATAATTTATGCCACTAATCTACACACGTTGTTATTCTGCCCTTTTTGGGGCATCTTTCCCTCCATATGGTAATATCTTGGGGACAAAAATTATGTTTCCTATCTCTCTATTATTGTTTATTTCTGTTCGACGGTATTTGGTGTTGGCGGCGTTGAAAAATTGTTATCGGATTAATATTTTCTTGTTGGTAATCTGCAGATAATCTCGCACCTTCTTGTTTATTTTTCTTTTATATGCGTCTATATCACTTCTAATTGCCCGAGCTGCCTGTATTATGGAAACGGGTACCACCAGCCCAAGCATCCCTTTCTTCTCACATCGATATACCCAGAAGGGTTGTCTCAATCAAACTTCTCTACAATCAACTGAAAAACCTTATGATCTAATCGTACAATATCATTTACACACGCAAAAAAATATTCCCTGCCAACCTACATTCCTAAGCACATCCTCCCGTGATGAAAGACCATCTAGCCTTCTAGGCTTCCATGTTACTGTGCAAGAAGTGCAAGCAATTCTCAAGTTTCCCCCTTTGTATCTATGCCCATATCCACGTGAGTGACGTGTTTCCACCATTCTTTAACCTGCTAAGTAGTTGAGAAAGGAATTCCACCTTTCGATAAGAACTATGAGAGACTTGCTCCGCTAGCTCGACTGTTGTGTTTGTGTGAAGTAGGCCCTTGCTGGTAGAAATTGGAATCTTGCCATGCTAGAGAGGGGTTGGTAGGTAGCCTAGCACAACCCCCTCATTCATTCATTCATTCGTACATACATGCATGCATATATTGTGTCCAAATAAAACTACTTGAAAGCGAAGCTCAGGCCCGGATACTCAGATCATGGGTAACAAAAATTTCCGGTTGATCGGGGTTCTCATAGTTAGTTGCTATGGGACCACTAGCTGCACCGTGGAGAGGCTATCTTGACTTATTAATTATATCAAAGGATTTATGAGTCTGAGCGGGGCGTATCTCTGCCACACATCGAGAGGGATACAAGCATGTAGGATATATGGGTGCATTGTTGCTTTCTCGGTTATAAACCGCGACTGTAGCATTTATTCCTCTCTTTCTCTCCCTACATTGATTAATCTTTGGTCAAAAAATCTTGTGATTTCCCAATATATTAATTTTTAATTTTAATTGCAAACCGCTGCTATACTCTGTCTGTCTCCATATATATAAGTACTTCCCAAGGATCTTCAAACTCTCTCCAAAGTCCACCAAGGGTCTAGAGTAACGCTCGCGCATTCTAAACTATGGGAGGATATGTCGTTCGTGGGTAGCCATACCTTAGATGTGTAAGATCTCGTCCACAGAGAAGGTCCAAATTTTCGAGACCGATCCTCGTGCCCCGAGAAAGAGTGTTACACTAGTCTTGGTGATTGGCAAGCCGTAGAAAACATAAGTAGCGGGTAACCAAAAGCTTGGAATAAATAAAAAACAAGATCACATTCCCTTTTACGTTTAGTTAAATATACTCGTCTCGAATTTTGTATACAAGTACCTATATCTGCCCCGGCAGTTGAAAACTAGCTAAATCACGAAGAGAGAAACTGTGGGGATGGAGGTTAACACATCCGGTTTCGAGGATGGCGGAAGATCGAGGCATGCAAAACAGTAACTCGAGATAAACGCCCTCTGTTACAAATCTTGTGAGACCAGGCGAAGAAAGCGGGTCCTGGTTTCTAGGTCGCGGAAATGACTTACAATAGATGACTATTAACTGTGTTACAACGGCCCATGACGAGAACCACACTCTCTAGAAGTTGAACAATGCAATACCACGGGATGCATTTTTTGCAAGCCCGAGCTTAAAGTTTTTCGCCTCGGTTGCTGCTTTCATTTTAAATCTAAGAGAGAGCACGGAGATAGGACCGGGCACTGACGACATAAACACGCCATGAGTTACCTGGACGGATTGTGACGTCTGCATTTGGGGTGGTCGCAGCTACGTCTGACAGGGAGTAAAGTTCGGATACAAACAGAAGAAATATTCCAGCCATATTAATTTCATATTTGCCTATTGCTAACATTATTGGTGTTCTATGATTTCCTAAGGGACAGCGATGGCAACTGCAACGGTTTTCGATTCTTGCGACGCATGAAAATGCTGATATAAGTCTGGCAGAAGTATGGTGATAACCTAGAGGAGATATGGAGGGTGGAGGCATCGGGTCTTTTTATTTTCTTCTTCTTTTGTAAATGTCGTGCTTTCGAGTGTTATTGAAAGAGAGCATTATTACCACAACCATGATGTTGAAGAGAGAGGGTGTCAAATACAACAAAAACTGGTATTTTCTTTTGTGTTGTTGTCTTCATTTTTCTCTGCATGATACGAGAATCAGGCTTGGTACTGGCAGCATGTATCTTCAGGCAAAATCAACATCAGAAGTAGGTAGTTCGCAACGGCCACGGGGCCTACACCACAGCAGCAAGCCATCGCACGAAAAAGCGGGAGGTAATAATTCTTGGAAACAGGCCTATCAAACAGTAAGATATATAGTAATTTTGAGCTTGTTGCGACAGTAGCCATATTCTACACAAACATCTCCAGTACAGGGATGGGCTACATAATCTTATCTCGATAGAGTAACTAGTTAACTAGTCAACTAACTAACCAAGGACGGTTCCCTTAAGTTTCAGCGACTCTTCGAAGATGTCACAAGGCCGGTTTTCAGCTAAGGTAAAGAATTCAAGAAATACGTGCCAGTACTGCGGTCCATAGCTGATAGCTAGTCGCTTTTGGTAGGCATTTACCATGCCGTTGGCGGCGTTTACCATGGCAGGGATTCTATTAGTTTATGCTCGCAGCTCAATACGGATAGCGAAGCAGAACGCGCAAAGGCATCGAGAAGCATCTAGTACGGTCTTCAAGTGAGCTTTTTCAAAGATTTATTTATATTGCTAAAACATAGGCTAGTAAACGGTCAAAGCAGCCCCTCGACTCCACCAGGCAACCAGGTATCAGAATAAGAGTCGACATAGTAAGAGAAGGACGTCTAGAAGCAATCGCATTTCGGAAGGACGAGAAATAATGGATGGCAAGCTAGGAATCATTTTAGGAAGGGTATATGGTAGCAAAGACACTGGAGCCTCTGAATATACGATTACTTAACGTGAGCTCCTATACACTCAGACTTCACAATTCTATTTGTAAAGCGAAAATTTTTTGTATGGTAACCGCATCTAACAGACCTAATCCACTGGACCATGCTTGGTCATCTAGGGAAATATATAATATTTTTGGGAGAGTTCCGCTTACCCGTCGGAAGCGTTTTCAAACACATATACTGTCACGAGTATAAAATAAAACCTCGGAAGACAAAAAAGAAGAAGAAAAGTGTTTTGTAGATGACTGTACAGTTATCGAATAGGGTGTTTGTTTGTTGGTTGTTGTGGTTGTTGTAATCATGAGGGTTATTGCACAAGATAGCACGGATGATAAGCCATCGCCTTGCAAGACATTCCTTTATTTCCTGGTCAGAGAATCAAACATCTTACGCTCTTTGTCTTCTTTTTCAATCTCCTCGATGTACGGTGACAAATATGCGACGTCCTAGTCAATTATCAGCGATCGAGAACAGTAGATAAGTGGGATGCGTAAGGGTGAGATACCTCCGATGCCTTGATCCATTCTTCCTTAGGCAGAAGAGTATGCGTGACAGAACACTGTAAGACAGAAGAACTCCATGAGTAAGATGATGGAATGAAGATCAAAGACAAGAAGCGGTGGCGGTAGTAGTGGCAGTGGTGGTGGTAGCGTGTTGTTCATACCTGCAAAGCACGCCGTAACCTGAAGGCCCGGTCGTAAGCGATTCTTGGGGGTAACCGTTTCAATGCGAGCTGTACGGTAGGTGACTCCTCACGTAGAAGATCCTCGTACCTATAGATAGAATATTAGTGAGTCGTCGGCCGGTGCCTCGGATCGGGGTACCAATGGAGCGAGTTTAAACCATACATTAACCCGACTTTCCGATATCCGGCGAGATCGCAATACCTGTCGGCGATTGGTTTTATAAAATTGTAGAGCCTAGGGCGAGCTACGACATACTTAACCATCGCAGCAGTCGACATTGTGATGGCAGTTGAGACGATGAGGGTTTGGTGTCTATTTCGAGGGCGGCTTAGGTAGAGCTTTGGCGGAATATGAATGCGAAGAAAATGGATTGAGGTTTTGGTTTGGTTGGTGCTAAAATGTACGCAGAAATGAACATCATCCGATTCGTTGTTGTTGTTGTCGCCTGTGATTACATAATACGGCTTTTTTGGTTAGTTAACTAGTTAACGTACAACACAAGTAGCCCGGAAACACAAGTAGCCCGGAAACACAAGTAGCCCGGACACATTTTGAATTTGTATGGGGCTTGGCACCTTTTTGGTGTGTTTTCACAAATTCGAAAGTCGGTCAATTCAATTATCGGCTGATTATTCAGATACGAAAAAAGGGAGAGATATATACTCTTCGGAAAGCACATCCCGATAAGCGTATATATCGGTAAGTATTTTAATCTTAATTTTTGAATATAATTTCAATTTTTAATTAATTATTATTCTCTAAATCTTGGCGTGAAAATGGTCTAAATTATAAACTTTTTATAAACTTTTAGCCTTAAAATCAATCATTTCTACGATCAACTCAAGAGCTAGAGAGCTCAATTTATATAGGAAAAATTAAATTAAAATACTATTTAATATATATACCTATATCCCATACGATTCTGGAGAGCAGGTATCGCTCCATTTGTTCATACGTGAGTAATCTGTTGATATCTAAATCGATTGACTTTTTACTTTTCAAAAAACACACCAAAAAAGTGCCAAGCCCCATACTAATTCTCGATTTTCGATTTTCGTGTCTGGACTTCTTGTGTGTCCGGACTACTTGTGTTGTACGTTAACTAACTAAGTACTTAAGTTACTTAGTTACCTTACTTGCTGACTTAAATGCTTAAACTAATATTTAGAATTGAAGACATTGTGAATCTATTGACCGTAATACTACTGCTCTATGTGAGTATATAAGTACTTAAGTAAGTAATTAATTCCATAAACAAGAGGTAAATACTTGAGTACTTTTTTTATATAAGAAAGGTGTATATAGTAGTTGATATACAAGAAGATGATATTAATTTAAATACTTATATTTTAAGTACTCTCACTTAACTTCGGCTTTACTTTTCGTTTGTGCAGGCTTGCCCCTCCAGCTTTGCCTCGGCGTCACTGCTTACAGTTAAATAAGTACTTACTCATTTGATTGTTTTATTTACTGGTTTACCAGCCTACGGACTTCAATTATACACTTACTATCAAGGCTAACCAGATATTTCTCTACACCATAAGAGAATCGAACAGTAACTATATCCTACGGCTCGGGGATGCGAGCAGCTTCTCCAAGAGCTGATCAACAGCTCCTCCCCACAGAAGAGTATTGTTTTTTTTGACACCGCCTACCCCTTCTTACATCCACCTAGACAAGATACTACCACTTGTCGCCATCGCCGCTATCACCCGTCATCAGCATCTAGCATAGCTACCCCCATATCTGCCTTCCTTTCTTCTCCTTTTTTTCTTCTAGCATAAAGCGATGCAAACAAGGCGGCGTCCGAAGCCTTCCCGAATTCGCCCTTACATGTATCATACTTCTCAAGCTCAAACCGAGACGACGCACCGTTTCACCATCGGTCGATTCTCGATATCGATCGTTCCATACAGAACAATCCCGTTTAGCTTAACTCAACGTCTCAACTCACGAGTCCATCCAGAAAATACTATTTCGAACGGCTTGCATGTCACAGCGGCTTCGGCTGCAAGTTACACAGGTCACGGCTCGCGTGCCAATTGCAGATAGTCCGAAAGGGTTAACATAAGTGGTAACCATGGCTCCGATGATCTGATATCTCACGGCTTTCATGGGTCTGTCTAACCAAACTTCACGAATCAACAGCCCCAGCTAGAAATGGAACGTTCGACGGGCAGCCATTTTTCTCTCCCAAAAGAATCGAATACCCCGCAACCCCGTGACCGTACCGATGGCGAGCCTGACACAGAAACATACTGGGCTCATCCAAATGTTCAACGCCAAGAAGAAACTTTCCCACCAGTTCTGCCCAAAGATCCTCCTGGTTATCACCTCACACCCGGGTTTATCCATGCATTCTCTGGAGCAACAGCCGGGTTCGCCTCTGGTGTCGTAACTTGTCCCCTCGATGTTATCAAAACAAAGCTACAAGCACAAGGTGGATTTGCTCCTGTTCCTCGTCCCATCGGTGGCAGAGCCGCCGGTGCTTCTAACTTTCATACCTCGCCTGGGGCGAATTACAAAGGCTTGGTTGGCACAGCTAGGATAATTTGGCGCGAGGATGGATTTATCGGATTCTATCGGGGCCTAGGCCCAATAATTCTAGGCTACCTCCCAACGTGGGCAGTCTACTTTACCGTTTATGAGGAAGCTAAAAAGTTCTTAAAGGCAGAAGGTATCATCTCGTTCGAATACAATAATTGGAATGAATTGAGAGACTTTGTCGGCAAAACGCTGATATCAAAGTTATAGAGAGCAAGAACCCTTGGTTCACCCACATCATCTCTGCCATGATTGCAGGAGGATGTTCGACAATCTGTACCAACCCAATATGGGTTATCAAGACTCGGCTTATGTCCCAAGCCCATCAGAACTCATCGACACATCAGGCGCCTTGGCAATACAAATCGACGATGGACGCCGCTAGAACAATGTACAGAGTCGAAGGTGTTAGGGCCTTTTATTCAGGACTGGCACCGGCCCTGCTAGGACTAAGCCACGTAGCCGTTCAGTTCCCGCTATATGAAAAATTCAAGCGAATGTTTCAAGAGTCGGAAGCTTGGAATAGCAACAAGGGAGAGTTTTACAATATGACAGGAATACTAGCCTCCAGCATCCTCAGCAAAATTTGCGCTAGTTCGGCGACGTATCCACATGAAGTGATCCGAACTCGCATGCAGACACAGCGACGTGTTAACGGAGAAGGGAAGTCGGCTAACGAGCCATTTGTACCGAGGTATCGAGGGGTGATACATGCTGTCAAGACGGTTTATAGAGAAGAGGGTTGGAGAGCGTTCTACGCAGGGATGGGAACCAACATGGTTCGAGCGGTACCGGCGTCTGCCATGACGCTTCTTACTTATGAACTTATGGTTAAAGAAATGAGTGGCTTTATTGGCACTGGCTCGTAATTTTAGAAACCCACGCGACCAAAAACAAAAAACAAAAAAAACCTTGCCCCCAATTATTTTTTTTAATTGTAAAATACCGTTTGAATGCGCGTAGATAGTTTAGAAGGTCTCCGTTTTTCGGTTCGCTTTCACCTAACTCATATATCTGCGAACATCTAATTTTGTCTCAATACACAGTTCATATGACGGTTGAGCGCTGTTAGCTATCCATAAAGTTTAATAGACCTTGGGGTGTTTCCCGCGGTTGCTCGAAACGGCAGATCTTGGATATGGTATCGTTATCATTAGATAGAGAAAAATCTCAGATGGAAGGTTTTCGAGGATATTGTAAATATAGTTGTAGAGATACATACCCTTCGATGTGCACGTGCACACATGCTGTACTGTATTTATAGCATTTGGTAAAGTTCTCGTGGTCACGTGTCAGGGTTTAGGCTCAATGCAATTACAAAAGCCAAAGGATCTCACTGGCGAAATCTCCACCATCTCCTTCGCACCCGACACTGCGGACGTTACCCTCTACTTCGTAGAACCAGCTTCATCAACTCAAACAACTCTCCTGCCTACCAGTATGGCTTCCGGCACAGGAAGAGGTCTAACATCTCTCTATGCAGATCTCTTAGAACCCAAATTAATGGGCAACGACCAAACATCATCGACAATTTCCAAGTCTCCTCTCATCTTCGCGTCTAGCGAGCCCCAGCTATCCTCTCAGGATGCACCAAGCAGCAGCGACCAATCTGCTTCCACGAAGAAGCAAGTATCATCAGCTGGTATTCATACATGACATCCGTTCGTTTGGTTTCATTGCGTAGTCGCCTCCATTTCAATGTCTCATATCACGCCCTCATCGCTGATGGGATGCGAGACCAATGGTGGCGTCTCTTACTTCTGGGCTCTTTCATACATTCTCCAAACGCGATCGCTGGCTAAAATCTCTGCCTTTTGTCTTCTCATCTCTGAGGGTTTCTAAGCTACAGCTCTAAGATTCCAGCCAATACCACGCCGTCCCCAGCCGACACAACAGAAGGTTGTCAAGAAAGTCGGGATAAACCCACTCCCGAAACAGTCGAAATCCGATGCGTCCAACGATCAACAGGATCCAGCATCGATATCTAGCGCGGCGATGCTTGCGGCCCGCGCTCCGGTGATTAAGAGTACTCTTGAGGATTGGGCTACAAATGAAGATGAAGATGTGAATGGTTTCTATGCTGGTAGCTCACGACAGCGAGGGGGTAGAAAACGGAGGAAAAAGAACAAGGATAGAGAATTAGAAAAGACAGCACAGAGCTGGGACGACATCTACGATCCATCAAGGCCCAATCTCTACGAAGAGTACCGTGAAAGTGAAGAAAAAGACCGGGAAACGCGGGACTGGCGTGACAGGCTCTATGGCAGACGGCGTGCGTTCAGTTCTGATTACTCCGACGATGAAACGGCACGATTTTCTGGAAACGGTGAGTCACATCCTTTTGACCCCTCTCCCATTCCCGACAACCATTTCCTAAATACGCAGCCAGGTTTTGCCCCCCCTCCGAATCTTGGATTCGCGCCACCATCAGCCTTGGCCGAACCCGTTAAACGAACCCAGATCGAACCGGCCCCAGTATTCGACGCAGCCACTGGTGACGAGGTTTGGATGATGCGAGCAAGACTGGCCCAGCGGGAGACTAATAGCGCCTCATCTATTCGAGATGATGACCCTAATCCCTTGGTATCAGAAGCGGAGCCATCCAGACAGAATAGGTCTCCAAGACCGTTGGCGGATGTTGAGGATAGCCCTTTGACAAATGTAGTGCACAACCCGCCGGGGTTCACTAAATCTCAGAACTCTATAATATCATGCGCTCCGATAATATACAACCTTCCGCCAGCACCGCTAGATATCGTTCCAGAGAATCAGGGGGTTGAAGCCGAAGGGAGCGAAAATGAGGATATTCGTTCGGCAGGAGACACTGCTGGGAGGTCAAGCCGGCCGGGACAGAAAGGGTTTGCGGAGAGGTTAATGTCAAAATACGGATGGACGAAGGGCACAGGTCTGGGGGCCAACTCGTCAGGAATGGTCCATGCCCTCCAAGTTAAAGCCGACAAGGGTAAAGATAGTAAGGGTGTTGGGAAAATCCTCGATAAAAATAAGAAACGAGATAACGAAGAAAGTAAGTTTGGTAAGATGAGTGAGGTTGTCGTTTTACATAAAATGGTAGATGGACTTGAGAACGAAGACCTAGTCGTCCTTATGCAAGAAATTGGGGATGAATGTTCTGAAAAAGTAAGTGGAATCAGTTTTAGCCCCCCGTTTTTACAAGGGCTTATCGATTACTGCAGTATGGACGAATCGAGAGAGTTCACATTGTTCACAAGCGACTTGATGATGTCTCGTCCAAAGTTTTTGTCCAATTTACAAGCCAATTATCGGCGCTTAGAGTGAGTCCAGAGTAGTGATACCATACCACCCAGATAATATCTATAGGAACCGATGTTAACACGGTAATTTTTAAATTTAGGCTGTAAATGCATTGGAAGGACGAGTCTTCAACGGAAATGTCATCGAAGCCAGGTTTTTTGATGCAGATAAATTTGAGGCCGAGTTTCTTAGTTAGTTGTTTGAGTACTTAGTCAATACGCTTCCGGTCAGGCGCTGTAGTTGACGCATACTGATAGTAAAGATGTAACAAGGAAGCAATGATCAAGGAGGAAATTCACCCATGGCAAAGGGTAAATTATAAAAATGGGTTTGCCTTTCGGGAAGGTCTGAGGAATCCCTCAGATGGATTATTTATCATAGCAAATACTGACCTAAGCAGTAGCCAAGTAGTATCTCTCCCAGCTATGTATATTTATCATACAGCGTAGCAATGAACTTTCAAGATGACTTCCGACGTTTCTATATATACCATTTGAAAATCTACTATTGTCTTTTTCCTCAGAAGCGGACAGTGGACGAATCTAAGCTACGGCCTACCTAGGCCTACCCCACACGGCAGACAGCCTGCAACCAATGGAGCCAATCGTCTTTGCGGACATCCAACTTAGATCTCCGGAAGCGAGTGTTTGTTTCAGCTACATACACCATCCCACCCATCGTCATCCTAGCTCCCCCCTCCTCCCCCGCCCTTCACTGCCCTTGAACCACAAAATAGTACCATATTCCTCGTTTCCCACAAATAATACACCTCCTTTATATTTATAGAAATACCTAACCCACACGTACAAAATTCTTACTTTGGACCAACCCAATGCTCCCAGCACAAAGAAATAAAATCGATATCAGCGTACGTTCCCTATCTACGAGCCCGGTGATTTCTCCCATATAGTCCCTGTATTTTCCGTCCTCATGCATTGACGTCTCTACAACTAAGATATGTCTCTTACCTATGGTATCGCATAGTCTCTTTCCGAGGAAGAGCAGAAGCTCTTTCGCCTTTACGGGAAGCTCCCTTCCAAGAAGGATATACTGAGCAATAAACTCAAGGTACAGCTCCGTCTATTCTTCAAATCAAAGTCACCTGGCTCGATCTTATTACTTAACCCGATATATTCCAAAGGAACGCAAATACTTTGACTCGGGGGATTACGCACTCTCGAAAGCCGGCAAAGCATCCGATGTAGGCGTCACGCAGATAGGCTCGAAGCATCCTCTCCCCGAGAACATCCCCCATTCACATACTTCTACCGGTTCGACCACTGGTACACCTTCCGGTTCTATGAGCAGTGGAAGCTCTGGTGCTCCTGTTAAGGAAGGACTTCTCATGAAGAAATCTACCAGCCCAGAACCAGATAGCGATGTTGCAGTTCAAGAAACAAACGAAGGGGGTGAATCCCCTGTGATAGAGTCAAATCCGCCTGAAGATAGCAATATCCCAAAGAGGTGGCGCTCCCAGAGCTAGAGGCTTTACCCCACAGATTGCATCATCTCGAAAGCGTTGCTATTCTGAATCCCTCGATTCCACCAATGACTCGGGTGTATATTGGAGAAACAGTATGAAATAGCTCGGTTGGTTTCAAACTGTTTCGTACCAAATGCTTGGTGGCCGGTAGCTGTATTGCTTGGGACAAGATCCATACCAATGTTCGCTTAGAAGAGATTACAACAACTTCAGTCACACTCGAATCGCGCGTTCTGGTTTAGTAGCCCTCCGGGATTCCTTCATTTCCCATTACCACTATTTTACCTTTTCTAGTTTTCTCTCCCCCATAGCTTTGGTCTTTTCTTTTCTTTTTAATGTTATCTTGCATCGACGTTGTCCTGTCTCTTTGCTCGCTTCCTGTTCAGCCATCGCTATCTGGTATTCAGTAGTTCTTGTTTGTTTACCCGGAACTAGTTACTTGAGATTTATTATTTCGATACGCTGGAGGAAGCATGGCGTCGTGCATATATGGCGACATGGGCGCCTTTGAGAGCAGTGCACCATTTAAAAAATTTAAATACAGATGTAGCAGAGAAGGGATAACAGTTGCCTGACACTGGCAGCTCAAATGCCCAGCTTCCCCAAAGAAAAAAACGAAAAATAAAACAAAGAAATTCACTCAGGAAAAAGGGATAAGACTAAATTTGAGATTTCCGTTCATGAATATTTAGCAGAAAAGAACTGCTTTGCGATGTTTGACCGTTTTCTTCTCTCCCTCTTTCCCTTCGAATCCTACGGTTTTGATGTCTATTTTGTATGGATCTAGAAGATCGAGTCAGAGTTGATGTTCCAGCTCAAGAAGCTAGCTTACAAACTTGATCTTGGGATTTGCAACTTCAATAAATATATTCGTTGCGATATCTGTGTTGTAAAGTAATCAAGCAAGCAATCATATATATCAAATGCAAAATTTCGCCTCGATTGGAGATAAACAATCTTAGTTACCATCTTGAAAGGTTTCGGGTAATTACATATATAAATCAATCGTCCTAGAACGTGTGAAACCAGCTAACCAGTGCTTCTCCAGCTCCGCGTTCGTTTTGCTTACTGGATCATAGCTTAAATTATCTACCTCGCTCTCACCACTGGCCAGCTCCCACCTTCCTCCGCTCTTTGCTCCCTAATGCACGAGCTCACACTTTTTGCCCACGTACCAACGTCGAGGGTAGGTCATGCCAAACGCGCCTTAACTACAGTTACTGGCATGTCAGGTGTCCCTGTGCTTGAGCATCATCTCATCTATAAGCCCAAACGGAGTCGGCAATCGATTGGGAGCAGTGTGGGTGGGAATGGAAGTACCGGGCCTGCGAATCCAGCGGCTGTCGGTGATTTCTACTACCTGAAGCTAGTTACTGAGATCCCTCAGAGCAGTGGCAGCCAAGATGTTGATGAACCAGCTGAAAATGGCGAAGAGCTGGCAGGCTTGAGGGGTGGACGAGACAGCGATGTGATGGAGATTGATCCGCCACAATCCACAGCATCAGATGCCGCGGCTACTAGCGCAGATGGGAATCAATCCGAAAGGCTTCGGCGGTCAAAAGAAACAAGCACTCAGCTATACGATGTCCAGCAGCAGAAATGGATTTTACGCTTCTCAGATCTCCCAGAAGTTAATGGTAAGCGACCAGTAACATCGCGAATGATACATCATGCGGCAGTCCAAGACGGTGACGCCCTCTCTTTTGTGGATAGCTTAGGATACGTGTAAGGTTTCACTATTCTCGTTAGATGCCCTATAGATGAGAACTAACTAATGAATACCGGAATACTAGGCTAGTCTCCGAGTACATTCTCTCTGGCTATTATTTTGTCTATCACAACATTTATATCGCTCTAACAAGAACGTTATTACCATCACAGCCACTCTCTCCATATCCTAGGAGCTCTCTACAGCCCTTAGATCCTGCAGATTCGTATATACTACAGGCATCAATCAAAGTTTTTAGTGCTAACGAGCAAGAGACGATGAGCAAAGGAGTTGAGGATTTGAAAATGCTCAGGAATGAGCTTAAGGGGGTCGTAGATCTAGAACCTGGGGATCGTCTAAGCCTCGATACCAGGGTTCGATGAAACTGCTCCGTCATGACTTTTGTTAACTTAAAAGATGAGCTATCTAATGGCAGACCAAATTCGCAATGAAGCTTGTATTGGGCTACTGGGATAACCGCACAAAAAATCCGTGCTAAGGTCTTATATACATAGCCAGGTTTATCGGAATTATATGCCTCCTTTCGTTAAAGCAACAAACAAACCAAAGAGATAGAAAAAAGCGTGCAATATCAGGGCTCCCACGATAGGAAAGGTTCTAAAAAATTCTTGCATACTCGTCAACCTTATTTTTAGAATTCAGAGCAATACCCAAACGCCGTAGAAGTAATTTTGAAGGTGCATAATAAGAAATAATAAAAAATAGAAACTGAACAGGCATGAGGCTAATACATAAGCAAATTATCGAAGTAATTCATTGTCCAACTTACAAAAAACGACTCTATATATCACAAGAGCCGATATCATGACCGCGTTTCCGAGCGTCTTGGGAACTCGCCATCACTTTCATCTGAGTCACCACCGGTGTACCTTCCTTCTCCAGCGGCTTCTCTGTCAAAAACTGGGGACGCAACATGGAGGTCATCAAGCTCGCTTTCTTCAAAATCGCCGTCTTCGATATCAGCGGCTTTCCTGACCCGTTTCCCTTGGCTTAGACCAGTGTATGCGATACCATTTGTATACCCGTCTGACATACCCCTCCTTTGTTTCCAAACCCAATAACCCCAAACGCCAGCTGCAATAATAACAATAACCAACACTATCTCGCCTGATCGGTAGTATGCTTTCCAACGCTCCTTTTCGAGTTTTTCCTGTTCCACTGCCTCTTCTTCTTCTGAGAGAGTGGCGTTTGCGGGGATAGATCCCGACCCTGCGTTACTGCTCTGTTTGCCGCTCGGTTTCATTGGAATATGACCGAGGCCTTCTTTGCTGACACCAACAAACCGATCAAGCATATCAAGAGATTGCATAGGAACATCAAAAGGTACCATGTGAGACGAATTGTAAACAAGGACATAGGTCAAATTTCGCGCCGTCTGATAATAGCCTGCCGGGTTACCTTCGTATACCCACTCGGAACGTGGTGCCCAAACTCCGGGGCTTGTCTCAAAGCCGGTAGCACCGTTCCAGGTCATATTCTTTATGAGATTCTCCGTCCCAATGTGATTGCAAATCAGATCTTGATCACCACTGAAAAGCATAATCTTCATATCCTTCAAGAGATCTGGTAACAATTCAATCGAGGACTTAGAGTTTCTTGCTCGAAAAGATCCACTAACTGCACCCGAGCATTCTTCCCAGCCAGTCATCTTATCCGGATTGACGTGTAGCGCTTTGACGACATCCGGTTGGCGCAGGTAGGGTGTTACATGTGTGAGGTCGGGAGGCCATGCCATACCACAAGAAGGATAATCTTCCTTCAATCTCACATCATACATATTGTAGCATTGTCTATGTCCATCTTTCTCTTCATCCAAGCTGAGTCTGAGTACCAGCTGTAGAACTTCTTCGCAGGATGTGTCCTCGATTTGATTGCCATATTGTTGTAAATGGGCGAGGCAGGTTGCTTGCTGAGCTTCTAGCCTTGTTGCAATATCCGAGTTACGTTGAATGAGTCCGGCACTGTATGCATACTCAAGATAAGCTGGATATTGAGATTTTGGATCAATCCAACCATTTCCAATTAACAAACCAGCAAGATTCCATTTTTGAGTGTTAACTCTATTTCTTTCCACTATGGCTTTAGCAATGTAAGGGATATGCTGGCCAGCATAGGATTCGCCGGCCATCCATATCTATGACAGCAGAAGTATTAGTTTCAACGTGATGCAAGATAATCGGAAGCGAAACTTACTTCGTCTTTCTCATATTCTGGGAATAATTCAAAGAATTTCTCAAGAAATATGGTAAAGTGCTTTGACATTTCTGGAAGCTCGTGCAGGTAGCCGTTTCCATTAACGTAGCTAAACCCTGTTCCGACGGGATTATCGACGAAAAGTAGGTTTGCAAATTCGTGCCAGCTGCCCTCGTTATAGTATAGTTTCCCGTCTTTCACTTTGTAAGGACCAACTTCTATCAGAGCACCATCCATTGACGAGCATCCCGGGCCGCCGTTAAGCCAGATAACAGTTCGCTGTCTTGCATCAATATGTCGATTCGTAACGTGCCAGAAAAATAGGTTGCCATTGGTGGCAGCATCAACTTCTATATGCCTAGACCACGAAGGGTTTTGTTAGCGTCTGTATTAGAAACTTCAATTCGACTGGGGGTCCTACCCCGAATGCATCTTGAACGCGGTATCCGCTGGTTCGCCAGGCAGGGACTTGATGTAGTAGTCCTTCGCACATTTGTCCGCAGATACAGAGAAAGGCGAGAGCAGCAGCAGGATGCTGCTAACCCTTAGGATCATCCTCCGGTAACAGGTTGGCATGGCAGGCGATTGTGTCTACCCGGGGAATGTCGTTGGTGAGAAGCGCAGTATTTCAAGATGGGAGGAGAAGGAAAAGAAGAAGAAGGGTTCGGCTCAAGGTGTACGTATTCGTTTTCGAATCCCCTTACTTCAACACACCTCAAAATTCAAACACACGACACCAATTAAGAAAAAAGGACACGAGTAAGCGCTTCGCGATATAGTTTAGTAAACTAGAGAGGAGAGAGAAAGAAATATTAAACCCATCCAAGAGGCAAGCAAATAAAAGCAATGAACTCTCACGGTTTCACGGGGGAAACGATGAATCTGAACACATTTACTCAGTAGGTAAGATTCTCCCAGCTGGTCATTTAGCTCCCAAATCAGCTCCTTTCAGCCACTTTGGGGGCTGGTGCTATACCCTGCAAGTCGGCAAACCGTGCCGGCTGAGCGTTTACACAGATATAGTTCACAATCAAGTTCTCATTATTTCCATTGGAGGCATCAGGCCGCGTTTAATAGTAGTACATGCCAAAGAAACAGAATCCCGTAATGAATGCTAGAGAACGAAAAAATTTAAAATGTATGACAGAAACTAGGAAGGCCTCTCTGCAAATTCTCGAGAGTAAAGCAGTCTGCGAGCAACAGAGTGTTTGAAGAAACATATCAATTATCTTTTCTTGCCCCCTTGCGGCGGTCGGGGTTTTGCCTCTTCGTCTTTAACTGGATGGAGCATGATTTTATTAGGGTAGCCCTGAGTATTGCCTTGGTAACCCTTCGACCAGTCGTAGCTAATAGCGTAGGCAAATATACTACCGTTGCGGTTAAAGGCAGTTGCCGATATCGTACCACCGACAGCAGGGTAACTGATCAAATTATTTATTAGCATCCAAACAAAGGTCCTTCGAATACAAAGATTACTCACCCTTTCAATCGATGTTTGGCATCTTTATCCCAGAAGTGAAAGGTGCCGTCAGAACCGGCCGTTGAGAATGTTCCATAAGTCGGATGGAAAGAAATCGCATTGACAGAGTAAACGTTGGTGATATCTCGTTGATTTGGGGGGTTCTCGCGGTGACATTTGAATGAAAAGTTCAAACTATTGTCTTTTTCTTCGACGTACTGGATCGCACATCTACCTTCTATGCTACCGATTGCGAAACCACTAGAATTGGGGAAACACGAAACGACTCTAGTTTGCCATTTCAGAGGACTTTGGAGTGTCTTATATATAGTCCCAGGATTCTTCAGATCAAATATGTCTATGTAGCGGTCTGCGGTTCCGGCAACCATGAGATTGAGGGCGGTGTCAAGGGTATAGCATCGATCCTGCAAGGTCACAGTTGCTACAGGGACTTGTTGGCGCAAGTCCCAATATTTTATGGTTTTGTCCCATGATCCTGTGACAAGTATTGGTGGGTTCGTATTTGGTATATCAACGACTTTGACACACCTAACTGGTCCTTCATGAGCGGCGACTTGGGTGCTTTGACCTGTAGCGGCGTCAAACATTCGTCCCGCTTTATCAGCGCCCCCAGAGAACACCTTCGTTCCGTCCTAGATATCTTTGTTAGTCCATGAAACGTCGGCACAACATCCAACCTAAAGGCAGTAACGGTGCATACCTTCGACCAACAAACTGACAAGACTGGCCCTTCATGTTCGTACATCGCTTTCCCAGCGGAACTACCTGTCTGCAGTATTTCGTAGATCTGGACCTTTTTGTTCCACGACGCGACTGCCAGCATGTCCGCGGTCGGTGAGAATGCTATGTCTTGAATGCCATCATCAGGAGGGGAAACCAGCTCCAGGTCTCCTTTCAGATCTCCTTGAGTACTGCTCGCTGGTGTAGCAGCTGATGTTGTGGTAGTCGCCGCTGAACCAAAGATGCTCGCCATGCTTGACCCAGCAGAACTCCGTTTGTGAAGAGATTTGAGGAGCACGGTGGCGACGTAGGGCGAGGTAAAGCGACGAAGCGGTATCGATCGGACACGACGGGGGGTAGTGAACTAAATGGCGGCGCAGTTACTGGATTGGCCTACTAATAACGATAGTAGGGGGTGGTAAGTGTTTGTCTGTCGTGAAAGATCGTGGTTTGGTGTGGTTATGTTATGCGATGCGACGCGATTCCAAGCCAATAAAAACGAAGCCAAACGACACCAATGCATCAAACTTACTACTAGCTGTCCACAATCATTTAAAATTTATTTATCACTCGCAAGTACGTATTATCGTTCAGATTGATACGCAGGAGAAAATTTTTTGGGGGGAGAAAGGGGAATAAGACGAAAAGGGACGATTAGACCAAAACAAATTGACATTTTTTATATAGGCGCTGCAGGATCCAGCATTCAAGGATACCCTCTTGGCCTACTCTACACACTAAATCGACAATTCACGGAACGGAACTCAACGACACTACAAACGCCCTCAGTATTCCTCTGCCCGTAATGAGATGAAAAGCAGTCAGCAAGATGAAGAACACTTGCTTGTTTCGCCGCCATCGCCCACCGGCAGCCCGCGAACTCCACCCGATGTTATAATAAATTCGCAGGCAGAAACAGCTACGCAAAACAAGATTCCGCTTCCACTTGAGACTTCAGGCTCACAGGCGAAAAGATTCGTGCGGTTCGAAGTAGATGACGAGGCAGTGGACTCGTCCAGTTTAGAGAATGGTAACGAAAGTTCCTCCCGGGCTGAGGACCGGTGGACCTACGACGAGGATTTTCTCAATTCATCGGACGACGAAAACTTCGCGCATGAGGTTGAAGGTGGAACTGTACCTCTTTTAGCTAGCATCACCGCACCTTCAGTACTAGTTGCAGGGATGGACATCGGAGACTTCGAGAATTCTTCAGTAAGAAGCGGGATGAAGATGGCGTTCATGAACATGGCAAATTCGATTATGTAAGCTCGAATGAAGCACTTGAAAGGTTATTCAAATCCCGTAAGAAACGCTGACAACATATGAAGAGGGGCGGGGATTATCGGTATATTCTCAAACGATCCAAATTGTTGGCGCTTTGACTAAAATGCGTCATTGCAGGTCAACCATATGCCTTCAAGCAAGCAGGACTCGCAACCGGAGTTATTCTTCTTGTAGTGTTAACTATCCTGGTACGTTCATTTATCTTGATAATATCTGCTCAATGGCTTATTGTATCTTTCATTCAAGGTTGACTGGACAATAAATTTGATCGTTATAAATTCCAAACTCTCTGGGGCGAATTCTTTCCAAGCGACAGTGAGTGCATGCTTTGGGAAATGGGGTTTGATTTCTATATCCGTAAGACAGTCCTGCAACCATTCAAACCACGTTAATAGCATCAGCTAACAACCCAAAAGTTAGCACAGTGGGCATTGTAAGTCTAGCTAAGACCAGAGCTTAAGGGTGGGTATGTTCATTAACGTTCGATCTATTTTGATAGTGCTTTTGGCGGAATGGTCGCGTTCTGTATAATCATTGGTGACACCATCCCGCATGTCCTTGCCGCGCTATTCCCGAGTTTGAAGGACATGCCCGTTCTTTGGCTCCTTACGAATCGGCGAGCTATCATTGCTCTGTGTGTGATTGTGATATCATACCCATTGAGTCTGTATCGCGATATCGCTAAGGTGAGAGATAAGAGAAAAACGGATGAGAAAATTTTTTTTGGATGCAGCTTCCAGGAACTAGGTTGTATGGAAATCGACTAACATATTATGCGCTCGATCCATCTAGCTTGCGAAGGCGTCCGCCCTGGCTCTTGTGAGCATGTTGGTCATAATCCTAACAGTTATAATACAGGGCTTTTTTGTTGCGAAGGAATTCAGAGGCACTTTCACTAAACCGCTTCTTACTCTAAACTCTGGTGTCTTCCAAGCAATCGGTGTTATTAGTTTTGGTATGGCCTTTCCAAGCGATCCGCTCTTAGGTCTATCCGAAGATTGTTAGCTGACCATACAAAACTTACTTTCGCTCTCCGAACAGCCTTTGTCTGCCGTAATAGTTACCCTTCTAACAATTCTCTTATGCGATGAATTAACAACTGGGCTTCTAGATCATAACTCGCTATTGATATACGGTTCACTGCGGAAGCCGACGCTCGATCGCTTCGCTCGTGTAACACATTATTCCACGGGGATTTCCATGGTTGCTTGCATGGCTATGGCTTTCGCCGGTTTTTTGACCTTCGGAGACAAGACCATGGGAAATGTTTTGAACAATTTCCCCAGCTCTAATCTGATGGTTAATATAGCTCGGTTGTAAGTACAGACATATAGTCTCTGTTTATAAGATGGGGTTTGACTAGATATGATCCTCTTATAGCTGTTTCGGTTTGAATATGTTGACAACTTTGCCTCTTGAGGCGTTCGTATGCAGAGAAGTAAGATGCCTGCAGATGTACTTGAGTTTCTAGTGCTTACTGTCTTTCCTAGGTAATGCTTAACTATTGGTATCCCGGTGCCCCCTTTGATATGTGGCGTCATGTCATATTTACTACGTGAGTATACTCTACTATCTGAGCACAAAGTACTTGGCTATTCCTGCTAATGGGATTCTCTGATACCAAAGCGGGTTGATTATCTCGGCGCTCCTCTTCTCCATGTTTACATGCGATCTTGGGGCGGTTTTTGAGTTGATTGGAGCAACCTCCGCGTGTGCTTTAGCGTATATACTCCCGCCCCTTTGCTATATTAAACTTTCTACACGCAGTTGGAAGACATTCCTTGCTTGGGGTTGCGTCGGGTTTGGGTCAGCGGTGCTCATGATCAGCCTTGTCCAGGCGATTCTGAAGATAGCTGGGGGGAAAGAAAAAGCGGTGACCTGCGAATGGTGATTTATGACAGAGGTTGACCCAGCAGGGTGGTGGCTCATATTAAAATAGAGGTATTCTACAAATTTATAAGAGGGAGCAAGAAGGAAAGAACATGTATACCATATACTGTCCTTAATATATTAGCAATAAAACAGGAACAAAAAAAGAATGATAAGAATAAGATTACGTGCTAAATTAGAACTCTCAATCAAGTAAAGGACCCAATCGCTCCTGCATTTATCCCCCACCCATTCTAGAATAGATCCTTCAGCTGTCCTGCATGTTGACAACAACCGCCGCCGCCGCTGTCGCCACCTCACACCTCACACGAGCACCATCAACTCTATCAACAAACCTTCGAGGACATAAGATTTAGAAGACTTAGAAGACTTAGAAGCCATATGGTACGTACGTGATATACTAGCTGCCAGGAGAAGAAGGAGAACAGTGGAACAAAGGTATTACATATCATATCTATTATATGTCACCACGCAATCGTAACAGAAACCCCCCCTCCCGCTTATCAACACTTACGACACTCGGTTTCATCACGGCTGCCCAGTCCAAAAGTAAAACCCCGCCAGCTAACAGGACCTCCAGTTTCTTCACAAGCTCAACCCTCCAGTATCACCGGCAACATAAGAAAGGGGTAAGCAAAGGGGAGAGAAAGAAAGAAAGAAAGAAAGAAAGAAAGAAAGAAAGAAAGAAAGAAAGAAAGAAAAGAAAGAAAAAAGAAAGAAAGGGAGACTCCGGCTGTCTACTTCCAACAACCCGCCAGGCCATCTCCCTTCCAGTATCTTCAAACTTCACCTTATGAAATACAGTTTACAAAGGTTTTTTTTTTTCGTGTCTTCTTTTCTTGATCTTCTAATTGGGGTTTTTCATCTAAAAATTTTATCTATTTTCTTAATTTTTTTTTCAAATTTTTTTTTAGATCCCCAAAGAAAAAATTCAGAGCCCGCTCATCAGAATCCTTGCTGCCCCTCCAAAGACCGGACCAAGATAGCAACATCCACACAGCATCACCACCACTACCACCACCACCACCACCGCAATATCCACGCCGGATATCAAGCAGCGGATACAAGAAGCACTCGTATCCTCTTTTCACCTCCCTCTACTACCCTCACTCCCTATCCTCCTCCTCCTCTTTATCCTCACCACGACCACCTCGCCTAGATAAACATCAACCGTCGATCCCAAACCGCTACTATGGGTCAGACTTTATCCGAACCAGTAGTTGAAAAGGTAGGCATTCCTCTTTCCGGCCTAGTTCTAACAGCACCCTTTCGTCGTACTGCAGTTCCCTAGTCTTTGTTAAGGAGAACTTTCACTGTTAACTCTGCCCTTACGAATTCTCCGTCTACCAGCTGTCGGAGCAAGGAGAGGATGATAGACTCTACTTTGGACTCTCTACCATGCAAGGATGGCGCATAAGCATGGAAGACGCACATACTGCCGTGCTCGATCTTCAAGCCGACGACAAATCTGAGAAGACAACACCCGAGACTCGAATCAGTTTCTTCGGGGTTTACGACGGGCATGGGGGTGATGGCGTCGCCCTGTTTAGTGGTCAGAATGTTCACAAAATAATAGCGAAGCAAGCCGATTTCGCAGCCGGAAACTACGAAAAAGCAATGAAGGATGGGTTTCTGGCATGCGATAGAGCTATTTTACTAGGTAGTAAAAATACCTTGACACCCAGCTCTCAAGTATCAACAATAACTGATAATCCTATCTCACATTTCTGAGTAGATCCGAAATACGCTGAAGAAATATCGGGTTGCACTGCCTCAACAGCAATAGTCACCAATGATAAAATATTTGTTGTGAGTATCCGCATGGAATTTACATCGATGTCAGTGATCGTCAGGCCAATCATCTCTAACAAACCTCTAGGCAAATGCTGGTGATTCTCGCACGGTTTTGGGTGTCAAAGGAAGAGCTAAGCCACTTTCTTTCGACCACAAACCACAGAACGAAGGTTAGACCGAAACAGAATGCCGATTACATGTTGGCCACGAACAGTTCCCTTTTATTACACGTCCAACACATCGTTGAACTTGGAAAACGGCTCGCTAACATCATCTTTCTATAAATACCACAGGCGAGAAAGCCCGCATAACGGCGGCTGGGGGCTTTGTGGATTTCGGTCGAGTAAATGGCAACTTAGCATTGTCCAGAGCAATTGGAGACTTCGAGTTTAAGAAGAGCGCGGACCTCCCCCCTGAGCAGCAAATTGTGACTTCCTTCCCCGACGTTGTGATCCACGACTTATCAGACGATGATGAATTTATGGTCATCGCATGTGACGGTAAGCAAACGCATACTCGCTTTGCCACCGAATTTATAAGTGTGTGATTGCTAAAATTCCTGTGATAGGTATCTGGGACTGTCAATCCTCACAGGCTGTCGTAGAATTTGTGCGCCGAGGAATCGTTGAAAAGCAGGAATTACAAAAAATTTGTGAGAATATGATGGATAATTGTTTGGCACCTTCGAGCGAGAATGGCGGGGTTGGTTGTGACAATATGACAATCGCTATAATCGCATTCCTAGGAGGTAAAACAAAGGAGGAATGGTACGAGATGGTCGCAAAGAGAGTGGCCGATGGAGACGGCCCCTGTGCGCCGCCAGAGTACGGCAAGTCCCTCTTTTTTGAAAGTCAACATTTACGACTTGTCCTCAACCCAAGAATCTATACTAACATCTCATCACTAACGGATATATAGCTCAACCTAAAAGCCATGGATTCCGCCCTCCTAGTTATTACGCTAATTTCGAAGAAGAAGAAGATGGGACAATAAAAATATATGGTGTAGCGGGGAATACTAGCCGCGAAGGAGGGCGTATAATCATGCTTGGTGATGGCACGGAAGTTCTTACCGATTCTGATGACACCGAAATGTTTGACTATGATGAAGAGGAAAGGGATATCGAAGTTCTAGATAAGGATGCTTCGGCCAATAGCAGCAAGAAAGCGGGAGCGAGTAGTGAGAGGGGTGAGAGCAATGCTATAAATGAAAGCAAGTCCCCAAAAGGCGCTCAAACAACAGAGGGAACCTCTTCGAAGTCACCCCTTGAGACCGAGTCTAAATAGCTATGGTATAAATCACATCCGGGCTTAGGTTTTGCCTTCCAATACAAGTCCTTAGCTTCTGGTTTTTCCAATGCAGTCTTTGTGATAAATTCATGGAACCTTACAAGATCCTCAAAGCTAAGAAAGACAGATGAAAGTTTTTCTTCAAAACAGCTTGGTCTGATATCAGCAGAGTTATGCTTCCTTGCAATTTCCTATCTTTCAATTGACGACTAGGAAGTATTTCGTCTTCCCGTTCCATTTCCAGTACCATCTATCGATATGATCCTGCATCTTCAAGTCCGTTCCAATACCTTGTCACTACTGCAGATTTCTAGTCGAATAACGCATGCTTGTGTCACATCTGCCCAAGTCCAAATACACTTTGTACTTTGTTTTTCGACGTGGTATCAGCAACTTTTCCTGTTTTTCTTTAATCCTTTGAATCCTATAACTAATTTTAAGTTGCAGGTTTGGCAGACTGAGGTCTGCATCTAGGCACGTGGAGCTTGAAGCACGACGCCTACATTACTGCTAATAAGTACCTTAGCAAGGCCGAATTAACACGACATATAACATTTCGACTAAATGGGTTTGAACTAGAATCAAGGGGGAAAGAAAGATATTTCATTTTAACTATCATATACCAAGGTCGCACCACCGAAATGGTTCAGGTCAGGACCAGTCCCGCCTTTGACGATAGTCTTGGGTGAAACTGAATTTGAAGTATTAAGGCGAACATATGCTAGAAAATACACAAGATTCTTGCACACAAGGTTGCTAATGAAACAAAACAACGGCTCCATAACTCCCACCCTCTCCAGAAATTATGTCTAGATATATCAGATCCGCGTAACAGTTGCCTGATATGGCAATATAACGAAAATATTTTATGCGCAGCCGAATTTAAAATGCACAGGGGTAGTCATAGGGGAGGATTATGATACAAATGTAAATGGATATGCTTTGCTGTTTGATATCACACAAATATATATACCAACCTATTCCTTCATCGGATCGATTGCATCTCGTCCAATCTCGGGCCTGAGGGGATGGGTTTTCTGATGAGCTTTCCTGATTTGACTTTAGGGGCGCCATGCTGAATACGGGGCTCCTTCATAAGACCGGAATCTAGTTTTGCCGGTGTCCGATTGAGTAGGGCTTTGGTTTCTCCAGTGACTCTCGAAGATAGTGGAACTGCAACACTACAAGTTCGCCAAAGATGGTCTGATGCATCGTTCAAATAGGATATGTCTTCTGGGATTTGATTATATTAGTGGGAACCCATAGTTAGTCGTAGAGAAGGGGCGGGCATTACTTGTTTTTCCAAAAAAATTACTTCGGCCTCGATTCTTTTTAGACATTATTACCTGTTCAAAGAGCATGATCTTAGGATCATCTACGCGGAGACTTTCGCGTTCCTCGATGAACTCGTTGAAAGCTTGGGTTTCATTTAAGAATGTGACATATCCGGCGGCATCGTTTGGCAGACTCTTGATAAATCCATCCATATTGAATTTATACAATTTCCCCCCTTTCTTAGGATCACCTGATGATGGTTGCATAAATCTGCGGTACGTATAAAGCAAACTAGCGAAACAGCGAAGAAAGGCAGCTCGTACTTGCTCCGGGTGAAACGCGGCTGGACATGGGAGGAATAACGAGCCAGAGCAGCGGTTATGGGCGATAACATTACAAGCTGGCCGCTAGTTAGCGAAATAGTTATGTTAATACGGATATTAGAGCATACAAACCAGAACAATGATATAATCCTTCATCCGATTTTTCCTCGCATAAGGAGCACGAGGAGTCAAAATCTGTAGGTTGCCACTGCAAACAGTGTCCTTCTACCCATTTTGTAGTAGCCGTGTCACGTACAGGCTGCACAAGCATCTGAGGTATAATGGTAGATGCTGCTAAAGTTGAGGGGGTGTAGACAGAAGGTGGATACTGGTTATACGTTGACCCCGTTTCTACCAACGACGATGTCGAGGGAGATGGAGAATGGTTTGTGAATGGTACGCTTGGGCGGCGCAGATTCGGCACTTGTCTATCCACACCAAAAGAAGAGCTTCTCCTTTGCGCTAGGGTCTCAAAATTACCCGATCGTTTCCCACGGAGAGTAGCAGTAAGGGTATTTCCAGAATCCGCCCGGGAGGAGGAGGAGCCTAAGATAGATCTTGGAGAATTAGGTGAAGGTGGATTGCTGCCTTTTATAGTACCACTAGTAGTTGGACGTAGTTCTTGTGGTCGACTTAGAGTGCGAGCTTGTAGGAACGCGTTGAATACGGGGCGTCTATAGCTAGAAGGCGCTGCAGCTGCCTCACCAAAAGAGTTTGAAGGTAAGGAAACTAGCTTGGCGAGGATAGAAGGTGCTGGGTTTGGTGAGAATATACTCGGGTTCTCAGCAGCAAATGAATTATAGGGGAAAGTTTCCAAGGCATAGGCAGGGGGGCCTATTTCCACCCCGAAGCGATTGTGATGCGGAGCAGCTAATTGGAGCAAAGCCATCAACTTTCGACGTTGTTGCTTTGGGAGTCGCATCGGTTCAGCGTAAGAAAGGATTGAATTGTCGTCTAGGTCGCACACTACGCAGCCATCCTCCGGGAATTCAAGTTTCTCATAACGCTTTTCGACCCCTACTATGTAGGGGCATGGCGCCTATAGTTATAAGCCCGCAAAGATTAGCTTCTAGTAGGTAAAATATAAGAGGACCGAATACCACCTCGATAGCAGATAGAAGTCTCGCGGGTAAGATCGGTATATATATTCCGGCCCATGTGAATGGGTAGAGCAAATGTAACAAGGTGCCCGACGCCAACGTCAACATGGTTGTACTCGAGGACAGCAAGATTATCCGAGATTCTGCCAGACAATACTACGCTAATTGTTAGAAAAAGGTTGGCCCCATCAAAGTAGGGTTCGGATTTGGTCACACCTCAAACAGTGTAATAACATTTTCAAGCGATAGAGATCTAAATAGAGGATATATATCAATATTACGAGACCCTGGGATCTCGTTTAATGCCTCTTTCCGTGCATATAGATGCAACTCGCGAATGGTAAGCTCTATCTGAGTCTTCGAGGTAACAGGCATCATGGCTTCATCGCAAAGATTAACCACATATCTATCACAAATATCAGCTTGGTGACATAACACAATATGAACGGCTTGGTTGCTAGATTACCTTTCAAGCGGTTGCCACATCCCAACTTTTGAAGATGGCAACGGTATCCTAGCAATCCAACCATCAACCATAGGAGCCACTATAGCCTTTAGCCACTCCTTGTAGAATGAGGTTAAGGATGGGTCTTTCCCGAGTATTCCGTATGCCCTGGGTATCCATAGTCCGCTTTCACCATCAGTCAGGCCTTCGATTTTGGAAGCAGCGCCGTGGCGAACTGGACGGAGAAGATCCGCCATTAGGCCAATCTTCTCTTCTGTGGTGTTGATCTCATCGTCAAGGCTCTCCCGAGCCTTTGGGTCAGATACAACAGAGGGTAGTTTTGCCAAAAGCCTCGATAGTTTCGCTCTTTCACTTGCAAGCCTATCACAAGTAAAAATCAATGATTCGTAAGCAATCCGCGTTTCCGTGATGGAACTAACGCTCTATTACAAACCTCTCTCCAAGACTACTAGCGAGTTCTCTCTCCTCCGGGCTCATATTATCTCGTCTCCATTCTTCGCATTGACGTTCAACATCTTCTGCCGCCTTCTGATTAAGAGGTATCCAGACCAAGACACAAATACCATATAACCTCGAGTTATCGCCGCCAGTCATGCACTAAAATATTTTAGTTAATATATTCATCCCCATAAAGAACTTAGAAGGTATATATATTTACAAAACCGTGCCAGGTAGATCGTGGACGTTCATCCGCTGAAACTATGTTTATATCGTTCGGAAATGCAAACCTAAGTTTCCAAGTTAGGTTGCTAGCATATTCAAACAACGGGATTTGGGAACTTGCATTGGAACAAAATCAGGAAAGGGAATACGATGTTCTGTTGACTCGTTGGATCTGGGAGGATATCTATCGAGTAATACAGGTTCGAACTTTCGTTTGAGTGGATGCATCTTCGGGTCCATGGCAAGAGGCTCTGGGACTTGTATTACAGAATTGTAGTTTGATAACCGCTTTGATGTTCTTATGGAAGCTAATAATCGTTGGTTGACTTCTATTGAGCGTATAAAGGATGGTCGAGTCTAAGAGGATAACTCACCTGCTCGATTTACAACAGATGGTGCCCTACGCATCGAGTTAAGGTCGCGTAATGATATACGCCGACGTAAGGAGCCACTTTTCGTCAGATTGGGTGATCCATTGTTTCCTTCCACAACCTTCTGGATGCGGGCGTTTACAGGTGGGGGTTTCTTAGGTTGATGCTGGACCGTGCCAGCCGAGAAGGAGAGGTCCTCGAGGAAATTCTCCCGTTCCGTTGCGAATTTTCGAAGAGCGATGTCGAAGTCGAAGTCGGCTAGGCCAATACCAGCAAGATGCAAGATAGGGTCACCATGAGCGTTATTAGTAGGTCGAAGGTGGCCATTTGCGTTGCTAGGGATGATAGTCGCACTACTACTTTGACTTGATCGTTTAGTATCTGTGGCGCTCGGACTGGCAGAGACTGTAGATAGTGTCGACATTCTCGATCCTAGACCATCATTGACGGAGCTACCTTCCAGTATACCGGGTGTTTTGCTGCCATCCTGAAAGAATGTAGGCTGTCCCAAGGATAGCAGCTCCATCTTTTCGGAAGTCCTTTTATCCATTGGTGGCCGGCGGAGGTTTAATGAATCGTCTCTTGCAGGGTAGACGTGATCCTCAGGCTCTTTCGCCTCGAGCAAATCTTCGGCGATAAGGCTCCCTCGAACAGGAGGTTGCGTTGTCGACAGTGTTTTCGAAGGCTGTGAGTTCCAATAGGAGTTGGAGTCCATTCCGGCGATCCAGAAGTATTCCGCCAATGGCGCTGATGTCGCGTCGCTGGAAGCCATCTTGGTCGAGATTCGGGGATTGAGACGATGCGCGCCTGGAGAATCAACGGGGATGATGGTTTGCTTCGTTTTCAGTGCATTGGAATCGAGTACAGGGGGGGCGTGATTCGCGAGGATATTATTGTTTTTACACCTTCGTACCTATCTCTTTTTTTAAAAGAAGAAGACAAAGAATCTTCTACCAATATGACTGATCACATTAGCAGGTAACCCGAAAAAAGCGCGGCCGCTCATGATCATCGAGACAGGAGCAAATCTTTAGGGTTGAAGGTATAGCATAGCAGAATTAAGATCAGGGTTAGAGGATAGAATGCAGTAAGAAGTAAAAAGCTCGCACTTCATCGTCTCCGAGCTAATAATCGAATAGGACGCAGGTACTGGTCGGAAGGTACCTAGTACGGCTTAATAATTACCACGGCCATGTAACATAGGTACGTCGTAATTTAACGTAAGAACTGGCATTTCTGAAATAAGGGAGAGAGTAGCCCAGAGCACAAAATCGGTGCGTACAGTGCATGCATACTACTACAGACTTGATCCTGACCGAGCCTGAAGTGGCCTCGTAGCCCGGAGCCTCGGAGCCAAGAGCGGATGCTTGTTTTATTCTAAAGGCCTTTCAGCTTCCATGTAGCACCTACTAATTGGGGACTGCTCAGAGGTTTGAAGCTGAAGCTGTGAGAAAAACAAGGGAACAAACAGTTTCCATATAAATGTATTTTCGAAGGGAAGGTGGAAAAAAGAAGAAAGAAGAAAACCTCGTAGCCCACAGGAAATTCATTTTACTTTACTTTGTTTTTGATGTATTTCTAAAAAAGAGCCTTTATTTTTTAAAATATATAAATTAAAATTTTTTTTTTTTTTAAATATTTGATACAATAAAACCTTCGACTATGATAGACCGAAAGATCGGGGACCGTCTTTGCTTATTGTGAAATTTAAAATTTTAAACACCCCCGGATGGGCATTTAATTGCTATCGGGTTAGAACCCGAGCGATAGAAAGTTAGTACTTCGAGCTCAGAAACTCGTAGCAAGAGGACTTAGAATCTACCTTGACGCGTGTTCTATACTAATAAGTGAACGTGTACGAAGTAAAGCATTTCGAATGGGTGATTTATTTACGAGAGATAAGAAACGCTAGACCCAGGACCTTTTGTCTCTAGTAAGCGCTTGTTGTGTATTGAGCGCGGTTAGTTAGTTAACTACTCAGCTATATGTGTGTACTTACCCAAGCATTTCTTACATAGTTAACTAACTATATGTACACTCGTGAAGAGCATCTACGTCATTTTATCGAAATTGAAATGTCCTTATCGCCAGCCGTTGATTCTGGCAAGACGATGGATGGAATAGTGCGTTCCTGTGGCTGAGCAGATTGGAAATCGTCGTTTCAGGAAATATTCGAGAACGTCAGCCCCAATCCACCCACCTGGGACCGGATCGCCCTTGCCCATCTTGGCGACTAGGGGGACAAAAGAAGAAAGAAAAGGAAGAAGAGGAAAAAAGAAAAGCAAAAAAGAGCATGCGATGACAGGGTATTTTTTGGTAATCGGTGATTCGTTTGAGGTTAATCAGCTCCCTGGGGACATACCCAGACATGAATTGAAATCGTCCGCTTCCTCCAAAAGAGGTGAAATACCTCCGTCCCCGAATATCGTTTCAGCTATGCGCATAATATAACACATGTGAGCCGACTTAGGTAGTCGGTACTCCTAAAGAATTAACTGTGGTAATAAATTGTTTACTTAGTGTAGTATCTATCAATCAGTGGTAATAGAAGCAATAATGGTTGGAATATAGCATTTATGTAGTATTCTTGTATTAGAATTCTAAGGGAAAAGGCAGAGAGAAGGAACTATAATTGCATGTGTTGTTCATGAGGAGTATTCGAATGAAGTCTGGCTGTGTATGCCCAAGATGCTCCCCTCGGCGTGTAAAGAGTCCAAGTTGGGTTGGCTCTCAGGGCGAGAGGCTAAGATTTGAGACAAGTGGCAGCCCTGGTCTCAGACCGAAAGACAAAAGTAGAATAGAGGAAAAAGTAAAGAAGGAGAAAAGAAGAGAAGAAGGAACAAGGCAACGCCGCCTGGTTTGCATCCAACCCAACCCAGCCTAAGAGAAAGTAAGAAAAGAAAGAGAAGAAAGAAAAGAAGGAAAAGAAAAAGAAAAGAAAAACAAAAAAAAAAAGAAAAGAAAAGAAAAGAGAGAGAAAAAAAAAATTGGTTGAAGAAAATTATTTAGAAGCACCCCTTTCACCAGCAAAGCAAGCAAGTAACTGACTAACAACATTTTTATTCTATTTAGAAAATTCCATCCACAGGTTCTTTCTTCCCTCTCCCTCTTTCGACTGAATAAGTAGTAAATTAATCAAATCAATCAAAATCGATCAATCGATCAATTGATCAATCAATATCATCTACCACCATCATTCCTTTTTTCCAACCCCCATTCTGACCAGCTCCTTTTTTTTTTTGTATATTCTATCAAACATCACCTGAAGGAGAGAAACCAAAAAAAAAAAAAAAAGTGTTGCTTTTTCAATCGTCTCTGTCCCCTCGATACCTCTTACTTACTTTTAACACACGACTCCTTCCCTGCCCTGGCGTACGAAACCTCGACACATTCCCACAACATTTCTCCTGACGAATATTCGCCTTCTCTTCTTGGTTTCAACAATATCCAGCCCGCTTCATCGGTCCTTCCTTCCTTCCTTCCTTCCTTCCTTCATTCGCCCGTTGGTGTCCTCATTATTATTCTGATTTCTTTCCCATTTTATATTTATTCCACCTGGTTGGAGAACCTGCCATTCCTTAAATATTTTCCTATCCAAACTTTTCTCGGCTCCTCCTTCTCGCCCCTGAACATCTGCACCCTTTCCGCTTCATCCTCGAGGTTTTCCATTTTATTTGGCCAAATACCTTATTGAAGCACACCTTGATTGGATAAAATTACAATCTCGTTTTCAACATCACATTCTAGAACATCTCAATTGCCTATACCCAAACGCAGACTCCTCAACCGTATATAGAGCATCTAGATCAGCAAACAAGCCGACCACACTCTTCTTTCTTTACATTTCTTTCCTTCTCCTCCCTTCCGCCCTTCCCGCTCTTTCCGCTCTCTCTCTCTCTCTCTATCTCTATCTCTCTCTCTTCCTTCCTTTCCTTTCCTTTCCTTTCCTTTCCTTTCGTTCGTTCGTCCGTCCATTCATTCATTCATTCATCCGACATCTTTTTTAATAAAAAACTTTGTTACTCTCTTTATCTCTCCACCTCTCTCATTGATTCTCACGGCAGATGGGGTTAATTAGGTGACGCCTTGACAACCAAGCTCGCTCCTTTCGCCATCAAAACCCACGATACCCTACCACAATATTTCTCTAATTGTCGAGCTGGCCGTCGGACTAGCGATCGAATCGATACAGTTACATTCTTTTAGGTTTCAGCCATCATTTTGATGGAACAGCAGCACGCAAACTCTACTCCTGTCCATCAACTTTCGTCTGCAACTTCGGAAAGTAGTAGCGCCGCTGCAATAAGGAGGCCTTCATCCGCACTTCAATCTTCTTTAATACAACGAAATTCGAGTTCGCCCTCTACCTCTAACACCAAATCTCAAAACCTAAAGCGAAAGAGTATTCACCTTCAGGATTGTGATCATCGGAAGGAAGCGAAACGTGTGAAACAGTCCTTGGAAATGGAGGAGTTTAAACTCGACGGCTCCGAAAACCAGAATCCACAATCCACAAGTACAACACCGACGTCTCCGGCACCCGGAGTAGCTACCACAGCCTCGCATGAGCCCGCCACCCAGCCGTCGTGTGGTTCAGATGCAGAGACGATAGCACCAACAACCTCCAAGATTATGCGGGCACGGTCCATGTCTGCCCCTGCCGTTGGACACCAGTTGTCGGGCACGGTTTGCTGCCGAAAAACCATTGCCACCGCCAAGTCTAAGAAAACGCTGAACGAGCCGCCGGTCAATCTGATTACTCTTAAAGAACTAGATCTCAAAGAGATCCTCAATAACCCCCGTCTACGTCATGATATATACTTCGATGCTGCCTTACATTTCCGCCCAAATTTAGACGGTCAGCGTGGGCAGAAAAAGAAGGCGCAGGCGGATAACTATTGGGAAAATATCATCCGGGAGTGTGAAAACATAAGAAGGAATCAAATCGGGCTTCAAAGAGGTGTTACCACGCGACTACAGCCCAAACGACTAATGCTTCTTCTCGACACGATGCGGGACATTCTTCTGAGTCTCGTACCAACACGTGATCAAAAGACAGTAGAACAAGTATTTGATCAACAACTCATGATGCAACAACTTGAGTATGGGCTCCTAAACTTTGAAGGATTAGCTACGTGGTTGGCAGGACTTCTCAAGGCGCATTGCGCTCCAATGAGGGATGCCTGGGTCGACGATATGGTTGGCAAAATAAAGGATGGTGTTACACGCGATAGTCCACGCCTGCTTGTTGAAGGCCTGAGGTCAGTCTTCGGGATTTTAGAAGCGATGAAACTGGTAAGTTTCCTACTATCTGTGCTTTTTTATTTATTTGATTTTTTGATCGAATTTGACTACCCCCCCCCAAAAAAAAAATTTTAATTTTTTAATCCAAATTAGCTTATTTCTCTACTAACACGTTTTTCTGGCTTATAGGATGTCGCCAATCACCAGATTAGGACTCTTAGACCATATTTGATCAGCACTGCAGCCGAGTTCGAAAGGGAACACTTCCAAAAAAGAATTCAGAAAGGGACATTATGCGTACTAGAAACTCAGGATTGGTACCACCAACTTGTTGCCAAAGATATGGATACTAACGAAACCCCGGATTATATTTCGATCCTTACCACTGGCGTTCTCGAAAGACTAAGCCCGTCCAAGTCGCATACCAAACCCCCAGCGACTTTCACATTCGACTTAGAGCGACTTGAGGCTATCAGATTTGACATCAGAGAAGATGTTAATATGAAAACATGCCTTTTACTATTCCGGAGTCTCGTCTCAGGTCTAAACAAAACGTTAGAGGTCGATAAAGATGCTTATACGAGTCTGGCAACCTCCATCCAGGCGATAAACGGGGATGAAGAGATCTCGGAGCGCTGGCAACGTAATTCCTCCGCCTTAGCGCTACAGGTTGCGCAATCTGCGACAGCATACGCTACCGGAAAGCCTAACTCGAAGTCTTTTCCTGACGCAAATGTTGTAAAGTTTGCTGAAAATTGGCTTGGTCAGCACCTCCGGCCTCAATCAACCCTCTACCAATCGTTCGAGCAAAAGGTCATCGAGGCTATCGCCCTAAGAACGCGAGTAATCCTGAAGGCCTGGGCCCACCACAAAGCTCCCAATTTCCAGCAGGTAACCGATACGGTAATGGGATTACCCGCTGACTTTGCTTCAATACCCCAACGACTAGCAAAGATTCTAAACCTCCACTGGCGGGTATTCGAAAAACTTTACGTATCAGCTGCCAACACACCTATCTCCGCTCACAAAGGCGACATTGCATTGTCGGGAGAACGTCCCGACGGTGCATCTTCAGAAACATCCGATGCCGTAACCCTTAGCAAGAAGAAGATATCTCACAGTTTATCTGATATCGCTTTCCAACATCTGGAGCGAAAAGGCCTGCTTTGAGAAACTCCAATCTACCTCTACATCTTTCCAAAATTATTCCTCCCCCGTTCTCGTTTATAGAATGCAAGCGATTTTCCTCGTTAGCTCGTTGCCTTTATTGCACCATCTCTTTCTTTCTTTTTTTCTTTCTTCCTTTCTTTCTTTCTTTTTTTCTTTCTTCCTTTCTTTCTTTCTTTCTTTCTCCTACATAATATCCATTCTCAAACTTTTTATCCCATGATCATTCTTCTGTATCTGTCGCTTTCGGATTGCAGCAACAAATACTAGACTTCTTTTGCACGGTTTTATTTGCCTTTTTGCTTGTTTCACGATTCAAAGCGATTTGTTTTCTTTTGTCTTTTCATCGTTGTCATCGTCATCGCATACCTACTACTTGGCGTTTCATCAAATTTATGCTCGGTAAGCATTGTGTCCTGTATCGTGTGGTACATTTGACACCACGCCTGCTGCGTCTTAGCGCTGTTAATTAAGATCTGAAGTTTCTACCCTTATATACATCATCAACCATATTCGCATTTACTATATGACACTTCATTCCTCATTTACCACAATATCACAAAAAGAAAGCTTCCCTTTGTTCAGTAAATGCGCCCACCGCAAACCCGATTATTGACATAGATTCTTAGAACTTCTCAATTACTTTGGGTGCGTCTAAATTGCTAAATGAGTAAGTGCTTGATCAAATAAGTCGGTAAATTGAGTGCGTAGTCTAGAAACTAGCTCACTGAAGTGAGTTACGTAGAATCATTTCACAACAAGTGCAACGCAAGCCTGGTTCAATATCCTTGTATGGTATAACTGAGCGGTTGTGCTATTGCATACTTGAAAGCTTTGTAACTGTTAAGTAGATACCAGTGGTTCAAGTATTACAAACATTGCCTTCCTCTACGAGGCTGCATTTCGCCTACAAAAAAAAACTACATCAATGAAAACTTCCATTAAGCTCTTCTAGGATTTAATGGTGTTTTCAATATCCAGATGCGGCTACAAGGCAGATGCCAAAGGTATCTTACTATATTTACACAAAAAATACGGACATGCAGTTTATAATAGTATGCTATAGAGTTCCATGCTTGGTTGGGTTTGATGTAATCAGGGCATATTGATCATCGATTTCATAAACTATACCTTTCTCCAACCAAGTGGAATATATATGTATATCTCGGTTTTAATATTCCTTCTACCCCTAATGAAACTCCTTCCGCCCCGACTCCCTTCCACGACACCCTTGAACTCCCAAGCAGCCATAGCCATCCGGTTATCTAGAGTTGGGGGTATTGCTCACCAATAACTATTTACAGGATGATAACGTGTCCGCTCTTCTACCTGCTCAATATTCTCAGAGCTTTCACATTGCTCAGACTGATGTGCTGTGCTGCAGGCTTGCTCGCCTGCTTAGCCACAGGGCTTCCTAGTAACAAGGTAAGAGCAACCGCCCTGCTCTCCTTGAAGCAAAACTAACTAGCCATCTGATTGCAGTACCTAGCGTTCATTTTTCGTCTCCGCAAATATAATTTTGCTTGCTATAATTTTGCTTTTCTTGGTCACGATCAAGATAGATTTGTTTCGACCTTGCTAGAAAAAGCAATGGCCATGTTTCGGGCCACAAGCATCCTTGATCACACTTGGAATATGCCAATCCATACTCGCTTTCCAGATTTTTGGGGCCTTGAACGGCCCAATGTCCAAGACTATTGCGAGTCCACAGTTTCACTCTTTCGATCTAACAGCAGCTATAATAACCACCATATCTGGACTTGTGAATATTTTAGTGGTCCGTTGGATAGTGAAATATAACTGAACAATTAAAAGCATTCATAGCTAACTTTTATTCCAGAGCTTTGCATTCCGCCGCAAGTATCGCGAAGTTCCAATAAAGGATATCCGTCGAAAAGGGCCTCACCTAATTAGGACAGATCGTGAACTATCTGTGAATGGTGTTCCACAGGAAACGAATAATTTCAAACGAATGTCATCCGTTCCAGAGCCAGATCGCTAGTTTTCAACAGAGAGCTACAACAGAGATATAGAGCAGATGTATTGTTTCTCGAGACAGCAGGACAACGAACAAAATGACGCAAGCCTTAGTCTTTACTCCATATCGACGTATTACAGAAACATAGGGTCACGTTACGGCCATGATCGCCCGACGGCAGCTTCGCGGATCCAACTTCCGGAATCTGCAATGTTATCCGGTCGCATAAAACGCTGGAGCAATGTGCTCTCGACCTCACTCGGGCATTTCGCAAGATCGCAGCGGAGCCTACTGAGTAGGAATCTAATGGAGACGAATGCTTTCGCCGTTAGCTTGATACCGCCTACACAGAAAACATGTGTTCGCTTCGCTTCTAATATTCTTAACGGTCCGTGTATTCTGATGAGAAATGAAAAATCGGACGAGGTCTCTTCTATAGGGAGCTAAAATTACTCTTGTTGCGTACAATAAAAATGTAACCCAAGTCTCAGCCAAACGAACGTGAAATTGTTGCATCGATCAATACTTATGAGTGAGAGCAAGTATTCAAGAGTTTATTAAGTTGCCAGACTTAGGGCGTCCTTCTTCAGCCTAACACCCAATAGTTTGGATGAGAGTTGACAGGGACTCTATTTTGGCAGTGTTATTAATATAGTAATAATAACATGACTTTTTGACCTCGAACGGCTATAGTGAAAGGCAACCGACGAGGCTTCGAAAGCGCCGGGTAGAAATACTCAGGTCGTACAGCTTTTAGTTCAATCGATAGTGTTTTGAGTGATTTAGAGCATACGGGGACGGTAACCATTCTATTTTTGTTTTGTATATTTGTAGCAGAAACTAGTGCTGTCGAGGGTATAATTATTGGCTTTAGAGGTTTAGTATACAAAGTATATTGAATAATATGTACACAAAGGGCAGAGAAAATGGTGTTTGTGGTATCCGATGGAGGTTTTCGATGAAGGCGGGAGAGGAAGAAAAAAAAATAACAAAATTTCAGTTATGAAGAGACCAAGAACGCCAAGGCGATGGAGAGGCGGTGGTGGCTATGTTGATCGGAAACCCCCTAACCCGCTTAACCCCGAATCAATAGGCGACCATCAAAAAAAAGATCCCGCACATTAGAAACAAAATGTGTTTCTTGTTCTTCCTCTTCAGACAAGCATTAACCCACCACTAAGTTGCACAGAATTCATACTTAGACGCTTCATGACGAATATGGGCTCGGTTCCTGTCTCGTAAACGAAACAAACGCTGCTCGATGTTGCGGAGTCCGTTTCAACAAGGGCCTGCCAAGACATAGCCCCTCCATATCCAGCAATAATTTGCCCCGTGAAGCTAGAGAAGTCTCATGTTCCAAAGCGTAACGTCTGCTGTTTCGACATGCACGAGAGTGAAAGCGGCGAAGGACCGCCTACCTGAGCACTACTTTGAGTGCATGTATCCGAATACGTCCGTTCGAACGGGAAGAGAAACACAGATAAATATCACCTTCCCTCCCTCTTCGATTAATGATTTCTCTCTCTACTTGTGTCCTCACCAAGCAACAAACATTGCCCAAGTCAACCCCGGTGGAACCTACCCTTTCCGTTCTTTTCCTCAACCTTTTTGTACTTTCAATTCTTCTCGTCGCTGGTGCGTCGAACACAATCTTTTCTCTTTTACAAGTAGACGTACACTCCCCATCCTCATACAGAAGCTTGTTTCGAGTCAGGACTCGTCAGCAATTGAGTAATTAATTGTAATCTACCCACGGCCAGTCCGTCTTCCGCTGAGCGGGCCTACATCAACCTAACTCCACACAAGCCAACCCTGTTTTGATCGAGCCACTCCTTTACGATTCGCCATAAAGTCTAATTCCCACGTCGCACTTAGCACATAGAACTCACATTAGGATATTCCGAGGAACAAGGAACTAATATCAAAATGTTCAAGTCAATCTTCACCGCTTCATTGCTTGCCACAGGTGTTTTAAGCACCCAATATGGCTACCCAGATGCAGTCTACTCTCCCAACTCGAATATGCCCCAGTATACACCTGCGTCTATAGTTTCAACTTCCTGTACTAAGAACAGTGGAGCAATGCAAACAGCGCCCCCACCACAGATGGCCCCCCCCGCGCCACCATCATACACTGCTTCAGCCATTCAAGGGGACGCTGCGAGTCCTATGGTCCATAAAGTTGTGGTTGGTGGTGATGCCGGCCTCGTTTATACACCAGAATTCATATCTGCAGCCGTTGGTGACATCGTCGAGTTCCATTTCATGAAACAGAACCATTCAGTTACCCAGTCAACTTTCGCAAAGCCTTGCGTTAGAAAACCCGACGGAATTGATTCGGGCTTGATGCCAAATCCGAACAATACGATTTCCCCGGCTCCAGTATTCAAATACACGGTTGACACAACGGAAGCAACTTGTAAGTAATTTAAAACATTCTATATTTCGTTGCCAAATATCTGACTTAAATTTTCAATTAGGGTGGTATTGCAAGCAGAAAACAGGAACGCATTGTGGAAAGGGCATGACATTTGCCATCAACCCAACAAAGGAGAAATCTTTCGAACAATTCAAGTCTATGGCTATAGCCCAGAATGGCACTGTTTCCACTGCTCCTGCTGCCGAGGCTACAGAGGCGCCTGCGGCTGTTGTCAGCAGCACTGTCACTTTGGTAGCCGGAAGTCCAAGCGAGACCCAAGCTGCTCCATCTGGGGTTGCTACTATGGTTGACGGTAATGGAAATGGTGCCAATGGGGCTTGTCAATGCCAATGCTTCTGTGGTGTTGCAGCATACCCATCTGGTTACGGTATTAACAACTATGGTGGAATGCCAGGTGCTTTGCCTGCTCCTTGGGCGACTGGCTCTAGTACTACTGCTGCTGCTGCCGCAGTTACTTCTGTCGCGGGTGGATACTACAAGAGATAAACTCTGGTCTATATGGCGTGTTTGTGTTTTTCTGAGAGTGTTCAGTCTTGTATAGAGATACCTTTGTGTTTTTGTCTATTTACATTTGTCTTTAATACCACCGAGTAATTACTTTTTTTCTCCAATCCAATACAGACTTAGCCACCCAGAAGTCAGAGTCTAATTCTATAAAATAATGGGAACGGTCTTAATAAGCGGAGCAATTTGGTGTGTAATCGAACCGGGTTAGTGTGTTTACTTTGTATTTAGACTTGCTAGTGACACAGGCTGTGTCCTCTACTCGGCCATATCTTTTTTCTTTTTTTTTCCCCCCAATATATATTTGGTGTCATTTACATGAGAGTCACTGCACTCACTGGTCATCATTGTATGTCAGCTCCAGCGACTAATTGTTCTTAAATTATATTGAACTCTTATGCCACCTTCCAGCTTCAGGAAATATATATCTACGACAAGCCTATCTCGACGCCCTTGGGAGAGTGCCAATAAGGACACTCTTAAGTCTTAGCTTAACCCACAATAAGCACAGCAGATGGCGCCAGGTTGGCCTCCTTTAGCGATAGCCCAGAGTCAAGCGCCTCTTCTAAGTTATATGTCTTGCGAGGTGGGAAGGTTGTGGTGAGGGTTCGGATCGTCAGACCAGTGTCCTCTGTGATATTCGACGCAACTTCAAATAATGACATCTCGGCAGGAAATGTCCTGGTGATCGGCGGGGTACCAGCAAACTGAAAGCGGAGCCGGGCTTCTGTGGCAGTTGTTTGGGTGGGGGCTGTTCTATTTGCTGGAGGAGGGGCTGGATCCGGGAGTGATGAATTGCCATCTCTCTCTGCTTTAGCTTTCGCCGCAGCATCCCGTCGCGCCTGCTGGGTCGCGGCAATTTCTGCCTTGATTTTTGCCTTCGCTCTCGCATCGTCTATCTTCTCCTGTTTGCGTTGCTCGATCTCTCGGAGTTGCTCCTTCTTACGCAGCTCTTCTTTGGCTCTCTCAGATTCCTGGTCTCTTTTCCTTCTAATTGCCTATAAACCCGCTCGATCAGTGGCATTCTAGTTGGGAGATGTTCCATCGTTTACCTCGTTCTTCTTTGCACCAAGCACACTCTCTGCCGCTTCGTTCTTCTTCTTTTCCATAAGCTTGAGCTTCAGGTATTCCAATTTTTCCTTCTTCTCCTCTTCAGAAAGTGGTTTTATCTCTTCAATGCTTTCATCAAAGTTCTGATGCTCGCTATTTGCCGTCAGGGTAAGTACAGATGCCTTAAAAATTAGGGTAAACATACGTTCTTTCGGCGTGGAATTGAACAGCATCCCAATTCTTCAGTAGTTTTCCGCAATCGTTGCATTTATAGCTTTTGGCTTCCGCGGCAGAAGCTTCTGCAGAATCTTCAGGATTAGTTGCCGCCAGATCCCTTGTGGCTGCTTCCAATTCTTCAATATTTGTATCTTGATTCGACTCTAGCCACGTCAAGGCATCCTGTACTACCCAATGACGACGTCAGATTCCGAATGTTCGAATATGCGGTAACCATCAATAAACATACGTCCGCCGGTGCGTTTCAATGCTAGATCCACTCGCAAGGGATCAAATCTAAATAGCCTCGCGTGTGAGTGAGAAGTTCAGATACACATTAAAAGATAGCCCCACTTACCCCATCTCGATCAAAAGGCTTTTATCCGTCTGACTCATTTGGATCCGTTGGCCCTCGAAGAGTTTCAGGGGATACGGGTAAAGAAATCAAGTGTGAATACTTAGAGTAACCTAGAGCATTAACTGGTGTCGACCTACTGGTTGTGACCGTGACGTGAGGTTTATTGATAATTATATATACAGCAAAAAAGTGGCTAGCGGAGAAACTTCCTAAGGATTCCAACATCAGGAGGGCGGCGCTTCAATATCTGATTTAAGATGATACTATTAAAATCATTAAAAGAGCGTATTTTTAAAATTTAAAAAATTTAAAAATCCTATTTACTTCAAACTAAGCAAGTAACTATTACGCAATTATTTTAACAAGGTATTTGGATATAGCAAGTTCCGATTCTAGGGTTGCTTCAACACAAATGAGAAAGTAATAATTACATTGAATATCAAGAAAAGATAAATAAAGTACTCAATTTAAAAATTAGTAAAAACCTAGAAAATATCAGCAAAAAGATTATATAGTAGTGTTCCCTCAGCAAAAAAAAGGGTTGTCGTCCCCGGTAAATCCAGACGACAACTCAACACATCCTGTCCCAGATGTCAAATGTCTGACTGTTATCTCAGACATTCAATAAACCCTTACCATCTAAGATTTTATTTAATATATAATATTTAAGATGCTGTAAGATATCTAGGATAAAATTCAAAAATATTATTTCAAACTTGAAACTATACTATTATCATCTATCTTAAATAATTAGTAATTATTATTATCTGAGATAATTAGTCATATAAAATGTTTATAATGAAATAATTTTAGATTAATTTTAAATATTTATTAGCTATTACTTAGTACCTAAAATATACAATAATATTATTTATTAGGAAAAAAATTAGAATTTTATTAAATAATAAATAATATAGTATATAAAATATAGTAGACGTAATATAATTAAAATAAAATATAAATAAATTATTAATACTACTAATATTATAATCATAAATAAATTATTAATACTAATATTATAATCATAAATAAATTATTAATACTAATATTATAATCATAAATAAATTATTAATACTAATATTATAATCATAAATAAATTATTAATGCTAATATTATAGTCATAAATAAAAAAGATATAAATTACAGATATAAATTATTTACTTACTGTCACGCGTGGTCCTATAGTGTTAACCACCACATTAAAACACAAGTTACCGAGTACCTAACACTCAACCCCATAGACTATATAAATATCTTCATGAATAAAACATCTTATAACATTCTCCCCCTATACTTTTACTACTGGATAGTCAATCTGTTACACCTACTACCTAAATATCCGGCTAGATACTTTAGGTGGCAGCAAGCGCTACTTGGCTTCTGTCTCACAGCTCTATTCACTCAGAGCGCAGTTCAGGGAAGTATGTATGGGAGAGTAAATAGTTCTGGGGTATTGAGAGTGTAACAACAATAAGATAATATAACTATAAGTTGTATTGTACTAGGCTATTGTACTGTTGAGTTGACCGATGAGGATCTAAAGAAGACCATCATTGTCAAGGTGTGAAACTATAATTATATATATGAATGTGTGTTTATACATCTTAGATATTTAATTATTCAATTCAAAAGTGAGCTGATTAATTGAATATTTAAGATTGTTCAATTATTCAATTGCCAAAATAAATGAACAACTAAATATTAAAATATATTATCAACAGGGGTATTCCATAGATCAGGCGGGATACCTAGTAATCTATTGTCTATAGTAAATCTATTAATTCTATTTATTGTATATAAATAGGTATTGGTTGCAGTACAGCCTTTGGTAGTGGATTAAGTGTTATTAGAAAGTATACCAAAGGAGCATGGTTTTCATAACAAGAAATCAAATAGAATACTTTAACATATTATAATCAGGATAAGCGAAATCTAATACAGCATATTATTAACTATTATATAAATATTCTATAAGGGAATTCTATATGTACTGTTAGGATGTTTGTGATATTATCCCTTCCTTTTAAAGGAAATTCTTATAGGGGATTTTTTTATAAAAAATAATTATATAGGAGTTCTAAGAGGAGTGTTGTAGGAAATGTATTATGTACAAATATTCTGTATGGGAATTTTTATTAAAGGGAATTTATATAAAGGAATTTTATATATAGGAGATTTTGTATAGGGGATATAATGTTGTATAATAATTTTTATATAAGAATATATTATATATACCTACATGATTAAATAAGCAGAATATAAATATAAATATATAAAACTATTAGATTTATTAAAATTAAACTTAAACCATTAAATATTTTTATAGTAATTAATACATTTTTTTCAATATAAATAAATTTAAACAAAATCTATAAATAAAAATGTTATAATTTAAATATTACTGATAAACAATCTTCTACTGATCATTGTTATATTATTATTCAAAATATCAAATAAAATAATTTTCCTACAGTCATTACCTATAATTACTATATGAAACATTTTTACAATTATATAATCATAGATGCCAGTTATTATCTGATATGTTTGAAATAAAATAAAACTATTTATAATATAATATTATATAAGTTCTTTTTTTTTATAATTTTTATATAATTTCCTAATATTTTTGTAGTAGCATAAATTTTAAATCTTCGGCGTACTAAAGAACAAGAATTTTATAAAATTAAAAGGGATTTAGTTAATTTTTAAACAGAAGTATTTAAAATTTAAATAAAAATGGTAAAAGCCTTAAATCAGATGTAAAAGTTTTTTTTTAAGATTATTTATCATCACAAGAAATTAGATATTATTATTTTAAAATAAAATAAAAATATTACTTATAAAAATATTTTATTATTAGATGATATTGAGAGAAATGGTTCTTATAAGGGTTAACCAGAAATATAAGATAATAATTATATTTATAAATTTATTTATTAATTTTAGGATAAAGATTTTGGAATATTTGGTTTGAATATTTTGGATGATATAAGTTTTTCTCAGTTTTTGGAAAAAGGTGTTTAAGATTCTAATATATTTATTTAAATTTTTCTTTTCTTATTTCTTAATTTCTGAAATTAATCTATTATTATATTTTATTATAAAGATATTTAATTTTTTATTATTCTAATTATTTAATTATTTATTTGTTGGATTTCAGTTTATATTGACATTTTTTATATTAATTATCTTTAAATTCTGAATACCTAGCACACTGCGCTGGATAAGGAAATCAGAATATTAGAAAAGTTAATAACAATAATGGATTTATTTTATAATTGTTTAATAAAGGATAAAATATATATATATAATTTATACAAACTTATAAATTAATTCTGTAAATATAGATTTAATAATTAAAAATTAATAAATCCTAATTTTGAATTTTCCTAAATCATTCTTATTTTTATAATAATTATTATTCTAGTTAGGGCTTATTTTGAGAATAATAAATTTAAATTAATTTTAATATTATATTCTATTCTAACTACTATAAATTATTATTTGGGTAATTTTTCTATTTAATTAAGTATATAAATCCTTAATCAGAGTTATTTTTATAATTAAATAATTTATTAATATTATATTTAATATAATCATTATTTTTAATTTCTAAATTATCAGCTCAATCTTTTAGTCCTTCTAGGATAAAATTAAAAAAAAATATATAGAAAGTTTTATAAATTTTTATATTTCCTGGAATTAGAAGTTTAAAGATATTATTATTAAGTTTTCAAATAATTTAGTAAAATCTAAATTTTTAATAATTAAGTTTTTTATTTAGTTATTTTATTTTAATATTTTTTATAAGTAGATATATTTTATCTCCCTCTTCAAAAATCAATACTAGGCTTTTTATTTTATTATAATAATATAATATTCTTTTATTGGTAAAATCTATATTATTTTTAAATTGTTTGTAGAATTTTTATATATTTTTAATATATTCTTCTACTTCTAATATTAATTCTTTTAATTTTATTACTAATAGAATTATTATTGGATTCCATTTATATAAGACTTTATATAATATAAATTTCGTGATTCTATTTTTTAATATATTATAAATTAATTTGGCTATTAGTAGCAAAATTATCTAATTTATTTACTAATAATTAAGAAAGAGTTATAAATATATTTTAATAAATTGGACATATCTTTCTAATTATTCATCCATTTAAATATAGTTTTTAATTATAATATTAAATTTAGTTTTTCTTTAATTTATTATAAAATTCCAATATTTATTTTTAAAAATAGTATTTTGATTATAAATATACTTTTCTTATCATCTATATTAAAAATATATTCTTTTCAAGTATATAATATTAAATTCCTTAATTCCTTATTTTAAATTCCAAAATTCTAGAATAAGAGTTTTAATAAATTTATAAACTATAATTAAGATTTTATTATAAATCTGGTTTATTAATAAATCGCGAATTATTAGTGTTTTTTAAATAAAATTATATAAAATGACTTAGAATAATACTCCTAAAGTATTATAAAAATATAATTTTCTATATAATTTATATTATACTAGCTTGTTCCTTATATATATATTACAAATTTTGATATATTCTTTAATTTCTTATCTTATTTTTAGCTAAAAATAGTTTTTAATTAAAAGATTTTGTATTCATTCAATTTCTTAATATTTATGCATTGGAGAATTATAATATTAAAATATTAAAGATTACTATATTTTTTTGTTAGAGATATAGAAGTATTCTTTGAATATAATATATTCATTTTTTATAGTGAAATTAATGGGTAATGTATTTGGATTTTGGAAGATTTAAAAGACCATAAAGTCTTTTTTATATAATACTTTAATTTATTTTTTTAAATCATCCTCTAATTCTATAATTATTATATTAAAAAATTTATTAATAATATAATAATTATTTATTTTTTTAAAAATTACTTTTTTGTTTGGTTTGATATTTTTTATTAAATCAAGTCTCCTACTAAAAATATTAATTAAAATATTTTTATTTCCTTTAATATAAATGATTTTTATATTATATTTGTTAAGTATCTTTTATTATTAAATTTATCATTATAATAATTCTTTAATAGTTAAAAAATAAATAAGGTTCTTATGGTTTGAAAGGATTGAAAAAGGTTTTTTGGATTATAAATAGATTTATTATTTTTTACATACTTTAATAATAGCCATGAATTTTTTATTATAAATCAAATATCTAAATTCCGTTATATTAAATCTCTTTAAAAAGTATATAATAAGATATCAATCTTTTTTATTATATAATTGAAATAGGTATGCTTCTAATATTTTATCAAATATATTTATCTCCATTTTTATTAGTAATTCTAGATCATAGATTTTGAGAATTAAGGTAGAGATAAATGTTTTTTTAAGGATTTTAAAAAAAAAATTTTTTGTTACATCCCATATAAATTTAATATCTTTTTTTATAAGATCCAAGAATAATACTGAAAAATGATTATATTTTTTAATAAATTTTTTATAATAATTGTAGAATCCAAAAAACTATTAAATATAAATTATTTTAAAAAATTTAAGCTAATCCTAAATGACTTCCACTTTTTTGGGGTTTATTTTAATTTTGTTAAGAATAATAATTACTCTTAAATATTCAATTTTAATAATTTCAAATTCTAATTTTTTAATTTTAATTTATAAATTATATTTAAGGAGTTTATTAATTATTAATTAAATATATTTCCAATATTCCCTTCTATTTCTGTTAAATATGAGGATATTATTAAGATAAATAATATATATTATATTAATATAATCTTTAAACATTATATTTATAAATATTTAAAATATTATTAAAGTATTAATTAATCCAAAAGGTATAATTATATATTCAAATAATTTATAATAATATTTAAATATTATTTTTTATTCTTTTTCTTTAGCTATTTATATAGTATAGTAAATTCCAATAAAATCAAATTTTATAAATAATTTTAATTTTTTAATTTTATTAAAAGTATTTGTTGCCGAAGGCACTACTTCGAGCATCGAGGTGCCGGAGACTCCAGCTGATAACTCAAGCACCATACGCGCTCCCCTGAATCCCGCAGATGCGGTTGATAGTGAAAATATGATCATACAAGAGAAGTGAGAGATGGCAGAATCTCATACTGGCTGGCTTATACAAGGCACCATCCACGACAACCTTCGCCCTACACTGAACAACATGAGCCCTAGACAGATGATGGTATCACTCTGTGTGCGCTTCCGACCGGATGGTTACATCACAGAGACATCCATTAAGGACCGCCTGAATAACCTCAAGATTAAAGTTGAACAGAGTGCCTACCTTACCATACAAAAATATTTCCTTAAATCTGAGGAAGTACAAAAAGAACGCCAAATCGCCACTCCTGGGTCCTTTGAAGAAAAGGATCTTATAGATACAGTACTTCGTGTGCTCTACAACTCACAACATCACCACATCGAGCTTTACACTGATCTCTGGGTAGCACTCAGAAGACCAGAATTGGCAGATTGGACACTCACCTCCCTCAAGGACTTCACTCTCCGCATGCTCCTCATTCGTAAAACCGCCACCGAGAACGCAACCATTCCGAACAAACCGAACAATAAGGCAGCAGACAGATCGTCTACTGCAGCTGCTGCTATCACTTCCTCACGAGGTGGAAGAGGAGGCAGAAGAGAAGGTCGTTGGAGCACTAGCAAACGTTCATTCAGTGAGGCAGAGCAATCACAAGATCCCAATAGTAATAAAGCCAAGAAACCTTACTACAAAAATCCAGAACATAATCCAGGATCAGCCAAGGGTGTTACTGCTGCTACAAATAAACCAATAGGTCATTTCCTTCCATGTAAACACTGTGGGTTGATGAATTATATATCAGAAACCTGTTTCCAAGAGTATCCAGAACTTAGGTTAGTTAGCTATAAATCAAGGGTAAAGCTAAAGGTTACTGTTTACACTGCTGTTCCAGAACACTGTACCATAGCTGCTGTATACAAAGCCTCTATTACTGGAGACCTTAGAGTTAGTGAAGATAATACTGCATGGTATATCAACTCTGGCGCCAGTGATTGGATTTGTAAAGACTTTCATACCTTTGAAACTGAAAGTTATACTTAATTCACCGAACTAAGAACTATAAAATTGGGAGATGATTTGATAATTCCTGCATAAGGATACGGAATTATTACCATTAAAATAGCAACGTGCATTCTTAAAACACACGACATTCTTTATGCGCTTGATATGGCATTGAACCTTTGTTCAGTTGACAAACTAATGCAGAGAGGTATTAGTGTTTTCTTTAGGCTATACCGAATTACGCTGGAAACAGGTGATTTTGTGATTGCAGAACCAAAGAGAGATACAGATATTAGATTCTTTGTGCTGAAAAACAAACAGAGTCTGTCAGTAACTGAACAATTGAAACAAAATGATAGAAGGATGATGTTTATTACTCTAGCTACACGTAATAAACTATATGATTATGCACCACCAACAGAAGTCACTGATTTGCTGCACTGGCATAGGAAGCTGGGCTATGCAAGGTGGAGAATTATATGAAGGGTGATGACTTGAGTTGGGGTGAAAATAGATTTGAAGGATAATTTAAGTTGTGAATTATGTGTTTTAGTAAAGAGTACTGTTCTATGGAACTATGGTCCTGTCTAAGATAAGAAGAACATCCCTTTCCAACATATTTATATAGATGTACTAAGTTTTTTTAATACTGCCTCTTTTTATGTACGACATTTGGATACTATTTATAAGTATAATGTTGAGGCGAAATACGCTCTAGTAATTGTTGACGAGGTAATTTATATGAAATGGGTTCGCTTCTTCGCGAAGCGTACAAAATATCGCAATGTATTTATCCAGTTTGCTACCATGATAGAGGGTATGCTGGGGATAGGAAGTAGGATAATGGTAGTATAATGCGATAATGCTTGTGAATTTATATAGGAAGACATTAGAACCTTCTGTGTTCAATATGGCATCAAAATGGAATCATCTGCTGTATATGTTCATGAATAAAACGGTACAGCTGAACAAGCTATCCGTGCATTGCGCGAGCTGGTCACTATGATGTTCATCAAGGCTAGATTACCTGAAGTCTTTTGGCCTGAGGTAATAAGGATTGTATGTTTTTTAAGTAACTGGTTACCTGTCAGTAGAACAAAAGATAATGATCCCTCCAGTTCCGCCATTCCCATCAAACGATTTAATAAAATAGATATTAAATATAATAGATTACATTCTTTTAAATGCCTTGTTTACGTTATAGTGTTAAAAAAGCACCAAACAAAAGAACTCAACCAGCATAGAGCATGGAAGAATATCTTTCTGGGATATACAAATTTGTTATAGCAGTACCGCGTGTGGAATTTGTCAAAGAGAGTGGTTTCTATCATGCGCGACATTATAGTTGTTGACATTGTTATACCAGCCAAAGAGAACTTCAGTGAATGTTTTATTGATAAAAAGGTGTGGAAGAGACCGTATACAGGATCAGTGCCGTTTATACTGGTGCTGTTAGATCTTAAGGACAAAGAAACTGTTCTAAAGCTTTAAAAGAGAATATTGTAGGATGATAATCAGGAGTATATTGGTATTTTGTTACCTGAAGGGGAATTGGCGAGAATATTAAATTTTAGTATTATGATAAATTCTAAGGTAATCTGTTTTGTTAGATGCTCATAATCCTTAGATAATGTAGTAGTAGAGGAACAATCTTTTGCTGCAGTTGATCCTGAAGTTTAAGCGCTTCGCCGAAGCAAGCGCTTTCAAAAGATCAAGATAGCACGTGCAGCGATAGCGCGATCATCTAGTAGATATGCCGAAACCCTCGAGACTATATATACCTATTATATTCTCAGCGAGGCAGGTCTTGACCTCAAATTTTTATAATTTTATTCAGAAGTAATGAAATTACTTGATAAAATCTTCTGGATCGAAGTAATTAACCACAAGCTGAATTCCTAGATATTGAATAAGTTTTGGAGCGAATAAACCACTATTCTTTACCGCATAAAACCCATGGGGTGCTGCTGGGTTTTTACGAAGAAGATAAATGATAATGGTAGTCTCCTGCACAAGGCACGCCTAATCATTAAAGGATACAAACAACACTTTGGCATACACTACACTGAGATTTATGCTTTTGTGATAAATTTCTGAATTGTTCGGATTTTATTGGTACTTGTTGTGGTATTGAACTTAGAAGTATACCAATTAAACATCAAAACTACCTTTCTTAATGCAATTCTGCTAATGCATGAGAGGATATATATGGAAATTCCAGAAGGTTATACTGCTTTTGTTGAAAAAGTAATAGCGCTTCTATTATTGAAGTTACTCTATAGCCTGAAACAAGTATTTTATTTATAGAACAAAAATCTTAATGCTACAATTACTAACCCTGATTTTCCTTTTAAAATGTAGAGAAGTGATGTCAACAAGTGCCTCTATATCGGAAGAAATATTATCATTGTTATGTATATAAATGACTTCCTTATTCTCTCAAGTGATACTTCTATTATTAAAAAGGCAATTACCACCCTCAAGAAGAAGTATGAGATAAAAGATCTTGGAGAAACCAAGAAGTTCCTGGGACTTTGAATAACGTGTGATAGAGAGCGAAGGACTCTGTAAATAGATCAAAAAGACTATTATAAAAGCATCCTAAAGCGCTTCAACATGCACAATGCAAAATCATGTTTGATCCCAATGGAACCAGGTGTTTATTTATCAAAGAATGTGACTGCCTACCCGAAGTTAAATAGTGAGAATATGCAAATATACAGGAGTATACTAGGTAACCTGATGTATGCAGCACAAAAAAGCAGACCAGATCTAGCATTTGCTGTTAGTAAACTAGGGTAATTCTTTAGTGCGCCTACAAAAGAACACTAAAAAGCAATCCTATAGGCATATCAGTATTTATCTTTGATATACAAGAACCATCTATACTATAATAGTAAAAGAATCGTCCTTAAGGACCTACTATTGTTATTTATAGGCTATAGTAACGCTGACCACGCATAAGCATTCAACTATGAAGAAGTTGCAAGACATTCTACCTCTAATTATACATTCAACCTGGCAGGCGGTGTAATATTATAGTCTAACAAACTGCAGTCAATGATTGCACTATCTTCAACAAAAACAAAGGTTATAGTATCAAATCATGCAGACAAAGAAGAAATTTAACTGCATAATATGCTCTCTGTGCTGTCCATAGAACTATTGCCTAATACTATTCTGAAACTAACCACACTTTATATGGACAATACAGGCGTTATCACCATAAACACCACAGGTGGTAGTCAGCAGTGAATAAAGCATTATAACACCAAATATTTCTGGATGCATTATAAAATTAACAGAGGTTCCTTTAAACTTGAACATCTAAGTTCAGAGTTATTGGTTGCGGATGCATTTATGAAAGTATTATAAAAACCAGTAAATGAAAGACATTTCAAATCTCTTAGTTTTCTAGAATGGTGTTATTAATTTATAAAATCTAGCTTTTTGTTACCCTATATATATACATATTATTAAAATATTAACAAAAAAGAAATTGCCTTCTCCACAACCCTCACCATATTATAGTAGCCATGCAAATACACCTCCAATAGTCGCCATAGAGTGATGGTAGTTTTGTAAGTTATACTATTATATCAGCACATTGCACATTATAAAGATAACGAGTTTACTTACACATTAACTTTCCCACGAATATACACCAAATTATTTGCCAAAGACTGCAGGTTTGGTAATAGGGCTGCAACAGCACCTGTAGGCGGAGTAGTAACGGGAGGACTACGCACTGCATTCATTGTATCCAGTAACTACTAATTTGTTAGTCTAGTGCCTGGTAGTCCACCAGCAGCACCTGCAGCCAAAATAGCTGCAAGTTGTATCTGCAGGGTAGCATTTTGTGTCTGTAAGGCAGTATTTTGTGTTTGCAGGGCAGCAATTTATCCATACAACAAGTTTATGTTCAAATTGGCAGGCAGGTGGGGTAGTTGTGTTATAGGAACACCTCCTTGATCGTTTGAGGCCCACACTACACCAGCAACAATGTAATTATTGGAGAGAGGTGGTGGTCCCCCTAGAGCAACACTGTGTGCGGCAGTAGGCGTGTTGGCAGACTTTGGGTGAGCCTGAGGTGCCACAATTTGATAGAATACCGGATCTCCGGGCACTATAACAAGCTGTGGAGGGTTGCAAACCATATAATTTGTGCTGTTATCTTTAGCACCTGGTGCCTTTACGCTTATGTTTATACAGAGTTCGTCAGTATAAAACATATAATTAATTGTTAATTCAGGTGTTATTTATTGAATATACAAACTGCTCCTGTTTTCGTACAACCTGCGCATTTACCGCGGGTGGAAGCAGGCGAGACAATGTAGTAATCACACGAATTGTAGCAGTTCTGACATCCTATAGCGATGATGTAGGCATTCAAATCAGCTATAATAACCAGGGTATGTTTAAGGTTGGTAACCATTTTTTTTTAATAAATAATTTTTTTATTATAATAGAAGAAAGATGTCACGGAGTTCTTTATTAAATGAAGTGATGTTGAAAGAGAAGAGGATTACTCTTACAAAGTAGCAAGCATTAGTTAAGTACTGAATATCCCATTCTTTACCCTACTCTATAAGCTGCGCTATTTGGTAGTGCCACTACACTAATAAGCTGGGGAAATTATAGCATAAGGCGCGACTGTTAGCGCTAATCATTAGAGTGCGCCTCATTGAACAGCTGAAGCCATTTATAGATTATAAAGTGCAATTATAACATCACTGCCGCATGAAGTTGCTTCCATGCATTATAAATAACATGAGTTCGCTCTATTATATAGCATAAAAAGGTTATATCGAAGATTATAGTTTGTGCTTCACTGAACAGCTGGAGCCATCTATAGATTTTGAGACCTTACGTACTCTTTATTATGAATTGAATTGTAGTATGTACTGTATTGGCAGCGCTCTAACTATTACTATTATGCTAGTTGTGAACCATTTATAAAACGAAGTCATTCAATATTCAAAACAACCAACTGTTGCTATTTACGCCAGTTGTAGAGTGTACAGTCAATGACACTATTATAGAGTGTTTAATTAACAACATTATTCATAATATCTCTATTATTCGGCATAAGCAATAGAGCGTGACTGTCAGAGTATATGAAAATCCAATAGTGTTATGATGATATTGTATAGGACTAATAGTATGGAGCTTTTATCCTGATATTAGGTTTTATGCTCGTTTATAATAACCATACTGTTAAACCCCTTCGCCACACACGTGATGCTGTGCGCTGTAAATTACACTAATGTCGTAATTACTATTATTGCTACCTATAAACACACCGTCAGTAGCTATAATGCGAGCTGGGGTGTTGTTGTATACGCATAGGCTACTGCCGGGACTGAAGGACCGTGCGCCTTATGGTGAACATAAGACGTGTGACCACTAGATCTCTTCTATGATCATCGAACATACAACTGTTAAGTCCTACATACGTTCAGTGAATCCTTCATACTGTCAGGTAGACGCTGCGCTCTTCTACAAAAAGAATTATTGATAAGTAGTAGAGGTATTTAATTTTTAATAATAATATTATTAAGATTTTAATAATCAATATATAATCATAATTTTCCATTTTTCTTTAATATAAATAAGATAGAGTATCCTATTAGAAAAATAAATAAATATATAAATCCTATTTTAAAATTAATATAGATATATTCTTATAATATATCCATTTTTTTTTTAATGTATGCGTAAGTAGGTATAAATCTGAGATATTTTCTTTTTTATAAAGATATATAATGATTAAAATTAATATATTAAAATAATATTACTTCAATTGCAAATTTTTTTATTATTTTCCATAATTTACCTTTAATCTAGTTGGGTAATTATTATATTTTTGGTATAATTTTTTTGATGTAAAATATTGCTTTTTTTATTATATAAATTTATTACATAATCAATTTTTAATTTCCTTATTAAAGAAATATTTTATATTACAAAAGTATACTTCTTTATAAGTATTTTTTTTCTCATAAAATATTTTGCAAGTATATCTTATAAATTTAATATTTTTGGTCTTCTAATTAATAATTAGATTATACTTTTTTAGCCATAGGTATCCTAAAACTAAATTTATTTATTTTAATAATTTAAGGATATTAATTATAAGTTTTTCTCTATATCCATTAATAATAAAATCAATAATTGTTTTATAGATTACAATATCTAAAAGATTATTATTAAAAGCTAAAATATTATATATAACTAATTTTTTTATAAATTTTTTTTTTTTTTTCATAAGGTGTAATCATGCGAGATGTAATTACTTTTTATTCTGTTATTGATTAAGCTTAATTCTAATATTCTATTAATAACTAATAATGTAAATAAATAATGTTTGTTTTTTATAAAGTCAAGTCATTAGTCTGATCCTTTTTTTTAAAAATTATTGTTGGAATTTTTAGATAATTTCTGTTTTTACAGTATATTTAATTTTTTATATAAATTTTTGCAACTTCTTTAGTATTCTAGATTATAGAAAAATCTAATTTGTAATAATTAAAAGGATAATAGAAGGATTAATAATTTAGTTTAATATAATAATAATAATATTTCTAATTATTCCTAAACTCTTTAGGAATTAGTAATTTTGGGTAATTAAATCTATAATTTTTATTAGTATCAAAGTCTATTTTAACATAATAATTAGTGTATTTATAAAAAAAGTTTATATGCTTTCATCTTGTGCTATTGTTACTATTGATATTATTATAAGAATAATTTTCTTTATAAAATGTTATATTTACAATTAAAATTTATTGCTAACAAAATTCGCATATTATAACTGAGAAGGAATATTTTTCTAATTTTTATTGTAAAAAATTATTATAGACCTTATATTATGAAACATCTAAATTAACTTGGGTCTAGCTAAGATAATATTTATAGTATAATCGTAAATTATCTTTATAAATAATATATATAAATTCTTCTTTTTTATAAAGGTCACAATTATACTTATAAATATAACACATATTTTATATAAAAATAAATTTTTTTTTTTATTCTTTGTTGGATAGGTTTTCAATATAATTCCAGAAATTCTCAAAATCATCTGTGAATTTCTAATTATAAAGAAGGGCTATATATTTATAAGTAATAATTTAATAAAAGGTAAAATTATTTTATTTAAATTTATATGTGTAGAATTCTCCTATAATATTATATTTTTTTTATTAACAACAATTAATATATTTTTTATAATAAATTATATTATAGAATAATTTTCTAATTCCAAAAATTTGACTATATTTATATTTTGAATATTAATTAAGTTCACATCTTTATACACATTTTTAAAAAAAAGTTATTTAGGACAGCAGTCATCCAGTGACTAAGGAAATTATATCATATCAGAATCCTTATTTAGTGCAATATTTTTTTTCACATAATTAAAGAGAAGATTCTACAGCTTCTTCTTATTATTTTTTAATTAATAAAATAGGTGATACGAAATGAATTCAGATAAGATTGTATAAATCAGGTAAAGATTTTATTTTTCTAATACAATTTTCCAAATTTTCTAGTCATTTATATAATTGCTAGAATTAATTCTAATCATCACAATCATAATTAATATATTTTCTTAAAACAGTATTTCGCCAGAGCTAGTAATACTCATTTAAAATAGATTCGGCCTTATATAATTAATTTTCCCAATATTCCACAAAATCATCAATAATATCATTAATATTATTATCTTCTTTATTTTATATTTAAATTATAAGTATTCAGAATTGCTTTATCTTTTGCTTATTCTTTTTATTATTATTTTCCTAGTAATTATTAAAATTACATTATTTTTATTATTTATCTATAGAGTTAAAATTTTTCTTTTAAAGTAGTGCATTACAATATCAAGCTGTGTGTCCCTGTTTTCCACAATTATAACATTCTATTGTATTGGATTTTTATTTTCGGATTGTATTGCTAAAATCCATAGATTCAGATCTATAGGTTTTATTTAAAATATAATATCCATTGCTATTTTTACTTTAATCCCTATTAGGTTTATTATTATAATTTTTCTTTTTTCTTTATTAATTAAAGTTATAATTTTTATAAAATTTATTATTTTTTATAAAATTATTAATTAGATATTTTTTTTTATTATTATTAAAAATTATATTATTGATTTTAATAATGAGTTTTTATATTTCTATATAATTGAGATTAGGGTTCATGAGTTGATATTCAATAAGTTAAGTTTAATTATATAGTTTTGATTTTTTTAAAAATATAATAAAATATGATATTAAATTTATATACCAAAGATAAATACTAATCAAATTATTAGAAATAAAATCAAACTAATTCAATCTATTTAAAAATATTAAATTTTCTAAAAACATCTTTAACTTTATTTATATATCTACAATTTTATTGGAAATATTTTATAAAATTAAAAAATATTTTAAAAAGTTTGTACACCAGAAAAATATCTTCCTTAATATACATATTATTTTTGATAATATCATATTTATTTTTAAATACAAAGAAAGTATAAAAAATAATTCCTTCAAAATATATTCCTGCAAACATTATCTTATACATTTCAGTTAAAAATCTATCTAAATAGAAAAAGAAATAATTTCCAAATTAATTAAAAAATTAATCAAGTTTCTCAGATTATCCTCCATATCTAATTAAATCTCCTAATTATAATACCTTGTAAGATTTTATGGCAGATTATTTAATTTTATTTTAATTTCCTTACCTGTAACCGGTAGGTCTAGATTCTTCATCCTTATTATCAAATGGATTATCAAAATTCCCTTAGGATTATTTACCATTTCTTTGAATAAATTGTTTTATTATATCATTAACTCCTTCTATTTTAATATTCTTCTCATATTATTATTAGAAGTTATGGAATTTTTAAATTTTAGTAACAAATATTTTGTTTTATATATAATTATTTAGATTTTTAATTAATTTTATAGTTAAGCTAAAATTTCTGCTAGATTTATTAAAAGTTTATTATTATTCTTAATTCTCCTTTTAACTTTACTTAGGGAGTATTTCTTCAATTAGTATTTCAATTTAAATTTCTAGGTATTAGTATATTTTTTGTTTTTTAATATTATAATTAAATTCAAATCTTTCTACTGTTAATTTTTTGAGAAAAATGGGTTCTATATTTAAATAATTTCTTCTTTTATAACCAAGTATCTGAGTTACTACATCAGCAAAAACAAAATGCTCTGAGGAGGTCAATGTATGGAGCTGCGAGGCCAGACAGGGATTGTGGGAGGTCAGACTATAGGCGTCGGAGGTCATCCTGTGCTTGGCATACCACATCAAAAAATTCGCTGGCAAACTAAATATTTTGAACTTCACTGGCACTATCCAAGTTGGTAGTGGCACACTCATACTACCACATTTAAATTTTGGTATGTTAGGTAAATTACCCTTTTTTTAAAAAGGGGCTACTTAACTTGAAGTTAACTTTATTATATACACAGTTTAACAATGGACGCCCTTTATCTTTTACATATTTTAATAAAACAACTATTTGATACTATTACTCATAATACCTTGTTATTCAAAGAGAAATCCAAGTCTTAAGACTATCCATAATATTAAAAGTCTAACATTAACTATAATACAAAGACCATCAGCTCTAATAAAAATCTATTTTTGTAGTAATTGGAGTTAGACTTTTAATATTTAATATAATTTCTATTACAGTCTCCATCTTTTCCTAAAAGTATCAAAGATTATAATAAATTTATTAATTTCTAGTTTAGTTCTTAATTTCTTTTTATTATTTCCAAGTCTCTATTAACCCCCCCAACATTTGATAAAAGCTATTTAAAGCATAAATGCAGATTTTCTAATATTAAACTTAATCATAATAATATTATAAATAAAAGATCTATTAGAATTAAAATACCAATTATATTTATTAAAAAAACCATAAATATTAGATGTATAATATTTATTAATAACTAATAATAAACTGCTAAAGACATTTTAATAAAATCCAACCTTAGCTTTTTCAAATCAAATAAAAATATTATCTTTTAATAATAATTTACAGGTAGGATATTTATTAATATTAATAATATTAAGCTATATTACTAGAGTCTAATACCTTCTTCTAATAGGTTTCTATTATATATACTTATTAATTTGGTATATTATATTTTAAATTAATTTTTAAATATTAATAATTACTAATATATTTATAGATTTATTAATTAATTAAAAATTACCATTTATATCTAATAGAGATTATTTATAATATTATACCAGTTTCCTATTATCTGATAAATTTTGATATTAAATCTTGATCCTAATATATTAAAACATTTTTAGATTCTATAAATAATCTATACTTTTGCATCCTTAATAAAAAAGTAAGTAAGCCTGTTTATTAATAATAACCTAATATTAATTATTTATTAATAATTATTTATAAATTATATTCATATATAAAACTATTACCAATATTTTAATTAAATAATATTAAAATTTAAGATATAGTAAAAGGATTAGATATCCAAATTTAATTAAATAATTAAATTCTACTATCTTTTTATGGTTTATTATATGTCTTTAGGTAGCCTTGAAGTAATAAAAATCTGGTATATATGATAAAAAAATAATTATAAAATCTATTAACATCTGAGATAAAATACTTATTATCTATTTATAATTTTGAAAGTTTATTTTCTAATTTAAATTTAATAGATATTTTTAAGAATTTTAGAACTTCTTTTATTAATAAAAATAGTAAGGGATTATTACAATACTACTAATATTTAATATAGGCTATATTAAATATATATATAAAATTTTTAAGGGATATGTAAAAACCACTCAAACAGTTACCAATTTATAAAGGTAAAAAAGAAATTTTTATAGATTTTTTAGTCATTAATAGGGTAACATTAGGCATCTAATAGTAGTTAATAAATTAAACCATATATAATAGTAAATTGATAGATAGTATTTAGAATAAAAAAATTTTATTTTATAATATAATTTTATAATATTTTAGAAGTGAGGTATATTATACTAGAGTTGGTACCAGCTGTAGAACATGACCTCGCGGGCCTCCGAGGTCAGATGTTGCCTCCGAGGTCCGCTAGAGGCAAGTTGACCTCCTGGCCTCCCTAGCCTCCGAGGTCCACAAGGTCAACACTTCTTTTTGCTGATGTATGTGTATAAATTAATTTAATTTATAATAGAAATTGTTAAACTAACAAAAGATTAATTCTTTATTACTATTTAATTTACTGTTTTCGACATTTTTTGATTTATAATTTTTTTTTATGATGAAAATTATTGATCCTTGTTGATAATTATTGTAATGCAAATATTTATGTTTTTGAGATATATAAGAGGTAGAGGATAAGTTAGGTATTTTAATATCAAATATACATATAATTCTTTTAGACTGAATTATGTTTGATTGGTTAAAATATTATATTTACTATTTAAATATCTAGCTAGATACTTTAAATAGCAGTAAATATTACTTAATTTCTGTCTCACAGCTTTATTCACTTAAAGCACAGTTTAAAAAAGTATATATAAGAAAGTAAATAATTTTAAGATATTAAGAATATAATAACAATAAAATAATATAATTATAAATTATATTGTATTAAACTATTATACTATTGAATTAATTAATGAAGATTTAAAGAAAACTATTATTGTTAAGGTGTAAAGCTATGATTATATATATAAATATATATCTATACATCTTGGATATTCAATTGTTTAGTTTAAAAGTAAGCTAATCAACTGAACACTCAAGGTTATTCAGTTATTCAATTGTTAAAACAAGTGAACAACTGAACATTAAAATATATTATTAATAAGAGTATTCTATAGATTAGGCAGGATATTTAGTAATTTATTGTCTGCGGTAAATCTGTTAGTTTTGTTTGTTGTGCGTAAACAGGTATTAGCTGCGGCACAGCCTTTAATGGTGGATCAAGTGCTATTAGAAAGCATGCTAGAGGAGTATGGTTTTTGTAGCGAGAAATTGAATAGAATACTTTAATGTATTATAATTAGGGTAAGCGAAATCTAATGCGGCATACTATCAGCTGTCACACGAATATCCTGTAGGGGAATTCTGTATGTACCGCTGGGATGTCTGTGACACAATCTTTATAGGTGATTAAATCTTTATAAGTGATAAAATAAATAGAAGTATATATAATAAATTGCTAAAATCTTGTAAATTATAAAAACTATTAAATACGATGAGCAAGTTTTATATAATATATATTATTCCTATTAAATAAGGGCGAATCTCATGGTATCGCCGAGGCTCAAATGTGGGTACATAAAACTCGGTAAAATGTTACGCGTGGTCCTATGGTGTTGACCACCGCATTAAAACGTAAGTTACCGAGCGCCTGACACTCGGCCCCATAGACTATATAAATGCCTTCACGAACGAAGCGTCTCGTGACACTTACAAACTTAAAAAACTCTCTAAAACTTACTTTTGTTTTATATTATATGTCACGCGTGGTCCTATAGTGTTGACCACCGCACTAAAACGCAAGTTACCGAGTGCCTGACACTCGGCCCTATAGACTATATAAATGCCTTCACGAACGAAGCGTCTCATGACATTATATTACCATTAACAGGAATAGAATCTACTAGTAGGAGGGAAAAATCTTATCCCACTTTCTTCAATTTATTGAAAGTATATTATAATAATTATTGTAAATTTTTAATAATTAATTATTAATTAGTGTCTCTAAATTAGTAGGGAATATAGGGAATTTGAAAAAAAATTTCCACCGGACCGATGAAAATTTTGTTTTTTTACTACCCCGGGGTTCATCAGCAAAAAAAAGAGTTGAGGCAAACTCCCCTCTCAGGCCTTCGGAGGCAACATCTGACCTCGGAGGTCTGCGAGATCACATTCTGCAGCTAGTATTAGCTCTAATGCAGTATACCTCATTTATAAAATATTATATAATTATTCATCAGCAAAACCAAAATCAGCTGTAGAACCAGTCTGATAGGTAAGCAAGGCCAGACCCCTATCATCTAAATAAAAATATATAATTAGCAAGCCAGTTACCAAAATATATTAAACTTGGCATACTGTTATGTCAAGGTTGGTTGTAATGTTTAAGTCTGGTTTCATTAGAAGGTGCTGGAGAGCGGGAGACTATATGCTCAGCTCAGCTTAGCTCAGCTCAGCACAACATAATAGGGTAACCCTAAGGGTTCGCCCACTACCAGGCCTACTCAGCATAGCAGCATTTATTCTGCTTAACAAACTTTACAATATCCCCCAAATAACTTAAAGTATATCATGGGATCTATTATATACAAATTGTAATATAAACAAACAAAAAAATAACAAAATATTTCTAAAACAAATAATTAAAATAAAATAAGTAAAATAAGTAAAACTTTAATAAAATATAAATTTTCACACCTTATTAATAATCTTTTTATAATTATCCACAAGCTCTCTTGTGTGTTCTAATTTTTTGATAAAAATCTATTTATTATGTTCAAGTCCCCATTTTTTTTATTATATTAGATAAAAAACCACTAATTTAGATGAATCAGTTATAAAAGATTATCCTCTTAATCAAGCTACTTTTTTATTAATAATATAATCAATTTTCCATTCTTGTTCTTTATTAATTATGATAGTGTTAGTATTAAAATTCTTAGAATAATCATTAGAGGGTATAAACTTAAGATAAATAATTAAGATTACTAAATATATACTAACTATTAGTAATAATTCTAATTATAAAACATTTCCTTTATCTAAGATTTCTAAGATTTTAAAAGAGCTATAATATTATAATTTAAGTTTTATTTTACAGATTAATAATAAATATATAATTTTGTAAAGGAATAAATAAGTATATCCTAAAGAAAAGTTAAATTTTATTTAATATTTATTAACTTAATTTTGTACTATTTGTATAATTAGTTGGGCTGTATTGAAGGTATTTTGTTGAAAAGTAAAGTAAACCTCAGCTAAATCTTTTAGATTTTAAAAAATATTTGTAAGTACTAAATAATTAAGAGTTAAAAAAGCAGAATTAATTTTACATCCATAAATAAGTTTATTTAGTAATTATCCTGTTATAATATTAAATACATCTATAATAAACCTTTTAATCTTAGGAAGATTATAAATCTAATTACTTTAGCTAGTGTTAATAAAATAGTATAAAATAATTTTTATTTTCTAATTTATCTTTTCAACTTATTTATTAGTTAAAGGGTGAAATGTTATTATAGAAATAAATTCAGAATCTATTAGTTATAATATATTTATAAAAATTTTAAACAACTATCTCCGAGTCATATCTCAATCTTTAATAATAGTATTTAGAAAGCTTTAAGATGGATATATATAAATATAATAAATTTAAATCTATTAAAAAAACCCCCAATCCTTATAGCCCAATATTAATCTGATAACTTTAGAATTTTTATAAATATAAACTAGGATAATATCAAAAGTTAAAATAGAATTAATAGAGCCAAAACTAGTTATTTCAGAATTATAATTATAAGCAGATAGAAGATCTGTGATGAGATTGATATAAACTATTTCGAAAAATAGTTTAGGTGGATGTATCATTTTTATTAAATTATAGGGTTTATATCTCTTTGTAATGTTGTGATTACAAAGTTTATATATTATAATATAATTTTTAATTATAGCTACTTGTTTTCTTTAATAAAAAGTGGATAATTACTGATATGTATATTCAATTTTATAATAGATTTAATTGTTATATACTAATTTAATAAACTCTTATTAAAGTTCAAATATTAATATCCAAACTCAAAAGATCTTTTAAAAGTAATTATTGAAATAAATCAATTTATTTTCCTCCAAAAGAAAAAATAAGCTATTCAATAACTTATATAAATTATTAATTTTATTAAACTTGATAAAAAGATCTATCTTTAGAAATTTAAAAATCTTTCTAGCTTCTAAATCTATTTTATAAAATAATAATAATTTATTTTTAAATTCTTATAATATTTCTATATATATATATTATTATAAATAAAATCATATAATTTTTTATCAATTAATTCTATTGGATATAATTTTTTAAATTTAGCTCTTAGTTGTGACAGTATATCTAAAATAACTATATTAATTTCCTTTTTATACAAAACTATTAATTTTAGCCAAAATTAGGAAAGATAGTTAATCTAATTATGGTATCTTATATTAATATATTTTAAAAAGAAAGTTTTTAACTTTTTTAAAATAATTAGGTCTTTAACAGCTTTATAATCCATAAAGATATAAATATAAGATGTAATTTTTATCTATCTTTATAATTTCTTGATAGTCTATACAAGGTTGTTAAATTTAAAATCTATTAACCAATATTATATTTTAATACTTATCAGGTATTTTGATAAAAAATAAAAAGGTTATAAATTAAATACTTTAATATTTTCTAAATTTAAAATTAAGATTAAAATCTTTTATAATTAATAAATAATAATTTTACATCCCCACTTCTTACTATTATTTATATAAATATATAGAGTTTTATTTATATTAAAATAAATAAACTATATTAGAAGGATTTATTTAAAATCAAACCAAATATCTTTTTAATTCTTTATAAACTAAAGTTTAGAAATTAAAGTATATTACTTTTAAATATAATTTTTTTTTAGATTTTTCTTTAATATTGCTGTTTTTAAGATTTGGAGGGAAGCTATTTATTAATATAAAAAAAGAATTCCTATACTATACTATTCTATAAGTTCTATAAACTTTTTTAAATTTGCAAGATACTCTAGCTTTTCAAGATTAATAATTATTTTCACTTAATTTTCTAAAATAGTGAAGCCAAATTTATCCACCAATTTTTTTAAATAATTCAATAAAATGAAAACCCAAAAAACATTTTTTTATCTTTAAAATAATGCTAGTATTTAAAAATATTTAAAAAACTTAATCCAGATGATCAAAGTATTTTTTAAAGATTTGATTAAAAATAGCTATATTATCAATATATATTACTATAAATTAGTTTTTAAAATAAATAAAAAATTTATTTATTAATCTCTATTAATATTATATACTTTTTTTATATTCTATAGATATAACCACAAATTATTTATAATTATAATAATTTATTATAATTGTACAATATCTATGATTTTTTCTTACTATACATTAGTAGTAAGATTGGATAATATCAATTATAGATAATGTCACAGACATCCCAGTGGTACATACGGAATTCCCCTACGGGATATTCGTATGACAGCTGATAGTACACCGCACTAGATTTCGCTTACCCTGATTATAATATATTAAAGTATTCTGTTCGATTTCTTGCTACAAAAACCATGCCCCTCTGGCATGCTTTCCGATAGTACTTGATCCGCCACCAGAGACTATACTACACCAACAGAGTTGGGCACAGGCAACAGAATTGATGGATATGTAATAGAATAATGGATACTAGGTATCCTGTCTGATCTATGGAATACTCTTGTTAGGAATCACATGTTGTCATGTAAAGTAGTTAACGGTTAACAATTAACAACCTATTGACTATTGATTATTGATTAACAATATATTCCCACCTTTTATAAATTGGACTTCATATATATAATTATAGCCTCCCGCTTTGATAATGAAGGTTTTCTTTTAGATCCTCATTAGTTAACTTAATAGTATAATAATTTAGCATAATATAACTTAAAGTTATATTACCTTATTATCATTATATTTTTAATATCTTAGAATGATTTATTCTCCTATATATACTTTTTTGAACTATACTCTAAGTAAATAAAACTGTGAGATAGAAGTTAAATAATACTTACTACTGCCTAAAATATTTAGTTGGATATTTAGGTAGTAGATGTAATATTTTGACCAATTGAACACAGTTCAATTTAAAGGAATTATATATATATTTGATATTAAAATATCTAACTTACCTTCTATCTTTTATATATCTTAAAGATATAAATATTCATATTATAACAATTATTAATAAGGATTAATAACTTTTATTATAGAAAAAGACTACAAGTTAGAAAATATTAAAGATAGTAAATTAAATAATAATAAAAAATTAATCTTTTGTTAGTTTAACAACTTTTATTATAAACTAAACCAATTTACATATACAGTAATTTAAATATTTAATTATAAAAGAAGAAACTACTTAAATATAGAATCTATCTCTCCCAGAGAATTAATAATAGAAAGATTTAAATTTAATTATAATATTAAAAAATAAAAAATATACTAATATTTAGGAATTTAAGTTGAAATACTAATTAAAGAAATACTCTCTAAGTAAAGTTAAAAGAAGAATTAAGAATAATAATAAACTTTTAATAGATTTAATAGAAATTTTAATTTAATTATAAAATTAATCAAAAGTTTAGATAATTATATATAAAACAAAATATCTATTATCAAAACTTAAAAATTCTATAACTCCTAATAATAATATAAAAAAAATATTAAAATAAAAGAAGCTAATAATATAATAGAATAATCTATTTAAAGAAATAATAAATAATCCTAAAAGAATCTTAATAACCTATTTAACAATGAGGGCAAAAAATCTAAACCCACTGACTATAAATAAAAAAATTAAAATAAAATTAAATAATTTATTATAAAATTTTATAAGATACCATAATTAGGAAATTTAATCAAATATAAAGGATAATTTAAGAAATTTAATTAATTTTTTAATTAATTTAGAAACCACTTTTTCTTCTATTTAAATAGATTTTTAATTAAAATATATAAAATAATGTTTATAGGAATATACTTTAAAGGAATTATTTTTTATATTTTTCTTATATTTAAAGATAAATATAATATTATTAAAAATAATATATATATTAAAAAAGATATTTTTTTTGATATATAAATTCTTTAAAACATTTTTTAATTTTATAAAATACCTTTAATAAAATTATGGATATATAAATAAAGTTAAGGATGTTTTTAGAAAATTTGATATTTTTAATAAATTGGATTAGTTTGATTTTACTTTTAATAATTTGATTAATATCTATCAGTAGGATATAAGTCTAATATTATATTTTATTATATCTTTAAAAAATTGAAATTATATAATTGAATTTAATTTATTAAATATTAATTTATAAACCTTAATTTCAATTATATAAAAGCATAAAAACTTATTATTAAAATTAATAACATAATTTTTAATAATAATAAAAAAGAATATCTAATTAATAACTTTATAAAAAATAATAAATCTTATAAAAACTATAATTCTAACTAATAGAGAAAAAGGAAGAATTATAATAATAAATTTAATAAAAATTAGAACAAAAATAGTAATAAATATTATATTTTAAATAAAACCTATAAATCTGAACCTATAGATTTTAGTAATATAACCCAAAAACAGAAATCTAATATAATATATTATAATTATGGAAAACAGGGATATATAGCTTAATATTGTAATGTACCACTTTAAAAGAAGAATTTCAATTCTATAGATAAATAATAAAAATAATGTAATTCTAATAATTATTAAGAAAGCAATAATAAAAAAAGTAAATAAAAGATAAAATAATTCTAAATACTCATAATTCAAATATAAAATAAAGAAAACAATAATATATCTATTAATAATACTATTGATGATCTTGTGGAATATTGGGAAAATCAGTTATATAAAATTAAATTTATTTTAAATGAGTATTATTGGCTTTGGTGAAATATTGTTTTAGGAAAATATATTAATTATAATTATAACAATCAGAATCAATTCTAGTAATTATATAAATAACCAAGAAATCTAAGAAATTGTATTAAAAAAATAGAATCCTTATCTAATTTATACAATTTTATTTAAATCTAGTATCTTGTATTACCTATCCCATTAATTAAAGAATAATAAAAAGAAGCTGTAAAATTTCTTTTTTAATTATATAAAAAAGAATACTATATTAAACAAGAATTCTGATATAATACAATTTCCCTAGTTATTAGATAATCATTATTTTAGATAACTTTCTTTTAAAAATATATATAAATGTATAAATTAAATTAATATTTAGAATATGGATATAATTAAATTAAAAAATTAAAAAATTATCCTATAATATAGTTTATTATAAGAAATGTATTGATTATTATTAATAAGAAGAATATAATATTATAAGAGAATCTTATGTATATAAATTTAAATAAAGTAATTTTATTTTTTATTAAATTGCTATTTATAAATATATGGCCTTTCTTTATAATTAGAAATTTGTAGATGATTTTGAAAATTATTGGAATTATACTGAAAACCTGTTTAGTAAAAAATAAGAAAAATAATTTATTTTTATATAAAATATATGTTATATTTATAAGCATGATTATGATTTTTATAAAAAAAAAGAATCTATATATATTATCTATAAAAACAATTTATAATTATATTATAAATACTATTTTAGCTGGACTTAAGTTAATCTAGATATTCTATAATATAAAGTTTATAACAATTCTTTATGATAAAAATTAGAAAAATATTCCCTCTTAGTTATAATATATAAATTCTGTTAATAATAAATTTTAATTGCAAATATAATATTTTATAAAAAAAATTATCCTTATAATAATATTAATAATAATGATAGTATAAAATAAAAATATATAAACCCTCTCTACAGATGTACTAATTATCATATTAAAATAGATTTTGATGCTGGTGAAAACTATAAATTTAATTATTTAAAGTTATTAATCCCTGAAGAGTTTAGAAATAATTAGAAATATTGTTATTATTATATCAGACTAAATTATCAATTTTTCCATTACCTTTTTAATTATTATAAGTCAAATTTTTTTATAATTTAAAATACTAGAGAAATTATAAGAATTTATATAAAAAATTAAATATGTTATAAAAATAGAAGCTACCTAAAAGTTCTAGTAGTAGTTTTTAAAAAAAAGGATTAAATTAATAATTTGATTTTATAAAAAATAAATATTATTTATTTATATTATTAATTATTAATAGAATACTAGAATTAAGTTTAGTTGATAGTAGAATAAAAGGCAATTATATCTCACATGATTACGCTTTATAAAGAAAAATGAAATTTATAAAAAAATTAATTATACATAATATTTTAGTTTTTAATAACAATCCCTTAGACATTATAATTTATAAAATAACCATTAATCTTATTATTAATGGATATAGAGAAAAATTTATAATTAATATTTTCAAATTATTAGGATAAATGAATTTAGTTTTAAAATATTTATAGAAAAGTATAATTTAATTATTAATTAGAAAATTAAAAATATTAAATTTATAAAATGTACTTGCAAAATATTTTATAAAAAAAAAAATATCCGCGAAGAGGTATACCTTTATAATACAAAACATCTTTCCAATAAAAAAATCAAAAATTAATTATATAATAAATTTAATATAATAAAAAAAACAATATTTTATATTAAAAAATTTATATTAAAAGTATAACAATTATCTAACTAAATTAAAGGTGAATTATAAAAAATAGTAGAAAAATTTGCATTTAAAATAGTACTATTTTAATATATTAACTTTAATTATTATATACTTTTATAAAAGGAAAATATTTTAGATTTATACCTATTTATATATATATTAAAAAAGAAATGGATATATTATAAGAATATATCCATACTAATTTTAAAATAGAATTTATATGTTTATCTATTTTTCCAATAGGATACCCTATCCTATTTGTATTAAAAAAAAATAGAAAATTATAATTATATATTGACTACCAAAGTCTTAATAATATTATTATTAAAGATTGAGCATTTTTACTATTTATTAATAATTCTTTTAATAGAATTAAAGAAATAAAATTATTTATAAAATTTAATTTTATTAAAGTTTATTATACTATATAAATAATTAAAGGAGAAGAATAAAAAATAGTATTTAAATATTACTATAAATTATTTAAATATATGGTTATATTTTTTGGATTAATCAATGCTTTAACAATATTTTAAATATTTATAAATATAATATTTAAAGATTACATTAATATAATATATATTATTTACTTTAATAATATCCTTATATTTAGCAAAAATAGAAAAAAATATCAAAAATATATTTAATTAATAATTAATAAATTCCTCAAATATAACTTATAAATTAAAATTAAAAAATTAGAATTTGAAATTACTAAAATCAAATATTTAGGAATAATTATTACCCCTAACAAAATTAAAATAAATTTTAAAAAAATAGAAGTTATTTAGGATTAATTTAAATTTTTTAAGATAATTTATATTTAATAATTCCTTAAACTCTGCAATTATTATAAAAAATTTATTAAAAAATATAGTTATTTTTTAGTATTATTCTTAAATCTTATGAAAAAAAATATTAAATTTATATAAAATATAGTGAAGAAAATAGCTTTTAAAATTTTTAAAAAAACATTTATCTCTATTTTAATTCTTAAAATCTATAATCCAGAATTATTAATAAAAATGGAAATAGATATATTCAATAAAATATTAAAAGTATATTTATTTTAATTATATAATAAAAAAAATTAGTATTCTATTATATACTTTTTAAAAAAATTTAATATAATAGAATTTAGATATTTAATTTATAATAAAGAATTTATAATTATTATTAAAGTGTGTAAGAAATAGTAAGTTTACTTATAATCCAAAGAATTTTTTTTAATATTTTTAGATTATAAGAATTTTATTTATTTTTTAATTATTAAAAAAATTATTATAATAATAAGTTTAATAATAGGAAATATTTAATAAATATAATATAAAAATCATTTATATTAAAAAAAATAAAAATGTTTTAGCTACTCTCAGCAGAAAATCTAATTTAATAGAAGATATTAAACCAGACAAAAGAGTAATTTTTAAGAAAATAAATGATTACTATACTATTAATAAATCTCTTAATATAATAATTATAGAACTAAAAGATAATTTAAGAAAATAAATTAAGGCTTTATATAAAAAAGATTTTATAGCCTCTTAAATCCTCCAAAAGCCAGATATATTATCTATTAATTTTATTATAGAAGATGAATATATTATATTTAAAAAATACTTTTATATCTTTAACAAGAAAATATAGTAATTCTTAATATTTTAATATTATAATTTTTTAATATATAGATATTAAAGAATTAAATAAACATAAAATTTTTTAACCAGAAACTACTTTTGGCTAAAAATAAGATAAAAAATTGAAAAATATATTAAAATTTATAATATATATATAAAAAATAAGCTAGTATAATATAAATTATATAAAAAATTATATTTTTATAATACTTTAGAAGTATTATTTCAAATTATTTTATATAACTTTATTTAAGAAATATTAATAACTTGTGATTTATTAATAAACTAAATTTATAACAAAATCTTAATTATAATTTACAAATTTATTAAAACTCTTATTTTAGAATCTTAGAATTTAAAATAGGAAGCTAAGGAATTTGATACTATATATTTAAAAAAAGTATATTTTTAATATAAATAATAAAAAAAGTATATCTGCGATTAAAATGCAATTTTTAAAAATAAATATTAGAATTTTATAATAAATTAAAAAGGAATTAAACTTAATATTATAATAAAAAATTATACTCAAACTAACAAATAATTAGAAAGATATATCTAATTTATTAAAATATATTTATAACCCTTTCTTAACTATTAATAAATAAATTGGATAACTTTACTACTAATAGCCAAATTAATTTATAATATATTAAAAAATGGAATTATAAAATTTATATTATATAAAATTTTATACAAATAAAATCTAATAATAATTCTATTAATAATAAAACCAAAAAAATTAATACTAAAAGCAAAAGAATATATTAGAAATATACAAAAATTTTATAAATAATTTAAAGATAATATAAATTTTATAAATAAAAAAATATCATATTATTATAATAAAATAAAAAGCCTAGTATTAATTTTAAAAAAAGAGATAAAATATATCTACTTACAAAAAATATTAAAATAAAATAATTAAATAAAAAACTTAACTACTAAAAATTTGGATTTTATTAAATTACTTAAAAATTTAATAATAATATCTTTAAACTCCTAATTCTAGGAAATATAAAAATTTATAAAATTTTCTATATATTTTTTCTCAAATCTATCCCAGAAAAACTAAAAGATTAAGTTAATAACCCAAAAATCAAAAATAATAATTATATTAAATATAACATTAATAAATTATTTAATTATAAAAATAACCTTGATTAAAGATCTATATACTTGGTTAGATAAAAAGATTAAATAATAATTTATAGTAATTAGAATAAAATATAATATTAGAATTAATTTAAGCCTATTATTCTTAAAATAAGTTTTAATTAAAATAATTACTACTATAAAAATAAAAATGATTTAAGAAAATTTAAAATTAAAACTTATTAATTTTTAATTATTAAATTTATATTTATAGGATTAATCTATAAGTTTGTACAAATTATATATATATCTCACCCTTTATCAGATAATTATGGAATAAATTTATTATTATTACCAACTTTTCTAATATTTTAATTTCCTTATCTAATGTAATGCACTATCCAGAACCCAAAGATAATTAGTATAAAAAATATCAATATAAACTAAAATTTAATAAATAAATGGCTAAATAGCTAGAGTAATAAAAATTAAATATTTTTATAATAAAATATAATAAAAGATTAAATTATTAAAAATTATATTATAATAAAAATAATTCTAATATATAAATAAAAAATATCTATTAGAACTTTCACATATTATCCATTTTTTAACCCAGAACAGCAATATTTGTTTTTAGAAAAATAAAGAAATTGAAATTTTCAGGAATTTTGGATAAATTAAATTCTTTTATAATTTTTTACTTGAAATTTTTAGTCTTTTTTAAAGAATTTATATCTTCATGTAATATTGCTTTAAATTTATTATTTAATAAAGATATTTTTTTATAAAAATATATTACTCTGGTAGATAAAGTAGTTAATTAATTAATTAACTTCAATAATTTAGCATATTTTGCTGCTAATTTAGTATAATTAAAGGTTTATATTTTTTTAACCTTTTTTAATTAAATTTCTTTTTTTTTGAAAAACTTCTTAATATAATTTATTAAATTAAAGATATTAATATCTATTAATTAAAAATTCTAATAAATATAAAAACTTATTATCTGATGAAAAAACACATTTAAAACCAAAATTAATATATTTTAAATAATATTAAAAAGATTGTAAATATACTTAATATTTTTAATCAAGTTTAAAATAATATTTATAAGCTAATTAAAATTTCCTACCCTTTTTTTTTATCTTTTAAATTTAAGTATAATAATATTATATTTTTTCCTTATTTTAATATTCTGTAGATATGTTTAAAAGAAAGGATTTTTTTATTATAAAAATGTATTAATTATTATAAGAATATTTAATAATTTTAATTTTAATTTTAACAATTTAATAGTTTTATATATTTATATTTATATTCTATTTATTTAATTATATAAATATATATAATATATTCTTATATAAAAATTATTATATAATATTATATTTTTTATGCGAAATCCTTTACATATAAGATTCTTTTATATAAATTCTCTCTAATAAAATTTCTTGTATAAAATATTTATATATAATATATTTTTTATAATATTTCTTTTAGAACTTCTATATAATTATTTTTTATAAGAAAATCCCCTATAGGAATTTCCTTTAAAAGAAAAGAATAATATTATAAATATTTTAATATATACAAAATTCTTTTATAAAATATTTATATAATAATTGATAATACATTACATTAGATTTTGCTTATTTTAATTATAATATATTAAAGTATTCTGTTTAATTTTTTATTATAAAAACTATATCCTTTTAGCATACTTTCCAATAATATTTAATCTGCCACCAGAGACTATGCCGCACTAATAAAATTAGGTGTGGGTAACAGAATTGATAGATATACAACAGAATAATAAATATTAGATATTCTACCTGATCTATAGAACATCCCTATCAGAAATCACGTGTTATTATATAAGGTGGTTAATAGTTAATAGTTAACAATTTATTAACTATTAACTATTAACTAATAATATATTCCCACTTTTCATAAATTGGATTTTATGTATATAATTATAATCTCCTGCCTTAATAATAAAAAAAAAATTTTAAATTTTTATTGGTTAATTTAATAGTATAATAGTTTAGTACAATATAATTTATAATTATATTACCTTATTATTATTATATTTTTAATACCCTAGAACTATTTATTCTTTTATACATACTTCCCTGAACTGCACTTTGAGTGAATAGAGTTGTAAGACAGAAGCCAAGTAGCACTTACTGCTGCCTAAAGTATCTAATCGGATATTTAGGTAGTAGGTGTAACAGATAATTAGTAAACATTTATAAATTTATTTATAAATTCATCCTAAAATGGAAGAAAATATCCATCATTGGATATTATATTATTTAACAGATATATTGTCAAACTGCACATATACAGGCCTGTCTTTTGGGGTCTCAAAGGGAACCATAAACACGCGTATTCTAAAAAATAGATTATAAACAGATTATCTAGTGACAAGACTATTCATCACCTATTAACTAATTAAATATTAAAGAATTCTCGAGATTTTTTAGACTAAAGTAGATCCTCAGAGCATAGTCCTTAATATACAATCTTCGGCATAAAATCTCCTGAATACATTATATATGGTATTTTAATAATACCTAATAAAAACTCTCTAAATGCATTTACACATTATAACATTCCCCCTTTATAAAATAAAGCTTTAGTATTTTTTTATATATTTAATCATAATTTTAACATCTATATATATAAATTCTAATTATTGTTTAATAATTTTTATAATTATAATTCTAGGATTTATAATATTAAAGGCTGGCCAATCTCTCTTATATAGTTTATATAAAATTAGATTTGGCGAGATTTTCTAATTAATATTATTATATTTCATTATATTTAATATATGCAAATAAATCTCGATCTCTATAGTTATCTATACTTTTCCTAAATATTAATTTAATAATTTTTTAAATTTCTAATATCTTTTAAATAATCATCAATTCTAGAAAGTTTATCTGTTTATATAACTATTATCTAAATTATATTAAAATAAAGTTTATCATATTAACGCAATTTTTAGCAAAATACAAGTTCCTATAAATATGTTTTAGAGAATAAAAAAATATTTCTAATATAATTTTATATGTTAAATCTAGATATTTTTCTTTTTTCTCCTTCAAATTTTTGGTTTTTTCTTTCTTTTTTCTTTTTATTATTTATTTAATACTAAAAATCTTTATATTTTCTATTTTATTTATTATTAATAATTTATGCCTGTTTTTTAGTAGTTTTAACAACTTTTTTAAATTTTCTTAACTTTTTTCTTTTTATCATATCTATTTTTATTAATATAGTTTCTATTCCCTCTACTATTACCTATACTACTATTACAATAAATTATATAATAACAGTCCCTAAATCTAATATCATCAATTATAAAAATCTTCTTATTAATTTTTATTATCTAATAGAATAAATTTCATCTATTATACTAATAATAATATAAAATATAATTAATATTTTACAAAAAATACTAACTATATTTTTTATAATAATATAATACATACCCTTATATATACCATAATATTTCTTGGTATAAAACCTCATATTCCCTTTAAAAATATAATACCCTAATTACAAATCAGATCAAAATCCCTTTTAATATAACAATAAGTTGCCCTTTTATTGAATACTCCACCTTTATCTTAGGGTTTGTCCTTGTTAGATAACTATTTAACTTCTTTTTCACCATTTTTAAACATGCTTTTAAATATACTCCTCCTTCTGCTACTCTTACTATTCTACAAGATATAATCACCCAGCTTAATAATATAATTTAAAATATTAGAAAATCTTTTACTATACCAGTAGCTCTAAATCTGCTAATTTATATTATAATTTTAAAAACTATTACCCTCTCTTTTTTCTCTTTTATTATTAGAATGATTACTGGGACTTATACCTATACAAATACTAATAAGATATTCTATAAGAATAATCCAAAACATCACAATTAACATCAACATAATTTTTAAAATCTTATAAATAATATTTTTATAAAAAGAAGAGATTTATTTTATAAAAAAAAATTTCTCTAAATTTAATATTCTAGTATTTTTAGATTTTTTAAATCTAAAGATGTTTTAATATTTTTTAATCTTTTATTAAGTATCTTTTTTTAGTACGCTAAATCTTATATTTATTAAATTTTAATAAAATAAAATAATCTTTATATTTTTACATCTCGCTATATAATAATTTAGTTCGCCTGAATTCTTATATAATTTATCCTACATTCCTTAAATTCTCCTTAGGTTCCTAAAATAAAAATATTAACAACCAATTAAACCATTTAACTAAAAAATGTTTTATTTTTATTTTAGACCTTAGTCCTTTTCTCTATAAATCCTTTATTAATATCTTTTTTATTTATTATATTTTTTAATTTTAATAAATAATAGATTCTCTAGCTCTAGATAAATCTCATTTATTAAATAAAATTTCAGTAATAATATATAAAAAACATTATAATATCTTATTAATATAAGTAATTCAAATTTTAATACTCATTTCCTTACATAATCTAATATTTTAAAAAATCTTAAATATTTAGATTTTAATTTCTCCAAAAATCTTTTTATTTTAATATATTTATTAGATAATATTATATTTTAATCAATCTTATACTTTAATAACTTTATTCTAGACTTGTCTATTTATTTTATATAATTATTCTAAATTTGCATAATCTCTAACCTGTAAGTCTTATAATATCTTAATAATTTAGTTAATCTCTCTACTATTACCAGAATTTCCATTAGAATAATATATAACATATTATAATAAATATTATAATTATATTTTATAAAAAACAATAACATCTTAATCATGGCTTAATAAAAATTATTATAAAAAAATACTATAAGGGATAAGATCTCTACCCAATTTATTTAAATATAATCATAAAATTTTTTTAAATATTATTTAAAAATTACATTTATTTTTTCTATCTATCCATCTCTGGGTAATGTGCTGTAAACTATTAAAACTTTATATTTATTATTTTAACCAAAACTTAAATAAATTTAATTATAAATTAATATCCTTAATCCGAGATAAAGTTTCTGAGGACTCCTTCCCTAATAAAGTATTTTAAATAAATTTCTATTAGTTTTTTAGTTATTAATTCGCCTAGACAAGTGATAAAATATATAAATTTTATAAATCTATTATAACAAATATTATATTATAAGTAGAAGAGTTTTCTTTTAAAAGAAAATCTTTAGATAGTAGCAGTTTTACAATAAAATTAAAAGATATTAATTTCTAAAATTTTACTGGTAGTTCTAATAGTAATAATTTACTATTATATAATTTCTATAAAATTTTGTTCTTTTAGTAAGTATCACAGCTTAATATATATTAATATATAAAAATAGTAAATCCCGAGAAATAGTAATTTTTTAAGAATAATTCTAATATTTTTCTTTCTTTAAAATATTCTACAAGAAATAAATTATAGATAAACTTCAGTATTTTTCTTCTAATCTTAATATCCTTTGGTATTATTAATCTTTATTTAAAAAGAAGTATATTATCTTTTTAAAATTAATAATTTTGGGTGTACTCTAAATTACCAGATTTTATCTATTTAATAAATATTGATAATTTTAAATCCTTAAAATAATTTTAAATTATAAATTTAGATATAAATAACAAAGCTGTAATTATATACACTACAATCTTCGCCAAGACTTTTTAAATAATTATAATAAATTAACCTTGTTTAAATAAAAGAGGTAGTAGTTCTTTAGTTCCATCTTTTAATATATAATCAGAATACCTCAAGAAAATATTTACTACTATATTCTCAATTCCTAATTAATAAAAAATATAAAAATCTATATTTGCAAACTTTTCTACCTAGTTTATCATAAATTCAATTTTTTTAATATTATAAAGTAAGTCAGGCTTCTATAATTACTATAAATAATTATTATAAACTGGCTTCCCTTAAAGTACTATTTTCACTTCTATAGATACTCTACAATAACAAGTATCTTTTAAAAAAAAAAAACCTTCGGAAAAGACGAGCCTCTGACCCAAAGATAACGAATCAACCAAAACCAACGAAAACCATATCAATCGAAAGCGCTCAATCAATAGAGAACTTTGATAAAGTATCAATAATCAGAACAATATATTCATCAGTCTATCATCGAACAAAATAACAAAGATTTTGCAATCATCACTACATACAAAAGAAAGGGGTAGACACTAAAAGCGCCACCAAATTAAAATGGAACATCTATCAAACATGGCGTTAGATGAGATCAATCTAATATCATTTTATCAAAACAAAAAAAATAGAATTAAATTAGTTGAATTAGTATATATCAATTATTTAAAATTGGAGTTACTGGATATAAATGAAAATTTATATAAAATAATAAAAAAATAAAAGGAAGAAATCAAAAAATTGTAAAAAAAAAATATTTTATTGAAAAATAAATTAGAAAACCAGAGGACATACGCATAAATTACAAAAATATAAAAAATATAAAAAATATTAGAAACATCAAAAACATTAAAAATAATTAATAATATAATTAATCAGAGAAAATTAATTATTCTACAGAATATAATTAAAAAACCAACAATTAAACTAAATATTTATCAAGAAAAAATAAATAAAATCCTTAATATCTAAACAAAAAACCCAAAAAAAATTATTTCTAGTATTTTAACAAATAAAAAAATAATTTAATTATTATTACACACCAAAGCACAACAAACAATAAAATTCTAAAATATAAAAACAAAATATATAAAGAATTGGTAAAACTTAATAAAAATATAATAGAACCATTGAAAATTGAATCATAGGGATTTATTATAATTTACAGGATATTAACTATCAATTATTAAACAAAAAATAAAATGATTTAATTGAAAAATAAAATCAAAAAAAATAATACTGATATTAAATTGATTAAAGAATTAAAATAATTAATTATAAAAGATAAAAGAATAAATAAAACAAGGTCTTCAATTATTATTACCATTAAAAGTAATAAAATAGCAGAGGATATTTTAAAAAAACAAATTATTTTCATTGGAGAAGAAACATTAAAAATAGAAAAATATTATACTTTTTTTTCAAAAGATTAATATAACAATTGCTAAGGTTTTGGATATTTTAGTGCAAAATATACAAATTATATAAAATGCAAAATTTGCACAAAATTATATAAAACATATTTATATAATTATAATATATATTTTATAAAAAGAAAACCATATAAACACACTAATATAAAATGTATATTATACAGTAATAAACATTTGGTAAATTCAATTAAATACAAAGAATTGGGAGCATTAAAAATAAAAACCAAAAATCAAATTAACAAAAACATTAGAAACACGCAAAATATAAAAAATATTTAAAAAAATAAATAAAATAAAAATTATTCAATTAAACTGCAATATATTAACAAATGTAATGCAGAGCATTTTAAATTTAGTAATTGAATATAAAACAGATTTAATTTTCTTACAAGAGCTATGGATTACAAAAAACAGAATAACAATAAATATTAATAATTTTATACCATTAATACCAGAAATAATAAAAAGAATAAAGATAATAATATATTATCAAAAAAACAATGATTACAAAATTACAAATAAAAAAGATTTAATAAATAATAAAAATTACCAAATAATTGATTTTAAATCAAATAATTTTGGAAATATCAGATTTATTAATATATATAATAAAAAAGAATAATATTAAAGCAATAAATTTATAATAAAAAGATTATTCTTAGAAATAATAAATTATATTGACAAAAAAAGTATATTAATTGGTGATTTTAATTTATATTATTTATTATAAAACTTAAAATATCAAAGTCCCATTAGATATAAAAAAATAATAAAATAGATGAAATTGAAAAATATATAATTAATAAATAAATTGGATACACCAATATTTCATTATAATAAAGGAAAAAAATCATTAGTAATTAATTTAATATTAGTAATAAATAAAATAAAAACATTTATTAAAAAATAGAAAATAAATAATGATTTGGATGCTGGATCAGATCACAAAGTTATTACTTTTAATATAAAACTAAATAATAATAATTTGATGAACAATCTATTATTAATAAATAAATATAATTAGAAAAAAATTGATTAAGAATTATTTAAAAAAGAATTATTAAAAAATAATAACAAATTAGACAAAAACGACAAATAAAATAAAATATTATATTTAAAAAATAATGAGAAAACTAATATAAAAATGATAATAAATAAATTAATAAAAATAATAATTAAAGCAGTTAAAACATCAACACTAAAATTAATTATTATACCAAAATCAAAAATATGGTGGAATGATGAAATAAAAAAATTAAGAATAAAAATGCAAAATTTGAAAAAACAATAGAAAAAATAACAAAATAACAAAAATTAAAATTTATTCAAATATAAACAAAATAATTATTTTAGAATAATTAGAAAAACAAAAAAAAAAATGATATAAATTTTTATTAAATACAAAAGATAAAAATATCTTTAAAGCACTAAATTATTCAAAACCAAATAAAATATAAACTGTTCCAAATATAATTTTTTAAAATAATATAACAACCAACTTCAAAAAAAAAGCAAAAATATTAAAAAAAACATTATTCCAATACCAAAATACAAAAAATAGAATGATAATAAAATAAAAACTAAAACAATTAATTCAAAATTAATAATTTAAAAGAAAATTAAAAACAAAGAAATCAAAGAAGCGATAAATACATCAAATTTAAAAAAAGCGTCAAGACCAGATGGTATTAATTTTCTATACCTTAAAAAAGCATATAAAATAATATTAAAAAAATTTAATTCTTTTTTTAAAAGATTATTAAATTATAATTACCATCCAGTTGGTTTCAGACAAACAGTAGGAGCAATACTACCAAAACCAAATAAACCAAATTATAATATTCCAAAAGTATATTGAATTATCAGTCTTTTAAATTATATAAGAAAAATATCTAAAAAAATAATAACAAGACGAATCACATATATTTCAAAATTAAATAAAATATTATACTATGAACAAATAAGAAGAAAAAAATAAAAATCTTCAATCAATACCACTGTATTTATTCATTTTATATCATTATCAAATTAAAAGACGAGCCTCTGACCCAAAGATAACGAATCAACCAAAACCAATGAAAACCATATCAATCGAAAGCGCTCAATCAATAGAGAACTTTGATAAAGTATCAATAATCAGAACGATATATTCATCAGTCTATCATCAAATAAAATAATAAAGATTTTACAATCATCATTATATATAAAAGAAAGGGGTAGACGCTAAAAGCGCTATTAAATTAAAATGGAACACCCATTGAGCATAGTATTGGATGAGATTGATCTGATATTATTTTATCAGAATAAAAGAAATAGAATTGAATCAATTAAATTAATATATATCAATTATTTAAAATCGGAGTTATTGGATATAAATGAAAATTTATATAAAATAATAAAAAAACAAAAGGAAGAAATCAAAAAATTGCAAAAAGAAAACATTTTATTAAAAAATAAACTAGAAAATTAAAAGATATATGTACAAGTTACAAAAATACAAAAAATATAAAAAATACTAGAAATATTAAAAACACTAAAAACAATTAATAATATAATTAATCAAAAAAGATTAATTATTCTATAGAATATAATTAAAAAATTAATAATTAAATTGAATATTTATCAAAAAAAGATAAATAAAATCCTCAATATCTAAATAAAAAACCCAAAAAAAATTATTTCTAATATTTTAATAAATGAAAAAGGCAATTTAATTATTATTATATACCAAAGTATAATAAACAATGAAATTCTGAAATATAAAAATAAAATATATAAAGAATTGGTGAAAATTGATAAAAATATAATGGAACCATTAAAAATTGAATTATAGGGATTTATTATAATTCACAGGGTATCAACTATCAATTACCAAATAAAAAATAAAATAATTTAATTAAAAAATGAAATCAAAAAAGATAATATTAATATCAAATTAATCAGAGAACTAAAATAATTAACTATAGAAGATAAAAGAATGAATAAAATAAGATTTTTAATTATTATTACTATTAAAAATAATAAAATAGCAGAGGATATTTTAAAAAAACAAATTATTTTTATTAGAAAAAAAACATTGAAAACAGAAAAATATTACACTCTTTTTTCAAAAAACTAATGTAACAATTACTAAAGTTTCAGATATTTTAGTACAAAATACATAAATTATATAAAATGTAGAATTTACATAAAATTATATAAAACATATTTATATAATTATAATATATATTTTACAAAAAGAAAATCATATGAATATACTAATATAAAATGCATATTATATGATAGTGAACATTTGGTAAATTTAATTAAATGCAAAAAATTAGGAGCATTAAAAATAAAAACCAAAAATTAAATTAACAAAAACATTAGAAATATGCAAAATATGAAAAAATATTTAAAAAAATAAATAAAATAAAAATTATTTAATTAAACTGCAATACATTAACAAATATAATACAAAGCATTTTAAATTTGGTAATTAAATATAAAATAGATTTAATTTTCTTGTAAGAGCTGTGGATTACAAAAAATAGAATAATAATAAATATTAATAATTTTATATTATTAATATTAGAAATAATAAAAAAAATAAAAATAATAACATATTACCGAAAAAACAATAATTATAAAATTATAAATAGAAAAGATTTAATAAATAATGAAGATTGCTAAATAATTGATTTTAAATTAAATAATTTTGGAAATATTAGATTTATTAATATATATAATCAAAAAGAATAATGTTAAAATGATAAATTTATAATAAAAAAATTATTCTTAGAAATAACAAATTATATTGATAAAAAAAGTATATTAATTGGTGATTTTAATTTATATTATTTATTATAAAATTTAGAATGTTAGAATCCCATTAGATATAAAGAAATAATAAAATAAATAAAATTAAAAAATATATAATTAATAAATAAATTAGATACGCTAATATTTTATTATAATAAAGGAAAAAAATTATTAGTAATCAATTTAATATTAGCAATAAATAAAATAAAAACATTTATTAAAAAATAAAAAACAAATAATGATTTGGATACTAGATTAGATCATAAAATTATTACTTTTAATATAAAATTAAATAATAATGATTTGGTGGATAATCCATTATTAATAAATAAATATAATTGGAAAAAAATTGATTAAGAATTATTCAAAAAAAAATTATTAAAAAATAATAATAAATTAGATGAAAATGACGAATGGAATAAAATATTATATTTAAAAAATAATGAGAAAATTAATATGGAAATGATAATGAATAAATTAATAAAAGTAATAATTAAAGTGGTTGAAGTATTAACACCAAAATTAATTATTATACTAAAATCAAAAATATGGTGGAATGACGAAATAAAAGAATTAAGAATAAAAATGCAAAATTTGAAAAAATAATGGAAAAAAGAATGAAATAACGAAAATTGGAGTTTATTTAAATATAAACGAAATAATTATTTTAGAATAATTAGAAAAATAAAAGAAGAAAAATGGTATGAATTTTTATTAAATGTAAAAAATAAAGATATCTTTAAAGCACTGAATTATTTAAAATCAAATAAAATATAAATTGTTCTAAATATGGTTTTCTAAAACAATACAGCAACCAAATTTAAAGAAAAAGTAGAAATGTTTAGAAAAGCGTTATTCCCGGAAATACTAAAATATGAAAAATAGAACAATAATGAAATTAAAATAATTAATTCAGAATTAATAATTTGGGAGAAAATTAAAAATAGAGAAATCAGAGAAGTAATAAATATGTTAAATTTAAAAAAAGTGCTAGGACCAGATGGTATTAATTTTTTATATTTTAAAAAAGTATATAAAATAATACTAGAAAAATTTAATTCTCTTTTTAAAAAATTATTAAATTATGGTTACCATCTAATTGGTTTTAGATAGGCGGTAGGAGCAATATTACCAAAACTGAATAAACCAAATTATAATATTCCAAAAGTATATTGAATTATAAGTCTTTTGAATTATATAAGAAAAATATCCGAAAAAATAATAGCAAGATGAATCACATATATTTTAGAATTAAATGAAATATTATATTATAAACAAATAGGAGGAAGAAAACAAAGATCTTTAATCAATACCACTCTTTCTCTTATTCATAATATAGAAATAACAAAAATAAAAAAATTAAAAATGTTAGTATTATTATTAGATGTTAAAGGTGCTTTTAATAATATATTAAAAATAAGGTTAATTGAAATAATTAAAAATATGGGATTCCTAAAACTATTAATTAAATAAATTAGAAATTTTATATCAGAAAGATCAATTAAATTGGCATTCAATAGAAAAATTGAAAAACTTTATTCGGTAGAAACTAGAATATCCCAAGGATTATTAATATTATTAATTTTATTTTTATTATATTTAAAACCACTTTTTGATGAATTGAAATAAAAGTAGAAATCTATCAAAATACCAAGTTATATTGACGATATCGCAATTATATTAATGAATAAAAATATGGAATTAAATATAAAAGAATTAGAAAAGGCAACTAAAACCGTATTTGCATGGGTAGAAAATAATGTGGTGGTATTTGATAATATTAAATCTAAATTAATTTATTTCAATATACTAAAAAAAAAAAGAAATACGATATTACAACTATCGAATGGTATAATAATAAATCCAAAAAATATATTATAATAACTAGGAATTTATTTCAATTATAGTTTAAATTTTAAATAATATATTAAAAATAAATTAATCGCAGCAAATAGAATATTTAATTATATTCAAAACCTTGCAATATTAGAAAAAGGACTAAATATAAAAGTATTAATATAATTTTATAAAAGTTGCATTTACTCAATCTCAGCAGAAATATGGTGAAAAAATCAAAAATTATTAATTAAAGGATTCGAAACTTTATAAAATAAAATGATTAGAAAAATAACTGGTACTTTCAAAACAATACCAATTCATTTATTAGAAATTGAAGCATCAATTTTACCATCAGAAATACAACTTAACAAAATACAACAACAATATACATTACAATCATTATATTTAAATAAAAACCATCCAATTAAAATAAGGTCACCAGAAACCTTCCCACCCAAATTAATATTTAAAAAAGAAGAAGACAATAATGATTATTATTTAAAATAGCACCAAAACAAAAATAAAAATAAAATATATAAAATGATGTTAGATTTTGTTTTAGCAAAAATTAATTTTCTTATTAACCCATATACGAAAATAAAAAATATTAATATAAATCTAGATTTACCATGGATTGAAATAAATATTAATTTTCAAATAAACAACATATAAAAAGATATTGAAACAGAAAATCACAAAATCAAAAAATAATTATTAAATTCAGAAGAAAATTTAATAATATACACAGACGGATTGTTATTATTAAAAAAAGAAAAAGAAGAAAATATGAAATCAACCGATACCAGTATTTATAGAAAAATAGATAATAAATTTGTTTTTGAAATAGAAATCAGTCTGGGAGATAAAATAGAAATTTATGATACTGAATTAATTGGTTTAAGGGAAGGATTTAATCAAGCCTATAAATTAATAATTTAAAATCATAAAATAAAAAATATATATATATTTACAAATAACCAAACAGCAATCAGAAAACTGAAAAAACTAAACAATAATCCAGAACAAACAATTGTTGAAGAAATTTGGTAAATCAAAGGCAAAATAAATTTATATAATATTAATATATTTATTAAATAAATGCCTGGCTATTGCGAAATTATCAGAAACGAAAAAGCAGACCAACTTGTGAAAAATACAGCAAATAAAATAAAAAACAGTAAATATATATCAGCTACATATTTAAAACAAATAATAAAACAACAAAGTTTAATAGAAGAAAAATGGAAATAACAAAAAGAAAGAAAAAATTATAATAATAAATTAAATTTGAAGAGAAATAAAATATTACAAAATTTTAATAATAATTTTATTTTGTCAATTACACAATTAAGAACAGGCCACGGCATATTCAATAATTATTTATATAAAATACCAGATTCTGGAATATTATATAAATATTATTTATGTTAAACAACAGAACAAACATTAAAATATTTGATTATGGAATGTAAATTTTATAAGAAAGAGAGGGAGAGTTAAAAAGAAAATTAAAGAAATTTCTTTTTAATTTTAATATATTATTATTCACTGATAATGGATTGAAACAATTAGAAGAGTTTTTGATTAAAACAAAAATAACCAAAAGAAAAAAGAATTATAAAAATATAATTAATATAAAATGGGGAAATTTTAAAAAAGAATAAACCAAAATTAATTAATTATGAAAAATTGCGGAGGAGCAAATATATAATATGAAAAGACGCTTATAACAACTGTTTTACATAAAGAAAACAGTAAAAAAGGATAGGGTGGAATCCCCCAGAAAAACGAATAAAAATATAAGAAGACAAAATTAATGTAAAGAACAATTATTTTGCCCTGCAAAATAATTATTACATATGTATTTAACCGATTTCCAAACCTGCCATAACCGAAAGGTTGCATGCAGTATGATTAATAATAATAATAATAATCAATACCACTCTTTCTCTTGTTCATAATATAAAAATAGCGAAAATAGAAAAATTAAAAATATCAATATTATTATTAGATGTCAAAGGCGCTTTTGATAATATATCAAAAATAAGGTTAATTGAAACAATTAAAAACATAAAATTCCCAAAACCATTAATTAAATGGATTAGAAATTTTATGTCAAAAAGATCAATTAAACTAACATTCAATAAAAAAATTGAAAAACTTTATTCAATAGAAACTAGAATACCCCAAAGATCACCAATATCACCAATTTTATTTTTATTATATTTAAAACCATTTTTCAATGAACTGAAATAAAAGCAGAAATCCATCAAAATACCAAATTATATTAATAATATCGTAATTATATCAATGAATAAAAATATAGAATTAAATATAAAAGAATTAAAAAAGGCAACCAAAACCGCATTCATATAGGTAAAAAAATAACAAGGCATTATCTTTTAAAAATAACCTTCGGAAAAGACGAGCCTCTGACCCAAAGATAACGAATCAACCAAAACCAACAAAAACCATATCAATCGAAAGCGCTCAATCAATAGAGAACTTTAATAAAGTATCAATAATCAGAACGATATATTCATCAGTCTATCATCAAACAAAATAACAAAGATTTTGCGATCATCACTACATATAAAAGAAAGGGGTAGATGCTAAAAGTGCTACTAAATTAAGATGGAATACCTATCAAGTATGGCATTGGATGAGATCGATCTGATATTATCTTATTAGAATAAAAGAAGTAGAATTAAATCAGTTAAATTAGTATATATTAATTATTCAAAATCAGAGTTACTGGATATAAATGAAAATTTATATAAAATAATAAAAGAACAAAAGGAAAAAATCGAAAAATTGCAAAAAAAAAACATTTTATTGAAAAATAAACCAGAAAACCAAAGGATATACGCATAAGCTATAAAAATACAAAAAATATAAAAAATACCAGAAATATCAAAAATACCAAAAATAATTAACAATATAATTAATTAAAAAAAATTAATTATTCTATAGAATATAATTGAAAAACTAATAATTGAATTAAATATTTATCAAGAAAAGATAAATAAAATTTTTAATATCCAAATAAAAAATCCAGAAAAATTATTTCTGGTATTTTAATAAATAAAAAAGGCAATTTAATTATTATTACACACCAAAGTATAACAAACAATGAAATTCTGAAATATAAAAACAAAATATATAAAAAATTGGTGAAAATCAATAAAAATATAATGGAATTATTAAAAATCGAATCATAGGGATTTATTATAATTCATGGGGTATCAACTATCAATTACTAAATAAAAAATGAAATAATTCAATTGAAAAATGAAATTGAAAAAGATAATACTGATATCAAATTGGTTAAAGAACCAAAATAGTTAACTACAAAAGATAAAAGAATGAATAAAACAAGATTTTCAATTATTATTATTATTAAAAATAATAAGATGGTGGAGGATATTTTGAAAAAACAAATTATTTTTGTTGGAGGAGAAACATTGAAAATAGAAAAATATTATACTCTTTTTTCAAAAGATTAATGTAATAATTGCTAAGGTTTCGGATATTTTAATATACAATGCATAAACCACACAAAATGCAGAATTTACACAGAATTATATAAAACATATTTATATAATTATAATATATATTTTATAAAAAGAAAACCATGCGAATACACTAATATAAAATACACATTATATAATAGTAAATATTTAGCAAATTCAATTAAATATAAAGAATTAGAAGTATTAAAAATAAAAATTAAAAACCAAATTAACGAAAACATTAGAAATACGCAAAACACAAAAAATATTTAAAAAAAATGAATAAAATAAAAATTATTTAATTAAACTACAATATATCAACGAATATAATACAAAACATTTTAAATTCAGTAATTAAATATAAAGCAAATTTAATTTTCTTATAAGAGCTGTAGATTGTAAAAAATAAAATAATAATAAATATTAACGGTTTTATATTATTAATATTAAAAATAATAAAAAAAACAAGGATAATAATATATTATTGAAAAAACAATAATTATAAAATCATGAATAAAAAAGATTTAATAAATAATGAAGATTGCCAAATAATTGATTTTAAATTAAATAATTTTGGAAATATCAGATTTATTATTATTATTATTATTATTAATCATACTGCATGCAACCTTTCGGTTATGGCAGGTTTGGAAATCGGTTAAATACATATGTAATAATTATTTTGCAGGGCAAAATAATTGTTCTTTACATTAATTTTGTCTTCTTGTGGTTTTATTCGTTTTTCTGGGGGATTCCACCCTATCCTTTTTTACTGTTTCCTTTATGTAAAACAGTTGTCATAAGCGTCCTTTCATATTATATATTTGCTCCTCCGCAATTTTTCATAATTAATTAATTTTGGTTTATTCTTTTTCAAGATTTCCCCATCCTATATTAATTATATTTTTGTAATTCTTTTTTCTTTTGATTATTTTTGTTTTAATCAAAAACTCTTCCAATTGTTTCAATCCATTATCAGTAAATAATAATATATTAAAATTAAAAGGAAATTTCTTTAATTTTCTTTTTAACTCTCTTTCTTATAAAATTTACATTCCATAATCAGATGTTTTAGTATTTGTTCTATCATTTGATATAAACAATATTTATATAATATTCCAGAACTCGGTATTTTATATAAATAATTATTGAACATGTTGTGGCCTATTCTCAATTGTGTAATTAACAAAACAAAATTATTACTAGAATTTTATAATATTTTATTTCTCTTCAGATTTAGTTTATTATTATAATTTTTTCTTTCTTTTTGTTGTTTCTATTTTTCTTACCATTCTATTAAACTTTGTTATTTCATTATTTGTTTTAAATATGTAGCTAATGCATATTTACTATTTTTTATTTTATTTACTACATTTTTCGCAAGTTGGTCTACTTTTTCGTTTCCAATAACTTCGCAATAGCCAGGCATCTATTCAACAAATATATTAATATTATATAAATTTATTTTACCTCCAATTTGCCAAATTTCTTCAACAATTGTTTATCCTAAACCATAATCTTTTCAGTCTTTTGATTGTCGCTTGGTTGTCTGCAAATATATATATATTTTTTATTTTATAATTTTGAATTATTAATTTATGGGCTTGATTAAATCTTTCCCTTAAATCAATTAGTTTAGCATTATAAACTTCCATTTTGTCTCCCAGGCTGATTTCTATTTCAAAAATAGATTTATTATCTATTTCTTTATAAATACTGGTATTGGTTGATTTTGTATTTTCTTTTTTTTCTTTTTTTAATAATAACGATCTGTCTGTGTATATTATTAAATTTTCTTTTGAATTTAATAATTATTTTTTGATTTTGTGATTTTCTGCTTTAATATCTTTTTGTATATTGTTTATTTGAAAATTAATATTTGTTTTGATCTATGGTAAATCTAAATCTATATTAATATTTTCTATTTTCATGTATGGGTTAACAAGAAAATTAATTCTTGTTAAAACAAAATCCAACATCATTTTATATATTTTATTTTTATTTTTATTTTAGTGCCATTTTAAATAATAATCATTATTATCTTCTTTTCTTCCAAATATTAATTTGGGTGGAAAAATTTTTGGTGATTTTATTTTAATTGAATAGTTTTTATTTAAATATAGTGATTGTAATGCATATTGTTGTTGTATTTCATTGAGTTGTATTTCTAATAATAAAATTAATACTTCAATTTCTAATAAATAAATTGGTGTTGTTTTGAAAGCATTAGTTATTTTTCTAATCATTTTATTTTGTAAAGTTTTAAATCCTTTAATTAATGATTTTTGATTTTTCCACCATATTTCTGCTCCATAGTCAGAGACTAAGCAAATGCAACTTTTATAAAGTTGTATTAATGCTTTTGTATTTAATCCTCTTTCTAATGTTGCAAGGTTTTAAATATAATTAAATATTCTATTTGCCACGGTTAATTTATTTTTAATATGTTGTTTAAAATTTAAACCATAATTGAAATAAATTCCTAGCCATTGTAATATATTTTTTAGATTTATTATTGTACCATTCGGTAGTTGTAATATCGTATTTCTTTCTTTTTTTGGTGTATTGAAATGAATTAATTCAGATTTAATATCATCAAATGCCACCGCATTATTTTCTGCCCATGCGAATGCGGTTTTGGTTGCCTTTTCTAATTCTTTTATATTTAATTCCATATTTTTATTCATTAATACAATTATGATATTATCAATATAACTTGGTATTTTAATAGATTTCTACTTTTGTTTTAATTCATCAAAAAGTGGTTTTAAATATAATAAAAATAAAATTAGTAATATTGGTGATCCTTGGGGTATTCCAGTTTCTACTGAATGAAGTTTTTCAATTTTTCCATCAAATGCCAGTTTAATTGATCTTTCTGATATAAAATTTCCAATCCATTTAATTAATAGTTTTGGGAATCCTATATTTTTAATTGTTTCAATTAACCTTATTTTTGATATATTGTCAAAAGTACCTTTAACATCTAATAATAATACTAACGTTTTTAATTTTTCTATTTTCGTTATTTTTATATCATGAATAAGAGAAAGAGCGGTATTGATTGAAGATCTTTGTTTTCTTCCTCCTATTTGTTCATAATATAATATTTCATTTAATTCAGAAATATATGCGATTCATCTTACTATTATTTTTTCGGATATTTTTCCCATACAATTCAAAAGATTTATAATTCAATATACTTTTGGAATATTATAATTTAATTTATTCAGTTTTAATAGTATTACTCCTACCACCTGTCTAAAACCAATTGGATAGTAACCATAATTTAATAATCTTTTAAAAAAAAAATTAAATTTTTCTGGTATTATTTTATATACTTTTTTAAAGCATAGAAAATTAATACTATCTAATCCTAGCGCTTTTTTTAAATTTAATATGTTTATTGCTTCTCTAATTTCTCTGTTTTTAATTTTCTCCCAAATTATTAATTCTGAATTAATTATTTTAATTTTCATTTCATTATCGTTCTGTTTTTCGTATTTTGGTATGGGAATAACACTTTTCTAAACATTTCTGCTTTTTCTTTGAATTCGGTTGTTGTATTGTTTTGGAAAACCATATTTGGAACAATTTGTATTTTATTTGGTTTTGAATAATTCAGTGCTTTAAAGATATCTTTATCTTTTACATTTAATAAAAATTCATACCATTTTTCTTCTTTTGTTTTTCTAATTATTCTGAAATAATTATTTCATTTATATTTAAATAAACTCCAATTTTTGTTCTTTTTTCCATTGTTTTTTTGAATTTTGTATTTTTGTTCTTAATTCTTTTATTTCATTATTTTACCATATTTTTGATTTTGGTATAATAATTAATTTTAGCATCAATACTTCAACCGTTTTAATTATTACTTTTATTAATTTATTTGTTATCATTTCCATATTAGTTTTTTCATTGTTTTTTGAATATAATATTTTATTCCATTCATCATTTTCGTCTAATTTGTTACTGTTTTTTAATAATTCTTTTTTGAATAATTCCTAATCGGTTTTTTTCCAATTATATTTATTTATTGATAATGAATTGTCCACCAAATTGTTATTATTTGGTTTTATATTGAAAGTAATAACTTCGTGGTTTGATCCGGCATCCAAGTCATTATTTGTTTTCCATTTTTTAATAAATATTTTTATTTTGTTTGTTGCTAGCATTAAATCGATTACTGACAATTTTTTTCCTTTATTATAATGAAAAGTTAGCATATCTGGTTCATTTATTAGTTATATATTTTTCAATTTCATCCATTTTATTATTTCTTTATATCTGATGGGACTCTGACATTCCAAGTTCTATAATAAATAATATAAATTAAAATTACCAATTAATATGCTTTTTTTATTAATATAATTTATTATTTCTAAGAATAACTTTTTTGTTGTAAACTTGCCATTTTGACATTATTCTTTTTAATTATATATATTAATAAATCGGATATTTCCAAAATTAATTGATTTAAAATTAATTATTTAACAGTCTTCATTATTTATTAAATCTTTTCTATTCATAATTTCATAATTATTATTTTTTTGATAATATGTAATTATTTTTGTTCTTTTTATTATTTCTAGCATTAATAGTGTAAAACCATTAATATTTATTATCATTCCATTTTTTGCGATCCACAGTTCTTGCAGAAAAATTAAATTTGCTTTATAATTGATTGCTGAATTTAAAATGCTTTACATTACATTTGTTGATGTATTGCAATTTAATTGAATAATTTTTATTTTATTCATTTTTTAAATATTTTTTATGTTTTGTGTGTTTCCGATGTTTCTGTTAATTTGGTTTTTGGTTTTTATTTTTAATACTCCCAATTCTTTGTATTTAATTGAATTTGCCAAGTGTTTACCACCGCATAATATGCATTTTATAATGGTGTGTTCGTATGGTTTTCCTTTTATAAAACATATATTACAATTATACAAATATATTTTATATGATTTTGCGCAAATTCTATATTTTATGTAATTTGTACATTTTACACTAAAATATCCAAAACCTTAGCAATTATTACATTAGTCTTTTAAAAAAAAAGTATAATATTTTTCTATTTTCAATGTTTCTTTTCCAATAAAAATAATTCATTTTTTCAAAATATCTTCCACCATCTTATTACTTTTAATGGTAATAATAATTGAAGACCTTATTTTGTTTATTTTTTTATCTTCTGCAGTTAATTATTTTGGTTCTCTAACTAATTCGATATCAATGTTATCTTTTTCGATTTCATTTTTTAATTAAATTATTTTATTTTTTGTTTAGTAATTAATTGTTGATACCCCGTGAATTATAATAAATCCCCATGATTCAATTTTCGATAGTTCTATTATATTTTTATTGATTTTCACCAGTTTTTTATATATTTTGTTTTTATATTTCAGAATTTTAGTATTTGTCATGTTTTAATATACAATAATAATTAAATTACTTTTTTTATTCGTTAAAATATTAGAAATAATTTTTTCTAGGTTTTTTGTTTGGATATTGAGGATTTTATTTATCTTTTCTTGATAAATATTCAATTCAATTATTAGTTTTTCAATTATATTCTGTGGAATAATTAATCTTCTCTGATTAATTATATTGTTAATTATTTTTAGTGTTTTTGATATTTCTAGTATTCTTTGTGTTTTCTGTATTTTTGCAGTTTATGCATATGTCCTCTGGTTTTCTAATTTATTTTTCAATAAAATGTTTTCTTTTTGCAATTTTTCGATTTCTTCCTTTTGTTCTTTTATTATTTTATATAAATTTTCATTTATATCCAATAACTCCGATTTTGAATAGTTAATATGTACTAATTCAACTGATTCAATTCTATTTCTTTTGTTCTAATAAAATGATATTAGATTGATCTCATCCAATGTTATGCTTGATGGGTGTTCCATCTTAATTTGGTGGCGCTTTTAGCGTCTACCCCTTTCTTTTGTATATAGTGATGATCGCAAAATCTTTGTTATTTTGTTTGATGATAGACTGATGACTATATTGTTCTGGTTATTGATACTTTATCAAAGTTCTCTATTAATTGAGCGCTTTCGATTGATATGGTTTTTGTTGGTTTTGGATGATTCGTTATCTTTGGGTCAGAGGCTCGTCTTTTCCGAAGGTTTTTTAATTTTTTGTTCTTTTTTATCAGATTTATTAATATATATAATTAAAAAGAATAATGTTAAAATGGTGAATTTATAATAAAAAGATTATTCTCAGAAATAACAAATTATATTGATAAAAAAAGTATATTAATTGGTAATTTCAATTTACATTATTTATTATAGAATTTAGAATATCAGAATTCTATTAGACATAAAGAAATAATAAAATAGATGAAATTAAAAAATATATAATTAATAAACAAATTAGATATGTTAACATTTTATTATAATAAAAAAAAAATTATTAGTAATTGATTTAATATTAGTAATAAATAAAATAAAAACATTTATTAAAAAATAGAAAACAAATAATGATTTAAATACCAGATTAGATCACAAAGTTATTACTTTTAATATAAAATTAAATAATAATGATTTAATGGACAACCTATTATCAACAAATAAATATAATTAAAAAAAAACCAATTAGGAATTATTCAAAAAAGAATTATTAAAAAATAATAATAAATTAAATAAAAATAATGAATGGAATAAAATATTATATTTAAAAAATAATAAAAAAACTAATATAGAAACAATAATGAATAAATTAATAAAAATAATAATTAAAGTGGTTGAAGTATTAATGCTAAAATTAATTATTACATCAAAATCAAAAATATAATAGAATAATAAAATAAAAGAATTAAGAATAAAAATACAAAATTTGAAAAAACGATAGAAAAAAGAATGAAATAACAAAAATTGAAATTTATTTAAATATAAACAAAATAATTATTTTAGAATAATTAGAAAAATAAAAGAAGAAAAATGATATAAATTTTTATTAAATATAAAAGATAAAAATATTTTTAAAGTATTAAATTATTTAAAATCAAATAAAATATAAATTATTCTAAATATAATTTTCCAAAATAATACAGTAACTAATTTCAAAAAAAAAGTAAAAATATTTAAAAAAACATTATTCCCAGAAATATTAAAATATAAAAAATAGAATAATAATAAAATAAAAACTAAAACAATTAATTTAAAATTAATAATTTGGAAGAAAATTAACAATAAAGAAATTAAAAAAGTGATAAATATAATAAATTTAAAAAAAGTGCTAGAACTAGATAATATTAATTTTTTATATTTTAAAAAAGTATATAAAATAATACTAGAAAAATTTAATTTTTTTTTTAAAAAATTATTAAATTATAGTTATCATCCAATTGGCTTTAAACAAATAATAGGAGTAATACTATTAAAATTAAATAAACCAAATTATAATATTCTAAAAGTATATCAAATTATTAATCTTTTAAATTATATAAGAAAAATATCCAAAAAAATAATAATAAGACAAATCACATATATTTTAAAATTAAATGAAATATTATATTATAAATAAATAAAAAGAAGAAAATAAAGATCTTTAATTAATACCACTCTTTCTCTTATTTATAATATAGAAATAGTGAAAATAGAAAAATTAAAAATATTAGTATTATTATTAAATATCAAAAGCACTTTTGACAATATATTAAAAACAAAATTAATTAAAACAATTAAAAACATAAGATTCCCAAAACTATTAATTAAATAAATTAGAAATTTTATGTCAAAAAAATCAATTAAACTAGCATTTGATAAAAAAATTAAAAAACTTTATTTAATAGAAACTGGAATACCCTAAGGATTACTAATATTATTAATTTTATTTTTATTATATTTAAAACCACTTTTTAATAAACTAAAATAAAAATAGAAATTTATTAAAATACCAAATTATATTAATGATATCACAATTGTATTAATGAATAAAAATATGGAATTAAATATAAAAGAATTAGAAAAGACAACCAAAACCACATTATGGACAAAAAATAATGCAGTAGCATTTAATAATATTAAATTTAAATTAATTTATTTCAATATACTAAAAAAAGAAAGAAATATAATATTATAACTACTAAATAATATAATAATAAATTTAAAAAATATATTATAATGGTTAGGAATTTATTTTAATTATAATTTAAATTTTAAATAACATATTAAAAATAAATTAATTGTGGCAAATAGAATATTTAATTATATTTAAAATTTTATAATATTAGAAAAAGAACTAAATACAAAAACATTAATATAATTTTATAAAAGTTGTATTTACTTAGTCTCTGACTATGGAGCAGAAATATGGTAGAAAAATCAAAAATTATTAATTAAAAAATTTAAAACTTTATAAAATAAAATAATTAGAAAAATAACTAGTGTTTTCAAAATAATACCAATTTATTTATTAGAAATTGAAGCATTAATTTTATTATTAGAAATATAATTTAATAAAATATAATGATAATATGCATTACAATTATTATATTTAAATAAAAATCATTTAATTAAAATAAGATTATTAGAAATTTTCCTACCCGAATGAATATTTAAAAAAGAAGAAGATAATAATTATTATTATTTAAAATAGCACTAAAATAAAAATAAAAATAAAATATATAAAATGATATTGGATTTTGTTTTAGCAAAAATTAATTTTTTTGTTAACCTATATATGAAAATAGAAAATATTAATATAGATCTAGATTTATCATAGATTAAAATAAATATTAATTTTTAAATAAATAATATATAAAAAGATATTAAAATAAAAAATTACAAAATCAAAAAACAATTATTAAATTCGAAAGAAAATTTAATAATATATATAGTTATTATTAAAAAAAGAAAAAAAAGAAAATATAAAATCAACCAGTGCCAGTATTTATAGAGAAATAGATAATAAATCTATTTTTAAAATAGAAATCAGCCTGGGAGATAAAATGGAAGTTTATAATGCTGAACTAATTGGTTTAAGGGAAGGATTTAATCAAGCCCATAAATTAATAATTCAAAATTATAAAATAAAAAATATATATATATTTGCAGATAACCAAGCGGCAATCAAAAAACTAAAAAGATTAAGTAATAGTCCAGGACAAATAATTGTTAAAAAAATTTAATAAATCGAAGGTAAAATAAATTCATATAATATTAATATATTTGTTGAATAAATGCCTGGCTATTACGAAGTTATTAGAAACGAAAAAGCAGATTAATTTGCGAAAAATACAGTAAATAAAATAAAAAATAGCAAATATGCATTAATTATATATTTAAAACAAATAATGAAATAACAAAGTTTAATAAAATAGCAAAAAAAATAGAAATAATAAAAAGAAAGAAAAAATTATAATAATAAACCAAATTTGAAAAAAAATAAAATATTACAAAACTCTAATAATAATTTTATTTTATTAATTATATAATTAAGAACAAGTTACAGCATATTTAATAATTATTTATATAAAATACCAGATTCCAGAATATTATATAAATATTATTTATGTTAAATAATAGAATAAATACCAAAATATCTAATTATAGAATGTAAATTTTATAAGAAAGAGAGGGGAGAGTTAAAAAGAAAATTAAAGAAATTTCCTTTTAATTTTAATACATTATTATTCATTGATAATGGAGTGAAATAATTGGAAGAGTTTTTGATTAAAACAAAAATACCAAAAGAAAAAAAAATTACAAAAATACAATTAATATAAAATAGGGAAATCTTGAAAAAGAATAAACCAAAATTAATTAATTATAAAAAATTGCGGAGGAGCAAATATATAATATGAAAGGACGCTTATAACAACTGTTTTACATAAAGGAAACAGTAAAAAAGGATAGGGAGGGTGGAATCCCCCAGAAAAACGAATAAAAACACAAGAAGACAAAATTAATGTAAAGAACAATTATTTTGCCCTGCAAAATAATTATTACATATGTATTTAACCAATTTCCAAACCTGCCATAACCGAAAGGTTGCATGCAGTATGATTGATAATAATAATAATAATAGGTAAAAAATAATATAATGGCATTCAACAATATTAAATCTAAATTAATTCATTTTAATATACCAAAAAAAAAAAGAAACACGATATTACAACTACCAAACAGTACAATAATAAATCCAAAAAATATATTATAATGACTAAGAATTTATTTCGATTATGATTTAAATTTTAAACAACATATTAAAAATAAATTAATTGTAGTAAATAGAATATTTAATTATATTCAAAACCTTACAACATTAGAAAGAGGACTAAATACAAAAGTATTAATACAATTTTATAAAAATTGTATTTACTTAGTCTTTGATTATAGAACAGAAATATAGTAAAAAAATTAAAAATCATTAATTAAAAGATTCGAAATCTTACAAAATAAAATGATTAAAAAAATAACTAATACTTTCAAAATAATACTAATTTATTTATTAGAAATTAAAGCATTAATTTTACTATCAGAAATATAATTTAATAAAATACAACAATAATATGTATTATAATTATTATATTTAAATAAAAATCATCTAATTAAAATAAGGTTACCAGAAACCTTCCTACTTGAATTAATATTTGGAAGAGAAGAAGATAATAATGATTATTATTTAAAATAGCACCAAAATAAAAATAAAAATAAAATATATAAAACAATATTAAATTTTGTTTTAATAAAAATTAATTTTCTTATTAATCTATATATAAAAATAAAAAATATTAATATAAATCTAGATTTACCATAGATTAAAACAAATATTAATTTTCAAATAAATAATATACAAAAAGATATTAAAATAGAAAATTATAAAATCAAAAAATAATTATTAAATTCGGAAGAAAATTTAATAATATACACAGACAGATCATTATTATTGAAAAAAGAAAAAGAAGAAAATACAAAATCAACCAATACCAATATTTATAAAGAAATAAATAATAAATCTATTTTTAAAATAGAAATCAGCCTGGGAGATAAAATGAAAATTTATAATACTGAATTAATTAATTTAAGGAAAGGATTTAATCAAACCTATAAATTAATAATTCAAAATCATAAAATAAAAAATATATATATATTTATAGATAACTAAGCAGTAATCAAAAGATTGAAAAAATTAAGCAATGGTCCAGAACAAATAATTACTAAAGAAATTTGGCAAATTGGAGGCAAAATAAATTTATATAATATTAATATATTTGTTGAATAAATGCCTGGCCATTACAAAGTTATCAAAAACAAAAAAACAAACCAATTTGCAAAAAATGTAACAAATAAAATAAAAAACAGTAAATACACATCAACTACATATTTAAAATAAATAATAAAATAATAAATTTTAATAGAATAACAAGAAAAATAGAAATAATAAAAAGAAAGAAAAAATTATAATAATAAACCAAATCTGAAGAAAAATAAAATATTACAAAACTCTAGTAATAATTTTATTTTATTAATTATATAATTGAGAACAGGCTATGGTATATTTAATAATTATTTATATAAAATACCGGGTTCCAGAATATTATATAAATATTATTTATATTGAATGACAGAACAAACACCAAAACATCTGATTATGAAATATAAATTTTATAAAAAAAAGAGGAGAAAATTAAAAAGAAAATTAAAAAAATTTCCTTTTAATTTTAATACATTATTATTTATTGATAATGGATTGAAATAATTGGAAGAATTTTTAATTAAAATAAAAATAACCAAAAGAAAAAAAAATTACAAAAATACAATTAATATAGGAATCTTAAAAAAGAATAAACCAAAATTAATTAATTATGAAAAATTGTGGAGGAGCAAATATACAATATGAAAGGACGCTTATGATAACTGTTTTACATAAAGGAAACAGTAAAAAAGGATAGGGTGGAATCCCCCAGAAAAACGAATAAAACACAAGAAGATAAAATTAATGTAAAGAACAATTATTTTGCCCTGCAAAATAATTATTACAAATGTATTTAACCGATTTCCAAACCTACCATAACCGAAAGGTTGCATGCAGTATGATTAATAATAATAATAATAATAATTCCAATTATTTCTTTAAATCATAAAACTTTTTTTTTTTAAAATATTATAAATAAATTCTTTCTTTAAGGTAGCTCTAATAATAAAGAAATGAGATAATTCAACTTTATCTTTTTATAGATATTTACATGCCTAATAATTAATACTACTGCAAATTTTATAAAGATTTTAAATATCCCTTTTTTAATAAATATATCTTAGGATATCTGTAATTTTTATGTTTATTTTATTTTTACTTTTGCTTTTTTTCTTTTTTTTAAAAATAATTATCTTGGTAGAAGACTTTGTAGTTACAAAAGATTCTGAATTTATCTTTAACTAAAAGTAAGCTAACTTTATATATATAAAAATATAAGTTAATTTATAATTTTATTTTAGTTGAAAATTTATAATCTTTTTTTTATTAATTTATTAGCTATTTACTATTACAATAATAATAGCTGATTTATATTATTCTAATTTATTAATCTGGTAGATGAATAGAATAATAATTCAAAAATTAAAAATTTCCTTAAATCCTTTATAGATAATTTTAAATTATTCTCCTTTATTATCTATATATATGTAATAACTTGAGTTTTTAATTAATATACTCCATCAGGGTTTTGTCTTAATATTAATTAAATTTTTCTTTTATTATTTTGGTATATAATCCTTTAATCATATTAATAAAATTATATTGGATAACTTATTTCTAAATATTAACTGACAATTCTATCTAATCTTTTTTTATTTAAAAAAAATTTAAATATTATTGGAAATTTTTTTTTTTTGAGGTAGAAATAGAGGATAACTTAAATTTGGGTATTAGGCCAAAAATTGCTAATATAATTATTATAATTTGATTAATTATCTTAAGTTTCTTCCCTTACCATTAAAAAAGAATGGTTTTGAGAAAAATGAGTAATTACCAGGAGTCTGATTTATATTTCATTAAGAATGGTAAGATGTTTATATTATTAGAGAAATTTAATTAATTAATTAATAATATATTAAAAAATACTAAAATAAAATTTGTGCAAAAAATCTAATTTAGATAATATATTTAACTGGATATTTAGTATTTTATAAAAATTAAAAGGAATTATCCTAAATTATTTATTATAAAAAATTTTTAAAATCTGTATACTTTAATTTAATAATAATTTGCATAAAAGCCTTTTTTTAAATATATTATAATTATAATAATTATATAATATTAATTGTATAGAATTATTTTTATAACAATTAACATTTATTTTATATATTAAATAAAAAATTATATATATATTTAAAAATTTAACATATTTTATATAATCTAATTATATAAATAAAGGAAGTACTAATAGATAAAGTTATTAATATAAATTAATAAAACACCATCTTCCTTCAAATTCTTATTATTTACTATTAAATTATTATATTTATTTAATAGTTTAAGGATTTAAAATAATATTCTTTAAATATCATTATTAATTTTTAATTTTTAATTATTTATAAAATTCTTTCTTTTTAAAATTATAAATAAGAAAAATCTAGGTATATAATAATAGTTAACTACAAATATTAAAAAGCAAATTACCAATTATCATATAAATTAGCTATAACTTTTTATTACTGGAGAAATTAATAAAATATATAATATTAGAAGTATAAATAATAAATATAAATATTAAATTAATAAATAAAAAGTGTTATAAAATGATTAGTATTTAATTATTATTATTATTATTATTAATCATACTGCATGCAACCTTTCGGTTATGGCAGGTTTGGAAATCGGTTAAATACATATGTAATAATTATTTTGCAGGGCAAAATAATTGTTCTTTACATTAATTTTGTCTTCTTATGTTTTTATTCGTTTTTCTGGGGGATTCCACCCTCCCTATCCTTTTTTACTGTTTTCTTTATGTAAAATAGTTGTTATAAACGTCCTTTCATATTATATATTTACTCTTCCGCAATTTTTTATAATTAATTAATTTTAATTTATTCTTTTTTAAGATTTCCCTATATTAATTATATTTTTGTAATTCTTTTTTTTTTTGGTTATTTTTGTTTTAATCAAAAATTCTTCCAATTGTTTCAATCTATTATCAATGAATAATAATATATTAAAATTAAAAGGAAATTTCTTTAATTTTCTTTTTAATTCTCCTCTTTCTTTCTTATAAAATTTACATTCTATAATCAGATATTTTAATATTTGTTCTATCATTCAACATAAACAATATTTATATAATATTCTGGAATCTAGTATTTTATATAAATAATTATTAAATATACCGTGGCCTATTCTCAATTATATAATTAATAAAATAAAATTATTACTAGAGTTTTATAATATTTTATTTTTTTTCAGATTTAATTTATTATTATAATTTTTTCTTTCTTTTTATTATTTCTATTTTTTTTATTATTTTATTAAATTTTGTTGTTTTGTTATTTGTTTTAAATATACAGTTGATGTATATTTACTATTTTTTATTTTATTTACTGCATTTTTTGCAAGTTGGTCTACTCTTTTATTTCTAATAACTTTATAATGGCCAGGTATCTATTCAATAAATATATTAATATTATATGAATTTATTTTACTTTTGATTTATTAAATTTCTTTAGTAATTGTTTGTTCTAGATTATTACTTAATTTTTTTAATTTTTTAATTACTGCTTGGTTATCTGTAAATATATATATATTTTTTATTTTATAATTTTAAATTATTAATTTATGGGTTTAATTAAATCCTTCTTTTAAACTAATTAGTTTAGTATTATAAACTTCTATTTTATCTCCTAAACTAATTTCTATTTTAAAAATAGATTTATTATCTATTTCTTTATAAATACTGGTATTAATTGATTTCATATTTTTTTTTCTTTTTTTTTTTTTAATAATAATAATTTGTTTATATATATTATTAAATTTTTTTCTAAATTTAATAATTATTTTTTAATTTTATAATTTTCTATTTTAATATCTTTTTATATATTGTTTATTTGAAAATTAATATTTGTTTTGATCTATGGTAAATTTAGATCTATATTAATATTTTTTATTTTTGTATATAGGTTAATAAGAAAATTAATTTTTACTAAAATAAAATCTAATATCATTTTATATATTTTATTTTTATTTTTATTTTAATGCTATTTTAAATAATAATTATTATTATTTTCTTTTTTTCCAAATATTAATTTGGGTGGGAAAATTTCTAGTAATTTTATTTTAATTAAATAATTTTTATTTAAATATAATAATCATAATGCATATTATTATTATATTTTATTAAATTATATTTCTGATGGTAAAATTAATACTTCAATTTCTAATAAATAAATTAGTATTATTTTAAAAATATTAGTTATTTTTCTAATTATTTTATTTTATAAAGTTTTAAATCTTTTAATTAATAATTTTTGATTTTTCTATTATATTTTTGTTCTATAGTCAGAGATTAAGCAAATACAATTTTTATAAAATTATATTAATACTTTTATATTTAATCCTTTTTCTAATATTGCAAAATTTCAAATATAATTAAATATTCTATTTACTACAATTAATTTATTTTTAATATATTATTTAAAATTTAAATTACAATCGAAATAAATTCTTAGTTATTATAATATATTTTTTAGATTTATTATTATATTATTTAGTAATTATAATATTATATTTTTTTTTTTTTTTAATATATTAAAATAAATTAATTCAGATTTAATATTATTAAATACTATTGTATTATTTTCTGCTTATATAAATACAGTTTTAATTATTTTTTCTAATTTTTTTATATTTAATTTTATATTTTTATTTATTAATACAATTATGATATTATTAATATAATTTGGTATTTTAATAAATTTCTACTTTTATTTCAATTCATCAAAAAGTGGTTTTAAATATAATAAAAATAAAATTGATAATATTAATAATCCTTGAAGTATTCCAGTTTCTATTAAATAAAATTTTTCAATTTTTCCATTAAATGTCAGTTTAATTAATTTTTTTGATATAAAATTTCCAATTTATTTAATTAATAGTTTTAGGAATCCCATATTTTTAATTATTTTAATTAATTTTATTTTTGATATATTATCAAAAGTATTTTTGATATTTAATAATAATATAGATGTTTTTAATTTTTCTATTTTCATTATTTTTATATTATGAATAAGAGAAAGAATAGTATTGATTAAAGATTTTTATTTTTTTTCTTTTATTTATTTATAATATAATATTTTATTTAATTCTAAAATATATGTGATTTGTCTTGCTATTATTTTTTTAGATATTTTCTTTATATAATTCAAAAGACTTATAATTTGATATACTTTTGGAATATTATAATTTAATTTATTTAATTTTGATAATATTACTTCTATCATCTATCTAAAACTAATTGAATAATAACTATAATTTAATAATTTTTTAAAAAGAGAATTAAATTTTTCTAGTATTATTTTATATACTTTTTTAAAATATAGAAAATTAATATTATTTAATTCTAACACTTTTTTTAAATTTGATGTATTTATTATTTTTCTAATTTCTCTATTTTTAATTTTTTTTTAAATTATTAATTTTGAATTAATTGTTTTGGTTTTTATTTTATTATTATTTTATTTTTTATATTTTAGTATTTCTGGGAATAATGCTTTTTTAAACATTTTTGTTTTTTCTTTAAAATTAGTTATTATATTATTTTAGAAAATTATATTTGGAATAGTTTGTATTTTATTTAATTTTAAATAATTTAGTGCTTTAAAGATATTTTTATCTTTTATATTTAATAAAAATTTATATTATTTTTTTTCTTTTATTTTTCTAATTATTTTAAAATAATTATTTTGTTTATATTTGAATAAATTCCAATTTTTGTTATTTTATTTTTTTTTCCATTGTTTTTTTGAATTTTGTATTTTTGTTTTTAATTCTTTTATTTTATTATTCTACCATATTTTTGATTTTAGTGTAATAATTAATTTTGGTATCAATGCTTCAACTATTTTAATTATTATTTTTATTAAATTATTCATTATTATTTTTATATTAGTTTTCTTATTATTTTTTAAATATAATATTTTATTCTATTTATTATTTTTATTTAATTTATTATTGTTTTTTAATAATTCTTTTTTAAATAATTTCTAATTGGTTTTTTTCCAATTATATTTATTTATTAATAATGGGTTATCTACCAAATTATTATTATTTAATTTTATATTAAAAGTAATGATTTCGTGATCTGATCCGGCATCCAAATTATTATTTATTTTCTATTTTTCAATAAATGTTTTTATTTTATTAATACAATTATGATATCAATATAATTTAATATTTTAATAGATTTCTACTTTTATTTCAATTCATCAAAAAGTAGTTTTAAATATAATAAAAATAAAATTGGTGATATTGGTGATCCTTGGGATATTCTAGTTTCTATTAAATGAAGTTTTTTAATTTTTCTATTAAATGTTTAATTAATTTTTTTGATATAAATTTCTAATCTATTTAATTAATGGTTTTGGGAATCCTATGTTTTTAATTATTTTAATCAACCTTATTTTCAATATATTATCAAAAGTGTCTTTGACATCTAATAATAATATTAACATTTTTAATTTTTCTATTTTCGCTATTTCTATATTATGAATAAGAGAAAAAGTGGCATCAATCAAAGATCTTTGTTTTTTTTTTTTTATTTGTTTATAATATAATATTTTATTTAATTCTAAAATATATGCGATTTGTCTTACTATTATTTTTTCGGATATTTTTCCTATATAATTTAAAAGATTGATAATTTGATATATTTTTGGAATATTATAATTTTGTTTATTTAATTTTGGTAGTATTACTTCTACCACCTATCTAAAACTAACTAACTGGTTTTAATAATTTTTTAAAAAGAGAATTAAATTTTTCTAATATTATTTTATATGCTTTTTTATGGTATAGAAAATTAATACTATCTAATTCTAATACTTTTTTTGAATTTAATATATTTATTACTTCTCTAATTTCTTTATTTTTAATTTTTTTTTAAATTATTAATTCTAAATTAATTATTTTGATTTTCATTTTATTATTATTCTATTTTTTGTATTTTAGTATTTCTAGGAATAATGCTTTTCTAAATATTTCTACTTTTTCTTTGAAATTAATTACTATATTGTTTTGGAAAACCATATTTGGAATAGTTTATATTTTATTTAATTTTAAATAATTCAGTGTTTTAAAGATATTTTTATCTTTTGTATTTAATAAAAATTTATATTATTTTTATTTTTTTATTTTTTTAATTATTCTGAAATAATTATTTTGTTTATATTTGAATAAACTCTAATTTTTGTTATTTTATTCTTTTTTCTATTGTTTTTTTTATTTTTTTTTTTATTCTTAATTTTTTTATTTTATTATTCTATTATATTTTTGATTTTAATATAATAATTAATTTTGGTATTAATACTTTAACTACTTTAATTATTATTTTTATTAATTTATTTATTATTATTTCCATATTAGTTTTCTTATTATTTTTTAAATATAATATTTTATTCTATTTATTATTTTTGTTTAATTTATTATTATTTTTTAATAATTCTTTTTTGAATAATTCCCAATCACCTTTTTTCCAATTATATTTATTTATTAATAATAGATTGTCTATTAAATTATTATTATTTGATTTTATATTAAAAGTAATGACTTCGTGATTTAATCCAGCATCTAAATTATTATTTATTTTCCATTTTTCAATAAATGTTTTTATTTTATTTATTACTAATATTAAATTGATTACTAATGATTTTTTTCCTTTATTATAATAAAATGTTGGTATATCCGATTCATTTATTAATTATATATTTTTCAATTTCATCCATTTTATTATTTCTTTATGTCTGATGGGACTCTGACATTCTAAATTCCATAATAAATAATATGAATTAAAATCACCAATTAATATACTTTTTTTATCAATATAATTTATTATTTTTAAGAATAATCTTTTTATTATAAATTCACCACTTTAATGTTATTCTTTTTAATTATATATATTTATAAATCTAATATTTCCAAAATTATTTGATTTAAAATTAATTATTTGGTAATTTTTATTATTTATTAAATCTTTTCTATTTATAATTTTATAATCATTATTTTTTTAATAATATATTATTATTCTTATTCTTTTTATTATTTCTGGTATTAATAATATAAAATTATTAATATTTATCATCATTCTATTTTTTACAATCCACAGTTCTTATAAGAAAATTAAATCTATTTTATATTTAATTATTAAATTTAAAATATTCTACATTATATTTATCAATATATTATAATTTAATTAAATAATTTTTATTTTATTTATTTTTTAAATATTTTTTATATTTTATATATTTTTAATATTTTTGTTAATTTGGTTTTTGGTTTTTATTTTTAATACTTTTAATTTTTTACATTTAATTAAATTTATCAAATATTCACCACTATATAATATATATTTTATATTAATATATTTATATAATTTTCCTTTTATAAAATATATATTATAATTATGTAAATATGTTTTATATAATTTTGTATAAATTCTATATTTTATATAATTTATATATTTTATACTGAAATGTTTATAATTTTAGCAATTGTTATATTAATTTTTTTAAAAAAAAAAGTATAATATTTTTCTATTTTCAATATTTTTTTTAATGAAAATAATTTGTTTTTTTAAAATATCCTCCACCATTTTATTACTTTTAATAGTAATAATAATTAAAAATCTTATTTTATTTATTTTTTTATTTTTTATAATTAATTATTTTGGTTCTCTGATTAATTCAATATTAATATTATTTTTTTTGATTTCATTTTTCAATTAAATCATTTTATTTTTTATTTAGTAATTGATTATTAATATCCTGTGAATTATAATAAATCCCTATAATTTGATTTTTAATGATTCCATTATATTTTTATTAATTTTTACTAATTTTTTATATATTTCGTTTTTATATTTCAGAATTTCAATATTTGTTATGTTTTGATATATAATAATAATTAAATTACCTTTTTCATTTATTAAAATATTAGAAATGATTTTTTTTAAATTTTTTATTTAGATATTGAGGATTTTATTTATTTTTTCTTGATAAATATTCAATTCAATTGTTAATTTTTCAATTATATTTTATAAAATAATTAATCTTCTCTAATTAATTATATTATTAATTGTTTTTAGTGTTTTAATATTTCTAGTGTTTTTTATGTTTTTTGTATTTTTGTAGCTTGTATATATATCCTCTAGTTTTCTAATTTATTTTTTAATAAAATATTTTCTTTTTGCAATTTTTTAATTTCTTCCTTTTATTCTTTTATTATTTTATATAAATTTTCATTTATATCCAGTAACTTTGATTTTGAATAATTGATATGTACTAATTTAATTGATTCAGTTCTACTTTTTTTATTCTAATAAAATAATATTAGATCGATCTCATCCAACACCATATTTAATGGGTGTTCCATCTTAATTTAGTAATGTTTTTAGCGTCTACCCCTTTCTTTTATATATAGTAATGATCGCAAAATCTTTGTTATTTTATTTGATGATAGACTGATGAATATATCATTCTGATTATTAATACTTTATCAAAGTTCTCTACTGTAATCTATAAGCGAGCGGGCAACATAAGCGAGTGGGCAACAAATTTCATCAACGCGTACCTTCTACTTTCAGCGTCAAATTACTCCATAGCAGTATAATATCTTTGCTTCCATTTGAATTTAAGGTCACTCTCACTATTAAAGTACTCGAAAATAATAAAAAATTAAATGTTCTAGCTGTTTTAAAAATTTATAATATACTTTAAATAATAATCATCCATTAATATAATAATATATTACCGTAATTTAAGACTATAGCCAATTTATATAAGTTAATAGATTTAAAAAAATAAATTATTATAAAATTTATTTTTAATTTGGTTATATAATTTTTTTATCCCTGGTTATAATATGTAATAAATATGGCGAACCAATTATTATATATGTAAATAATAATAATATTAAGAATATTAGTAAATATTGGTTTTTAAACTTTATTAACTATTACCTAGAGCTTTGGATAATTTTAATAATTAAGCACAAATACTAGTAAATAAAATGTAAGAATATGAATACTATTAGTAATTGGTTTAAATTTATATAATCTATTAAAATAAAATATAATATTTTAAATAATAATATCTATAATTTTAATAAAACAGGCTTTATTATAGACCTAATCTCCAATATTATAATTATTATAAATATTAAATATTATAGTAAAATCAAATTAATATAGTCTGGTAATTAAGAATAAATAATAATTATTATAGGTATTAATATTTAAAATTAGGTAATATTATTATTTATTATTTTAGTAATTTAATATTATTTGGAGTATTAGTATATCTAGTATAATTTGCCAAATAATTGGGTATTAGTAATTACTAAAAATAGCTAGATAATAAATAAAATAGGTGTATAATAAATTAAGTATTTTAATTAATATATAATATCTTATACTAAAAGAATATATTATTTATTAATTCTTAATAATTATAAGAATTATTATTTAATTAACTTTAAAATATATTGTTAATAGTATAAGATTGTATTGTTCTATATATTACTACATGTTTTCTATATTCTCCAGTTATTAGATATTAGGTGCTTCATATTATTAAAATAATAATATAGCCTCTAAATTAAAAGTTTAATACAAATATATATCATTTATATTAATAAAATTAAATTCTTCTATATATTTTATAAGGTATTTTCTATCTTTATAATTAAGAAAATGATATAAAGAGGTTTTACTAGAGTTAATCTTATACCATATAATCTAGACAAGGTATTTTCTAAAATAGATATATAATTTTAGTGTACACTTTTACCCCCAAATTCTTGCCCTGTAACACTCTTACAGTGGATAGTAAAAACATCAAAAAATCCATTAAAAACTATTTTATAAACAAAATTTATCAAAAGTTATATAATTAATAATTAAACAAATTCTCCAATCTTATTATTAATAGTTATAAACCAAATTTATAAAGAAATATAGTTTATAATATATAAAGTAATATTATTTAAAGCAAAAGTCTCAATATTTCACCAAATTAATAATCTGTAAAGTAAGTATTGGAAGGTAAGAAAAAAATATATATAAAATAAAGGATCTATTATTATATAAGCTGCATATAATCTATTAGATTAAAATAATTTAAATAACTAGCTACAGTAAGAAAATTGTTAAAACAATATACTATCTGGAGGAGGGCCCCCAAAATTATAATATTGTAGCAAGTGTGGTAAAGCTGGCCATAATATATAAATATATTAGGATATTGCACCATAATATAATTAATCTATTCCATATCTATTTATTGTATTATAGAGCAAGTGTGGTGGTAGAATTGATGGTTTTGTCAGGGTGGTGTTGAAAAGTTGCCCACTTGCTTATGTTGCCCGCTCGCTTATAGATTACAGTATTGATTGAGCGCTTTCGATTGATATGGTTTTCGTTGGTTTTGGATGATTCGTTATCTTTGGGTCAGAGGCTCGTCTTTTCCGAAGGTTCCCATGTGGTGGTATTTTTTTACCAACATTCCTAGTTCTTGAAAATTTACTAAAGATAGTAAATCAGCTTAAATAAGAAAAGTCTAAACCAAACATTGATAATCTGATGGTAGATATTAGTAGAGTATTAGGTTCCAAGCTTTCTAGTGGTGATAAAGGAAAAGCCCTAGCAGGAAAAAAGGATTAATATTATTTTATTTATATAATTGAAAATATGGAAGGTCTGGTATTATACTAACAGAATATTTTAGTAATTATTAACAGAATAAAAAAAAATACTAATAATAATAAAAAAACTCCTACCACAAAAAAAATTAGAAAGAATAGAACTAATAAATAAATTAATTTCTATTTATTTAAATCAAATATTCTATGTTAGCTGACATTTTCCCAGTAATTTAAATCAACCTTTCTACAAAGGTTATTAAAAATAAAAATAGTATAAATAATTTTTAAGGTATTAATAAAATAATTACTAATAATTTGTTTTAGACTTCCCACAGTAAGATCTATTCTCTAAATCTACTATTAAATATTAAAAGTCTATTAATATTTTTTATACAGTTAATAGCTCCTATAAAATTATTATTAATATAAAAACAATTTTAGGATTTGATAATAAACTTCTTAATATTATATATATTTATTTCAGAAATGAAATTGAGATAAAGATCATTTCTTATAATAAATCTATAAATTACCAGACATTAATAGTCTGAGAATATATATTAACCATCTTAAATAAACTGGATTTATTTAAAATAAATTAACTAAGACAAAGACTATAAAATTTATAAAAAATTATATATAGATATCCAAATTACAAAAAATATTTAAAAAAGCAAAACAATTAATCTTTCACCAAATGGCTAAAATCCAAGAATAATTTTTAATAATTTTATTAATTATGAATATAATATTATAAGTTATTATACTAAAGAATAAGATTTTACTAGCTAATAAAATCTAAATATTAAAAATAAAAAAGTATTAATTAAGAAATTATATTTTTTATTTTAATTTATTTAAACTAAAATAGTAATTCTTTTAAATAAATAAAAAAATAAAGATTATCTACTATTAGATAATATAAATCTAGTGAAATTTATTTTTATTAAAACAAAAGACATTATACTTAATATTTTCAAAAAATAAAAGAAAGTTTTAAAAACTAGAATTTATAATACAACTTTTAAAGAAATAATAATATTTGCAAATAAGTAAATAAATAATTATTATAATCAAATAAAAACTATTAAAAAAATAATAAAAAATATAGTTGTAATTAGTAATTTAATTTCTAGCAAAATTGATATATATAAATTATTAATATTATCTTATATTAAATATTAAAAATTATATTAATATTAATATTCATTTATTTAATTACCAAAACTATTTAGGTTGGTAACATAAAAAATTAGTATATTAATATTTTGCTTTATATATTTTACTCAGATAATATAGCAGGCTTTACCTTAAATCACCTAGTAGTACCCAACTAATACCCATACTTTAACAAAGATGGAAATTATAATATTCTACCATATTATAATTATCTGGCAGGTGATGATATTGTAATAATAGTAGACCTAAAATTTATTTATTAAGTAATTAATAAAAATTACCTAGATATTTGCTAATTTCTTATAATTAATTATAAGGCAGTACCAAATATCTAAAATCATCATTTTTAAATTATTTTATTAACAGATAATACTTTTAAATCTTGGTTGTTAGATTATGTTAGTCTGGAGAAAATTAATAATAGTAGAGTGGTATTATCATTTAATATTTATATTATTATATATTAAGATCCCTAAGATAATAATTTACTTTCTCTATTCCATAGATAATAAAGGAATATAATAGTATTTTTATTAGATACTGGGAAAGTAGTAATTTTTATTAATAGAAAAACTACTACTTCTAGGTCTGGGTAAACATTTAATAAAGGTTTTTGGTGGGAGGATATTTGGGAGTAGAAAATAGAGTTATTAAAATAGTGGAAGTCTGGTAATAGACAAAGATTAAACTAAAAATATAATAAATAAAGAAAATATATTATTATTATAAAATAAATAGAAATGAACATAATATTTATAAAAATGAATAAAATTAATATTATATAATTAATAGCTATAAGCTGCCTATCAATATTTATTACCAACTATTAAATCCTTTTTAATATATTTAGAGAATATTTTCGAGATAAAATCTTCTTAAAAGTTAGGAAATTCTAAAATAGTACTTTAAATATTATTATAAAAATTAATTATATATATATTTAGATATTTCTGGCTGTTGGTAGTTATTGAACAGATATTGGCTAGTTGAATAAAGCTGGGAACTAGATTATAAAATTTTTTTGATATAATATGCTAAGTTTAATACATTTTGGTGGCTGACTTCATCAGCAAAAAGAAGTGTTGACCTCGCGGACCTCGGAGGCCAGGGAGGCCAGGAGGTCAACTTGCCTCTAGCGGACCTCAGAGGCAACACCTGATCTTAGAGGCCCGCGAGGTTACATTCTACAGCTAATACCAGCTCCAGTGCAGCATACTTCACTTCTGAAATATTATAAAATCATATTATAAAATAAAAAATTTCCATTCTGAATACTATCTATCGATTTACTATTATATGCAATCTAATTTATTGGTTATTACTAAATACCCAATGTCACCTTACTGATGATTAAAAAGTTTATAAAAACTTTCTCCCTTACCTTCATAAATTAGCAATTGTTCAAGTGGTTTTTGTACACCTTCTAAAGATTTTGTATATATATCTAGCACAACTTATATTAAACACTAATAGTATTATAATAATCCCTTACTGTCTCTACTAATAAAAAAAGTTTTAAGATTTTTAAAGATATTTATTAAACTTGAATTAGAAAATAAACTTTTAAAGTTATAAGCAGACAATAGATGTCTTACCTCAGATGCTAATAAATTTTATAATTATTTTTTTATTATATATACTGGACTCTTATTACTTCAAGACCACCCAGAGGTATACAACAAACTATAAAAAAATAGCAAAATTTAATTATTTAACCAAATTTGGGTATTTGACCTTTTTATTATATTTTGAATTCCAATATTATTTAATTAAAATATCAATAATAACTTTATATATAAATATAGTTTGTAAATAGTTATTAGTAGATAATTAGTATTAGGTTATTATTAATAGATAGGTTTACTTATCTTTTTATTAAAAATATAAAAATATAGATTATTTATAGAATTTAAAAGTATTTTAATATATTAGGATTAAGATTTAATATTAAAATTTATTAAATAATAAGAAGTTAATATAATATCACAAACAGCCTTTATTAGATATAAATAGTAATTTTTAATTAATTAACAAATTTATAAACATATTAATAATTATTAATATTTAAAAGTCAACTTAGAATATAATATATTAAATCAATAAGTATATATAATAGAGGTTTATTAAAAAAAAGTATTAGATTTTGGTAGTATAGTTTAATATTATTAATATTAGCAAATATCCTACCCATAAACTATTATTGAAAGATGATATCTTTATTTAATTTAAAAAAGCTAAGATTAGATTCTATTAAAATATCTTTAATAACTTATTATTAATTGTTAATAGATGTTACATGTCTAATATTTGTGGTTTTTTTGGTAAATATAATTGGTATTTTAGTTCTAATAGATCTTCTATTTATAATATTATTATAATTAAGTTCAGTATTAGAAGATTCGTGTTTATACTTTGAACAACCTTTATCAAATACTAGGGGGGTTAGTAGAAATTCAGAAATAATAAAAAGAAGTTGGGAACTAAACCAGAAATTAATAAATTTATTATAATTTTTGATATTTTTAGGGAAAGATGGAGATTATAATAGAGATTGTATCAGATGTTGAGAGTCTAACTCTGGCTGTTGCAAAAATAGATTTTTATTAGAGCTGATGGTTTTTTATGTTGTAGTCAATGTTGGATTTTTAATATTATAGGTAGTCTTAAGGCTTGGATTTCTCTTTGAATGGCAAAACATTATAAATAGTAATATCAAATAATTGTTTTATTGAAATATATAAAAGATAAAGGGTATCTATTATTAAATTATATATATAGTAAAGTTAACTTCAAGTTGGATAGCCCCTTTTCAAAAAAGAGGTAATTTGCCTAATATACCAAAATTTAAGTGTAGCAGCATGAGTGTGCCGCTGCCAATTTGGACAGTGCCAGTGAAGTTCAAAATATTCAGTTTGCCAGCGAATTTTTTGATGTGGTATGCCAAGCACAGGATGACCTCTGACGCCCATAGTCTGACCTCCCACAATCCCTGTCTGGCCTCGCAGCTCCATACATTGACCTCCTCAGAGCATTTTGTTTTTGCTGATGTTGCTAACCATACATTTTTGTTCAGATGACAGGGGTCTGGCCTCGCTTGCCTATTAGACTGGCTCTACAGCCGATTTTGGTTTTGCTGATGTTTTTGCTGTTAATTCTCTGGGAGAGGTGGATTCTATATTTAAGTAATTTCTTCTTTTATAACTAAATATCTAAATTACTGTATATACAAATTAGTTTGATTTATAATAAAAATTATTAAATTAATAAAAAATTAATTTTTCATTATTATCTAATTTATTATTTTTAATATTTTCTAATTTGTAGTCTTTTTTTATAATAAAGATTATTAATAATTATTAATAATTATTGTAATACAAATGTTTATATTTTTGAGATATATAAAAGATAGAGGGTAAATTAAGTATTTCAATGTTGGATATATATATAATTCTTCTAGACTAAACTATATTTAATTGGTTAAAATGTTACACCTATTATCTAAACATCAGGCTAGATACTTTAAGTAGTAATAAGTATTATTTAATTTTTGTCTCACAACTCCGAGTCTATTTATTTAAAATATAATTTAAAGAAGTATATATAGGAAAGTAAATAGTTCTGGGATATTGAGAGTATAATAATAATAAGGTAGTATAATTATAAATTATATTATACTATACTATTATACTATTAACTAATAAGGATTTAAAGAAAATTATTATTATTAAGGTATGAAATTATAATTATATATATATATGTTTATATATCTTAAATAAAGTTCAGTTATTTAATTTAAAAGTAAATTAATTAATTGAATACTTAAGATTATTCAATTATTCAATTGCCAAGATAGATGAATAACTAAATATTAAAATATATTATTAATAGGGGTATTCCATAAATCAGGCGGGATATTTAATAATCCATAGTCTATAGTAAATCTATTAATTCTATTATTATATACAAACAGGTATTAGCTGCAGCACAGCTTTTAATAGTAGATCAAATATTATCAGAAAATATACTAGAGGAGCATGGTTTTTATAGCAAGAGATCGAACAGAATAGTTTAATGTATTATAATTAGGGTAAGCGAAATTTAGTGCGGCGCATTATCAGCTTTTACACGAATATCCCGTAGGGGAATTCCGTATGTACCGCTGAGATGTCTGTGACAGAAAGATGAAGTGGAAATAGCCGCTCCAAAATTAATTACTAATTATTAATAACAAATTGAAGGACTTGAAGAACTACCAGAATTAAGTTCTGAAGACAAAGGCCCTATTCCACAGCAGTAACCACCTATAAGAACTGGCAACTTTAATAATAATGATAATAATAACAAAGATGCTTTGATATTAACACTGTTTACAGGAATTAGTGGTTTACCCAACCAACAGCAAAGTATATACCTACAAGAAATAGCACCCTCCAACATTTAAAGACACTGATAATCTTTTTAATTACTGAACAATACATAATGGAACACTTACAGGATTTGGTACCCCTACATCAGCAAAAACAAAATGCTCTGAGGAGGTCAATGTATAGAGCTGCGAGGTCAGACAGGGATTGTGGGAGGTCAGATTATAGGTGTTGGAGGTCATCCTGTGCTTGGCATACCCATTAAAAAATTCGCTGGCAAACTGAATATTTTAAACTTCACTAGTATTGTCCAAGTTAGTAGTAGTATACTCATACTACCATATTTAACTTTTGGTATATTAATCAAATTACCCTTTTTTTGAAAAAAGATTATCCAAGTTAATTTTACTATGTATACAATTTGATAATAGACGCCCTTTATCTTTTACATATTTTAATAAAATAATTATTTAATATTATTACTTATAATAATGCCTTATTATTTAAAGAGAAATCCAAGCCTTAAAACTACCTATAATATTAAGGGTCTAATATTGATTGTGATATAAGAGATTATCAGCTCTAATAAAGATCTATCTTTATAATAATTAGAGTTAGACTTTTAATATTTAATATAATTTTTATTATAATCTTTATCTTTCCTTAAAAATATTAAAAATTATAATAGATTTATTAATCTTTAGTTTAGTTTCTACCTTTTTTTTATTATTTCAAATTTTTTAATTCCCCCAATATCTGATAGAAGTTGTTTAAAATATAAATATAGTAAACCTTCTAATACTGAACTTAATCATAATAATATTATAGATGGAAGATTTATTAGAACTAAAATACTAATATTAATTATATTTATTAAAGAAATTATAAATATTAGATATATAATATCTAATATTAATTAATAATAAATTATTAAAGATATTCTAACAAACTCTGACTTTAGTTTTTTTAAATTAAATAAAGATATCATTTTTTAATAGTAGTTTGTGGGTAAAATATTTATTAATATTAATAATATTAAAGTGTATTACTAGAGAAGTTTGATATTTTCTAATAAGTGTCTATTATACTAATTTATAGAATTAATATATTATATTTAACTTTTTTATATATTAATATTAATATCCCTATAGATTTATTGATTGATTGAAAATTATTGTTTGTATCTAATGGAGGCTGTTTATGATATTATATTAGCTTCCTACTGTTTAATAAATTTTAATATCCAATCTCAATTCTAATATATCAAAACTCTTTTAGATTTTATAAATAATTTATACTTTCGCGTCTTTAGTGAAATAATAAACTTATTATAAATAATAACTTAATATTAATTATCTACTAATAATTATTTATAGATTATTTTTACATATAAAACTATTGCTAATATTTTTATTAAATAATATTAGAATTCGAGATATAATAAAGAAATTAGATATCTAAATTTAATTAAATAATTAAATTCTATTATTCTCTCATAATCTATTGTATATCTTTGGGTGATTTTAAAATAATAGAAGTCTGGTATATGTAATAAAAAAATTATTATAAAATCTATTAATGCCTGAGGTAAAATATTTACTATTTGAAGTAAAATGTTTATTATCTAAGTTTACTTATTTTCTAATTTATAATAGATATTTTTAAGAATTTCAAAGCTTCTTTTTTTAATAAAGATTGTAAAGGGCTAGTATAGTATCACCAATGTCTGATATAAGCTGTATTAGATATACATCAGAAGCTTTTAACAGGTATACCAGAACCTAAACAAATATTAATTCATAAAAGTGAGGGAGAGAATCTTAGTAGATTTCTTAGTTATTGGTAGGATGATGTTGAGTGTCTGGTAATAACTAATAAATTAAGTCTTATATATTCTATAATAACTTAATTAGATAGTATTTAGAATAAAAATTTTATTTTTGCAATTTTATAATAATTATATAATATTTTACTATAAGTAAGGTATGCTGTACTAGAGCTGGTATTGGCTGTAGAATGTGACCTTGCAGGCTTCCGAGGTTAGGTGTTGCCTCCGAAGGCCTGAGAGGGGAGTTGGCCTCGTTGACCTCGCAGACCTCCGAGGTCAACGAGGTCAACTCTTTCTTTTGCTGATGTAGAAGTAATAAAGGATTTTTTTATCTTAATATCTTAATATTTTATTTATAAATATTACTTTTTCTTATTTCTTTAATTTATATTTAAACCTTTCCTATTACCTGTGTACAACTTTATTTGATTAGGGGAGATTGTAAGGCACAGCCTTGCTGTTCATATGTATGTAGATAGTGGAGCCATTTACCTGTGTGGTGGTGGCTGGGCCGAGCGCCGAGCGCGGCCCGAGTTGTAGTTGACCGAGTAGAGGCCTGACTGAGCTGTATATAGAGCCAAGCTCCCTCGGCACCACTTAATAAAACCACCTTACTTTATCACACACATACATATTAACAAAATCTGAAGAAAAATAAAATATTACAAAACTCTAGTAATAATTTTGTTTCGTCAATTATATAATTGAGAACAGGCTACGGCATGTTTAATAATTATTTATATAAAATACCGGGTTCTTGAATATTATATAAATATTATTTATGTTAAATGACAGAACAAACACCAAAACATCTGATTATGGAATGTAAATTTTATAAGAAAGAAAGGGGAGAATTAAAAAAAAAATTAAAGAAATTTCCTTTTAATTTTAATACATTATTATTTAGTGATAATGGATTGAAACAATTGGAAGAATTTTTGATTAAAACAAAAATAATTAAAAGAAAAAAGAACTACAAAAATATAATTAATATAGGATAGGGAAATCTTGAAAAATATTAAAAACCAAAATTAATTAATTATGAAAAATTGCGGAGGAGCAAACTTTATATAATATGAAAGGACACTTATAACAATTGTTTTACACAAAGAAAATAATAAAAAAGGATAGGGAAGGTGGAATCCCCCAGAAAACTGAATAAAAAACAAAAAAAAGATAAAACGATGTAAGGAACAGTTATTTTGCTTCGCAAAATAATTATTACATATGTATTTAAATGATTTCCAAACCTGCCATAACCGAAAGGTTGCAAGCAGTATGATTAATAATAATAATAATAGAATGGACCTGGAAACGTATTTTATATTATGGAATAGCAAAGCCTTCTATATATACCTTTTTGTCCAGGTTGTTTTTGCAATTTGTTGAACGAAGAACCCTCTCCCGCCTCTAACATCAAGATTTATTTCCTAAGCTTACCACAACAAATCCCGCTTGCTGCACAAGATAATCAAGTAGAACTACTAGTGGCTCTATTTCATCTCAATACCAAATCTTTCTCTTAGCAGTACTCTGCGTCACCTCAACCACCCCCCACAAGAGCCCTCATACATAATTTCTTGGACACAACCACACTATTTCGAGGCGAAACGACTTTAGTAATCTCATATCGTGGGCAGAACCTACCAATTTTAAGGCAGCATCAAACAGAATAAAACTTTGATCGGAGTGCGCTCTCTTCCTCTTCCTCTTAATCTACCCAAGCAGATAAGGAGGCGGGATCCCTCTTTGGAGGGCAGTTGGTCAACCTGGATCTTAAAAAGGAAGGAGAGGCGGCCTTCAGGTCGAGGCTGCTCAATGATGCCTTCTTACCCAGTTTTAGGCGTGCTACACCCCCATCATCATTGGATGAGCTGGCGGAGATGCAGAAGCAAGACCCCCTCGCAACACAGATTTGGAAGCTTTATAGCAGAACGAAAATTGGTCTCCCCAATCAGGAGAGGATGGAAAATCTCACATGGAGGATGATGTCGATGACTTTGAAAAGGGAGCAGCGACAGATTGAGTAAGCAAGCAAATATTTACCCCTTCTCCGAAACTTCAATTCCGTTGAAACTCTCTGCACTTGTTTCTATCTTTATACCCCTTCACCTAATTCACATGTTCTCAACCATTGGACACATTAAATAAACTATTGCTATACCAAAACACAACGCATGCGTTCGATCATTCAAATACTAATTGCAAATGATGAATTGTATCGGTTTTCGAAGATCAAACCCGCGGAGACTTGATTCTACGTATCACGCCTCTGGGAATCTGTCATCACCGTTCGCTGGCCACGAGGGTGGGGAGACGATGTTCATAGATGAGCCCCCAATAGAAAACCAATCGATAGATGATCGTCCTGTTGCAATGGATGTGTCTGGTTCAATATCTAGGGTACAACCTCCCAAGATCTCTGCTATCCCTATCAAGCCACCGCGGCAAGATTTCCTCCTTAATTCGTTTCGGTCATCGCCATCTCTCGCTTCAGCCCCAGGCCGCCCGAGACAAGTGGGCAACAGCTCCGAGTTTGATTATATCCAAAGGCATCGCCGCAAAACTAGCCTTGATGTTGGCGGCCAGGTATGTTATATCCAGTTCAATATAGCTTCAAAACCGGGTTAGTCTTCTGAGTTCGTCTTTATCTTACGAAAATACCAATAGGGAAAGAAAAGACCTGCGAATTTTTCCCCTAATGTCCCTGCGCTTCAAAGTATCTCTATACCCCATGATCCGGATCCGGATCAGGAGCTGGTAGAATATAGTCTAGATGCTTCTGATGTGTTCATCACTCCACACACGAACAACGCACCGCCGTATGCACTTCGGAATTCCCAGCTCAACAACCTTCCATATGGTTTAAATACTATGATTGGGATAGATAACGCCGATCCTATTTTGCATTCAGCTGGCCCTTACCAACCGAACTTCAATTTTTCTCCAATTGAATCCCCCTTGGCGACAAGCGGCGGGTTCCCACATGCTTACAATGGCGCCTCATTAGCGTCATCAATTGCTTCGCAAGATTTTTATTCTCCTCCCGCCTCAACATCCCATTCTGCCTCTTCTACTCCTCACCCTATACCCGAGAACAGTGAGGTTTTCTTCGGTCAAACATCAATCGAAGGTCGCTCGCAAGCCCGAAATATCCCACATTTCAATCACCATCGTCATTCCGCTCTCACTGGCAGTCTACCGCAGACGGGATTCGTCTTTGGGAACAATGAAACGTTTTACAAAGGAGGCTCTTCAATTCAGCACCAAGAAGGGTTTGCAAATCTCGCCACTAATTTTGCCTACCAGCACGTCAATCCGTCCCATATCCTTCAGCAGAAAGACCAGTCAGCAAAGAAAACAGTCCCAAGAGTTCAATCTGATGCTATGTTTGGTATCGGGGCTGATTCCGATAATGAAGACGAGGAGAGAGATAACTTCTCTATGTCCGACCTTAAAGATTACGCCCCGTTAGACGCCAACCCGAGGCATGAAACCTCTTTCACTGATGATACCCCGAATCTTTCCGCTTGGCTGAAGGATCCTACCTTACAACATGAGAAGACATTCCCAATTCCTTCAATCGAACCGCCCCGGATTAATTATTCAAACCACACAATGCAAAGGAGTGCTGTTTTAAACAGCAGCGAAACTGCCGTAGACAACGGCGATTGGACAGCATTTAGTAAAGGGTTAACTGGCTTACCAATAACCGGAGACATAAAGTCAGGGACTGGGGATAACCACCGACGGTCAAAGGCTAACAGGACAACGCCTACGGCAGGAGGGATACTGTATCAAGGATCGAGTAATTCGCGAACGCTATCGAATCCAAGTAGCCCACCGGAGTCTGGATTCAACTCGGCGAATCCCTCGCGGCCACCTTCCCCTGATGCAGCTAGATCTGGTACACATAGCATTGGCCAGAATGGATTGCCGACAACCTGTACTAACTGCTTCACTCAAACAACTCCACTTTGGCGACGGAATCCAGAGGGCCATCCCTTGTGTAATGCTTGTGGACTATTCTTAAAATTACATGGTGTCGTCCGGCCCTTATCCTTGAAGACCGATGTGATAAAGAAACGCAATCGTGGGAGTGGAGCTTCATTGCCTGTTGGAGTCTCGTCCTCCAGAACGAAAAAAACCGTCAGAAAGCCCGCACAACAAGTAGTTAAAGGGGGTATGGCTGCTGGTTCTACGCCTGCTCTCTCAGATGAGAATGGGTCGCCTTCTGGAAACGAAAACGGTGCCAGTTTGGCACCTGGCGCAAGCATCAATTTGTCTCCACATCTTGGAGCGACAGTTGGTCGCAGTGCCCCTCTGATAGCACCGAAAACCGGAGCAATTGGTTCTACAGCAACTGCCGAACCGCCCTCAGGCCGAGCCCCGGCGGTGCTCTCTTCAAAGCGGCAAAGACGAACTTCTGCCGCTCGAGGAGACCTAGACGCTTCGAATATGACGGAGGGTATGCCAACCTTGGACAGGGAGGGTAAATTAGTGAGATCGGATCCGGCCAATAGCCTCTCAACCCCGCAGACCAATCTTGGATTGCATACTTCTCCTGCAGGACCTACTCCAGCAAGCATTGTATCGCCATTCTCGTCATCTGGCTCAACGCACGAATGGGAATGGCTAACAATGTCACTTTAACACTTCTAAATTTCTATTTACAACATAGTCTTGCCTTGTCTGTCTGTAATTGAAACTGTTGTCAAATGCACCGGGAATATTTTAGAGGGGAACTGGAGTCAGGATTTCTGTTTGGAATCTTTTACGTTTATTTTAGAGTTGATAATGGATCTCGAGCTCGAATTTGCATAACCTTTCTGTTGCTTGCAAAACTTTCATACAGAAGCACTTATACGCCCTTTATTAGTTTTGAAGTGTTCTTCTGCTTTGTTGCATAAGTTGTTATCTTCCATCCATTGTAGAATATATACTTAGGTAAGAACCGGGCGGAAGGGGGCGCATTTCTAGGTAGCTTCGCGGTACAATGCTATAATAGCTGTTTAAAAATCCGGTTGCGCGATGTAGCATTTGATTGTGTCTTGCGGCTACTTGCAAATAGGTCAAGCGAAGAAAGTTGTGGGACTGATCTTTCGGGTTGTGGTTCTGAAGTTGCATTCTGGCTGAACCTAATTCCCAGGATGCAATCAATAAATTAGGCTAGCTCGATACCTTCCCTAGATCACATTCACATCGTCATCCTTTTCATCCGACCACAATTTCTTCAAGAACCTATCGTAGTCCGAGATCGAAGTAATATCCGCCAGCCCTATCTTCTTGTGCGCTATGCTTGGTATTCCGTGGATCTGGCTATATATCAATTGATATGGGTATATGGGGGTGCACCCGGGTGGGTGCAGGGCATCCCTGCGACTACATTTCATCTATCCCTAACGGCGGCGGAAAAGAAGGACGATCTTCCAGCAATACATCTTGTTTCAGGCAATTTTCAAGATGGAATCCGCAAAACCTTTCCGAAAGACCGTCAGGAACGACAACGTTGCAACAAGCCGCATTATTGTCCTGCCTCTCTCTTTAAAGGTCCTAACTGTGCTCTCGATACGCTTTCCTGGAACAGTACCTCCCAATACATAATGGTTGACAACTACGAACCCGTACATATTTTTGGTGCCGTTGGATGCTCTCTGGGTGACCGTGAGACAATATCACAATGGAAAGACAGCCGCAGAATCGAGGAAATGCATGGTCAATCTCCAATGGACCGAGATTTCCCAAATCACTGCCACCACTTTCGAATTCTGGTGATCAGTACATTATTACAAAAAGGAGAGATCGACCTGATGAAGGGTTCCTAGAAGCGCCGGATCACCAACAGGAGTGCGAAACTGGCTGCTCACTGCCTTCTATATCATCCCTTCTATTTTATGCGAACAATGCGATTGAGCGACCTATTGGCAGCAGCTATTCAAGTATGGCTCTCTTAACCTGACATGAAGTAGAGCCTAGTTGAACTGACATATTCTATTAGGACAAGATTTGATACCCTTGACGCGTGGTATAGAGTCGAGTACAATCGAGTTTGTGGCACAAGTAGGCGCAGGTCGAATTCGGAAGATGAGCTCGAGTGAAGAGATGTCCTTTAGTCTCCCATGCTCTAGCATGTGCCCTCAAATCCATGATTTCGAGCCTGGGGTAGAAGAGTACGATGGACCTTTCCGGGAATCTGACGTTCCCTCATGCACCAAAGTGAACGGAAACATCGATCCACATCGTCGAAGGAGTTCTCGAACAGACATCGGTGCAGAAATGCTATCAACTTCAGAACTACCTACCACTTCCCAACCTTGGCCGCATCACCATCACTCCGCGCCTTCCACTTCATTATCAGCGGCACAGCCGCTTGACCGTTATGCTTGTCCACAGTGTACAAAAACCTTCTCCCGTCCCAGCAGCTTACGGATACATAGCCATAGCCACACGGGCGAAAAGCCATTTGTGTGTCCTCACAACGGGTGTGGAAAGGCATTCAGTGTTCGAAGTAATATGAAACGACACGAGCGAGGCTGCCATCCCACACGGTTATAACCAGAACCGAGGGATGATCGTACAAATGCATTACGCCAGCTCTAATATTTGTGATGACTGAATTCCCAAAGCGGAGGCCACAAGTGCAAATTAAACCGCGGATTCTAAAGAACATCACATATGGTAGCAAAGCATGGAATCAATACCTTCTGATTTGAATTTGGTATGTATTATTGAAACTTGATCCTGAAAAAAGTCGCTGACAGATTGCTGATAAATGCAGATAATTATCATAGAACTACTATCATTAGCATGCCGATTTCTCCCGAGTTTTTGAGTATAAGAACATGAACTGGATCTTCTGCAGCCTGAAAACGCATTGTTAGAGAGTTACCAGGCAAGATATAACCAATTAACCGCATGCTCGACTAAGGAGCAAGGAGTTTATTGCATTTTAAAACTAAGTTGAAGTAATTTATGATTTGCTTCGAGGGGTTCAAATTGTTGTTTAATCCCACCTCTAGTGATATACTTCTTATATTAATATATCAAGCATCATGTATTCTAGAAAACCTCGCTTCATACGCTGCATGCCCCGAGACAAGATCAGCAAGTATACCTTCAAAAATGCAGAAACAAAAGAGAACAGAACACAAAAAAAGCAAATATGTGATCCAAGAACCAAACTCTGTGCGGAGTCACAATGTATAAAATTTGGAAACCCCCTCGACCATAAGCATTAAGCTCTTGTGCATTAGTTGCGCGTTGTTTTCATGTCAAGGATGTCTTTTCTTTCTTTTTCCTCAAGCCGAATTTCCTGCATTAGTGTATATTTCAGTAATTTGCTGAGAATATTTATTTATGGTTTGTTTTAGGTATACTCGATGACTGTTGGATATTTTATTAGACGAATATCCCAAATCGTATTTAAGGTGAACATACCGTGGGGAAGCTTCCGCCGTAGGGGGGTGTGGCGCTCGCTCGTCGCGATGGTAGAGATGGATGTGGTAAAGGGGCTGTACCCGTTGTATACTCGTCCAATCTTGAAGTCGTCAGCGAGTTGGCTCGAGATGACTGCAAAGTTGGGTATCGATTACTGGAATAATTGAGAAGTGGGTCATCGGCGATAGATGAGTGTGGCGTAGGGAAATCTCCGATCAGGGTTGCGCTGGCGCGATCCTTATTTCTGCTTTTGGCTGAGCTAGGTGCACCGTGATAGGAGGTGCGGTGAGGTTGACCACCTCCGAAATTACCCCGTAGACTATTACCGCTCGGCAGCCTACGGTTCCGCCGCGAAGTCACGCTCATCATATCAATATTATCGGGATGAATGTAAGGTGCGGCGCTTCCCGGCTGCTGGCTGAAATATTCATCGTCGTCGTCATCGTCTTCATCATACTCGTAGTTGGTCGGACGCAGACCTTTGCGACGATTCCCATTGCGGGAATTTCGCTGCAATGCGAGCTCTTGTTCTTTGAGCGCAAGCTCTCGCTGTCTTAGTTGGAGCTCGCGTTCCCGGATCGAGAGATGCTGCCGATGGTGATTTTCATGTTGTGTAAAGTTTCTATCCTCGCCAGCTGCCAGCACTAGTTCATCGGTGTCATCAGTATGTAACATGTCACCATACATGACAATGTGACCAAACTCCTCGAGATCATTATCAAAAGAATTTCGTCTTGAACCGTATGCGCCGTTAATAGGTCCTTGGGCCTTCGCAACGTCCCCGTTGGGCAAATTCCGACCATTGAGACTAGATGGAGGTCGTTTCGAGCTGTGTATACCTTTTTGGTTTTGGTTAGGCCTGGAAGTAGAAGATACTTGCTCCGGGACAGAAATTTGAGAAGGCTTCATGCCGTTGGGCGGTGCAAGTGGGGGGCTCTCAAACCCCGAGAGTTGGCGATCGCGAATGCCAGCAGGGTGGACCGCGATCGGTACTTTTAGCTGGTTGATTGTGTTGAGGTGGCATAATAATGGATAAAGAGTTTGTAACTGGGGTGCGGGTATTGAAGCAGACTTTGCCATCTTGATAGGAGAGCCGAGTAAGACCTCGACTTCCATTGGCCGCCGGGATATGAAATCTTGGTACATTGTGCTCTGCGTAGAAGTCCGTGACATATTCTCTATAACCTGTTGCCTGAAGTCCCGAGGAAATGTACAACCCTGGGTCTCTGCTATGCGGAATAGCTCTTCTAATATACTGTCTATCAGATTTTTCATACCGGGTATATCGACTAGCGAGGTAAGGTCTGACGTTTCAGTGAGAACGCTCAATGGGTGGAATGCTATTGGTCTTCCTCAATTGTTAGATAGCGTGATGATTAAGGGACTTGAAGGTTAAACTCACCCTATCATACGTTCCCATTGTTGTTGGAGAATGTTTGGTGAGACATGACAGTCAACATTACCAGACTGTAGAGTCAGTGCAAGAGCTTCTGCCATGTCACTCTGCACACTAGTCGGAATATTGGGATTTTGGTTGGTAGAGCCGACCCATATTTCGGATGATTCGAGGTGTTCAAAATCACTTGCCGCAAGCTGGTTTATGATGACGCCGGAGCAAAGGGACAGAACAACATTAGTGGGAAATCTGGTTTCAAGATATGACTCGATGCCGATGGCATTCGTTGTATTAACAATGATGCAGGTCAGCTGCGGGGTGACGACCGATTCTATCACAGCTGCTAGATCATAAACATCTGGAAGCGCCTTTACGCAGAGGAGGACATAATCAAACCCGGGAGGTCCCGCAGCTTCTTCAGGAGAGCGAACAACTGTACCAAATATGGCATTAGCGTTACGAGGCCAAAATTTGATGTATGCATTGAATCACCTGCTCGAGGTTTGAACCTCTCGTTTCCATATGTTTTTGACCTAAATTGGGGGGATTTAGTGGGCTTTCGGCGATTTGTGAAGAAATAATAATGGTCTTACCTAAACGATATACCATATTGAGATACATTTTCGAAACCCGATTTCCAGACTAGTGTGACATCACACGCATTGGTTGCCTGAAGCCTCCACGATAAAAACGCGGAAACCGCATTTCCCCCGACTGCTCATGGACCTGGACTGTTAGAGTAACAAATAGTCGCGAATGAAAGGGGATGACAATTACCGGAAAGTATACGTAGCCGGCTGGAGGACATAGGTCGCAGAGGCGAAAACAAGCTCGAAGAGAGGTTTTGTGATTGGGAAATTCTGGATTGGATTATGGTTATGAAAGCTTAGATTTGCAAGCATGAATTTAATATATTTGGCGACTCAGGAAGGGTGTGCGTGCGATTGGGTTTCTCCGTGGTCCTTTACATCCTGGAAATCGCAATGAGAGACTGCTAGAATGCCGTTGATGAAAGATTTGGTAAAATGCCTATTTAGCCCTTAAGTATATAGCGTGAACCGGATGATAACACGGATGCTGGTGAGTAGGAAGGCGACAGGTGAGGGCGACGATGATTTTCTAATGTGCAAAAATAAATAAATAATATAAGGGAGAGAGAGAAGGTCAAATATATGGAGAGAGTGAGAGAGAGAGAGAGAGAGAGAGAGAGAAAGTAATTTTAGTAGCATACGCTTTGCTTGGCATTCGTTCCATTGCCTCCCAAATTAAGTAACTAAGAATTGGGTAACTAACCAATTATTGAAATAATAGCTAAGTCCTTGAGTGATTGGATGCTCAAAGTCAAATACTTAAGGATATAACTAAGTACTTATCTCTAATACTTTTCTTTATAACTACTTTTCTTATATTACCTAAGTCGGACCTTAACGGTTATATATAAAAAAGCTTCAAACCCAGACTCAACAAGTGCTTTACTTATGTACTTGGCCATGTGCTCTTTTTCTTATTCTTAGGCTACAAGCAACGAACCAACTCCACAGGCGATTGATAAGTCATAAAATACCAATATACCTATATATACAAGAGGTAAAATATATAAATAAAATCTAAAGATTCAAAGATTAAATGTACATTGTTAGCAAAGCATACCAAAGCCGGTCGCCGCCTCTGATTGTAAGACACCCTTCAGACATCGAATTTACCTGCAGGAATCGCCGCAGCTATGATCGGAGAGGCCACCGATCTCTCCAGCATCTTCAGACCTCCCGGAGACCCCTTCTTCCTTGGTTCTGATGGCAAAGTCGCACCAACACATCCACTTTGGCATCAATCAAGCTCAACTCAGATTCCAGAAACTTCAAGCATCCAACATGAGTCTACGATTCTCAGCGTTATCTTACAGCCAGAATATCTCTCTCCCATCGTAGCGCGGGCAGACGTCCTTTCCGATCTCTCGGCCACAGAATTCGACTTATCCAACACGGGGGCCGGCTTTATTGGTGGATTTCTCGAATACAAAATATCTCGCCGGCTAACTGTCAAGATTATTCCCCGGAATCCTAAAAAGGACCAGGCTGCTGAAGAGACTGTCTGGGTTTTCGAAAAGGTACAAGACGAAAGGCATGAAGTATCATACCAGCCAGCCATCATAGTAGTCCTGGTACCCCATATTCCCAGAACAGTCACAGAACCGCCGTTCTATTTTCCAGACGCACCAGCCATCGCTATTAGAATTTCCGGGTCAGATCTTTCTATTTATCGCCTGATCAGAGAGAAGTTTCCTTTGTTACCTCGCCGCAAGGATTCACATGGTGGTGCTACCCCCTCTTCCGATCTTGATTCGGATAGGACCCAACGCATGCTCAAGAAGCTTCTCGAGGTTCTTAAAAAACGCTTCCAAAACCCAAACTATACCAAGCGCGTGCACCATGACGCTGTTATATCTCGCGAGAAATATCAAACTGTTTACCAGGATTTGAAAGCAAGGCATGCAGACCGACTTTGCCGTATATTTGCGTTGAATGGCTATGATGGCAAAGGATGCCGTGAGGTCGATAAAATATTTGAAGAATTGGGTATAGCAAGCTTTTGTATTTGCCTCTGGGAAGATATGTACGGTTCTCCGAGCATGGTCCCGCCCATAGAACCACCCGCGGATGGGGTTGAATTGGGAAACCAGAAGGGTTCGTTCATCGGATTTGTCGATCTTGGATGCGGATCCGGAGTTCTTACAGATGTTCTAATGCAAGAAGGATGGTTTGGATATGGATTGGATGCTAGGAGACGCAAAACATGGAATTCATTCGACGAAAATGTCCGCTGCCGTCTCGTTGAGGGGCTACTGGTCCCGTATCTTATCGACCAAGGTCAGGATTCCACAGTAAAAACTGTTTCTTTACCAGGTTTCATGCAAAATTGTGTGCCAGACGATACACCTCAACATCTAAAAGAAGAAAACCTAGCCTGCTCTAGTCCATTCTATACAGTGCCGGGTAGTACGCAAGTTTTTCATTCGGGTCGTTTCCCAGAAGGAACTTTTCTTATTTGCAACCATGGCGATGAACTAACCGCATGGACACCATTACTTGCCAGTCTGAGCCAATCTCCATTTATTATAATCCCTTGCTGCTCCTTCAATCTCGCGGGAAGAAGATTCCGGGCCCAGAACCAACACCTTTGCCAAAGAGAGCGAGAAGAATCCAAACGCAGCACCTATCAGTCACTAATCAACTATATTGAAAAATTGTGTAACGAAGTTGGTCTAATATTTGAAAGGGAATGGCTTCGGATTCCCAGTACTCGCAATTTGGCGATTATAGGTCGCGGTCACGGATCGTCGGGAAACAAGGCTTCAAGGGAAGACTTGGTGGAAAAAATAATTCGGCGCGAGGGTGGAGAAGGTTGGATGGATATGATTGCAACACTAAATAGATTGTAATTGACAATAGCTCTGTAATCCGCCCTTGACCATAAGGGCCCTTGGGGAACCTTTTATACTTGGGCACTTAGTTGTCACCTATTCGCACTCTTCTCCTCCCCCAAATTCCATACATAGGTACATCTATCTTTTCAAGTATCTACAAATCATTAAGTCATCGTTTGTGTGTTCGTTTCGATATCCTATACTTATCTGGTCTCGGTATATCGTTACATTCAAACTACAGCTCATAGATAGTTGAGAGTTCTTTAGATGGAGAGACTGCGTTGGAAGCGTGCTTCTGCCGTGAATGTGCCTTCCTTCGAGTGAGTATATATTTGATTAAATATCTTTTAATCTTATTCCTCCTGTATAACGTCCGGGAACGGCCAAAGGTAATTAATCGACATATATATTAAGCACTGGTTAACACTTTCATCTAGATGTATTAATATCAGAAGTATATATAATATAATATCAGTAAATATGCAAAAAAAAATTATATATATATATATACCAACTTTGCTATAGTTATGGTATCCGTGCGAATATGTGCGAATATGCTGTTTGCACAGGCATTACTAATAATATTGTTGATGCTATTATTGATGGCTGTGTTGATAAAAACAATCATATTAACTATATATTAAATTAAATAGTAGTCTCGCACTGCAAGACTAATCAAATACTTAAGTACTTACTTGAGTATATATCGGATGATCCAACATGTGTTGAATAAATAGTTAATTGGTAACGCCGCTTTCAGACCATAATATATACTTTTAGTGGAAAAGTTTCGTAGCATACTGCAACATTCCTATCTTGATCGCTAAAGAATTCAAACTAGAGGCCTCGTTTCCTGTTTGGAGTTCTTGGTGGTGTTGGTTGCCTAAATAGGCCGTAGGCTAGGCGTGAAAACCCATCATCTCCCCGCTTCGCTGCCTGACGTGGTTTGAAACCTATAGAAGGAGGAATCGAAGCAGGCTCAAGTACCATTGTTTTGTACACGTACATACATTAAACGTTCGGGAAACAGTCCATCTCAATCACAACGATACCTTATGATACATTCTTTAAACCCCAGTGACCTCGCTTCCTTTTGATCATACAAGAAGTTATCTGCAAACAAAAATTGTTGTGTTACTTAAATAACTACTTAAATACCCAAGGAGCTCATCAAGAGTATCTTCAAAAGTGTGGGCCAGGTTGGCAAGACCTTGACATGTCAGCCTTCGCCACCAGTTTGTTTTCTGGTAGCCTACAACTCGAGATGTACATGTACAGCAAGTACCTCCCCGCCTGCTAGCAAACCTATTAGTGAGGTCCTGCGCGGGACCGCCCACCCCCCAAAAAAAAAAGAAAGGAACAAAGGAAGGGAGGGAAAGAAACGAACAGGCTGCAGTGCGTCAGCTCATAATCAAGCGTATATACTTAAGAAGTAGTGGTCTCTCCATCGTGCTCTGCTCTACTCCTACACTTCACCAGACTTCGTCACTCACTTTGTGACCTCGAACTTCCATAAACAACCACCATGCGGCTTTGCTAATATCTTCCGATAGCGCATCCTCGTAACAATCCGCCAGAATTCCCGTTGAATAAATCCCTTTAGTTTTCCATCCTAGATAATTACACTTCGGCCTTCAACTATGGCGCAGCGATACCCTGCGCGTCCGAGCGACAACAACCGACAACGCGGACAGCACCCACCAGCCGCCTCCTACCTGAGAAATCCATCGGACTTGCAGATTACCAGCCGGACAAAGTTGTTCATCGAAAATTTGCCCCTAGTTGTCGACGAAGCAAAGCTAAAAAAACGTTTCGAAGTTTTCGGACCCCTAGAAAACTCTAATATTTTGTTAGATTCCGAATCTAGAGTCGGATTGTGCACATACAAGTACCATGATGATGCATTTGCTGCTTTCCAAGGAATGAACAAGACCTCCTTCGAAGGCAATGTCTTGAACGTCGTACTAGCAGATGCGACAGAAACTTATGATGAGTCAAAAGCTAGAGCAGCTTCGATTTCCTCCCTTAGCGGAGACGGTGTTCTCAATGAATACTCAGATAGCATTGCCTCTAACAATGATACTTCGAGGAATCAAATGTGTGATCACCAAGATACGACAACAGGCCATGTTTGCGGCGAATCTTTCCCTAGTACAGAAACTCTTATGTAAGCTCCGCAATTTCATTCAAATCCCAATCTTTGATCCTATTGCTGACAAAGCAGGCGACACTGGTGGAATCACCCGTGGGGCTATAGACCTCTGAAGTGTGAAAAGGACTCGAGTTGTGCATATTCTAAAAGAGGTTTCATCACTGAAAACGAGCGAGAAAGGCATCATCACAATGCCCACCCTGTTCTAAACGATTCTCGTCCATACAAATGTCCAATTCCCAGTTGCTTCTATCACAAAAAAGGGTTTGAAACTTTAAATGCTCAGTCTTTGCACGAGAAAGCCCACTCTCTAGGGTTTGAAGAACATGCGTGCCCGATTTCTGGATGCGGGTTTGAATCTACACAAGACGACGATATTAAGCATCATTTGGAGGATATCCATGGAATTATTGAACATGTGGCCTCCGAATATCCGACATCCACACAAGATCCTAGTTACCACTCAATTGGATCACAACGGCGTGGGGCGTCCAGCACTCGGCGTAAGCGGCCGATACCATTCCGCCCGGACGAGAAGACAGACTATGATGATCGATCTCATTCTTCCATTGATAATGAAAAACTTGGTATGATTCGACGGTATGCCGGGCACCCTGGAATAGACTACAGGCCATTCAAATGCCAAGCTCCGGGTTGCAAGTTTGTAAAAGAGGGCTTCGAAACCCAGTCGGAATTACTATCGCATGAGGATCAAGATCACGAAAGCCAACGAAGCATATTGACAGACAGTATCGTATCTGATATTTCCACAGACGGTTTGTCACCCTCCTCAATCTTAAAGTTGCCCACGGGAGCGCTGATCATGATATCTTTCTTTGTTAGTTTATCCACCTACAATAAATATATCGAAACTGCCGTCTTCTAGCCATCGCAGAGCCGATTCTCCCAATTCACCTTGCCCGGAGTTTCTCCAATGCAACAATGTTAATTGCTCAGAAGCATTTGCTCTAGAGCAAGATTGGAGGTAGGGCTTCATAGCCTGTATTACAGTTTGACGAATATCAAAGCACCTACTAATAACGAACTATAGGAAACATGCGATGGCCTGCACGCTCCAGTCAGCTTCTAAACAATGCTCCTTCACCGATTGCCAGGCGAAATTTGATAGCATCCATGCTCTGTCGTCACATGAGTTCGAGAGCCACGGTATCCGTATTTGCAGCTCTTTGACTTGTAATCGCGCCTTCCACCAACTAGAAGACGCAGAATCACATATGCGAGATCTCCACTCCAACCTTTATAATGCCGGACGCCGACCTCGACTGGCTTTTATTGCTTCTGTTCCTTCATGGAACGAAGATATTGGAGAGACTGGTTTCCCTTATGACCCCTATCGGTGCGCCCTGTTAAACATATCCCAAGACAAGCCAGCAGGAGCAAAGGCGCCTCTCCTAAGACACCAACTCTCTAAGAAGGGCAAAGAGATTGCTCGTGAGTCCTTAGACTCGCTTCCAACTCATGAGCCTGCTTCAAGTAGTCAAGATATACCCAGACGGGAGAATGTCGGCTCTAATACCTTCTCCGAAACCCTTCCTCGCTACTCCGTTATCATGTTACAAAAATCTTCCTATAATTCTGCTAGTTTACCCGATAATGAGGCAGCTAATAAAGCGGCGGCCAGCGTCACAACTCCAAATACCAGCCTAGGTAAACCTGCTAACAAACCGGAAACGCCGTTAATAATAAACCCTCCCACCTCTCGCGCCCGTCAAATATCACCAAACACAACACCCAAACCAAACTACGCACCGCATGAAGATAGGAATCCTCTGTATCGTTACAATACTGATGGGTCACGTTATGTCACCGGGGCAGTTGTACTTTCCCCGGATAAGCACCAGGTCTTAGTTCTCAGAAGCAAAGACGAATCCCGGGGGTTTTTGTATCAACTTCCCTCCGGTTTCTTAGAATTTAATGACCAGAACATGGAAGCGTCCGCATTGCGAGAATGTTGGCAGAACGCCGGTATAGTGGGCAGGATTCTGAGGGCAATCGAACCAGCTCCCGCTGAAGAACCGGACGAAAATGGTCTTGCCGATTGGCATTCGTATTTCGAGGTGGAAGTTGAACGGGAAAAAGAACGCTGGCCAAGGCATCAGGCGTGGCATCGCCGCTGGCTCAACTATCGGGAAGCTAGAGTAGTTTTAAGCTCTCAACCTGATGCTATCAGAGCTTTGGAGAGGTCTACTATATTTAAGAGGGGAAGCTCGAACTTGAAAGTCGATAATTCCTCGGAAATCCATGCTTCCTCGCCGTTAGCAACCACTCTTCCCTCCTCTAAAAGCATTAAACTCGCAGAGGGAGTACGCCCGAGGAGGAGACAGTACCCAGACGAACGCCCGCCTGCGACAAGGAAATATAGCACTGTTTCGCCAGCCACAGATAATATTGCAGCCTGGCGAAAAGATATTCTTCCGTGGCTTCGCCGCAACTTCGGAACTGTAATGGGCAAAAATAAGCATGGGGCTATAGAACTATTGCGGGTTAGGAACAAGCCTACTATTTGCATTACGTGCTCTGACCCCAAGGAACTTGTATTAGACACGTTTGCAGAAGTTGTTAGCGGGCTCTTCCCCATGCACGTAAAGGTGGGCCTTCTAACAAGGTCGTCTCAACACGAGGTTGTTATCCAAACCGACGATCATCCCTTCACCCCCCTTTCAGAAGAAAATGATGATACATCTGCCGATATAACACCCAGTTTAAGAGAAATGGACATTGCTTCTGCCAGTTCCTACCTATCAGAGCCAGCCATCGAAAATAATACCACCCTAGCCAAGACCCAGGGCAGCCTAGGTTCTAAACCGGAGCGAGCGTTTCGTCCTCCGCCAATCTTCGGAAAGTACATTGCTCGGCCATCGTGCGGCGCGACCATCGGGACTGTTCGAGACGACGATAATTCCATATCGGCCGGCACATTCGGTGGTGTTGTGATTCTTGTTAAGCAGGACGGAACCGAGGCACCATATGGGTTAATATCTCATCATGTCATCGAGGAAAAAACAGAAGACACGGAACTCGGTATCGGTGTTGATGAAGGATGGCTTGTTAACTCCTCAGGTGCTCATCGATTCCCCGTCCAGCAGCCTGCCCGAATGGATCTGGAAGAAGCTAAGGATAGCTTGGATATGCAGCGGTATTACTGCGACCGTGAGAAGCGATATTGTGACGTTGACGATGGTAGAACAGTCCGGGCTAAGTTAGCACTCTTGGACAGCTTGGATCAACAGGCTGTTGATTTTGGACATGTCGTGTACTCATCCGGTTATGGATTCGATGCAAACCGCCACCAGGTTAGTTGGTTTTGTCAAAATATGGCCGTTTCATATACCCTGTCGCTAACATTTCCTATAGATGGATTGGGCTCTCATTGGGGATATTCCTTCCTGGAGGCTCGAAGATAATGTCGTTCCTGGTGTCGAGAGCTTCTACGATTTGCATTACGACAATAGCCCAAAGGCACCATATCCAGTAGAAAAAAGTTTCTTCGGTTTCCTCTCAGAAACATTCGAACAAGAGCATTCCGTGGATTTGTCTGAGATTGATCCTCTACGGCGAGTGCACGGAGTCGGTTCATATAGTGGTATCATGGATGGGATTGTATCAAGTGAGACCGCATTCTTCCGACTTGATGGCATGGACTCCGAGGAGTGGTTTTTCACACCTCGCTATAACGGCGGGTTAGGGGTGAAAGGTGACTCCGGCACTTGGGTTTTCGACGATTTTGGGAAAGTGGTAGGACAAATAATCGCTTATAACTATCGGACGGATACTGCATATTTTACCCGCATGGATTATTTATTTGAGCATATTAAGTCAAAGACAAAAGCGGTAGAAGTCTACATACCATACAAAGGGGAACTTGCGAGGTGGAAAACAGACGAGATTCTCAAGCAATTGGAGATAGCGCCAACTGGGAGCGTAACCGATGCTAGCAGCAGTTATGTTGACAGCTCCTTCGGTACTGTTAAAACCAACGATACAGACATCACCTCACCACTAAACATCAGCGACTCGGGCTTGGGATGGGCGGGTTTCCGTAAACAATCTTGATTGCAAATAAGGGGGCAATTTCTCGGGATATTGATAACAGCTACAGAGCTCGCTTATATATTATGAAAAGTGCCTGTCTCGATTACTTCTTTTCATGGAGTTATAATTTATTATTTATCTTTGAACATGGGTAGTCTTGAATGTGAAGATTTTTCGCAGACGCTTTAGTTCCCCCTCTCTCTCTGGTATCACCATAACCAAGTAAGAAACTTGAATACCACGTATTTTTTTGATAGTTGCGTCCTCAACTGTTGCCTTAATGAGGTGCAATCATTAATTCTGGCCTGACCAGCCGATCAAACTACAAATAATAGTTAGCTTCATATAACACATATTACATCAATAAGTATAGCTCACCTCAGCCTCGCTCAGTGCCTGAAGTTCTAGACAGCTTTGCTTCAAGGTTACCCCTCTTTTGTGGGCGTTTTTGGCGACTTTGCTCGCCATGTCGTATCCTATTTTACTATTGAGGCAGGTCACCAGCATTAAACTTTCATTTAACAATTTCGATATCCGTTCTGTATTGGCTTGAATCCCTACGACACAGTGTTGCTCGAATGAAGCCATGCCGTCAGCCAGGAGTCTAACGGAGTGCAGAAGGTTCCTAGCCATCACGGGTTTGAAGACGTTCAATTCAAAATGGCCACTCGCGCCGGCTATTGTGATGGTGACATGGTTACCCATAACCTGGGCGCATATCATAGTCATTGATTCACACTGAGTAGGGTTAACCTTTCCCGGCATGATTGAAGAGCCTGAAGAGAGACCTGTTAGCGTAGGGTATTCGGAACCTTGGACAACATGGAAGTACCTGGTTCGTTCTCGGGGAGGTTCAGTTCACCGAGTCCACACCTCGGCCCACTCCCAAGAAACCTAATATCATTTGCAATCTTCATTAAACTGACAGCTAGCGTATTCAGCGCTCCGCTCGCTTCAACGAACGCGTCGTGTGCCGCTAATGCCTCAAACTTGTTCGGTGCTGTTTTGAACTGGTAGCCGGTTATTTTGCTGACTTCTTCAGCGACTTTAACATCAAATCCGATTCGCGTGTTAAGACCTGTTCCAACAGCCGTCCCGCCTTGAGCTAGAAGCAATAGTCGAGGCATGACTGATTCGATACGAGCAATACCAAACTCAAGCTGTGTCGCATATCCTGAAAATTCCTGGCCCAGGGTAAGCGGCGTGGCATCTTGTAGGTGTGTTCTCCCAATCTTAATGATAGCTTTGAATTCTTCCGCTTTTTTTGCAAATGCTTCATGTAGACTTTGGAGTGCTGGTATGAGCTTTTGGTTGATCTCAAGGACTGCACTAATATGCATGACAGTAGGGAATGTGTCGTTGGAACTAGCGGACATGTTGACGTGGTCATTCGGGTGCACTGGCTTCTTGCTTCCAAGCTGCCCCCCCAATATCTCAATCGCTCTATTCGAAATTACTTCATTGGCGTTCATATTAGACTGCGTTCCAGATCCAGTTTGCCATACCACAAGAGGGAAGTCATCAAGCGAAATCTTTCCTTCCCCATTGATGACCTCTTCTGCAGCCTGCTGAATCGCTACGCCAATCTTAGAATCGAGACCGTAGGTCATATTGACTGTTGCTGCTGCTTTCTTCAGGACACCAAAGGCACGGATTATGGGCTCTGGCATTCTATCCGCGGGCTGGTTGATTTTGAAATTTGACAAAGACCTATTGGTTCTAAGGCTTTAGAAACACTCAAATATCCCCAATGAATTTAGATGGCCGACCTAAAGGTTTGGGCACCATAGTATCGCTCGTTGGGCACTTGAACTTCGCCAAATGCGTCGGTTTCGACCCTGGCCCCAGACTGGGGATTGCATATGATTTTATTAGTGGGAAGGAGCAAGCCTGTACGGTAAGGTAATAGCATACCATCACGGAAGTTGTGGACGAAAGAAAACGAGACGTGCGAGCTTGGAAATACTGCGGATAATTATAAGCCAACAACTGTCGTGTTGGAAGATGGTATCGAGAGAGTTTGGTCAAGTTCATCCTTTAGAGAGGAATCTGGCTTCGGTGCACACGAGGATTTTTCGTTCTGACACGTGCTATCGAGGTGGGGGAAAGTTGTTCAGCAGTTGGAATTTGGTAGCGAGAGAAGAATACCTCGTCAAATATTTCCAAATTTAGAAAGGCTGCCGAGCCTGGGTCATAAACCCAATTGTTCCCTTACCTGACTTCTTATTTCTCGCTCGAGTGTCCAAGGTGTCCTATTTGCTACACAATCGGAATATCATCTATTATAACGAAGATTTACTCGACCTACAGATATAATTCATATTTGCTGACTATGGACAACTTGAGAAGTGCATGGATTAAAAATTCGTAAGCGAAGCAACACGGATGCTGTCATGGATAACATACATTTCGGAAATGCATTGAGGCACCATGATATTCCTAGACCACAGGGTGGGAATGCTAGATAGGCGATCTCAAATTCATGCTAGCATCTAGCGGCGTCACATTACAACCAGGCAATAGTGGCTGAGGACTTTAAAAACACTCCATCCATATCATCTATTAAAACGTGCGCAATTAGAACAAGGAAACCATGTTAAGAGCTGTTTGGAGTATTATTTTTAGCTTCGCTGTTCAGATCTCATGTAGATATTTCAGCATTCGTAGAAAATTCGGACAACTGCTCGTCGGCGACATCCATTTCATCACCCTCTGCTAAAATACGAGCCTTGCGTATCTTAATTTCAGTGATGGGTTTATCGCCCCCATCGGTTTTCACCAACCCGATTCTTTGGAGAGCACGCATTCCATCTCTTACTCTGCCAAAGATAATATGTTTTCCGTCAAGCCACGGGGTTGGAGCAAGTGTAATGAAGAACTGTGAGCCTTCAGTTTTAGGGCCGCTATTGGCCATTGAAACGATACCGGCACCGCTATGCTTGAGAGCGGGATGTGGGTCATCAAGTGGTTTATCACCAAATATCGATGAACCTCCTCGGCCAGTTCCCTGAGTAAAATCGCTTGCGTTAATACTGGTTCTATCGTGGGTTCCTCTTTCCCCATATGCGGCACTCCAAGAAATCTAACAAGATGGGTTTAACTTACTGTTGGGTCACCTCCTTGAATCCTTAAGCAAAAGTTAGGTTAGTGTGCCACAACTGATTTTCTTCTTCCTTTGTGTCTCCGTAATGCTAATATTGGGGCAGGCGCGAATGTGATTGGATGAGGTTGCAGTCAGTCTACATCGGAACTTACATGAAGTCTTTGATTATCCTATGAAACTGTCATTTGTACGTGTAAAGGAAATCGGAAAACTCTGATTAGCTCTCAAGATACAACAACAGAAAGACATCGAATATCTTAGAGCAATGCTGGAAGATACTATCTCTAAGTACGTACGGTAACGTCATCATAATAACCTCTTGAAGCAAGCGTAGCAAAATTATTACAGGTCTGTACGATGAAATATCAATAAAAGAGACCCGACAATAGTGAAGATGACAAGATGGAAGCGTACCCGGGGAGCATGATCGTTATAGAGCTCGAGTACGATCTGGCCCTGTTCAAAATATCAACCTTTGAGCCCACGATTTCGATTTCGAACTTCGCTTGGGGGAGAGCGTTGCACTTACCATGCTCGTATCAAGTAGAACGGCCAATGGGGCAGGATTTGACGTTAAAACCATGATAAATGTGATATGTGTGACAAGGGCGTATACGCGTTTTGTATGTCAACATGTACATAAAACTTGAAATTGGGAGGACTCTTACTTAGAATATAAAAAACGCTGTTTGCATGAGTTGTTGTCTGTGTGTGTCGCCTTGGCATTTGGTCAAAAATCACTACATTGCCAACCATTACAAAGTCCCTAGCCTTCAATACCACCCCACGATATACGCCTCATTCACATTCACCCTCCTTCGCAATGGGCTCTACCCAATCTAACCTGTCAGGCCAGCATGTTTTCCAAAGGTAACTACTACCAGCTGATTGCGCTAGTCGAGTACTGGTTGACAGTTCTCTTTTGCGCAGTGGACAGGGCCAGGTCAGCCTCAATCTGACAAATTCACTCCAACAAAACCCCGAGGTCTGTCAACACCGGAATATCCAGTGCGCACTCTTGCTTTCTAGTTCTGACTTTGCCCACGGATCATAGTCAGATGCAACCCGCGAGGTATGTTGTGACTCCCTCTACAACGTAAATTCTTCTCTAACTTGCAATATCAATTTTACACTAGCGAGCGACAAATTTGACAATCCAGAAAAAGGTTACGGAAGAGCTGCAGAGACTTCAAAGCAGAGAAGATCAATTTTCCGAAAGTAGTAAAGAACAGATATGTACGACCTTCAAACGAATGATAAGCCCATTTGACATGGTTACTCTAGACTAACTAATAATCATCTACAGCGAAAGAGTCAACGCAGGATTACCATCTTGATCGAAATTCCGTTGCCCGTTCTATAAATATACTATCTCGAAAATTGCATGCACAACACGTGCCCTTAGACCAAACCGAACAGGTTCAGAAAGCGGAGGTAGCAGTGATACGGTGTTTGCGACTGAATGATCGTCGACCATTGGATTGCTGGAAAGAAGTTGAAGACTTTAAACAAGAGGTTTCCCGGTTGGAGAGCAAGTTCGTAAATAGAATTGTTGGAAATGTCTAAGTGCCATCCTTCTTAACGCTGTCCTATCTGGAGTGTTTACATTTGACTACTTCATATACTGTAAGGAAACCTAGATCTCTTTATTAATGCTAGCCAGAGTGCCAAGGCCAGAAAAATTTCCTCCACCCCATAATTATTATATCGTATGCATATCTTCCTTCAAAAGGGTTTGGGTGTATTGAACGGCCTTGATAGCTGCTAGATGTGCGCAGTGCGCTACATGCATGTTCTCGAGTTTCCACCCGCCCGTCTTCTCTATTCTTTCTATTCTAGTTCTTATCCTCGAAACATATTCTTGCCGTGGGGCGGCTTGGTCACCATAAGTCGCAGTAGACAGAATAGTCAAGCTTTCGATTGCCTCTTCTTCCTCGTACGAATCCGGGTCATTGAGAACTAAACAACTCGGCTGGTTTGAATCATTTTCATGGTCATTCTCAAGGAATCCGGATATGGGAACAAGGACAAATGTCGTGACAAAAGGGAGGCGTCGACGAAGTAGTATTGGATGATATAATGACCCATCGCAGAATATCCGCTCTTCACTTTGATTCCACGTAGCCATTGGTACCTTTGTGGACATCAGAGCACCCACGATTGCGTACCAAGCGGCATCCAGCAGGTTTCCATCTAGTGAGATACATAAAACGTCGATATATAGAGACCAGTATCCCTTTATTTTTGGGTTTAACCCGCTGTCCACTTGTTGGTCGTATATCCGAAGAGACGCTAGGTCGACCAGTTTGCTAACATTGATAAGCTCATCGATTTGGTCCGAAAGGGTTTGCGCCATCCCTCCTGGTGGCCCAAGGGGATACTTCTTCGAACAGCCAGTAGACATCTCCACGTTGGGAACTATCAGCCCACCCCAACGGGCGCCTCCCGAACCACGACTACCGCAGCTATGCGCGGCAGAAGTTGACGAGCAATTGTAAGACTCAAACTGAGAAATGTCATCACCAGGTGCCAGTGTAAGAACTTCACCCCGAATACCACAGACCACCGCGGTATCGCCAGCCCTTACAACAGCAGACCCATGGGCGTGGCTTAGAGAGTTAGTCGTTAACGTGAAATCGCGGTGTTGGGATGGATGGCGGCCATTCGGGCGGGTGGGTGGCTCGCGGAGCAAATGTCGCTGTAGGTAGAGGGGAGGAGAAATATGACGAAAGAGAGATGTCGAAAAAGTTAGTGGAGGTGGCCGATTAGCGCTGTCATCAACCTGCAAGGCTGGAAGAGGTGGTATAGCAGCCATCCGGCAGAGTTTTGTAGCAAAATAAAAGAGAAAGAGATGGAAACGAAAGCGAGAAGTTGCGATTGGCTGTGAGCTTTGACGAAGTTTGAGGACAAGTCAAAATGCAACATTAGCAACATGCGTTGAGCGTTGAGCGTTGAGCGTAGGGTAAGTGAGTACTTTAAAGTAAGTACTTAGGTAGAGAGACGTAATAGGGGCTCGATCAGTTATTAATAGACACCCAGAATATACGCTCTACAGCAAGGTTTCTCGAGATACCTCATAGACCAATGCTAGCTACTTTGGTAGTCGTTAAGGCCCGTTCGACGCAATATTGGTAACTGGAACCAGGCAACGAAGACTAGGCCCTTACCCCCTAGGGGGGTTATATGTTTCCCTCTCTTTCGAAGACATAGAGCTGGTAAAACACAATTGGGTGTATAAATACTTGAGTACTTATTTAATTATTTATAATCATAAGCAAGCTATTTGATTCTTTTCGATTTATCGTCAACACACGTTCTACACACGCACACGAGTTCTGCACACACCCCTATGCAAATTGCAACAACGATACCGGCGTATCCGATTGTCCAAGCTCCTATCAAGGTCGTGTTGGGAGAGTGATACGTCTGCTACACCTTTCTAGTTTACCCTTTCTCTCTCTCTCTTCCTCCCTACCCAACCACCCTTCTCTCCTTTGACAGCTACTTCTCGCTACCCTTTGCCACTAATATTGGCCTCTACACAAATTATACACCTATCAGAATGTCTACCTTCCAGTCAACTATTGATGGCAGTTGTTCACAAGAATTCGAGGGCACTGTCGAAGATAAACACCACATAGGGATGTCATCCCACCCAAATCCGCCATATATTTTACCAGCTATCCAGTCTTACAACGGGCCCGCAGTCAGTGCAATGGTCGCACAGACACATCCTGTTTCTGCATCATCTTCTTTTACTAGAATTCAATTCCAACCACAAACGAACTCCTTGGAATACCCCTCGTCCTCGTCCTCGCTCTCCATGGCTATGGGTAATAATTCTAGAGGGAATGATCACCGTCCACAAGGTACTTGGCTTCGCCCGCCTCTGGCCGATTCTATAGTTAGTGGAAATACGCTAAACCTACATACCCAAAATCCAGAGCATTCAAATATTGTACCTTTATACCAATTTTCAGACTTCGGCCCTGGATGGGACTCTAAGACACCGGTAACGCCATATACCACGGTGTCAGAACCCAAGGGTCTTGATGATGATACACCCATACTTCCAGGTATTATCACTTATGAGGACACGAACGTGGGACCAAAATCAATGCAGCGAATTGCTTTCTTCTCTCCTTCTGCCTCGGGCGATGATGTTCAACAGAAATCATTCACCAAAAGTATTCGAATTCAGTGCTGCTCGGACTATTCACCTTCGCAGTCTCTATATACGACAGGCACTCCTAGCCCAGCCAGTCACAGTTTGTCCAGTGTAATCCCCACTTCTAGTTCGAACTCTGATCAGTCTAAATATTTTGTTCTCCAGCCATCCCAGAATCAAAATGTTTTCCGCCAAAATATATACAGGCCAGATTGTGATGTGGGAACGGCAAAGCGACTAGAGGAAGATCTACAAATCTCTACAGACAGAAGTCGCCAACCCGAGGGCTTCCCCCACCCTAATAATATTTGGAGAACGTTACCAGAAGAGGGACTTTCTAATCTGAACAACATGGCCCGTTTATGGTTGAATGCTCACGTAACAAGTTTTGAAGATGCTCTCAAGCACACACCCTTAGAGGAATTGGGCAAACAAGCTGTTCCCGTTGGTGGTCCTTCTATTTTACCACCAGGGAAAGCTTGCTCCTGGAATCTTGTTAAAATCGAGAATGTTAGGTTATTTTGGCTCTCGATAAATATTTACCTCGAATGCTAATTGGATGCCTCACAGATTCCTTATAATCTCGATGAAGAGATGCTCCTCGAATTTCTGGGCAAGAATCCTGGACTTATTTCAGAAGAACACGGCGGTATCCATGTTATCATGGACCGCACGACGGTATGCACCATCCATACACATCCTCATCCACCCTTCTTTTTTTGGGGGAGGGGTGAACTCTGAAAGAAATCCTTATGTATCTATAGGGTAAAACCATGGACTGCTTCCTGGAATTTCCATCAGTGGGAGCTGCGGAGAGGTTCATTCAACGACGTTGTAATAACAACCGCAGATGCATTCTGGGTGGTCGGCATATATCACTTGAGCTTGTCAGACAAGAAGAGCTCATGAAATGGCTGTTTCCCAAAGCTAGAGGAGCTCTTTGGGAAGTTGGTGGAGATATTGGTCATGGTAATGCTGCTACTGCACCACCAAAAGTGCCGGTCGAGATTATCAGTCGAGAGGAATTAGTTATGATCCTTGGTCATGCACGGACACCCCATCGAGTCAGTTGCCCTTGGTATTAGCAGAGGCGTGTTTACGCGGAAGCTGGGTTCGCTGACGATACTTCCAACTCCAGTCACCATTTAGCAGAAAATGCCTTCAAAGACCTTATGAATCTCTAATGAGCGTTATAACCAAATTTCCATGGAAAGAAACCAGGTCCTATACCTTGAAACAACGAGATTTAATATTCCAAGCAGCATTCGAAGCAGGAGAGCTTTTGAAGCGTCAGATCCTAAGGGGGAAAACGGGACCCAATATCGATTTGAAGCTCCTTAGACGGCTTTGTCGGACAATCTCGTTTTGTCCTGGCTTTACCTATCGCCAAAAGTTGACCTTCCTCGATGCAATGGGGATTACTACTGCAGAATGTTTTGCGATTTTAGGTGACCTCGGAATTTCTCACCCTATGGCAACGCAGTTTCAGGCATTGACAGTCAAACCAGGAGCAGACTATGTAGCCGTCGAGGTACTCTTATTCATTATCGAATGCTCGGATTGGGGGTTTGCTAATATAACACGATTTAGGCTATCGCGAGTTTGGTAGCGGATGGAATTCTACAGCAGAGCGGCCGCAACGGGGCAGATCTATGTTGCCAATACGAAGCAAGCACTCACGGTTTAGCCAAGGAAGCTGCCAAACTTGAACTAACCATGCAGGCTGCAGCAGAAATTGAACTTCAAAGAGTTCACGAAGCAATCAAAATGACGTTTCTCTCCTAGAGAAGGAAGTGTAGTTTCTCCTATATTCAGATGTACAGAAAACCAAGTTCTTATATCTGGGTGAATACTCTTTGTAAGATGGCCGGACAAGGTTATAGCTGAAATGATAGTTACCACGAAGAACGACCACGGGAACAGACTGGTTGTTTTTCTTCTTCTGAACAGTCTGGAAAAGCAGAGCATTATATACAATAATAAAATATTCCCAATCACGTGCTGTAAGGTTTCTCCTGCATTTGGCTATAGAAAGGACTGTGTTTAATTATATTAGAGGCTTGCTTCTAATCGGTATACTTGAGGGCGAAATAGTCGATAAGGTGACCGAAGTGGACAAGGGAATGGAGACATTGGATCTTATATGTATATCACTCAATAACTGAGTGCTTGACCACCGATCAGTTTTGGGATTGCTCTATGATTTCTCCTACCTTACATGCTTGCCTGCTTGCTATCAGTGATACCTATTGATTTGAAGCTTTTGTTTCGGCTGCCGGATTTTAGGTCGGGCAGGCTTGGCGAGATGAATGTCTCATTTTGCTTTTGGGGGGCTGTCCAAGTGAGACATACACTGAGACATCGAACCGCGAAAAGGCTTAGTGGGTCTCACACGTTTTGCTCGGTCCACCTCAAACATTAAACACCCGGGGCTTGTAAATGATACCCGATGGGGGATCAACGCTCGACTCCAGATTCCACAGTGCCTATAATCGATAATATACATCAGTATATAGGCATACAGTTTACAGCTTGGCCACGATCTGCTCATCGAAGTTTAACTAAGCAGTTAGCGAATCAATAAACAACCAAACAACTACTTAAACAAATAAAGAAACAAACAAACACATAAAGCAATTGTCGATAAAAGTTCTCTTGTACGTTGTCTACTTTCTTGGCTGAATGGAGCAAACCCCTGTGCTATCTTGGGATTCTGGGAGGATCCGGCGCCATTTGTATCATCGAAGAGATCATCCGTGGACTGCCGACCATTATACCCCTCTCTTCAAGTACGTTTTTTTTTTTTTTTGGGGAGAAATTGCGTTCCTCCGGAATTAGCGCACACGTGGTGAAAGATTTCTGTTGTGGGGCGGATGATCTGGGAGGGAAGGTTTGGCCGAGCATGGTCCGAGACCGTTTGTCTGGTTTAGGTGTCGACATACTGGCGGATCTCAGCTACACACATGGCCAGGACAGCACTCCCCTCCGAGAAGAGACAAAAGCATATGGTGCATATCCCCTCCGTTTTGGCATGTTGGTGTGTATGTGTGTATGTGTGTATGTATGTATGTATGTATGTATGTATGTATGTATGTATGTATGTATGTATGTATGTATGTATGTATGTATGTATGTACGTGTATGTATGTACGTACGTATGTAGAACCGTTTGTTGTCGTTGGCTACTGTCTCTTTTTATTTTATTTTTATTCCTGACATCTGCAAAAAGTAATGAAGTACTAGCTACTTAAAAAGGTCTGTATCCTTCTTGCCCCCTTTTCTTTGGTTGGCCGTCATGATGGAAGAGAGAAGAAGAAAAAAAAAGAAAGAAGAAGAGGAAAAGAAAAGAAAAAAACCCTTGACACCGCGCTGGTGCGCAGAATCCGGCCAGTGCGGCCTTCTCCAGTCAACGCAGCCCCTCGATATTCATATTAGATTTCATCTTAGTTGTATTTACGTGCATGTAAAGCGATCAATCAAATCCCTTTTTTTTTATAAAAAAATAAAATTTATTTTTTGTACTTACTTCTTAAGCAGCAAGCGCAACAGTACGGAATACTTTGGAGATATACTCGAACAGCGTACTTTCAAAGCTGTGCATGTTCGTACAAACTTCACGGGTGCCGCATCCAGTTAGGTAGAAACCATCGAATGGTATGTCTAGAGCAGAGCAGAGCAGAGCAGAGCAGAAACAGAGCAAGCAAGCAAGCAGGCAGGCAGGCGACTCAAAGAAGCATGGGCGGTTTAGTCAGTGCTTACGGTGTGTCATGGCTGGAGTTTCTTTTTCATGTCTATCTCCCGACGGCTGCGGGTGGGCGAGCAGTTGGCTTTTTTTTTATTGTCTATATTTCTTTTCTTTTTTCTTTTTTCTTCCTTTCTTTCTTTCTTTCTTTCTTTTTTCTTTCTCTTTCTGGTCTGATGGTGGTGGATATGTTACTGGAGAATGGTGGAATGGTGGTGGTTGCGCGAGAATCGGTTACTGGCAGCGGAGAGGCTTTTCGTGTGAAAAGCCAGAAACAAGTTGTCGGGACTGCTGATCGCTGCTGAAAAGGGGCACACCCAGATCTGGTGGTGTTCTCGCTCAGGGGCGAAGCGGGCTCTCTTCTTCTTCTTCTTTCTATCCAATGATATCGTATCAACCAGCCAGGGTCTCTTTTCCCAATCGTCTGTTTCTCCAGCCAGGATGTTGGCCAATCAGGTCTCAAGCGAAGCGAGAGTATAAAAAAAAGAAAGAAAAGAAGGAATGGAGGATTTCTCCTCCATGCTCCCCATGTTTTTTTGTGCACTCGGGGCTTTCTATTTGCTTTTGCAGTCTCGGGATTCCCCATCTGTAGGCAAGCCAGTCAGCTAGTCCTCAAGTACAAAGCAAGTAACGAAACGCCGGTCCCAAAAATCGCTCTCGATAAGGTTGGGGCGGCTGATTCGATTCCCAAGTGCGCGCTCTCCGACAAATGTGGAGTCTGTTCCACGCCTCGATATCAAGAATCGTTTACGACATATAGATGTGTATACCTTTATCCATTCTTCTTATGTACAGGGTGCTCACATGCAGATATCCGTACTTGCACACATCTCCAAGTGATTCTAGAGTAAGTGAGCGCTTGAGCCTTTCTCTTTCTACTTCACTCCTCTTTACTACCTAGATATATGAATATATATATTTATTACACTATATCTATATCTTTATCGACTCGAATATATAGTATTGTGTAGCATGTTACTTCGTATATTGAAAGTTAATCGGGACACTTGAGTATCTGCAATAATGATAAAAATAAAGGGAAAGGAAGAGAAGAAGAAAAAAAGTAAACTAAAATAAAAGTCTGTACGAGCAATTTAAACTATACCCGCATCTTTTGTATTCGCAGCAAGAATAGCCGATTTCCGCTCTACTGTGCAAAAAAATAAAAGTGTCCGCATTCCTGTGAAGATATTAGCTGATTCCTCGCTCTGAAGGGATGGGATGATGGGTCGGAGTAATCCAGGTCCGCCTGGCCCCCGTTCCGAATTCCCCTGTGCAGCGCGACCTGACCCTAAACGGCGGTAATTGTGATAATAAAATACCCCAATATATAGAGTTTGTGTATGAAGATGTACATGATACCTCGTTTTCGAATACAATAATGGTGTAGCGTCCCGTTGGCCTGCACATATGTACCATGTGGACAAGAAGGTTGTGGCCCCTTGCGAACTCCGGCGCTGGGTTTTGCAGTGAGGGGCCAGAACCTGGGTCTGATTGCATTTTTCAAAGGCTGGTCTCGACTGCCACCTGAGATGAGGAGTACATTGTGCATTTTGATAATTTGACAACCTCATTTGCACCCGAGCCTCTTCTCAATCAGGCCATCAACGTAGGAACCATGAAAGATAAACCAACGATTATAATGAAAGAAAAAGAAATAAGGTACGTTGACCACACTCCCAAGCGGTAGCTATTGACGTCTTATTCTCGCATTCTATATCCACTTACTTACATTAGCCAGGTATATTCTTCTTCTTCTTCTTCTTCTTCTTCTTCTTCTTCTTTTAAGAAAAGATACATCTCTTTCAATATATATATATATTTACTCAAATGCCTACTTAACATATGTTGTGTGTAGGCCTGATCTTCACAAACTGTAGAAAATTAATGGACCGAGGGTTTTGGCCCGGATGAGAACGTGGATAAAGAAGGCGTCCATACTAGCGTAACAGGAGAATTGATGGATTTTCTCTAGGCCTATTCTCGCTTAGCGAGCTGGGAACATCGCATCAAGTTCAAAACGCCGAGGTGAGGAAGAAGAAAAAATAGAGAGGAGAGAGAAAAGAGAAAGAAAGAAAGAAAAGGAATCACGCCTAATGACCAGTCGAAGGGGATAAGCTCTTTTATTTTATTTTATTGATTATCAGCTCCGTCGTCGCGCTAATGCAGATTGAACAGACGTGCATGGATGGGTATCATTTGATTTCCTGGTGGTGCGCCGGCCTTTTGGGTCTGCACACAGTTTGTTTAGGTACGAAACGGGCCTCGTTCCTTCGTTTCGTTCGTCCTCTTTTCACCTACAGCGTGTAGGTGTGTCCATTTTTCGTTTATTATTTCTTTTTTTGCCCCACCACAAGCAGCTTTTCTCCGAGTCTGGTCTCTGCCTCTCAAATGGTCTGCCCCTCTTGATCAAGCATTGCATTGGTAGCCGACATGGGTCATGATGGCTTCCCGACAGAACCCAAATCTCGGGAAACATGTCCATGTTCCATCTGCGTGGACTGTACGAAGTACTGGACCTGTACATGTACCCACCCACGGGGTTGCGCTTTTCCCCTAGGTCCGCTTGGGTAAAGAAATGAGACAAGAACAGATATCGCATGTACAGTCGTGTACGGAGTACCAGCCAGCAGCCTATATTATTACCGACCATGAGTATCACTTTTGGACACGCTAATGAAATTTCTCGACAACCATCCACCCGCCCACCCACACTGGCGGGAGCGTATATATTTATACCTACCTCTATATCATAGTACTTGGGCATTCATATATATATAAGTACTTACAGATGTCCTTTTGATACTTAATAAGTCAGGACTTGACCTGTTGAAGTGAGATACCGCAACAATTTGGAGTCTTAGTTTTATTTTATTTTATACTTCATTTATTTTCATCCCTTCATCTTCCTCCCTTTCGTCTTCCATTCGCCCTCTCTCCCTCTCCCTCCTTCTCTCTCACACACACCACGCGCACTCCACACACATACATACTTAACCACGAGTAGAGATAGAGATAGAGAGAGAGATATATATATATATATGCCCTCCACCACCTTGCTCCCACGCCGCCGCCCAAAGAAGATATGATCATCGTCCTATCCTGACGACTTCTTTCTTACGTCTCCCTCCTATTATCATTATTATTATTATCATCATCATCATCATTATCATCATCATCATCACCATCATCATCACCATTATTCTCTTCTTATTACCACTACTTCTATTACCACTACCAACCACCACCACCACCACCACCACCACTTCTATTATTTTCATTACCTACACCGTTTCCGCTTCCTATCCTCCACCAACACTGTGCTCCTTTCGATATCGATCCCACAAGCATAAGAAAACGGACAGAAGAGAAGAAGAAGAAGAAGAAGAAGAAGAAGAAGAAGAAGAAGAAGAAGAAGAAGGGAGAAATATAGTATCGGGGAAAGCGCACTATAATTTAGCATATATACACTATATCCCGAGTCTACACGCACTCGGCCATTACCAGTAGATCCGAGGATTAAGCCATTGGGACTTTATATCCCAATACGATCTTCCAAAACGGCGACTATTACCTATCCCGCTTTTACTCGCCAAACTCCCACCCTCCCACACCTCGTCCCGGCATCACCTGTGTCCTATTATCCGAGTCCCGCCCCTAGCAGCTCCGAGAAGATCTCACAATCACCTGATTTTCAATCAGGTTCTGCCGCCTCATACTGGGCCAGTCCCGTTAACAGCTCTCCATCTGCAGAGATGACGTCCACCTTACCATTGACGACAGCTTCTTACACATCTCCGCCGCTTGTAAATTCGATATCTACTATTCACACCCTACCATCTCCACCCGCAAATGATGCAGAGTTACCAAAACCGCTCAATGGCGATATAACTAACCACCACGGATCGAATTCGGTCTTGGCATCAAGAAGACAAAATGTATCGCTACCCGCCTTCACGTTTCCATCACCAAGTCAACGTTCTTTCGGATACGGATTGCACAGCCCGGCACCGAGCTTGCTGACGCCTCCATCTGGCAACGATCATATCGGACCTGTCGATGGTAGCAACTCTGTCACACAAAGCTTTTGGGCAAATACAGCACCGCCTCATACAACCACAACTGGGAATTTCCCATACGCTTCAGCCGCCTCTTCCCAACCTGCTTACGCTACTGCCCCGTCTCCTGGGTACAGCAACCGGGGTATTATTTCTCCAGTTAGCTCAAATAACCGTAGCCAACCTCTGAGTCCACACCATCAAGAGGCCGTGTCATCATCTACAGCACCTCACTCCAGCTTTGATGGTACCTCGTATAGCTCTAACCTTGCGGTTCCAACACAACAAGGTCATTCGTATTCACCAGGTTATCATTACGCTACACAATCTCCCTTGACGCCAGTAGGGCAAAACACATTGGGTTCTCCACATGATGCCTACTCCTCTCCCCCGTCATCACTCCCACCTCCAACACCGTCCTCGGGTTACTATACCCAACACAGCCCCACTTATCCTTATCATGGCCACTCAATTTCAGTAGGCCCTACCTCACCCTCAATTAGTCGTCCAACAGCCTCCGGCTCCTTATCTCATCTGCACCCTCTTCATGCGTCCAATTCCATGGCCCACAGCAACTATCAGTCTCCGCACCCGCGATATCTCTCTGCTGGTATCGCCACAAATATGTATACCCAACACGGTACATCAATGATTGGCGGGTTACCCCCTCATCTTGCCGGCTCAGCGCTTCAGCATCCTCATATTCATCCCTCACAACATGCTCCGGTACCTCACCAGGAACGACCTTTCCGGTGTGATCAGTGTCCCCAGAGTTTCAATCGCAACCATGACCTCAAGAGGCATAAACGGATCCATCTAGCAGTCAAGCCGTTCCCTTGTCCTAATTGCGATAAAAGTTTTAGTAGAAAAGATGCTTTAAAGGTAAGAGCTCCTTTCCTCTCCTCTCTCTTCCCTCTCTATGAGAAGGTCAGTTTATTAATAGCGTTTTTCATAATAGCGTCACGTTTTAGTCAAAGGATGCGGAAACGCAGCAACAAATTCGAAATCGGCAAACACATCATCCTAAAACCAATCCTTTGTTAGTTGGGTCGCACTTAGGTTGCGGCTCTAATAGATGAAGGAGCCAGACATTGGTCGGAGTGAATCTGGTATCTCTTATTTGTGGCAATTCTTTATATGTATGCACGCTCGTCTTCAAAGTTATATACCCATCGACACGGCGCACAGGTGGCATTTCGCATTGTGCGACTTTTATATACCTTTTTTTATATTATCATTTACCTTCCCTTTTATTGCTCTCGTTTATAAATCCAACATTCCACGTATATATACCTAGTCACCCCTGTATTTCCTGTCCTTTTTCTTTTTTCCCTCACTGTATAGGCACAAGGCTGGTGTTTTTGGCGCTATTATGTTTTCCGATTGGATCAAGGGGAAAAATTAATGTTCATATGATACTATCTTAATGCGAAATGTATATGTAGCTTTCTAATATTGATATACGTACAACTATATATACTTCGTAGTCGATTTCCATTTTAATATCTACTCCTTGGTAGTTATCATCACGTTTCGATCCCGTTGCCGAGATTTTTTTAAGTTATTCGCGTTGGGGTATGTTGGACTTCCCGAAGCAGGGTTACCCTTGTGTCCAAACAACATAACAACATAACAACACAATTTTATGGTATTAGTATCTTTCTGAAAAATCCCCTCCCTCAGTAGACAACTCACACCGCCATCTACTATTTTTTTTCGAATACTGTGAACTTCAAATATCAGGTTTGGCTTCAGCTCGCTGGATTCTATCAGAGCATCAGAGCAGCTCCCATGTTGAGCTAAATCATTTACAGAGGAACATCATCTGGCCTTTGTAGCCCTTATTTAAAACTTAAATCACTTCTTCGTTATATTTCTTCTTTTCCTACTACAAAAAAAACCTATCCTTACTACAGTTAAACGGTCACCTAAACTTTCTACCGTGGCGGCCCTTTTAGGAGCGTTAACTCTGCGACCACTGAGCTAACCGCCTTGGGCTTTGGCTCTATCAAAGCCTGAGTCTAAGCAAGTAGGGCCTGGCGTTCTCGATTTGTAGTAATGCAGCATCTGATACTAGAAGAGACCCCGGGATTGTGCTACACCTATGATGCACCGGCGACTGGTTAGTAGATTCCTGAGCTTTATTGTTGCCTGGATATTGTCTAACGTTACCTAGTTGGCCCCTGGAGGCTTGGGAAGATGCTAGGTGAAGGGGCCTCGGGGCATGTTCGACTGGCAAAACACCAGAAGACAGGAAAATTTGCAGCCATCAAGATCATAAATAAGAACGAAACACAAGGTACCACAACTAGCATCCAGGAGGCCGGCTGCAATATAAAACATGCTATAGAAAGAGAGATTGTTATCATGAGTCTCTTTACTCACCCAAATGTGACACAGCTCTATGAAATCTGGGATAGCAGAGACGAGATGTAAGAGTTAAAACCCGGAATTATCGATCAACGCTAACCGTTTGATATTGGTTAGATACCTTGTGCTCGAGTATGTGTCTGGTGGCGACTTACTGCATTACATGTCCAAGAAAGAAAATCTATCCGAAAAAGAGGTTGCTCATTTCTTCAGTCAGATTATTACTGGCCTCTCGCACCTCCACCAATTTTCAATATACCATCGTGATCTAAAACATGAGAACCTTATGGTTGACCACCAGGGCAACATAAAAATTGCAGATTTCGGTATGGCTGCTGTACAGCCGCAGGGTGTCCAATTTAAGAGTGCATGCGGATCACCGAATTATGCTGCTCCTGAGGTTATCCATAATTTGCCTTACAATGGGTCTGATGCAGATGTTTGGTCCGCGGGCATCATTCTCTACGGAATGCTAACACTCCAGTTGCCGTTTGATGACCCAACCACGGCCACGGTTTTGGATCGGATTATCAACGCCGATTACACGTTACCAGAATCTTTATCCCCGGAAGCATCTGATTTGATTACCCGGATGCTGAATGCCAATCCAGCCAAAAGAATTAAGCTTCAGGATATATTTACGCACCCGTTCGTCTTAAAGTATTGCCCTAGAAGGGCCTCGAATCTTCCGCCAGCAACAATCGCTCAAATTCAGAAAATGGTACATGAAAACGACCTGACAAAGGACGGAAACCTAGTTCTCCATGTCGATATGGATATAATATCTAGGCTGAAATCTCTGTGGCTGAATCAAAATGACGATTTGCTCGTGAACAAAGTACTCTCGGAAGAGTAAGTCCTTAGGTCTAAGAAGAGCTCGGTAAGCTTGGTCCTTTTGCTTACGGCATCTTAAGGTCCTCCCAAGAGAAGCGCCTCTATGGCATACTTCTAGAAAAACAAGCTGGAAAACAGCTTATCAATACTCCAAACAGGATGGTAATTAAGTCAGATACTACAGTTCGAGCCAGCGTTGATGTTCATCAAGTTACATGCGTCAAGAGGAAAGTTCCACCGTCCTTCAGTGAACCATGCTCATTACCAAACTCGGATCCAAACCCAATTCTTAGGGAGAATAAAGAAAACACGCCCTTTAAGTCAGGTCTTGACACCCCCGAGACAATTAACCATAGAGGGACGCGTTCCGAACGTAAAGGCCTCCCTAGGGCACAGAGAGACACAACCTACCCCCCCAGCTATTACCATCAGTCTTGTCTGCCGACTCTATGGTCATCCCGGTTTACCCGACGAGATGCAAGGTCTCACGAATCTGGTGTCGGCTATCCCAGTCTGGATCAGTCTAGTAATCAGTCGCGGATCATCGAGGGGATATTCAAACCAGTCGTAGTGAGAAGTATTCACCAGGTCACTGTCTTGGGAGAGCACCCAAAGCAGTCGTATCCTCAGCGACTATATATACGAAAGGCGTCGAAAATCCTAGAGAAGCGCTCTATCGTATTTCCAAGCAGTTTCGACACAAAGGATTTGCAAGAATTTAGAAAGATTGAAGTCACTTCGCACACCAAAAGGAGAAAAGGGAGGCAATCAGCCTTGCTCGTAGGTCTATTGCATTCATATATTGAGATAAGTGGCCTCATGTTGCATGGCTAGGTCACTCTAACAACCTATAGGTATCAAATTCTCCAAGAAGCGGGCTGAAGCGGCAAATTACCAGAGGCGTTTTATCAAACAGCCAGCAAGCTGAGTTGGAACATCCAGCGAAGGGATTCAAGAGACGATGTGAGAATTCGATTCGCATCATTTGCTGATATTTGTGTTACATACTTACTTCGATTACTACCTAAGGGAAGCACAATTTCCAAATTCCACTTGAAGTTCGAGGCCGCCAAGGTAAGTTTAGCTAGCAACTTAATAGAAAGGTGTTTTTTACAGCACATCCGAAATCGAAAACCCGAATTCCCCCTTAAATCTACTAATATAAGAGGCTTCCATCTCCATAGGCAGTAGATGCCGATGCAAGGACGGCCAGCGGAGGCAAAATCATCAATACAACATAACGACGAATACTGATGGCGATGATGATGATGATGATGATGGAGTGACGAAGAATGATGGCAGGAAAATTTTTAATTTGCCAAGTATATTCGAACTTTCATCTGAGAGTAAGACTTTTATCTTCCATCGGCCAGTTTTGCAAGTCCGAAAAGAGATCATCGCGAAGTTTCATTCGTGGCAATCCTACGGGGCGGGCCGTGTTCGAATGACGAGAAAGACGATTGTTTGGAGCGAAAATACAGCCGCGAAACGTAGGTTTCCCTTTGTTTCAATTTGATTCAAGCTCACTAATAAAATCGCTTTAGTAGGGGGCACAAAACCGCTGGTGTTTGCTATTCGATTCGTTGATGTTGGTGGCTGCACGGCCACTATAGTCTATCGAGAACGTGGGACGATATCAAAGTTGAGTGAAGTGGTCGTTGAGCTTCTCACAAATTTGTCAGCCTATGGATCTAGGACTTGAGATAGAGAGAAGGGATATGAGATAGGAAGAAGTGGCTTATTAGAATAAACTGATACTCTCTCTGCGTATTTTTGATTTTCACGGACTCTTTAAAGGAACCTGGTGTTTTTCCAGCTCAAGAAGCATAGGTGATCGTAGACACTTTCCCAAACCAAAGAAACATAAGATAGAAGCCGGACTAGACTGGACGTGTTTTAACTAAGTCACAAGGTAAATGTACGTTATTTTCGAGTTGGAAGAAACTGAGAGCCATAATGCGAAGGAGGCTGGGCTTGGGGGGCCGTAATAACTAGCTCAGTACAAGATGTAGCGCGCAGACATGATGTTGAAAATTGTGACTTTGTCACTAGATCTGTCCCCAAGCCTATGCCGCACCTCACACCCCAGCTTTGGTTTGTTCAGTAGTCAAATGCCATGTTAAGTCTAGAAGTCAACAGGTGTTTCACTGAAGTTTTTAGACTAATACCATATGCCGCTTGAAATGTATCGTGGGTTTCCACAGAAAGCACAAACGAGAAATTTCTCGAAGTTTGGTTTCAGCGTCAAGTGATTCAGTTCAGATTGTCCTACGACGAATCAATCATATATCCTAAGTACGAGGCCTCAGAGTTAGACGATGTTGTAGTAATCCCTCACCGATAGATTTGGAGGCTTGCAAGCTAAATTATATCTTAATTCCACTAACAAGTGATTTTGCCGGGGCGGGTTAATATTGTGAAGCAATAAAGTCCAATACCAGGCACAGTAGATGACGAGATTGGCTGGAGTTTGTTAGGTACGATGAAATGAGTTAGATTGAGCGACCTGAACTACAGGAGGATACGCACCTACATGATATTTGGTTTATAGCACTGCAGAGCACCAATCAAGCACGCAAATTTGCGTAGAGACAGAGACGCACCCAACAGGTTGATCGTGCCGCAATTCCCACCACCCACCTATGTGATATATTAGACAGAGACTGGCCATCGTCAATAGACTTGTCCGGTATCTTGTGGAAACGAGTTTTTTTTGATGCATCAAGTAAAACCTTCCATCAAACATCACTCAACCAAGGGATTCGAGATCAAGTGGTCAACGAGTACCCGCCATTTGGTAAAGGTGCTAGACCTGAGGTGGCTTTCCGCAGCATCCAGAGAATAGAAGGACGAGAACAGGCTGTACATGAGAATAATTCTTTGGGGAACATGAATGTAGAAGAAAAAAAATGGTATGTATTAAAAAAACGATCAACTGAAGTTCAAAAATTCCGCACCATAACATGACAATCATCATTGACAAAGCAAAATTGAGAGGGGAAAGTCGTGGACGAGAGAGACGCAACTAGGGTTATTTAGGCTGCTGGTGGCGCCTATATTCAGTTCGAGTTAGAGTATGAGATTGTAGCTGCCTACAGTAGGGGGTAAATCGGAATGTCGAACACTTTCGTTGGTGGAATTTTATATAGTTGACCAAAAAGAGTTGGGGCCGAAGACGAGTCCCGAGTCCGCTGATTTCGACCTCGAGAAAGGATGCAAACTATGAAACAATCGCTGCCGAACGTAAGGAAGCAAAATTGATGCAATAAGCTGATAATAAAGATGCAAAATTCCGCCCTGTGATATCGCTATGTAAAATTTTTCGAAGACTCTCCAGCCGTAAGTCGCCTTCCGGAAGAAGATGAGGATAATGTATGTATAAAAAGTAGTCTGAAAAGGGCTGAAAAAGGATAAGAAGAATATAAGTTGGCTCAGGGAATGTTCAAGTTTTAAAGTTCAACGACTTAAGCATGCGAGCATCGACATCGGATCGGTGTGGGGGGTTAGGATCAATTAAGTTAGAAAGCTGCATAGGATGCGAGGGAGCTGATGGGCCTGCAGAGGATGAACGCGGGGGAGACTGCAGCGGAGCGGTGGCTGCCGACCTCGTCGCAGGTGTATTATACGGGAAAGGGCCGCTGTCGGCGGGGTAGCCCTGCTCCTTACGTGAATCGTTCCCCCGGGGATCAGATAGCCGCCTCTGAGGTGGCTGCCCTGTTGTTTGAGAAGATTCTTGCGGGTTCTGGTTGCTTGAGGCGGGGTATGGTCGTTCATAGTCTGCTGTGGGAAATATACGATGAGATTGGCTGGACGAGGTGGTGACGGGAGGATATGTACCGTTGCCGTATGCATTATTTCTGGGAGGTGAGTATTGGCGAGGTGGAGGGAGGGTGGCAGGAGGGGATGAGGGCTGGTTTGCTCCTGTCCCGTGCCAATATGCTGGATAGTCGCCAGCTGATCCTCGCCGTTGCAATACATTGTGAGGTGGATAATTATTGGGGGCCAAAGGCGGTAGCGATGGTGGGCGATCATCTCGCCGGCCGTACGACGGATCATCATATGATCGGTTGTACTGGCTCGCATGCCCGGGGCTTGGTGGCCGCCCGTAGTTATGATGCGCGTACTCGCTTTGGTGGGAAGGTTGAGGAAGCGCAGCGTGGAGAGGCAATGGCTGACCGTACGATCCGTAGAGTTGTCCGACTGGACGCGCCGGCCCCCCCCTCGGAGGGATGAAACCTTGCTTCAGATGAGGATACTGAGTATGCGCTGGAACGAATGCCTGTGCTTGTGACGACACCGGGGTGAAGACACATTCCTGGTTAAAACGCAGACAGTTCCCACAACGCCCATCCGCCGACGAATCGAAACCAGAGCAACGTATCTATCATTGTAACATTTAGTTTAGCATGACGGACTTTCCAGAGCAGGTTTAGACACAAATTAAACGGTGAGGGATCATTGATTGTCGTCCTACCTTTCTGCGCCGACAATATCGGCATGCAATGGCTGTCCGCTGCCTGGGGGCTGGAGGTGGCACAGGAATCATTGGCTCCCTTGGTACCTGTGGCCACATTTCACTAGGAGGGGGTAGCTGCTGTGAATACATTGGGTCGGGTTGTTGCACAGAGTGTGGAGGCATCATCGACGGGGGGTGCATGTTTCGATCATCGTGTGTGTGAGATGGGAGATTCTGATGATCACTTAGTATACGACTGCAAAATAGCGATGAAGACTGCATGTTAAGAGGGTGCATACCGGATCATCTCGCCCTCTATGTGGTAAGCGATCATCGCTCTGAGCCCACTGGGATCGCATTCTCGGATCGTCTTGATGGTTCCACGAATTCCTGTTGCCGGCATTTGAGGGATACATGCTGCAGGCTCCCAATCGGATATATCGTTCCTCGGGCTTCCCTCTTCCAGTTACGACCCTTTAGGATATCCTCAGGCGCTTCGCGCCTCGTTCCGAGGGAGAGAGCTATATTAAAAAATTCGGAACGATAGAATGTTGTTTTTAGGATTATAAAGCTTCCAATGGCCAAAACTCTCCAGGACCGTTTTGCTATCGCTTTGAGTTGTGGATAATTTGGTCTGAGCAAATTCTCAGCTAAAGAACGCTTGGTAGAATCGATTCATACGGAGAGGTGAATGGGTTCAGGGTAGTCTCTAGTATCAAGGTCAATTCGACTTGTTATAGCCTGACACACTCAGAATCCTGCAATACGGCAGTCGGACCGAATGCGACGAGTGGGCGATCTACCACCAAGCTGATGGTTCTATACACAACAAATTCTCTTGGATCTGCCCAGACAGAGTATACCGGAAGTTGCAGCGCAGGAGAGTTAAAAGTAGTGTAGGCGGAAGCGGGGTTCGTGACAATCCAGATAACGTGACGTCGAAAGCGATTTCTTCTTTCCCGTTTCTTTGAATATATATACTTCTTTCTCAAGAATCTATAATATCACGGAGTTTATCAGTTATAGTGCATCCAAGTCGATTTCTTCCTCGATTTAGGCTCACTGCCGACCTGAAGTAGCAGTGGAAGGGTGGAAGGAAGGGGTTGAAAGGCGAAGTGGGCGAAAGGAGCGAGAACAATATCGTGTTTGTACTCACATATCACAGACAGAGGCAGGATTTGGTGATGTAACGGGTATTGCGGGTAGCTGAGCGCCAGGGAGGATTATTCGAGGATGATGTTTTGTGGATGCTACTATTCGGTGATGGTTAGAACCGTCACAGTCATCTGGCCAAAAAGTCGATACGAAGAAGGTGGGAAAATAAAGCGGTACGGGAAGGAAAGGGTGTGTTTAAAAGCCGCCCCCGAGGACGAGAGAAGAAAAGAAAAAGAAAAGAAAAAGAAGAAAAGAAGAGAAAGGGAAAAAAAAGAAAAGAAAGGGAAAAGAGTGTGAATGAGCAGGAGGAGGAGGAGGGTGAGAACGAGGTTAGAGGTGAGGGAGAGGGAGAGGGAGAGAGAAAGAAAAAAAAAAAAAAAAAAAAAAAAAAAAAAAGAAAAAAAAGGGAAAAAAAAAAAAAAAAAGGGAAGAAAGGGATTCTAGGAAAATTGAGCGGCAACGCCCGATAAAGATGAATAGAGATTAATGAGAAGGGAAGAAGCTGAGGAAACGCTAGTAGTATACTCTACAAGTTGATTGGGGTATAGAGGGGGGGGGGGGAAGAGGCTTGAATATAGAGTGGCCAGATGGGAGAAAGCAAGTAGCAAAGTAAAACGGACAAAGTATCTTAGTAGGGACTCGGGTAAGGAAATAAATAGTTGTGCCGGGAACTAAAAGGTTCATGGAGACCAAGTGCTACCCACGGGACTAGTAAAATCTACCTACGACAAGATGTGTGTCGGGATGTTCTTTTGGCGCAGAAAGCGCGAGTGTATGCGGGTAGGAATATTCCGTGAAAAAGGGGGAGAAAGAAAGGCGATAAGTGAAAACTGGTACGTCAGAATAGCAGGAAGAAGAAGATGGAGGGAGAGGAGGAGAGGAGAGGGGGAAGACGAAGAAGATGGCGCGGACAAAGACAACGGGTTGGTGATTATACGTACCCAAATTTATATATTGAAGCGAAAGACTTCTTATATGGGATATAGATACATGTATGATGATGGAGGTGGAGCTGAACGAACTCAAACAGGGAATGAAAAGGCAAAAGGAAAGAAGAGAAGGAGAGGAAGGATGAGAGGAAGAAGAAGCAGAAGAAGAAACAACGAGAGGAGAGAGAGAGAAGAGAAAAAGAAAAGAAGGAGGAGGAGATGAACAAGAACGACAACAGAACTCCCAATTAACAGAAGATGCTTACTTTATTTGCGTCTGAAGCGTAAATACTAAAATTTGTATTTAAGTGCTCCTTGTTTTTTTTGTTTTTTTTTGCTTTCTTTTCCATCTTTCTGTTTGCTAGTGTGCTTGGTCCACGAAAGATGGATGGGCCTGCAAAATATGATATAAAAATTTAGTCAAGTTGGAAAAGAAAGAAAGGAAAAGAAAAAAAAGGAAGGAAGGAAGGAAGGAAGGAAAGAAGGAAAGTAGCTCCAGTTTTGCTTTATTTTAATAATAATATACAAAATTTTGTATTATACGCTTTATTGAGTGTGTAAAACTGTACATAGAATATCGTATATATGTAAGTATGTATATATATATATATATGGGTATGTGGGTGTGTGTACTCGAGCATATACATGCTGATGTATAAAATAAAAAAATAAATAGAAAAATAAATAGAAAAATAAATAGAAAAATAAATAGAAAAGAGGACGGGACCAGGGGACGCAAACCATGCCGTGCCTATCAATCAAGTGGATACCCCTCACAACATCCAGATATACATTTACTCACATATATATATACATACATACGTACATACATACATATACGTACATACACACATACCTCCAACCATACATACATACGACAGACATATGCACACTGCCATCCGATATTCTGTGCGTTCTCATGCTGTGCCAGACCTCACCGATTACTATTGCCGGCTGGTCTGATTGGCTCTCTCTCTCTCTCTCTCTCCCTTGACAGACAGGCTTTCCTATCGCCCACGGAATAAAGTTGCCCTCCTTCCTACGGAAGCATACAAGTATATCTAGACCTCTTTTTATATATTCATTGCTATAGTAATTACGTTCCGGGGGTATCACTTGTTTTCCTTTTTTTTTTTTTTTCTTCCTTCTCTTTTTTTTTCCTAGATAAAAAATCGATTTTGAAATTGAAAAGATCAGATTGAGGGAAAGAGAGTCGGAGGAACATCAGAGGACAAACTACTTACTCCGTCGTTCTTGAGTCCCATTGGCTTTCCCGCCGCACTGTCACCACCGCTACATACCCATACCTCTGGCGGATAAGATTGCATATGTTGGCGATATGATGGAGGAGAAGGGGGAGGCAGATTCCAAAGCTCGTGGGAAGGCAGCTTGGTTCATCGAGGATGCACCGATTTTCCGTCCCGTCCCGTTCACCCGTGTATTGGGACTGGGACGGGCATCTGCCAATGCAGTGCTAGGGTTCGTGCACTTAATTAAGAGACGGGCACATGGCCCTTCCAAGCAAGGATGCGGGCTGGCCCCAACTTTTGCCTATTCGAGGGGTCCAAATCCAACCTTTTGTGTGTCAGCTCTCCAAAATTACACTGTGTCTATCACCTCTTTTTTCTTAGGTATCCTCCACCACAATCATTCTACTCTTTTAAATATATTTCTCACATTTTTTATTTTTATTTTTTGAAATTCCATTTTCTAAAAGAAAATTATTATATACTTCCCTTTCCCTATCTCTCTATCTCTTTATTTCTTTATTTCTTTATTTCTCTCTCTCTACTTCGTATACTCCAATGAGCTCTCTTCTTTCTTTCCTTGTCGCACTCCTTTTTTCTTCTTCTGCTTTCTTCTTCATCTTCTCTTTGTTTTTTCCTCCACCCCTCCCTCCTTTCTTTTCGGCAGGTCACAAGACAAGCAAGGCCTTTGTAGGGTGGAGTCTAGTTTAGTCAACCCCACCCAACAATATTTAGTTGGAGCTCTCAAAAAGACATTGAAGAGAAACAATCAAACGTCAGGTTTTGCATTCTCCCCTTTTACCCACATTGTATCCCTTAGCACATGACGCTCCTCGTCCCTTTTCAAAAGACGTACATGTATATAAAGGAATTATTCAATTGGCGCTCGTTTCAACGTTTAATTAGGCAAAGACGCTGTCCGACAAAAGACAAAGCTGAGAAAGAGGAGAGAGTGACAAGTCAGCACTCCGGGATGCGTGATGATAATACGAGGCCGTTCGCCGGATTGGCTAAAGACCGGTTTTGATCGAAGATGGGGTCATACCTCATATATTTCTTCTTTCCTTTGAGGAGCTGGGCGACAGGGGTCTGTGCGAATGAGAGCGAGAGAAAAGAAATATGCAGGCTTCCTGGAATTCTCATCTATCCGGTTTGGGGAGCCACATGCATTAGCGGCTGCATCAATTGGAGATTTTGAAATCATATGACCTTCCAGACACCAAGTTTTTTCGTTTAGTTCCTGCAAGGAGGCCTGCTGCCTTCCTATCTCCTCCGTTGATTGGTCCACACGTTTGGGGTACCCTCTTCTTGGACGAGAGTTCGGATATCCGAGGAGTCGACAGAAAAGCCGTTGCGGAAATGCCGCTGTAGCCCGTCGCTTGGGCTGCTAATATTGGAAAGGTCTAGCAGGTACCAAGGGGGCGGAATGGTAACCTTCGAAATTAAAATTGAAAAATGAAAAATGAAAAGAAAAAAAAAAGGCCTACTTATTCCTTATATAAGATACTTAAATATATAATATAGTTAATTAGTTAACTAAGCAACTAACTATTTATTCATCATACAAAGCTAAGATATCAAAGTCCTCAAAAAAACAAAAGCTACCCGCGCTTAATATATTTTCAAAATGTTTGAGGAACAAATAATTAAAAAGTGTTGTCAATATAATCATCTTCTAAAGCAACAGCGGAGGGCGCTCGGCGAGACTATTCTAGAGCAGATCTTTTTTTGATCTCAACTTCTCTTCTTTATTGGACGGGTTGTGTATAATTGTATCTTCCTTGTAAGTGTAAAGTGTCAGACGATATACAACGGCGAATGGGTCACCCGTTTGGCCTTGTTACTTCCTACCTTCATCTACTTATATGTACAGCAAGGCTACGATCTTATCCTCTGTCAAGGAGCCTCCTTGTCATTTTATTGAGTACTCACATGGTACTCAAGTACGTATTTTGATGACGACTAGGAAGGAACAAAAGAGCGTAGTGGCCACGTAAATAAGCGATCGATCGTTCTACACTATACAACCAGCGAATGGTCTCCTCTTCCTCTCGGAGGCAAATATAGATGCCAGTACGGATAAAGTAACAACTCCCGAATATTATTTTAAAGCGGCTCGGGTTCACGAAAAGAGTATATCGGACCGTTGCCCCACACCCATCCAAGAGCATCTACATTGCGTATCCCCGAACAGCTCTGTCAGGAACTAAGAACATTACTGCGACATCGTCATTAACTGACTACCAACCTCCTCTCGCATCATCCTCGTCTTAATCCTCATTGTCGTCACTTTCATCACCTTCTTGCTGGTCATCGCCGCCAGCATGTTCGCCGAGGCCTATATCCGGCATCACCACGGAATTAAGGTAGGCTACCTGTCCGTGGTATTAGTGATCTTTATATCTAAATACCGTGGGAAACAATACATACGAATGGTTCTAAAGTACGAACGATACCCACTAAATGGGCCATAGCATTGGGTAGTAATATCTCCAAATCGCTGATACGCTTGCCGACTGTGTAGCTCTTCAAACGGAGTAGGTCTATATCAGGGTGGGCTTTATCGTATCCCTTTCGCTATACGTATTAGACACGGGTTTAACCGGCCAACATGGTATATATCTATTATCACAAACCTTCGGGGCAGTTTTTAGTGCATTCTCAGAATTACGCTCTACAAAGCTTTTCAAGGCCAGCTCTCCAATTAACTTTTCTGTCGGGCGTCCCCTGACATTAGAGCTGCCCGGATCCAAGAAGTTTGCGTAGAAGTCCTTTGATATAAGGATATCTTTCAGGCCACGTGGGTTTCTATGAATAGCACGTCGCATGAGAGCGACCTGAGTGGCTTCTGGGTGCCATAAACCGCCACCTAACACATGGTCAACCGGTGATACTTGTTACGAGACAACAAGGCTCGATCCTTCGAACCTATGAATGACTGATCGCCGGATTGGACGGAGAGATAATATTTGGCGTACAGTCCTTGTTTGCCGGTGCGGGAGAAAGCCACAGAGAAATACTCTTTGTAAGGAACCTTGGAGGATGAGAAACGGATGTCTCGGTGTATTCTAAATAGGTTGTGTTTCTCAAGAGGAAGTATCGGAACTGTCCAGTCAACCTTAGTTACCTCCTCTTGTAAGACGGTACTGAAAGATTTGAAGTCGGATAGTGCGGTTTTATAAATCTCTTTCTGAGCTATAATGGCTGGTTAGTTCCGGCTGAAGAAAAAGAAGAAAGACAATACCGGAGCACTTACAGTGGAACCACTCTCTATCGTTGTTTTTGGCCAGATCTAATATCGGAACTCATCAGAGCTAGTTCCATGTCTATAACTATAAGGGTAGGGAGAACCAGTGTGAGGTGCAAAACACTCACCTTTTAGAAATTGCATCGTTTCGGGGTGAAGAGTATTGTCACTATAATCCGCATGATCCTCGGAATCGTCTTCCGAGAGCTCAGGTGCACTTTCTTCAGAGGCTGCATCGGTGATGTTATCTTCATCGCTGTCTTGTTGCACAGAGTGATGTCGCTTACGAACGGTTTCAGTCCTGGAGGGGGCGATCCGTCGAGGTTTACGCGACTTGATGGTCGCAGATGTACGTGAGCCAGACCGCGGACCCGTCGCTTTTCGTTTTATTCCTTTCTTCACCACCATTTTTTTTAGTAGCACAAAGAAGTAAGATGCAGACACAACGCCTTTTCTTCAATGAAGGTTGACTAATTAAGTAACTAGTTAGTTCATGCCCTTGCAAGTCGTTTGATTACGTAATAATACCCATGCCTCATTTGACAACACAACGCGCTGTATTGTGGTGTTTTCTCACCAGAGAGCCTAAAAAAAAAAAAAACTTCCAGTTCAGCTTCCGATACATTGGCGTTAACTACTTAATAGGTGCTTGTCGACTGATTACTTCCTAGGCTCTCGAACGGCGTTGTCTCGGAGTAAGGATCTCAAATATACTACCCATGTATTTTTTTAAATAAAAAAACCCCACCATTCTTGCTTACTCATCGATTTGACCCCAAAGACGCTGCCCTTTTGCATCGCTGAGAGTCGTGAAAATATTCCACTTTTCTACAGCTCATATATCGTTTGCTTCACGGCAGTCACTTCGTCCTAACTGCAAAGAACCCAAATCTGGAGCTTTAGCCAACCATTTCTTCTGATTTATCCCTATTCACTCTCTTGAAATCTGCCATTACATCGACTGCGGGGTAGGCCCATGATGCAAAGGCAAAAGCACGAATTTGAAACCAAAAAAAGGAAGATTCTCAGCGCTCTTGCCACTGGCGATGATGCATCTCCTAAGGGGAACGTGGATTCTCATATACTCCCTGTTATCGATCTACTAAATAGTTATGACGGGGTGGTAACCACTAGCAGCTGTTCTGGTAGAGTGTCGGTTTTCCTCGAAGGCAAGAAGGAGAGCTTGGGGGACCAGCAGCTTGACCATACGACAGAGGAGCATGGTACTGAGTTAAAAAACGTGGCCACGATTGGAGGCAAGGGTGGCGGAGGGAAATGGTTGTTCGTTACTCATGATGTCTTGTCGGAAGAGCTGGTGGCAGGGGACGGCGATGATACCGCGTTTTTAAATACCCTATTCGGCGGTTTGCCTTCGGAGCCAGATTGTCAGCTTGCCATAGATGCGAAGCCCTCTGCTGAAACAAGATACGTTCATTTCAAATTCGAGCCAATGGTAACAATGCCTCGCTTTGCCATCCAACCGAATTAATCCTACAGGATTTCTAATAACTCGGCCTGTGCTGGTCTAGATTCTTCACATTCTAACCGAAAATTTGGAAATCGCCAATCGAGTGCTTACATGCGCAATATCTAGCTCCTTTCGCGAATCAGGAATCGTTAGCCCCCTTAAAACCCCAGTCGTTGCGATAAGAACGACGGGGCTAGCGTTTGACGCGCCAATAGGTATCTACGATTCTTCCAAGGGCGTTATCAAAAGGTTCATCGAGCCTTCAGGACTGAGAACGCTTGCTAGACTCACGAATGCTAGGTTCAAGGAGAATTTTGGGCGAATCGGCTCGTTCAGCATGCAGTTAATGTCAACTGGTGCTGTACCCGAGACAAGGGAAGAATCCCGACAAGCAAGGGCTGATAGAAAGCGACGTGAGGGATTGGAAAAAAAGAAGAGCACAACTGCAAATAGAAGCAACCTCGGAATACCAAGGCAAGACCCTTTGGACGGTGGGATTCACTTTTAGCCTTGGATTCAAAAGGAAGACTCCGTCATAGGATATTTTTGAAACCATCGTATGAGAAATCTATACATGCAGGTGTTTCCCAAATTGTGTTTGACCTTGAAATCGTCCAATATATATTTGATTAAGATCATTTGTCTAATATGATCTCAGAATACCCAAGACTCAGATTTGAAGCACATGAAGTGCATCCGCACCCAGATGGGCAGCCATGGTTACCGTTACCTGTCCACTGTAGGTGGCATTCTGTGTGAAATATATGGCCACAGAAAAGGCACGGTGTATACAACCCTACAAGGCCCGTTTAGTGATTGATCCATCCAAATACAAAGCGGGGATACCCACCTTTAATTATAGTGTTGCAAATAACACATTGCATGCTTTGAAGGGGTCGATCTTTGCACACTCGGCAGCGGCTTCGATTTTGTTTATCTGTCTTCGACGCAAACCCGCATTGTGGACAGCACCCACCGACATCTATGTATGTTAATATCACTCTGTATGTGTTTATGCAAATATTGGAAGAAGGGACACAAACCGAGTCCATCCCAAAATCTATCATGTTTCCGAGAGAAAGGTTCTAGTTTATCCATATTGATATCGTTGAAAGCCTTCAGCCCGTTGAATTTAAGAATCTCCAATCTTTGAAGCGGCAAATCCCAAGTGTACAGCATATCCGCATACGTCTCTCGGTAATGGTGAAATGATTTATGTTTCGAGTGATCGAGAAGAGGAACACTCATCGCACCTTCGTCATCGAAATGCTCCAAGTGGTGGAGCTGCAGATCAATAAGATATTCATCCTCACTATCCTCACCTTCTTCGTTCACCATACCCCAGCCCGAGGTCTTTGTTTTACCACGATATTGGTGTTCTGGGGCCCAGCTAACCGTCGGAGGTTGTGGATGATTTCCGGTTAAGGAGATTGTTGGATTTGGATCTGACGAAATGGATTTAGATCTTTTACTGGGAGGGGATGACGCAATCCCGTTCAATCCTCCACTTATAACAGCTCCAAGCCCACCTTGTGCTGTTAGTGCTCTAGCTATGCCACCGGTTATATTACTTATTCCAGAAGAGCGTTTTACTTGGGTGTGCGTAGTAGTGTGATAATTATGGTGGTGTTCAGGGGATGAGGACATTGAATGGACTCCTCCTAAGTCGTTGTGGCCTCGTAGAGCGAAGTTTAGTTGGGCAGGTGGTGTACCATTTGGATAGAAAGGAGTAGTGGGGTCGCTTGCGGAATTCAGCCAGTGAGTACTGTTATTATCGCCCAAAGAAGAGCTATAAGAATTAGGGTATGTAACCATTGGGGTGTTGGTGCCAGACATATGCTGCGGAGATAGGGTGAACGAGTCCGATCTCCTGAGCGCATTTATGAAGCTCGGATAATAATCTAACGAAAAGCCTGGAGACTTCAATGATATCGGCATCTCCTGCATAGTCGTTAATAGAACTGTCTGGATATTGATATTCTACATGCTGGATGTTATCCACTTACTTGTTGCGACAAATGGAGACTGGCAGAAGTGAAGCTAGACTTCGCCTCCGGCTCAAGAAATATGCAAGAAAGCATAGCCAACATCTGGGGATCAAGTTTTTTCTTGAAATAGGACATCCTACCGAGGGTTTAAATAACATGGAACCATTAAGATAGCTTCAAGAGTAAGGCCTTGGCGCAATTGGTTCATAGGGATGGTAGTGTGCTAACTTACATATTTTCGACGAGCCAACGGCCACCGCAAGGGTGATTACCCCACTTGACCCTCCCATAAAACTCGTCTTTGGCTTGATTAGGGGCTTGGGAGGCTTGTATGTGGGATTCGGATTTACGCCACTGCGGTGATACCACTAGCATTGGATCTTTGCCTGGTAGGTCGGCGGATAGTTCAAGGGGTATTTCCTTGCAGAGTATCAACTCGGCGAGTTTCCATGAATCACGAATATCCCAGTGATACCACGTCTCTGCAACGGAAGCGTTGTGTTTACAGACTTCTGCGCCAGTACCGTATATGGCATACCCCTCTGCTAAGTCACGATCACTAGGGAGCAGATGGGAGAAATCGTGGACAGCGAGGTAATTTCTCTGACGCCTCCTTACCCCAACAGACGGTGCAAAGACCATCTCAGTCTTGTTGAAAGTATGAGACGTTTTTAATTGGCTTGTCCCAGTGGACCTTTGGGTCGATCGAGGTTCATTAACGGCTTGAGTAGATATATCGGTAGACTCATTGCGGGTACGTGAGCTTCCCGTGGGTGCTTCGTGGCTGTTCTTCCCTTGGATAACGGAATGGAGATCATCTGATAAAGAAGAGCTTTCCAGCTCACTGGAGGTAGACTGCTCAGCATCTTCAGGAGATCCGTCAACACCAGCTATCGATGCAGATCGGACCTCACGAAGGCCGGATGCTTGAAGACGACCGAATGACTCGAATAACCGTTTAGAGGACTTCTCCGCAAATGGATCTCGCAACCTTTCAGAAAAATTTAAGATTGAAATTAAAGATTTTTGCGGTTCATCTTCTTTCGGTGGAAAAAAACAGACGAGTTTACCTAGTTTAGAGTTAGAAATACCCTGAATCTTGAAGTGGAAGGAAAGACTATACCTGTCTCACTCCACATTGCTCCGCATGCTTTGGCTAGAGGTACATTGCCTTTGTTGTTCTTTCGAATAAGCTGTTTGAGTCCAGAAGGCCCTTGGTCAGGGCCACGAGCCAGAGCGCTCCCGATATCCTCATCGCTACTACTCTCATCTTCAGGGACACCTGATCCGCGTTTATTCTCCCAGTACATTGCATCTTCGGCCCGTTCGCCTAACAGGAAACTCAAACAAGCTTCTAGGCAGAACTTTTGGTGGGCTAAATAACTATCAGCTATCCGTTTCAGTTGGCTATAAATCTCTTCCAGCTTCTCGTCCAAGACTTTTGTAGTTTTATCGATTTGAAATATTGGAGCAGCCCCGATACCAGGGTAGTTTGCTGGGAATTGAATCGAACATCTCAGAAATACCCACTGGGAGGAGAGACCCCAGGGGCCAGAAAAGGAGAGAAGGCAGGTCCTATTGTTAACATTGACCTTTTCGAATTGAATTTTTGAGAAACGCAAACCGACCAGTGTTATCTCGTCGGACAAACTCTCAGGTCCAGTCCAACCAAATTTGAATGTAGGTTTTACGTTTAAAGAAAACGGATCGCTTTCTCCGTTTTCCCGGTCCTCATCCGAGACCCCCCCTAAACCAAACACACCATCCCCACGATGTTGCATCTTGACACCCTTCATCCACTGGATCGGGTTCATATCGCGATGAAGCGTCGTTGATTTGAAATTGAGTTTTTGACCAGACATAAAGCTCTTGCCGCCCAGACCGTGCTGTTTGGTCGACAAAGCGATTTTCGATCCAGTGGTGGCAGCTGGCCGGTGAGCGGATGCATTTGGTCTTAGAGGTAGACTCGCAATAGCCCGCTGACCACTATCAGCGAGAGCGCTTATACGTGATTGCAATTGATATTGATCATTGGATTTTGCTAGAGGCTCTCGACGGAATGTTCTGTATCGTGCGCCCAACCTAGTCAACCGAAAACGCAATTTTGCATTGGGATCGTGCCCGATTCCTTTCATAAGCCGTAAAGGGATCTCCCAGAGACGGATATCGCGGTCTTTACTCCATGTGACAAGCTGGAATTCTCGATCGTCCTGTTCAGGATTTGCACCACCTCTCGAACGCCACAAGAACTCCTTCACTGGAGCGCTATGATAGGAAAATTTCGTGACAGGTTCTGTATACGCATCGCCAGTTGCCCGTCGATCGTAAAGAAAGAGATCGTTTTCGCCACGTTGAGGCATCGCCAATATCCCCCAGCCAAACGGCGTGTGGCGGGCTCTCCAGACTGGGTAATTTGTACGTAAGATGCGCTCTGGTTCTCCCGAATTGTTCGAATAGTCCCAAAATTTTACCGCTCTGTCCAAGGAGCAAGTAACTATTCCAGTTTTTCTGGTTCTGTTCCAGTCGATGCCGTATATCTTGGTATCATGCGCTTCTATAGTCTGCAGCGGAAATGCTCCCTTTCTCTTGTCCCAGATATGTAAAAGCTTGTCGTGTGAAGATGCGATAATATTTTCGTCTTGTCTGTTATATTTGACCTGGGTCGCACCGGCGAACCAATCGCTGAATGTTAGAACGGGGCGTCTAGACGTCTTCATGTCCCAGATATGGACGAATGAGTCTACAGCGCACGTTGCCAAGTGGTCCGGGTTGTGTGCGGAAAAGTTGATATCCGTGATCGCTCTGGAATGGCCATGGAGTACGGTTTCAACTGCATTTGTAGAAGGGCGATTGAGATTCCAGACTAAAGCCTTCTGATTTGAGGTACTGACCACCCAATAGTCACGTATGGCGAACGGCGACCACTGGACGTCTGCTACCTCCCAAGACGAAAGATGCCTAAGGAACCGCGGGGGATTGAAAGGATTGTCGAGATCAATTATATGGAGACCGTCACGCCTGTTGTTTTGTTAGTTTATTTAAGATTTGATAGACTGGCGTGGCAGTAATGGGGGTAGGTCATACGAAGCAAGCACCACATCTCTCCCACTAGGACTGATGGACCTTTACCCATAATCACGGTCAGATTTCCATTTATATTCAATGATAGGTAGGCAACATAAGCTGGGAGCACTTACATAGCACCGACATTTTGTTCTACTCTGATCGTCATACTGCTCTTGAATGTGGCAGAATCGAAGGGGGAGCCGGTGTCCCGACCGGCACCGGCCTCCTTGGGCGGCGCAGAGTTCACCTCAGACATTGTGGACAAGCGTGTCATATATGATCGCTAGACATATGAAGCATAAACTGCGATCTCAATTGGACCGTTCAAGATGTTGATACTTTTGCCGAGAGCGCATTCAAAAGCATCGTACTCGGGGCATCGACCATGTTGTAGTACAATAACCACGTATTTTCGAAACTAGGTGTCTAGCTTAATGCGGCTGGTATACGACTCTAGCGTTTGATATTGTATTCAGACGCGCCCGCCCGTTGGTGTTTGTTGGATTTCAAAAGCTCTAAACGAATGTTAGGTCAGGCTGGCGATCAAGGTGGACATCTGAGGGTGGCACATGTGTGCAGTATATACTGTAGAATGGTATTCGCTCGTTACCAGCTGACCTTCACGCTTCTTTTGGGGGTGCGACCGGCGCGAAAGAAGTGGTAATTCCTTTTATGATTTCTGTTCGGTATTTCGTATAGAAGTCATCCGCTGGGTACCTCAATAGAAATTTAATTTTATCTAATGGATATAAGTACTTAAATATTTGTAAGTGTCTGTCTGAAGGAAATGGAGGACGAACGATAGGTTGGCCTAGTGAAATGCCCTTGTAAATTTGGTTCGAATGAGCTAGTGGGGGACGGCTACAAACACCACACCTCCACCTCCTCCACCGGTCACCACGACACCCGCCCCTACAGCTCAAACCATCGCCATCAAAACCCGTTTTAAAATATACACTCTCTTTCTGTTAGAATAGGAAGGTAAACAAAGACGATCATCTAGTTACGATATAGATCATAGCTTCTATAGTCTATGAACGATGGCTCTGCCAAAACGTATAATCAAAGAAACCGAGCGTCTCGTCGCGGAACCGTGAGTTTTCTTCAGCTTCAAACACCCATCATTACTTCGAATGCTTATTCTGCGGCGACACAGAGTCCCCGGCATCCAAGCGGTCCCTCACGAAGATAACCTACGCTATTTTGATGTTTCGATACATGGGCCAGCACAGTCGCCATACGAGGGCGGGGTTTTCAAACTTGAGCTTTTTCTCCCGGAAGACTATCCGATGACCCCGCCAAAGATTCGCTTTCTGACCAAAATATATCATCCAAACATCGACCGTTTGGGCAGAATATGCCTAGATGTTCTCAAAGGTAGGGTTGGGTTTCTTCTAATTTCGGTCTTTGGTAACCGTGTGCTAATACTTCTTCTTTGCTCAGCGAACTGGTCTCCTGCTCTCCAGATACGCACCATCCTTTTGAGCATACAAGCCTTGCTCGGTGCCCCCAACCCTGACGACCCTCTTGCGAACGACGTTGCCCAACGTTGGAAGGAAGATGAACCAGGAGCGATAGCTACGGGTAGGTCTCTTCGCACGTTATACCTATTCTCCCATACACGAGAAGGGAACAAACAAGATGAACCAGCTAGCTAACAACGACGCCTCATGCTGATTATTTTTCTCCTTGCTAGCCCGAGAGTGGACACAGTCACATGCCACCGTTTAATCGATACACTCTTGCCGATTGTACCTTGCTCTAAGAAAAACACCTGCTCGGTTTTGAATAAAATGTGAAAGAAAACCACTCGCTTAGAGACCCAGATCGGATTGATACTCGTCTCGTCTGTTCTCGTCTCCTCGTATTGCAGCCGCCCTTTTGTTTAAATTTTGGCACTATACCCCTATCCGGATATTCTTTTGTGAAATTCTACTTCTTCTTCCTTTTTTTGTTTTTGTGATTTCCTGTTTTTCTCGCTAGCTTGTGAAATTGTTCAACGTTGCTGGAAGCCTTCAATCTTGGCCTCGATTTCGTTTCTTCTAGAAACCAAGTGTTCTCGAGTTTTTTGTAACCTAGGCATACTCCATTAGTTCATACGACTTTCCGGTTCCATCTTCCCGGCGGTATGTAGACATTGCGGATAAGGCATTGATAATTGGTGGGTTTTGCGAGCGCGGGGACAGTTCTAGTTACCTTACGATTTTATGGAGTGTGGACTCCTGGTGGATCTGATGTATTTCCTAATAGAGGAAACGAGAAGAAGAGGAGGAGAGGAGAGAGGACATCGAGTTAGCATTGCTAAAGGATACCTAGGGAATGGGAGACGGCGATGGTGATGTTTGGAGCTATACCTTCTGCGACTGAGTTTCTGTGCGGTAGGTAGCACCTGCGAAGGCTCCACAGGCGGTTATAATGACTGTGCCCATGGCCAAAACACCGCGTCGAAATTTGGTATGCATGAGATCGCCTCTTTGTCCGAGATGATGATACTCGGTGATAAGAGATGATGGTGATGGTGATGGTGATGGAGTGCTTTTGTATGTGTATAAATAACCACTTATGTTTATGCAAGTGTGATTGTGGTCACGGCGCACCGCTGTTTCCGCTATTTCCTCTGGTGGTAGTTATGCGGTCTGGGGAAAAATTTAAGTAGTTGAGGTGGGGGATCATGTGTGTTTGCAGGATTTGGCGATCCAATGGCAGCTGCTCTTGGTGCTGCGGTCAACTGCAAGTGAGGTTTCTCCACCAAAACATCTACTGAGTACTTACTTAGTTATGTACTTACTTAACTTGAGCAAGGTGTACTTACCGAGTCGGTAAGAACTCGGTGATGAGCATGGACAGGAGTTCCTTTTAAGCGGGTGGGGTTTTTTTATTTATTTTAAATCTTCAGATTTCCTCATCATTTCCTGAACTCTTTCCTGAATTCTTTCCTCCATCTGTTAGCGTTGCCCACCCCCGCACGAAACTCTATCGAGGAACGATTTTACTCTTTGCTACTTTTTATTACCTTGCGAGGAGACTATTTATTTATTATTACCTATACTTATATATTTTTACTAACTACGTTATTAAAAATAATAAAAAGAAGGGAGAGAGAGAGAGAGAGAGAGAAGGAGAGGGAGAGAAAGAAAGACTTGTCGTTGACTGCAGCCTTTGACTAGTTCCTGTTGTCGAGAGACAATTTTATCGGTAAGCCCAGCTAAATGTGTTACTGCGTTGCTGCGTTGCTGAGTTGGAGAGGGCATGGTTGATTTGTTTGTTTGTTTGTTTATTTTGCTTGTTTTCTGTTTGCTTGTGCTGAGATGTACGCATATGGAGGGGGGTCTGTGTCTGTGTCTGTGTGTAACTACTGGACATGTACAGATGTATTATGGCTGGTGGAGTGGAGTGGAGCGGTTGTAGTGTGGTGTGGTGTGGTGTGGTGTGGTGTGGTGGAGGTGTGGTTGCCTCTTTGCTCCGTGCTTCGGCTAGATCAGTCAGACAGAGGCTGCCAGTCAGTCAGTTAGTCAGTCGGTCAGTTTGTTATTTTTTGTTATAATTGCTTTTGCCAGACTATGACTCTTCGCCAGGGAAGAGGAAGGAAAGGAAGCCAAGCAAGGCAAATCGCCTCCTCTGCTCTTTTCCTTCTATCTGCTCTGTCTGCTCTGTCCGCTCCGCTCTGCTCTGTCTGTCTGTATGCTGCATGCTGCTTTGCTTTGCTTTGCCTCCCCTTCCTCCTCCTCTTTTTCTTCTTTCTTTCTGGTGTGAATCATCACCGCCGCCGCCAGATTATTCACCAACCCGCACTACTTATTTCTTCCTCTTTTGCTCTTACTCACCCCATTCATAAAGTATACTTGTCTATAAGAGGATACATACATACATATATACATACATACATATACACCCCGTATAAAGTGCAACCGCGCAGGCAAACAAAACGCTGACTTCATCTCATCTCTCTTCCCTTTCTCTCTCTCTCTCTCTCACATTAGTCTCCTACTCCATCATCGCACATCATCATCATTCATCATCGTCACCTTCTAACCACCATCACATCAACCAGCCCACCGCCACACACCACCTCCACTACTACTACTACCACTACCACTAATACTACTACTACTACTACTACTACTACTACTACTACTACTACTACTACCGCTACCACGATGACTACTACCTCATTCAAGATGCCACTTTGCTAGACTCGAACAGCCTCGACGTTCGGCCCTGGAACAACTTGCTTTATTCCCTTATTTTCTTCTTTTTCTTGAGTTGCTCTTTTTAAACTTCTACTTCTTCTGATTATATTCCTAATCTTATTATCATACTATCCTACTATTATTAGCCTTCCTTCTGACGATACTTTAATATCCTCCTCCCCTCCTCCCCTCTTCCCCGTCGAACATTTCCCAACCGCAATGTCATACGCAAAAGTCGGTGCAGAACAAAGTAGTATTGAAGTTTCTGCTCCAGTGATTCCAACTATCGTCTCTCCTTTCACCACTGGATCGGATTCATCTGCTGCTGCTACTGCTACCGCTCTTACTGTCTACCAACAACCGCTCTTGTAATTCACAAACCCGTCAACACTGACGTCCAACGAATTGCAATCCGCAATCCTCTAACACAACGCCTCTCATCTTCGTCACTGTCTTCGGTCATTCCTCAAAACCCCCCCCCCTTTTTTTCCCAACTCGACCGAACGAACGGGAAGACGCGATTATCAGGGGCCGCTGTCCATATTCACACTCGTATTATTTGATCTTACGAGAAAAACAACAACAATAACAACAACAACAACATCAAAAGAAAGGAAAAGGAAAGAAGCCTTTAAACTGGTCTTCTTGATTATTTTCTTCTTTTAAATTTTTTTAAATTTTTATTTCCATTCCTTCTGCCTTTTCTGTCGTACTGTCGCCAAAAGTGCGTTTTACATATCATACAGGGTTTGCTGTGCGTGTGAGTGTTGCGAGTCATACATTCGCAAACCGCACTTTCGTTGTTGCCCAACTTCTCAATCTTAAAAACCAGCTTTTGCTGCCCATCTGATTGGTCTTCCTGATATTTTTATTTATTTTTATTTATTTTTACCGTACATCCTTTTATCAGACACAACATGATCGAAGGTCCATACTCGTCTCTCGACCTTTCCTGTGATGGACGGTTCATGCACCTTGCGCCATCGTACCTAACGGCATCGTCTACGGCGTCGTCTTGCTCATCGCCAACCTCTAGCTCGCTCCCTTCGCCTTCTTCAACATCACCTTCTTCCTTTGACGATTCTCCTTCAAGTTCAAGCAAATTCCTAAGCATTTCCGAACGTCTTCCGCCCTCCTCGAATTCCTCACAATTCTCATATTATCCCTCACCCCGTACTGACATCTCAGGAGTATCATCCGCAACTTCGGCCGACCTTACGTCGCCGTTTGACCAGTTTTGCAATGAGTCTTCTCAAAAATGTTACAATACCCCCCAGGTACTGGCACCAGGAACGGAAGTTGCTTTGCAACATTCTTCGAATCTGCAGCGTCAAGCTTATTCCGTTCAACCGCTACCTAAAGAACAGCTCCAAAACCCAAGACGCACTAGGCGACTACTTGATTCCCAGGAAGGATGCGCTCCGGGTTCATGCAAAGAATCCCAGACATGTCCTCTTCCGCCGCCACCCCTTGTACGACAAGCTGATCGAAAAGTCAACTTTGTCGATAACCTCGTCGGTAAGCAGCCAATTCTCTTCGTTCGCTCCTACGAATTTTTTAGTTGACAGCGCCTTCTGCTCTCGTTCATGATGTACCAAAAAGATACCGCCGCTCAAATTGTTGAAGCTATCTGGCCAGTATCCATGACCCAGAAACCATGCGAGGCTTCTCTAGGCCGAGTCTTGCCTCTGCGGACTTTTATACAGGAGACTCTTCGCAGATCCCGAACCTCATATTCGACGCTGCAAGTTGCTCTATATTATTTATTCGTCATCCGGCCGTTCATCCCACTTGATGATTTGACTCTGATCCCAGCCGACTCGTGCCATGATATCCGCGCTCTACAATGTGGAAGACGGATGTTTTTGGCCGCGTTAATCTTGGCTTCGAAATACCTTCAAGATAGAAATTACTCGGCTCGCGCCTGGAGTAAAATTTCTGGCTTGAATATTTCCGAAATCAACGCAAACGAGTTGTCCTTTTTGACAACAGTCAGCTGGAGACTCCACATATCAGATCAAATTTTTGACAAATGGACGAAAGTTGTGTTGAAATGCACGCCGACTACTTCGATCCTACCGGCCAAGGCACCCATCAGCTGCGCATATGTAGCCAACAAATGGGTTCATATTTTCTCACGGCTAGACATGTCCTTAGACTTGTCTGTTCTGGATGAAGTGCTTGGTGACGCGCCGATTTATCCTGCTCGCTCAGACAAGTTGTCTGGTGCACATTCCGTGGATACGGAATACCCCGAGGTTACTGCATCTGCTCTTAATGCTCTATCTAACAGCGGGAAGATGAATTCGTTGGCATTCGCCTTGTCTTCACCTCCTGGAGCGCGAGGGCTTTTCAACGAAAATATGCCTCAGAGATCCACTCAGTCTTATGACGACCGTGCTGCGTATCGTGGAACCCGCAAGTCATCTTTGTCGGTCTGTGAAACTGTCGACACCTACGAAATGGACGTTTCTGCAATAGATAGTCCGGCTTCCGATCGTTCAATGAGAACTGTTTGCAATACTCCGCTGTCAGTTCGAGCTTTCAAAATTGTGAATCTTTCTCGAACTCCCGACAAGCCCGCTATTGTGGTTGATTCAAGACAGCAACTTCAAAATTCGGGCAAACATTTATCCCTGCCTCGCCCACAGTTGGAACGAGAGAATGTTCTTGGACAGTCGGCGATACGTCCAGAGTCAAAACGTTTGGCATCTGCACCTTCTGCTCTGGCAGTCCAAGAAGTCACTGGGAAAAATCGAAAGCGTGGCAACGAAACTCCTGTCGCATCGAGGCACCAGAAGAAACAGAAAGACAAGCTAGGAGAATTCGCAACGCCGAAGGCTTCGGATGTTGCTCCTTCTGGCCTAACACCCCAGATGAGACAGATGAATACCAATTTTTCCATTTCTAGCAAGAAAGGAAACGGATTACGGATGAGCGTAAACCCGAACTTTGCAATGTCTGGTGCCCATGGGCAACCAATGCGCCCAGGCACTAGCCAAAGGTCAATGAGCCATGTTGTCTACGGATAAGTAGAGTGCTTGCTATCACCCTAGATTTTTCGTAATCTTACAGGTTCTCATTGCTGATGCACCACCCCCAAACGATGACTCATTTGTAGTCGATGAACTTTGCCTATTTGGCCGGGTATCCTTCGAAGCGCCTGACAGAATGTGTATTCTTTCTGATTGTGGCAGCATCGGGATTGTTCTCGTTTTGGATTTTAGTTCTAATTCCTGCGAAAAGCGGAATCGTTCGGGTTTTGCATCACTTCTTCGAACCCTAAAGATAGTCAGCTGCTCGATCATCTCGGTTTTTCGCTCTTCTGACTCATCCTATATTTCTTTTCCCATCTTTTTTTCTATCAAAATACTTTTTTCTTTTTTCTTTTTGTTTTTACCAACTAGGAGGTATTTTCCCGGCCATGTGTGAAAACTTATATCTCATTTCCCATTCTCGTTTGCTTTTGTTAAATGCATATGATACCCAAGTGGTGTTCCGGGTGAGGGAGTAATCACGTTTTGAGGAACTCTTTGTAACATCTTTTCGGGTTCACTGGAGTCACGGAAAGGAAATCACTTAGCAAGATAGATTCGTCAACGATGTCTTATCGACTATTCAGTTGTGCGATGTATACTTAGTACTTAAATACCTCGTTGAGGAGATGTTTACGTAGCTAGCACTTAGCAATTGAATTCCATTTATATATATATATATACATATTTTCTAAGAGCAAACATCCGCAGGGACATATTTAGAAGAAGCAAGAGAAGAAGCAAGAAAATCGCCTCGTAGCAGGATAACCAGTAGTTGAGCCCAACGAACATGAGTAAGAAAACAAGAGGAGGACCCCAACATAGACAAAGAAGCGGTTCGTGTATGGTTGAATAATTCGGGAGTGTAGAAGCAGCGTCGCGCGTTGCTCAGATATAAGCGGCCCTCTATTTTGCGCTCAACCTCTTGCTCGATCCAAGCATATATATAATCTATATCTAGAAACAACTTCGTGTTTACGATTTGTCCCCGTACTCGAAGTTCGGACTTGCGTATTTGCTGACTTAGTTTCGGCATGCAGAACGCCTCAGAATTGCCTCGCTCGTCCTCATCCACCGCCTCTCTACTCACCTCGTCGTCACTAGAGAAGGAAGGAAGGCTTCAACAACAGGGCTCCAGTTCAACAGTGCTACCAATCTCCACCCTTCCTCCCAATGTATCGATACGAGCGCCAACAAAAGCCAATATACACCAGCTCAAGCGTATAAATTCACTGTTGTTACCTGTATCTTATCCAGAAAACTTTTATCGCGATATTTTGCAACAGCCTGAAAGCGAGATCCTCACGAGACTGGCATTTTACGACGAGGAGTGCGTCGGGGGTATCAGATGCAGGGTAGAAACCGAAGCAGAATATAAGGCAGGTCTGGAAAGGTTAGGTCTCAAAGATAATAGCAGTAATGCCGTTGGCTCGAGGATTTTACAGGCAATTGCCAATGATGGCCGTTACCCTTCGTTCAACCCCCACCAGCCAGGCACAAACAACGGCAATCCAAAAAAGAAAATCTACATAATGACTCTGGCTGTCCTTTCGCCATACCGGTCGCTGTCAATCGGCAGTCATCTTTTGGATTATATTGTTTCAACAGCAGCGAAGGACCCTTCTATTGATGCGGATGAAGCCTATGCACACGTCTGGGTAGCCAACGATGGCGCCTTGGACTTTTATCGGAAACAAGGTTTTGATGTTGATGGTGGTGTCCTAGTACGCGACTATTATAGGCGTCTGGATCCTCGCGATGCCAAAGTTGTTTTGCGAAAAATTTCAAGCTAGCCAAAACACTTCGTTGTTTCCATTCTTACCTCCTTAGAGCGTCGGTGTCTTCTTTTCTTGTACATAAATATATATCGCGTGCCTTAGACAGCGGTTTGAATCCGAATCCTGAGCTTCCCGTGGTGTTACCTGAAAATACTCTTCGGGTGTTATAGAATTCTTAACCCTTGATCGCATCACTCATTTCGAAATTTTCAACATCACCAACTTTTTACAGCTACGTCAACCTTGACCCGAATCTATTTACCAACCAAGATAACGACAGCACAATAAGCAGCAGCAGCAGCAGCCATATCCGATATGAATAGCACGGAGGAGCAGGCACCTGCGAACAAAAAGCGGAAACACAATGAAGCCAAGGTTCCAAACCGAAAGATTGTAACGGTTGCAAATATACCACCAAAATCCCTACACCCAGGCAAGCGACGCAAACTCCTTGATGCGCGAGAAATTTCTGTACAAGGCTCCGAAGCGGCCCTTCGTGACGGCCAATTCGATGTCGTTTCGTTTGTTAACTCGAGGGAATACGAGATCAAGAGTCTCCTAAGATCGATGAATAGTTCCAAGTGAATTTTCTATTCTCTATTCTATTTCAACAGCTCCAAGACCGTCGGCTTTGCTAATACTACTAAATTGAATCAGAAATGCACAACGAAAACGCGCATTTCAGAGCTTACCAAGGGAGCTGCGACGGCGAACTGCTGCACACAGTGCGAGCAGGGTTCCAAAGCGTGTGAGAGCGGTCGCACGAATGGAGGCAAGTTGTCATTATTAGAAAAATGCTCTCTGGGGAGCTATAGCTAATGCTCCGCTCTGTAGTTAGTAGATGATAACACTATCTTGTCAAAGAAACGGCGATATTATCGTCCGAACACTCGCCGACGGAATGCAATACAGCTACAAGCGCTTTCTAAGAAACCTATTAGTGTTGGAGTAAACCTCACGAATCGAGAGAAAACCTTGAAAAACTCGAGTGGTTGTTCACATACAGCATCCAAATCATCGCGGTATCGAAAACGTCAACGAAATAAAACTTGGTTACCAACTCACATCTGGTGTGCCAAACGAGCGCGCATGATATCAAAATGGGGTTTCGCAGTTGCAGAAACGCCAACTCTAAAATGCTATCGTCCTACGTATCGCGCCGCGACTCGAGAGGGTTGTGTTGCATTTGACACCAGTTATTATGCTACTTTATTACTGGAAGGACAAGAAGACGACCTGAAACGGTGTTTAATACAATTTCTCCCGCCCAAGGATTTGGCCATCGTTGGAAAAACGGTGGTTTCTGGGAAAGCAGCTGCATCTACATGGATACATGAAGAAGGCGTATGGCCCGTCGGCACGATCGCCCCAATACAAATCATCTGGTGTCCGGAAATGAGACCAAGCTCCGGTTCTGACAAAAGGAAATGCAAGCAAAAACGCAAAGTGGTCCTGAGGCTTCATCCTGCCTCATGGGATGATGCATTGAGAATTGTAACCGACTGCGCAAACCGGACAAACTGCCGGGTCAGAAACTTAAGGTTTGAAATCGGGTCCATTCGTTTGATAGGGCCTCGAAGTGTGAGCGTCTTGAAACTTCTAATGCAAACAAAAGCGTGTGATTCTGGTATTGAAATCGATTCGTTATCCCGAAACGAAGTCGTGTACGAGAACATTGTTGACCCTAGAGTCAATTCTACCCATACTCGCAATCGGAATCACCCAGCGCCGCCGACTTACAAGGAAACAAAGCAGACTGTTGAACCACAAAGGAATCTGTTCGATACGGATTGCCGTAATTTATCAGTCAAGGGCCAGGTTTCTCAGAAAACCCTAAATGCACGAATCTCGAAAATAGGGCTACCGGGCCATATCGAAGAGGCGTCAAGGAGTGAAGTGCCGTTGGTTCTGATCAAAGAGACGCTGGGAGAACGAGTTAATATGCGCAATAAAAGGCGCAACGAGTTTGACTCGCACGATTGCTGGATCATTCTCTTGCCTTGGAAGTGGGTTCGGCCATTCTGGCTGGTTCTCATGCGTGTTGCTGGTGTTAAGTTAGGGGGACTGAAAGAGCTGGAGCAACTTACGCTTGAAGGCGGATCCGGGCACTTCCCGATCGATTTTCCTATAACACCGGCCGGGAAGGGTGAGGCATCGAACATGTACCAGGAGCGTCTAACCAGACTCAAACGGCGGAGTGTCATGAAAACCAAAAATGCAACGAAGCGATCCTTGGGAATGGGTGCTATCAACGTTGAGGAAGAATATGGCTACCCCTGGGATAAGATCTTCGGTGTTACTTCCTGTTTGAATACAAACCAAAACTCGAAATTATGGCATCTATCACCAGATTTGGTTCGTCTCTTCTATCAAACCCCGCAACATACGCTACCAGTATCAATATCTTCTGCAACTTTTACAGTCAGCATTCGGCTGATCGGTCGTGGTAACGTGGAGGCAAACGCTTCCGTTTTTAACCTCCCACGGCCTGGGACACTACTATTTAAGCAGCTGAGATTACAGTGTGCGAGGGATAGTAAGGATACAGCAAAGATTCTAGAAATATTAGATTACTATGAGAAACCAGGACCAATTGAAGTATTGCGTGGAAAATTTTCGGCAGAAGAACCACTGGGAAACCAGAATTCCCTGATTGGCTTTATTGTTCGGGGTAATTTTGGTTATACCGAAGGTCTGCCCGTCGCGATGGCAGTTCTAGCTTGGTCGAAAGTCTGGGGGGCGGGTATTCAGGGTGGGGAGGGCTACAACGGGTGGTGCACTCTGCAGAATAAAGATGGCGGTGTTGTACGGTTAGCGCAGTGGACTGCCATCTAACATCCTTTTTTTTTTTGCTGCACTTTGTGTGCTTCTAGAAGAAACCTAATATAGATCATAGATTTATCAACGATAATATATGGATATGTATATGTATATGTAGTGTTTATAACTTTCAGCATAGGATTTGTTGTCGGTTCCGACGGAAACGGAAGGCTTGTTTTAAGGAACAAGGTTTAACTCCCCTGGGAGCTTGGAGAGCTCAAATATAAAACACAACCACCGACCTCTTGAAAACATCAATCGACCCAGCCAGTAACATATATAGTGTCTTAAAATCATCCTTGGTTACTCGATCCAGATATAGTAATGTCTAAGGCAACATCTCTCCCGTCAACAATAACCTCCGCTCTCCCAGAGGGCTATACTCTTCGAGAACTCCAGAAAACCGACAGAAAGAATGTTCTTTCTGTCCTCTCGGTCCTCACCGTTGTTGGTGATATTTCGGAGACAGACTGGGACAATCAGTTCGAATACTTATCCAAACATAATGACATATACACCATCTTGTGCATCGTGGATGAAACTGGCAAGGTCTGCGCTACAGGAAGTTTGATCGTAGAGCGAAAATTGTCCGTCTCCCCCGCTTTCCTTCCGCTACCATATTATAAACTCGGAGCAGGGTTGGCTAACGTAAGAAATCTGAGAGGGGAGGCAATGTAGTATCCGAAATTGTGGTCTCGTCGGCCACATTGAAGACATAGCTGTTGCGAAGGACCAACAAGGTAAAAAGCTAGGTCTACGGATGATACAGGCTCTAGATCACATTGCAGAACAGGCTGGGTGTTATAAGGTACCAAGCTCGTGGTATTCTGGTATTTAATGACCAAAAAGCAACATGACTAATTTCAATGATAATACATATTAGTCTATTCTGGATTGTTCTGAAAGCAACCAAGGGTTCTATGAAAAGTGTGGCTTCAAGCATGCGGGGGTAGAAATGGCGCACTACTATAGCAAATAGGAGCTTGTGGCCTGGCAAGGAGGAGCCTTAAGTTCTACGTCATAGGTAGCATTACCGTCACGACAGGCTGGTGCTTCCTTAACTCTTCTAGTTATTACTTTGATACTCCGTAGATTATCTTGAATTGTAGTTAAACACCACTTCGAGGAAAAAAGTAGCTTAAATGAATAATGTAGCTACGTGCCATCGGTAGCGCTTGCGGACTTATTGCCGTTGGTTTTGAAATTCTATAATTCAACAGGTTTGGCGTCCCTGAAACACATCGTCGTCCGCCTTAGAAAAGAGGTAGGAGGTAGGAGGAAGAGTAGGATGATACGACATGCATCATGATCAGTAAGTTAGGTATCCGACCTAAATAAGGGACAAAAGAAAGTAATGCGAAAAAGAGCAAGCAAGCTGAACGAAGAACCCCGAAAACCATATAATAAGGAAACGGAAATGAGTTACACAGAAATTTACAGGGCGGCAAGTAAGGTAGATTATATGTGGATGAGAAGGGATGAGAAGGAACAGAAAGAATTATCTTTTGACAATCTAAATGTCAAAAAAATTAGACTCCAGTTGTTGCTCAATTCAACGTGTTCTCGCCTGGACCTTCTGTGGGGCACCCTTTGCACCTTGTTTGCTGACCTTAGCGGATTGTCCGCGAGCAGCAGTCGCAGCAGACTTAGCTTTCTCGGCCTTTTTCTTTGACTCCGCAGCGGCTTTCTTTTCCTTGCCTTCTTTGACGGCTTGGGCACGGGCAGCAGCACGGGCAGCAGGGGCAATCGATCGCTTTTCTTTAATGACGTCGAGGGAAGCGCCAACGATAGCTCGCTGGTGTTTGACAGTCTTTCGAGTTCGTTTCTTGGTTGCTTCCTATACGATATAAGGTGATCGATGGTCAGCCAACTAGCCCAGGATACTAGTAAGAGGTAACAGAAACTAGGTCGATATGAGAGGGTCTGATGGCGGTAGAGTTCCAACAAGTTTTAAGTTGGCTGTATCGTCCGTTGCACAGTCCCTTCATCTCAACAATTGTAGCATTTGGAAATTGTTCCGTCCCCCCTTCTCTCTCTCACTCTCTCACTCTCACTCTCTTCCTCTTTTAACGAAACCTCTTGCTATAGACCCGCTTCCCCAGGCAATAGAATGCGATAATCCTTACCTCCAAGAGACCCTTTTTATGCATTCGTCGGTACAAGATGGTCCAGGCGATTCTTCGAGGGTTCTTTCTCTGCAGAAACAAACTTTCGCTCTTTCCATTCGAAAATCGGAAGCTCTTGCTGTCCCCCCTGACAAAGAGCTTACCCTATATATCAAGTAACAAAGATCCAACGTTAGCCCGATTCCTTGTACGATCCGTTGGTCGAGATCTCTCGAATCCGGCGTGGGTGGACGAAATAGAGCTGGGACGGCAATGGGGGGATATGCACCTTTCCAGGGTAGATCTTTCGGGAGGAAAATGAATCGAGTTCGACCTTCATCGTGGTGAGAGGGAGCTGTGTGATGGATGGAATGGTCTATGCTATTTGTCGGGAGTGGTAGCGGGAATCCGTCGGACGGTGATCGATGATGTGATGACTTTGATGACTTTGACGATACTCTTCCTGTGGCAGAGTCGATAACCCACTCACAACCACACATTCATCTTCCAAAGCGGAAATGTTTGTCGAAAAGGGCCATTAGCCCTAAATCACGTGCATTTGAGCCTCATTTGAGCAAACAACAACACGGCAACACGGCAACAACACAACAGCGGAGGGCTTCCTCTGCTGAAAACGAAGGTGTCTACTAGGGGCATTATTAACAATGAAAGTAGGGGCATTATTAACAATGAAAGGGATAGATAATTAATTAATAATTAATACAAATAAGACAAAAAGGCATCATGTTGAACAACCTGCAGTTTTCTATTTGAGAACACCCGCCCGCTCGCTCAAGAAATAGTCAAATCTAAAAAGTTCAAACCCAAATTCTCCTGTAGTTAGGACTAAGAAATGATAATTCGCAAGTGAATAGAACCTCAATGGGAGAAGGAGAAACGAAGCCATCTCTGGGGCAAGGCAAACTAAAATCGGGCAATCATGCTGCAGCTAGCAGCCGGCGACCAGCTGCAATGTATCTACTGAAATCTTGAATGTGGTTACCTGCAACCCAGTCACCGCTATTGATACATAACACCTTCATACGCTCGTGGTAGTCAAGGTCGACCAAAAGCTTGGGCGTGATGAGGAAATATCTAGATAGTCTCATGTTAGCCAACAAATATATCTGATAATCTTGTGCGGTTTACTTACTGGGACGTATGTTTCTTGCAAGCGATCTTCACCATTCGCTTATGCACTAGCCGTTCGTTCCTCGGATCCATACCTTGGTTGATCTCATCGACAACGCGGAAGGGGGCTCTGGCTAAGGACTGTAAAGCCATGAGGTAAAAAACCGTGGATACAGCTCGCTCGCCACCGGATTGTCTCTGGGCTGTTAACACTTGCATGCTCTCGACTTCTCGGAATTTTACCATAATTTCGATCGCCCAGTTCTCGAAATCGCACCCGTCCTTGCCCTCCTTTCTGATCTGAACTGCGCCAGCGCAATGAATAAATTCAAAACTGCGAGAAAAAGCATCACTGATGTTGGATATCAGCTGGTCAATACGAGGTTCCCAGCGCCCTCGGACTTCCTTGATCACATCACGGTGCTTGTTGAGCGTCGCTTGCTTGTTATCCATCCGGCTACGAAGCTCGTTTATTTCATTCTCACGGGTCTCGTATTGCTTAATAGCGTGAGGGTTACCCTCGTGGATGCTTTCGAGTCGAACTTCCTCTTGCCGAACTTCAGCTTTGAGTTCTTCCACAGTCTTTTTGGAGTGAGTATTTTGAATGGCCTCCTGTTGGTCCGCCAAAAGAATATTCATCAGTTCGCGACACTCATCGCGTGATCTCGAAGCCTGGGCCAAAATGCTATTATATTTATCCTTAGCTGTATAGCGAATAGAGGAATGTAAGCCCGCATAACCGAATGAATTGTTGAACTTCACAAAGACCACTTACCTTCTTCGCATTGTCTTTCTTTCCCCTCAATTCGTTCCTGGTAGCTTTTGTTCCATGAGTTATAATGCTCAATATTCGAGGACGCTTCGATGAGATGTAGCTCTGCCGTTACTATAACCTCGTATCGCGCAACGTATTCTTGAACATGTTCCTACAGTATATTTAGTGGTGAGCCTTGCTTTTAAAGATTGGCCACCGGTGTGTCTAAGCTTACAGCATACTGTGCCACTGAATCGACACGTTCCATGCTGAGTTGTACCATCGAAGTTTCAAGCTCCGCGACTTTTTGTTTAAACCCTTTCCCGGCGCTTTCGAAGGTGGAAAGCCTCTCTTGCTCAATTTCTGAACCACTAGCTTAGCATCGCATTCTAAACGAAATCGCTTACCCTGAATATATCTGCCGTGAACTTACTAAGGAAAGTTTTGTTTTTTTCATAAGAGCTTGCTGCCTTCTGCTTAGCATCTTTCTCTTCTTTGATTTTTTGCTTTTCTAGAGTTAGCCGGGTTCCTCGGTCCAAGATATATATTAAACTTGCCTTTGTGTCGTCTAGCGACTTAACCAGACTCTCCAGCTCGTCAATATTTCCGTTTTTTGTTGCTATATCATCATTTATCTCCTTAATATCCGCTTGAAGTTCCAAGAGGCGCCCTTTCTTCTGTCCTAGCAGCAGTGCATCGACTTGCGCCGTCTTAAAGTACTGGGCTGAGCGAATATGTGTATTGACCTCGGTTTCAGCCCCGTATTCAGCACGCCGTCGCATTGTGGTTGTGACACCGCCAGCAATCCACCGTATCATGCTTTTCCCTTGTTTCACCGCCTGCTGCTGTGAAGCTGATAGCTTAGATTTCGAAATTCCCTAGGTATTGTGTGGGTGGTGAGCATTGGGTGGGACCACGATTGAGAGAGAGAGAGATCGCGACATACTATTCGATTTAACGAAAGTGTATTGCAGAGCATGCTGAGCACTTCTGACGGTCCATCGATGAAATCGAGAGCAAGCCCATCAAATCCCCATGATTTGACCTTCATATATGACAGCTGTCAGCATGAGCTTGTGTCAAACAATTCTGGGTTCACAAACCTCGGCTGAAGAAGCAATCCGTGGAAAGTCTTCCAGATTTTTTTCTATATATTTTATGGTCACGTCAGAGAGTCCCATCCCCTTCCGGTCTCTGTTATTGCCATATACGTTGTTTATCAACTCGTTGAAATCATCCTTGTTAGTACAAGTAAACGCGACCTTATCGCTTTGGCCGAACAGGGATTCAATTTCATCCTGATATTTTGGATCCTTTATGCTGCATTCGACCATAGGCGGCCCGTACACCGGGCTTTTAAAGAGATTTCGATTATTTTGTAACCATGCGTAGACCCTGTGTGATTCCGGGAACGCTCTTCGTAAATAGTCAACTCGCCGGCCAGTAATATCGTCCATTTGGGATATCCTAAATGCAAAAGTATGAACTTAGAATGTATCTATTGTAGTGCAAGTATTTTAGACCAACTTACCAACGCGTGATCTCTTGGGCCTCTTCATTTTTTTGAGTTGCGTGGGCTTTAAGTGGATCAATTACTTTTGTGATCTCGCTCAAGGCGTCTCTTGTTGACCGAAGCTTTAGGTTGATCGTTTGCTACACCCACGAATGGTGTTGTTAGGAAGAAGTCGCTGAAGCTAGGGGCTGGAATAAACGGATATCATACAATTTCTTTGTTATAGACGGAAGTGTCTACGGGCCCTGGGTCGTCTTCTAGAGATTTCTCAAGCTGCAATATACGTTTCTTAACCCTGTCGATCTTTACCTACAGCATGTTACGCCGTATTAGTAACCCAGCCGTGCGCAGGTGCGAGAAAGGAGATAGTTTGGTGTGGTATACCTTTCGTTCCTTCTCTGTATCAATAAGAACAGTTAGTTTCGAATCGGCTTCAGTTTCCTTAACTTTCAAAGCATCAATCTTGGTTTCTTTCTCGGTTTTTAGATCTCTTTCTGTTGAATCCAAGGATGCCCTTTCTTCTTTTATCCATTGCCGGAGCTCGTCTCGTATGGCCTTTGCTTCTTCAATTTGTTTAGTTTGAGGTTCTTGTTCTTTCCGGATTTCTTTCAGTTGCTCCCGGCACTTCGTGTACTCTTGCTTTAGAATGTCCCGATCGGCTCTACAGTTTTGATATTGGACAAAGGGTATTGTATTCTCAAGTAACTTGATGTGTTCTTGAACCGCCTGTCGCTCGCGAAGTCTTGCCACGTCTCTTTCAAGAAGCTGTTGCCGCTTCTCCAACGTAGTCAAGGCTTCACGGTCGGTATCCAGTTCAACTTCAAGGTTCACTTCTAGTGAACGCAGCTTTTTAAGCGCCTCGTGATCTTTAAGCACTTCTGGGGGTGCAGCTGCGCGTTGAGTCTCTCGAAGCAATGGGATTGGCCCAAGCCCAGCAAATTCAACGACTCGATCTTGGGGGAGAAACTGGCAAAGATTGTCAATTTGAATATTTAGGAGTCTGGTTAATTGAGTAACAGATTTCTGGGTTTGTTTTTTCCCTGCGTGATCAAAACGAGGTTAAAATGGGTTGCTATTAGATACCTAGGGGTATACCAGCATCGTACCATCTATCCAATACTGTGTAGAACCGTCTCTGCCAATCCTTCGTTTGATTGTTGGGTTCAATTCGTCTGTAGGCCGACCCTTTAGCTCTATTTCAATAATTGCGTATTCACTACCATTCTTTACGAATTCAGCAACATCTTTTGCTCTTCCAAGGTTCTGGTAATATCAGCATCGTTTGGGGATCAGAAGGATCTAGGATATTTGCTACTCACTTCGGGGCCGAACCCTAGACCGAGGCAGATGGCACATACAAGAGTGCTTTTGCCAGTCCCATTTGGTCCAATGACCATATTCAAGCTAGGCCCAGGCTCAAACGTAACTTTCGTATAAGTTACGAAATTCTCGAGTTGTACTTTAACAATAGCGCCAGGGGCATGAGGAATTTCCTCAACCACCTTTCTCATTTTGTCCAAAGAGTCAGCCATGCCAGTTTCCGACTCGTCCGAATCATATTCTTCAGCGACGGGGATAATGACTTCCGTTTCTTCATTTTCGTTCTCGTTCTCATTCGTCGATTTATCGTCCTGGGTGTCGCTGTTATCTTGCTCTCCATTCTCGCTGTCGTATCTATCGCTAGCGACCTCTCCTCTCCTGTTCCCAACACTACCTTCGTCATCGAGACTCTCGCTATCTGTAGCACCATCTTCTCTCCCATCTTCCCTCCCGTTTCCTCTACTACCTGGATCGGGCGTCAACCTTCTTCTTTTGTTTCCACTGACGCTCCGCATAGGGTGACGAGAAGTCGTTCCGGCGGCCTCTGGTGATACGCCGCGTTTTGAAGTTATTGTAAGCTTCGAGCTAGATCGAGCTGGTTTTGAGGGCGTTTGAATATCAGGTTCGGAATCGTGTTCGAAGCTAGGAGAGCGAGAGCGCCGAGAAGGTACTAGAGATGGCATTGCGAGGATTAGGAGATGTGGTGTCCCAGCCGTTATAGTACGATCGCTAGATGTTATGCTCAGATTGGGCCGTTTGCTGGTTGATAAGCCGTTTATTGGAGCAGGGGACAGGTCAAACAAGAAACCTGCTATTGAAGAAAAAGAGGGGAGGGGCTATGGCCGTGCGAGATGCTGGCATCAGAGGCTTGTAAACAGGTGGAATAGTTGATCATAGAGAAGATACCCGAGTTACTTGAGCTGAGCTGAGCTTAGTTGGGTTGGGGTTGAAGTTGGAGGAGGAGGGGGAGGGGGAAGTTGGAGGGATGAGATGTCAGAGAACAAAGAGAGATGGTGGGTTATCGCAAACCACGCGTTTTCTTTTACCATGCTCTTCGCCCCACCACGCGTGGTCACCCGAACTTGAATTTAGATAAAACATATCAGATAGCAATATGAAATATAATTTGGATCTTGTCTGGTACAGAATAAGAATCTACATGCAAAAGCCGTTTGCTATTCATATATAAGCACATAAGGTATAGAAGAAAAGCTAGGTCTATTTTTTAAGTGCTACCAGCTGCTCCTAGCTATATATATTCCTTGCTAACTAGGACAATACTTTTCTCTTCGATTTCGGGGTTGTGTCCAATGCTTTGTAAAGCAAGATCAAAGCCGAATGCGCCTCGCCTACAAAAAGTCAATTAGGATTTGCTTCATCGTATGAATATAAATGGAATGGATTATTGAAACGTACCTCCGCCAGCTAAAGTTTCTATCCTATCCCACCCAACTTCGCTAACCTTCTCATCGTTGAAGAACCACCACGTACTCCCCTCGGCACCACCGCCACCAGCTAAACCACCAGCGGGAGCCTTCATTTTACCCTTACCCTTACCGTCTTCTTCTTCTTCGTCATCCTCATCCATCTTGCGAACGTACGAACAGTAATGACCAGAGTCGGCAGAAGCACCTTGATGAGTAATGATAGCCTGTAATTCGTACAGTGCCGAATGATTTGCCCCAACGTCGGCAGAAATTTCGCTGTCTAGCAAAGGCGCAAGAGCTGCATCCCAATCCTCTTCTTCCACGGGCGCCTTTGAGGGCATGGCGGTTTCAGCAGGCTTATCTCCATCAACTTCCATCTTGTCGCCATCATTTTTTTCTTCGGCGGGAGGTTCTATGAAAACCGTTCTTGCCTTTCTGCGTTGTTTTCTACGATCCTCTTCATTTCTGTGCAGCTCTCTGAGCTTCTCGCGTACCGGCAAAATTTTCGCTTTCAGCTCATCAGTACAAAAGTCGGTAGCATCAAGTTGAAACGGAAAAGTGACTTTTCGCATGATCTTTGCTTTCTTGTTGATATCTCTTTTCCAAAAGAAACGGACAAAGTGACACTGTTCCAACACCACAATTAATTTCAGTCGGGAAAAAAGATATTTTTTTGTATCAATCGATCGCCGCTATCAAAAATACTCACAGTAAGATATTTCGGTAACCTCGTGACCTTAGATGTCTTAGTATATACAGCATCTCTTCCGAGCTTCTCACTTCGTTTTTCGATTTTTTCAGTCAGGCTAGCCAAAATACCATCTTTCAAGTGGTTGACGCTAACATTGATGTGGCAATTCAATTTCGTGAAAGTTTCTTCGCTCTCTTGTGAGGGTTCCTCGCTATCTTCGTCACATTGGATGGTGCTTTTCATCTTTCCCGTAAAGTAAGCCTCGATAAACTTTCCGACATCCTTCCCCTCGTTCTCAGCCCCTCGACTAGAGTCTGTTAAGGTCTGCCTCAGAGTAGTAAGGATCTGGGAGTAGCATTCTTCAGCATCTTGTTGAGCGTAATGTCCTTGTCTATCCTTTTGGTCAAACTGTGGAAAAGCGAGTCTGAGGGAGTTTACGAATTTCAGAGGTGGGAATCCCTCCGTAGTATCACCCATTTGCTGGAAAAGATCGCGTAAACTTCCTGTTAAATCGGTGCTAGAACCTCGGGCGAGGCTTGAGAAGAGGCTGGATCGTCCTGCAGAGCCACCATCGCTCCGATAATTTTCTAGCACCTGGTGGAGCTCTGGAACGGATCGTAGGGTTTGCAAGGTGGAGTTCATATAACAGGTGTTCCCAAGATTTTGCAGACCGGATGGGATAGCTCCCTTGACCTTGGCGAGATCCTTTTCCGTCATATCTTCAAGAAATTTGATAGGTTCCGGTGCCTTGACGAGACCAACCCCTTGAGGGGTACCCATCATCATGAAAGCGTGTCCGGGTTTTAGGCCGAGGGTTGCAAGATCTGTATCATCCTTAAGCTGGCCGCCTTTGATTAGGACCTTTTGTCGTTCCGGTTCGACGCCAGTAAGAGAATATATCTGCATTTTGAAGACCTCGCCAGGCAGCGAGGTGTCAAGTTCGAGATCATATTTCTTGCCACTGTGTTTCACGATAACTATTAAGAGTAATAACGTCAGGTTAGGGAGGACGGCTCTTAAAATGCTCGTACTTTGGAAGAGTGTTCCTCACCTGGGATTGCGGCCATCTTTGAAAGTAAGCTTCTTTGCTGTATTGCGTGGTTGAGACTGAGTTGGAGGAAGGAAGGAAGCTTCAATAAAGGTGTTGAAGAATGGAGGAGGATGCCTTTACTTTTCAGTTTGTAATCGAGGAAAGCTAAAAGCCAAGCTTGCCCCGCCAAAGACGTAGTAATCCCCGACAACCGACAGCAGACAACAGACATACATCAGAGTAGACAACCAGGTCATCCAAGAGCCTCAAAAACGGATCACTCGGAATAGCGGAAAGTGGAATCAATTATGGTATGTCTTGATATGGGGGGTTTTTTCTTTCCTTTCCTTTCCTTTCCTTTAGTCCCGTTTACTTCGCAACAGTGTCTATTGCTCTCTATTAATCGATAAGCCGGTCAACGTAGTCCATAGCCCTCCGTCCCTATCTTACCTGCGTCCGCGCTTCCCTCACCGCGGCTCTCTCCCTCAGCAACTTCGCTTCTCAGACCGTCGAACGTCATAATGTCCCCGAGATCGAAGCCGGCAAATCTCCTGAGCTCCTGCTAAACCCTCTAACGATCTCCCGAAATGAGAACGAACGAGTCCTTATTGAACCTTCCGTAAACTCAGTCAGAGTTTCGATTAGAATAAAACAAGCCGACGAGATTGAAGATATCCTCGTCCATAAGTTTACCCGATTTCTTACTCAGAGAGCAGAAGCTTTTTTCATACTGAGGAGGAAGCCAGTGAAGGTAGCTAACCCCAACCCTTGGCGGATTAGATCCAATCCTTAAAAGTATTTGTTGATATCAACTGCTAATTAGGGTTATGATATTTCTTTCCTTATTACAAATTTCCACACGGAGGCTATGCTGAAGCACAAACTGGTTGATTTTATAATACATTTCATGGACGAGGTCGATAAGGAAATTTCTGAGATGAAGCTCTTTGTACAGCTCCCCGACCCGACCCTGTCTGAAACACTTACTAACAATGCTGCTACATCAATAGTTGAACGCACGAGCTAGATTTGTAGCCGAAGCATTCTTAACTCCGGTACGTTCGTTCCTCCTAGTAATAGGCTAGATTATTTGTATCTTGTTATTGATATCTTTTGCCGGCAGTTCGATTGAAGTAACATCCCGGTTGGCGTTATGCACGTACCCGCTCGTGTATCCTAATAGCAACGATACCATACCAAATTTTGTTATCATAGCATTCACGCAGATGAAATTTATGAGAAAATCTAGATTGAATCCACTCGTGTCTATGATCATAAGCGTAAAAGGATTGGGAAAGAAATAAAACATAACGAAGAGAATGAGGTATCTCGCAGGACGATAGCAAATCGAATAGCCGTCTAACTCCGTACGCAATGCCGAAAATTTGAGTATAGTGGGAAAACAGGAACCAAAAGGATATATGATGAAACTAAACACAACATGTAAAGCGCAAAACGATGCGAGTAATGAGAACTTTCCATATATCCACGAAACTTGCTGGGGCTTACTCTCGAAGAAATATATGCCTCCAAGCCTTGAAGTTAAATTATGCACGATCTGGGGTTGCCAGCCTCTTTTCCTTCTTTTTGTGAGGGAGAGATGCATCCTTTTTCGTCACTTTGGCCAAACCAGTCGTCGTGGCCTTCTTCATATTAGGGCTACCATCAGGTTTCGAGGCTTTTTTAGGTTTCGAATCTTTATCTCCAAGCCCTGAAGGTTTAGGCGACGATCTTCTAGGCATTGCCGAAGAGTCTGAATGTGACTGTTGCAACATTAGTAGGGCTTCTTCAGTTTTATATTAAGAGGGTGTCGTACTCTATTCATGTCCACACCTCCAAGTTTCTCTTTCTTGGTAGGAGTTGGGCTCCCTGCTCGATCTTTGAACTTTGATACCAAGTTCTTGGTTGTTGTTGTCGATGGGGTGCCTGGGTGAGGAGAAACTCGTACCGCATCTGTGGAGGACGTTGGTGTATTTGTGGTTTTTTGTTTCTTGTTGGGTTTCGTTGGAGTCACAGAGACCGTGTCTTTCTCCTTGGAAGCTCCCGGGTGGGAATCAATGTCGTAGGGGTCAATTGAGCCTTTCTTGTCAGTATCTTCTTCTATACTGTCGGCTTTCCGTTTTAATAGCTGCTTCTTTTTCTTGGGACCTGCACTGCTCGGAGCCGTAGCTTGACTAGCGGGAGCTACCGACGAGGTGGGCGAATCTGCACGCACGGAGGCTGTAGACAAGGATTTCTCTAGCCTCGGTGCGGATGTTATCGAACCTTTCTGGACAGATTCGCTGATGCCACTCGCATCCTTCTTGACTTGTAACTTTTTCGGAGGTGGTTTTGACTCTGCCTGAGACTTCTTTTTCTTCACTGGAGCAGCATTGTCGCCCTCTGCGAAACTCGATGTTGGACTGTCTGGGCTAAGAGGAGTTCCCGAGCCACTATCTCCATTGTTTGTATTGATCTTTTTATCAGTGTATCCCAAGCACGCCTTATGTTTTGGGATCCATAGCTTGAAGGAGGTCTCGATACCACAAGATGGACAAGGTAGTCGGAAGCCCTGAGGGTCCTTGACAGGGGGTAGTTTCCCATTCTCTTCTCCGATGGCAGGAGTACTCTGGCGGGAGCCTGATTCCAATGAGGCTTGTACCTTGGCCTTGAATTGTTGGTGCTTTGGAATCTGAATTGTATTGCTCGTTATGGCTTTTCCGTACATGTCCTGACCGTTGATGACCCGATAGGGTGGTTTCGAACAGTACTTCCGGGCGGGGGCTGTTAAAGATGTTTCGAGGTTTTGTTGGATCGGATGCTGGCACTTTTGACATATATTGTCTTCAACGGGTGCCCGGAGGGAGCGCCCCATGACCATGGCACTGAGTAGTTCGGGTTCTTCGTTCCGTATCCTTTGAAGCTCTTCTGTAGTCACCGGAACCCCATCTTGAGAGAAATATCCCATGTTGGTCAACTTTTCTGTTCGATGTGCCTCAAGTACGATATCTTCCGTGATTATGCTCATAAAATCGGCAAATACTCCCTTCACCTAATACTCGTATCCGAGTTCGGCGCAGATTAGTGGTCCAATAAAATATAATAGGGGAGTGAGACAGGATCATACCAAGTCCTGGATGGACATTTTCTCGGGAGCATTTCCTTCAGACATTGTTATCCAGAGAATCAGAAGTGCAAGGCGTCGATGGCCGGATCGCGGTGATGATGAGCGGGGGAGAGGTTGTCGATGGGATTGTTGATGGTATCAAGAGGCGAGGATGATAACCGCTGAATAGGATATAAGTACTTAAGTTTTGTTTATTGGGGCGATTACTGTAACGCGGGGGCACGTGCGCCAGTGACATCGGAACGACAAACAACAATACAACAACACAACAAGAGTGACAATATATTAGTTAATTAAGTATCTAACTAAGTACTTGCTTAACTAAGTAGTTAATTAACAATTCGCTCATCTTTGGTGGATGGCTAGTTAACTACCACCTTTTACTACAACTACAAGTAAACTTATCCAAAATGGATGACGAGATTTAATTATTTAATTTTTCTCGTCCATTTTCCAACTCAAGGCATATCGGTGTCCCGCAGTGCCAAAATATCAACAATCCAAGGAATCATGCATTAAAACGTAAAGAATGGAAAGACAAATGAAGAGCTTCCGCTGTTAAAAGCCACTAGCCTCCCGACAAGCTGCTCCCACACACTTCTCCCCCCCCTAAAACGAACGAAGGCAAAGAAAGTGCATGTGTGCGAGAATGCACATACAACTATATACGCACAAGTGCTCATGCGACCAATGCTATTAGTGCCGCACCTACACCACTTCCATCCTTTGCGATTCCGATCCTGATAGCGTCTTCCAACCCCTCCGCTTCAGGCACCAGAGGCTGAATATCGCGCAAAGCTTCCCTCAAATATCTTTCAAACCCCGGATAGTACTCAACGACACTTCCATCTACTCCAATGTCGATCTTCTCAACTTCTTCTCCTTCAGCAGCTGCAGCTTTAGCTTTCTTGTAATTTGCGTAAGCTCCTGTAGCCAGTGCCGTAGCGGCAATAGGAACAGCAGACAGTCTCGCGGAACGCTTTCCAATACCATACACTAATGCTTTGACAGCCATTGCATCACCAGTTGTAGCAGCTGAAACACCCATGCTGGCCTCTAGCAGTTGCTTTGTCAGTACATATTCCGAGGTATAATCTGCCTGGATGGTACTCAAGGCGCTTGTATCTATGCTCCAAGGCGTATACAGTGGTCCTTTTTCGTCGATGCTGGTTCCGTGCGCTTGCTTAAAGAGCCCATCGTCCATCAATGCGACGATGGCGTTTCTGAGGATCTCTCCCAAGAACATGCCCGAGACTCTCTTCTCGAACATCTGCATTCCTGGATTCACTGAGTTTTTATCTAGCGCTCTATCATAGGGAGTATCGGGGAGGACTTTCATGGCGTTGTCGAAGGCACCCCATTCCGTGTTGACAATCATGACACCGGAGCTGCTATCATACTCGTTTTCGGTTTTGTGCAGTTTTTTTAGTCTCGAAAGTTTTTCAACATATGCCCCATTGGTACCGGTTCCAAAGATAGCACCGAGGAGAGTACCGGCTTTCCCAGGCGAAGTATAAGATCGAGCCATGAGCGTCCCAACAGTATCGTTCACAAGAGCCACAACCCTAACTGGTAAATTCAAGGCATCGATTTCTGTTTGGAGTAGTCCGCAGACATCCTTTCCAATGGCATCTTGAATATCGAATCCCTTTGTCCACCGGATGAGATAGCCCTTGTTAAGAGCTACCTGCTCAACCGGGAACGAGAAAGTGAATCCGAGCTTGAGACGTTCATTAGAATCTTGCGATTCGAAGTGGTCGGCGTGGTGTTTCCTGACGAAGTCCCCAACTTGCTGTGCCAGAAACGAGAAGAGTTCTTTTGAAGTTCCAACCATGAGGGCCTTCGGTATCGGTGTCTTCGCTTGCGTGAGGGTGAACTTACTATCCCCATGTAGTTGGATAGAACACACTCGGAAATTGGTGCCGCCCAAATCAACGGCAAGGTAAACGCCCTAATTTCAGATACCAGGGAGCAAGGACATCGTCAGATTCCGAATGAGACATTATAACACGTCGTGTGGTATTTTTATTTGCACCAATTTAGGGATTCCTGTAGAGCCATACCTTTTCAGTGCCATTGGGAACCGCAGTAACATAGGTGGGGATCATTGTCATTGCCTGTTTGGGTTTCGTTAAGCCCTCGTCTAAAAACAAGGGATTTGAGGGCCAGTCAGTGAATACACTCCAATGAGAAAACACAACAGTGATATGAAGCTTATAGGAAGTGTAATGAGGTCTAACCCATCAAACGTAAGTACTCTATAACGCCTGCGGCGACTTTTTCCGACTCGTATATAAATTCGGCCCCGATGGTTCTCGCCTTTGCAAGCAAAAGTTCTTCATTTTTTGAAAGGATCGACATAGTGTTGACTAGTAGGCCTTCAGGACTGTACTTTGCGTTATCGTTACTGTCTGTGGGTTGATATCTGAGGTCTGTTGACGGACAAACACCAAAGAGAATTTCTAGAAGTTGAGGGTCACGCCAAGGAAGGGATATCCCGGACGATAGCGGCGGGGTTGGCGTATATTTTCCCGAACTGTTGAACGGGAAAAGGCGGGTCGCTAGACCAGATAGTACTCCAGAGGAATAGAAATAGGATAAAAGAAGAGGAACAACCAATGCAACAATGACGGCTGTAGATGTCAATGTGGAACAAAGGTGATATCGGCTTGCGAAACCGGATTGGAAGGAAAAGAAAGAACGACTAGGGGGGTTTGAGGAGCGAATTTTGATTGATTGATTGTCGACTTGAACAAGAGGAGGAGGAGGAGGGGGGGGGGAAGGAAAAAGAGAGGAAGTAGCTGTTGAGTAAGTAAGGAAGCAAACACTTGGGTGGATGGTAGATGATGATTTGGATTGATTAATTGATTTAGGTAGGCAGGCTAGGTAGGTAGGATACCTCTTTTGGGTTGGATGGAAGTTGGTCCGCCGGTTGGGGGGGAGGGAGAAGAAGTAGCGGTGGTGGTGGTGGTAGTAGTGGTAGTGAGGAGGGACGTGATAGTGGGGAAACGAAAAGGCGAGATTATCGGCGGGGTGCGGTACGGGTACGTACGTACGTACGAAAGGACGTCAAAATCAATCAGTTTTCCCAAACAGGCCTTTCCTTCTTTCTTCCTTTGTTGCTGGTGTTTCTTCCCCACCAAATTTCAAAGTTTTTTTTCTTTTCCTTTTCTATACTATCGATTATTAGTCTGGGAATTAAGAATAGCCGAAGCACGGATCGATATCTATCAGACTCCGACCGGCCAATTGCGCGTCCAAGGGATCGAGCAGGATGCAGCTGTAAATACTTACTTCCTTAAGTACTTAAGTATCCGTGCCGGACATACGTTGGACGTCACCGATAGAGTACTATATTATATAGTTATGAGCAATATATATAATATGATATCGATATATCTTTAAATTCTGCTGAGAGCAAACGACATATGAACGTCTTGGGGATAATATAAGGAAGATATAGGTATATAATTGTATAGGTAACCTAGTATCTCTTAGCAAAAGCTCTAGAATGAATTGTAAATGATATATTCAGATTTAGAAGGTATACCGGTATGATCGATTCGATTCCAGAGGCAAACTGGGATTCTTACTCGGATGCTGATTCCTTCAGGGAGGGGCCAGGCCAGGGGGGGAACGGTGACATGCAACGGCTTAAGTACTTCCCTGATCTCAGGTCAGGATGATTTAATGTCGAGAGGGGTCGATCGACGGGTCGGCACGGCCATAACAGGAAAGGCGTCTTAGACAAGACTACTTAGTTGTATCGCATACCTGCTTGCCTTGCCACTGAATTTAAGCAGCATGGTGGCACTTGAGTAGAGTTTCTGCCGTGTGATACTATCAAAAAGGAAGAGCTCGATGATGATTAAACAATCGTCTGAGTATACTTCTTTGTTTTTTATTATTAAAAAACCCCCCTTAGTACCAAGTAATCAAGAATATACCAACTTGGGCCATTCTACTCCGGGTTAATAAGTGCTGCCTATCGATATCGCATTGGGATCTGGCCGTAAACTGCCGCTCAATCCGATTGCTCCGGATGCACTTTCGCACGTGCGTTGCTGGCCTCCCATCCCAGGCACTCTGCAGCTGTTCGTCACCACCAGCGAAGAAAGGATTTAGTTACCAAACATAAAATTATACCCGATTTCATACTATCGGGCCTCATTCGAGTGCTCCGATAAAACCCCCACTACCAGGGCCCCAAGGTATCTCGGTCCGTCCAAGACGAGGAACCCTCGATAATGAATCTGGAATCTCTCGACAAAACTGTTTGGGATGCTGTGATAGCAGGAACAGGCCTCCGAGAATCGCTCCTCGCAGCGTAGGTTAGCGGTTCGATCAAGTGCTTTCTTTATACCAACCAAAAGAGGAGGAAGGAAAAGAAAAAGGCCGAACCTGTCTCTAACAAATATTCTCCGGTGCTAGGGCACTCGCAAGAGCCGGGAAAAAGGTCTTGCACCTGGATAAAAATCCGTATTATGGCGACGAATACGCAGCATTATCGTTGGACGAACTCGAAACTTGGGCGAAAACATCAAGAACGGACCGTCTACAATCGATCGAATTCAAAATCTTCGATACACCAGAATCAGTCCCAAAATTAGCCAAATCCCGGTCGTACACTTTGAATCTCTCGCCCGGTCTACTTTACACAGCTTCCCCCCTGCTGTCGCTGCTCGTTGCCAGTAATCTCCACGAATCGCTAGAGTTTCTGAAAGTTGGTGGTTGGTTTGTCTACAATCCCACCGATGGATTGGAGGACCCTTTCATGCGCGTGCCGAATAGCAGAGAAGATGTCTTCAACGACCGAACATTAGATCCCCGTACGAAGAGACTCGTGGTGCGGGCCTTAAAATCGATAGTCGGGCTTGAAGGCAGCCTGGCATCTACCTCAAATTCGGCTCAAACGTCCCTACAAGAATATCTAGAATATCCTCCATTTCAGCTTCCAACCCATATAATAGCCTCGTTCACAAGCTTAACGCTTCAACATGATCCACCATCCGAGATACCGTTTGAAAATGCTGAGAGAGATATTAGAAAACATTTCGGTTCTATAGGGAGATTTGGTCCGGGATTCGCAGCTGTCGTTGGGAGATACGGAAGCGGATCCGAGCTGGTTCAGGTATTATGTAGAGCAGCTGCTGTCACCGGAAATGCCATATACATCTTAGGAAATGGTGTAACGGACATTCAAGATAATATCGTACAGCCTTCTCAAACTGCGCGTGCAGAAAGCGAGCAGCCGGCGAGTCCTGCGGATCGAGGTCTGCAACTACACCTTCAGAACGGGGATGTGGTATGGACCCACCATCTTATTGCCGCGACCTCCAATCTGCCAAGCGAGAGCCCTATTGTGCGCCAGACTCTGGATACATCGGCAAACGATACCTACTGGATTTCGCTCTGTATAGTCTCAAGTCCCATGAGAAAGATCTTCCGGACTAGTGAACCCCCCACCGCAGCTGCAGCGGTCGTGTATATGCCTCCAAGATCTTTGACTGAAGAAAGTTCCTTAAACTCTGACCCTATTTACATCTCGGTTCACAGCAGTGAAACTGGAGAATGTCCAGACGGACAAAGTATGGACGTCTTCGTATAGCAATAACTCTCTAGTTCCAAATTACTAATGTGATATGTTTTCTAGGTATATTGTACATAACAACCAAGGGCAGTGAGAGTAAATTTTTAGATATCGCGGCAAATTCACTGCTTCAGAAAATGCCGAATGATGATGGGTCTGTCGGACAGATTCTAATGTCACTCAAATTCAGAACCTCGGCTCCGTCTACTGTTCATACCAGCAAAACCAAGTCTTCTCCAGGCGGCTTGCATCTACTCGCCAAACATACGCCCATTATCGAGATCCCAGACGAAGCTGTCGACCAAGTAATTGATGTCTACGAGGGTATCATAGGGTCAAGGGATACGTTTATGGAGAAGATCGAAGTTGGTGAGATAGGAGATTTGAGAGAAGACAGTCAAATAAGCTTTGAGTGATGCTATTGGTGCATTCCACTCCGCGATATTTGTGCTCCAATTCATGAAGGAAAGTATCACAAGAACATTCTTGCGAAGTATTAGCACAACAGCATAACTAAATTATATAATTATTTACAAAATTTGGAAAGCGTCGGGTTGCTCCTTTAGAGCCTCAAGTCCCTTTCAAGAGTTTACAATTTAAGACAGGCATATTTGTGCTTGCTCAAGGTCGTATAGTAAGCAGTTTCGTGATTCAGTGACTGCAGCTCCCACTCTGCTTTTGGTAAAAGACGACAACTAAATCAAGAAAGCCTCCTCACACCCAAGAGATTGGCCACACCCCCAGCCACCACGCCAAGAGCCGTCATTCCCAGATGATAACATCATAGATAGCATGCAGTGACTATATTTTGTATTTCCATGGGATTTACTTCGATTCAGCAGAATCAAATATTTTGGGGGGTTGAGACGGCTAATGACGTCACATCTCGATCCTCTTTCCGTAGGGTCGTTGCTAATTAGGTGTACATGCAGCTGCAACACGCAAGCCGCCGGCCCCACTAGCGTCGCACACTACCCTGAATTAAACACTGGCTATGCTATTAACCCTCTGTTCAGTGTTTTGTTTTCATCTTGGTTTGATTCTGTTTGGCATGATATAAGGCAAGAGTCGGCGGCGGCTGAGTCCCTTTAGCAATTAGCATTTATCGCTTGCTATTTCTGCCTCTATAGTAATGCCAAAAATATAATCGACTCCTGCTACAAAATCAAGAGGCATACGATCCGCAAGGCTCATGGATTGTATTACGGTTGCTTGTAAAACGAGCGCTGTTCCTTCCTCGTTCCCGAGCCAGGATGTGGAAATCATCTAACACAGGGATAGGCAAACTGTCTAAGCCAAAGAGAACATCCTCGGCTGCAACTTTGGATGCTGATATCAAGAGGCGACCGAGTCTACTACGCAAAGAATCCAAGGGGCGAGAAAGCCAAATCGAGTCAAAGAAGCAGGATAAGGATGACGACAATCCTCCTTTCAAGCGGAGATTCAGCTTGAAGGGTGCCATACGCAGAGTTTTGAGTAGGAAACAAACTAAAGGGAACGATTTCAACCCTGGACAGGTATGTTGTTAATTGCGTATACGGTTTTTTGGCTATGACTAACGTATAGTTCTACATTTGCAGAGCCAACAGAAAGATGAACCACTTGTTGTCCAGCAAAGCCTCCCCAGAGAGCTTAAGAACCCCCCTTCTGAGGACGTAGGAGATCAACCTAATGAAATAGCAACGAATGAAAACAGTCAAATCATTAACGAAACGCCACCGACTCGAGGTTACGTGCCAAACCGACTCTTGTCGATAGCCTCGGTGTCCTCAGTATCGTCCTTATCAAATGATTCGCTCAAGGCCACATCTCCGGCTTTACTTTCCCCCCGTCCGACTGAGCGACTAAGACGGAGAGATCCTTCGGACCACAAAGCACCAAATAGCGGATTTATTTTCGAACAAGATGTGCCTATTTGGTTTGAAGGAGCACCTATATTTTATATCGACGAGTCTCGGGGCAAGTACGGTGAACCTTCCGTTCGATACTCGAAACGAATTTCTCGAGCGCATAACTCTAGTGCATTATCTTGCGAGGATGCGAAAAGTCTCGATCACAATGCTTTCCAAGATTATAGCAACCGCGCATCCCAGGAGTCAAGTAAAATAGAGCTGCAACACCACTGGCTCAATGGCCCTACCGAAACACCCTCTATGGCATCATTTTTTGGCCACGAGCCGGGAAGTACTGGGTGGCAGTATTTCTTAGAAAGCCAGATGGCGGATTTTGAGCTACAACAGGGTAGTTTTTGCGGAGAAATCGACGAGTATGGGATCGAGTTCCAGCCGCCTGACGCTATCGGAGTGCGCTCAATCGATTCAACAACTATGGTCGATCGGCTGCGTGATATTGGAAAATTTCATGCACAGTCATATCGCCTAGAGAAGGACTTGGATGTCGAAGCTCGTGCATTGTACGGGCAACTTTTCACGAGGTTGCTCTACCCTGCGAGGAAAAATTCGGAAACTATCAACCCAGAAGAGTACAGCCTTGGAAGCCAATGTCGAGAACTTTTCAAAATACTCGAGGAAAGACACGTTTGGCTCGATTTTAGTCGACCGGAAGAGCGTATTCGGCTAGGTAGTATGCTCTATGGGACCGGAGGGGAGAAGCTTTTACTTGTGCTGCAGATCTTACTAAGCTGTGAGCTATGGTTAAGGCTTAAGCTCCTCTACCAATACCTACCCCAGAATTTGGAACTTGAGTCATTGTATTTCACTCCCAAAGTGAACTGGGATCTGGTGATTGCTCGAAAATGGCTAACAAATGTCCGCATCGTCGAACAACCATTCACGCCAGACTTCGACATGCTGACGCCGATTCCCCCACCACTTCAGAGCAACTCGGGTTGGCATCGATTTTTCTTGGCAGACGAGGTCAACATTGAGGAGGCTGAGGAACCTCAAGATGCTGACACCTACGATGCATTCTTCGTATCCCAGCACCCGGAACGACAGCTCGACGGACTTTTACATTTTGCCCGGAAGATTGATTGGCCCGGAATCGAAATACTAGAAGGAGTCATTAGGGATAAACTGCGGGATCCAACCGGTTTACATACTCCTGGTAGTTTTGTCAGTTATAAAGGCCCGACACACTCGCCGGGGAAGTTAACACCGAGGTCCTTTAATGGTGCAGCTAGTAGCTCGTATTTTGGGTATTTCACCAACAAACACACATCTTCAGCCATCGTTAGGAATATGGGCCAGGGGGGGTGGCTTTCTCGAACATATATTAGTGGTCTCATCCTTCCTGGGGAGGGGTTGTCCCATCTTCTTATGGGTTCGTTGCTAGAGAGTGACACTCTCGCTCTAAACGAAATCGGCGAGCAGGGGAGCATGTATGGCGGCATTATTCGCAGGACGCTGGAATCGTCCGAGAGCACTGCTTCATGGTGGAGCATGAATAATATCGTCGGGAGGGTTCTTGCTACAGACACATCTCAAGGCTATGCTGGATGGATCGGAAAATGCGTGGGGAGATATTCAGGGAAAGGAATTGCCGATGAAGATTTAACGATTCTATCCGCTGTAGCTGCAAAACTGATGCGGAATTTCACTTTGGCTGGCCCGTCAAAAAAGGCGGCGGCCAAACTAGCCGAACCGACAGGCTGGGTAGATGTTATCACGAATCACAGATCGATGGCACCCAAAAACCCGAGGCTTTCAACACCAGAAAGCGTGGAAGTGGATTCAGGTTTGTTAGGTGAAAACCTGCTCTCTGGTTGTCGCGTGCCGGTCGAGGAATTCCAATTCCCAGAAACTCTTCCATTTCAAAGTATCGAAATAGAAGTTCTTGGTCTCAAGTTCTGGGATCATGAAGGGTTGACTAGCATTAACGGTTCCGAGCGCGGGGTGAACACGTCGAAAGACAAGGGTGCTCCAGATGAGCTGGTTCCGGCATATCAAGTGGAAATTGTGTTTCGAGTTCCCGGAGTAGATCCGCTCACTACCCATCATTTTGATAGTGTAGATAGCGATACCGTTGGTTTGTTGCTCGGATATGATGCATATTTTGTCACTTCGTATCCTTGCCATGGACATAGGGAATCATTAGCGTTGGAAGAAGTGCTCTCAAAACCGGACTTTACACCAAGAACCACGCATCCAGTTCACTCTTCACACAAGTACAAGGTCGTTAATATAACAGACCTTCAATCTCATAACCCGATCCGGCGTGGCGGATCCAAGGATGAAGATTGTTTCATTACAGTCATTAACGCGAAGGGCATCGGTCAAGGTCTATATGTATACGCAAAGACTTGGTGTGCTAAGTGGGGCGTAGACGCTATTATATCTCAGTCTAATCGGACTTGTTTGTCCTGTGCGATCCGAGAGGCCTACGCCATCGCGGTTGATGTCGTTATAGATCGTTGACAATGCTGACATGCATTCTCGTACACTTGAGGCCTTCGGGAAGGACCTTCATTTTCTCTTTTGTTCGTACACCTTTTTTAATTAGCGGATCTCCAGAGCAATTTTTGAATAACTTGAATCACCCAGCGAAGCTTTTCCTTCATACAGTATCAATTGAATTTAAAACAATTTAATAAAAGGCGAAAATTCCAAGCTTTAGAGGTCGTGTCGTAACACAACACATATCCTAACGGTCGAGGTGTTGGATTAGCCAAATGTATTTTATCAGCTCAGGCAGCCAAGAGGGTCAGCATCGAAGGAACTAGTCTAGAAAGGGGCGCGATAACCCTAAATTTAGGTCCGCTCAGCCGCAAGCGGGTTTGTGCAGTTTGATTGTGCGGCTGAATCTGATAGCTCGAGGATCACTGCTAGGATTTGTCAACTGTGGAGCTCAAGCTCTGCACAACCACAGGCGGTCAGGTCAGCAAGACAGCTTCTCAGGAACTTTTTTTTTTCTTTCTTTGCCCTTTTTCTCTTAGCGTGCACTTTGTAAAAATTCAGCTTTCACACAAAAAAGAGTGATGAAGAGTTTGGTAGGAATGATTCCCAAAAATGGGAACTTTAAATAAATTCAGATAATGTGACAGGTTTGTAGTTACTAGAGACGGGGAAAAAAGCGATGAAGAAAAAATAATTGTATGCAAAATTGTAACTCGCAAACTCCATTTTTTTCCGCTCATGAAAAGTACATGCCAGGATAGTTTACCAACAGACTAGGAACAAACAGTGAAAGGAAATAAACCCGGGGCTTTCAATCAAATGATGGTCTGACCTCCAAGATATAACAGACAGGTATCGTGGCTAATCATTAACTAATAAGGGGAAATGAATGTGGGAGAGTGGATGATTTGTGCTAAAGCGTCTATTGCCGTACTCCTTCACTCATCTTCAACTTGAAACTCCTTGCTTCTCGCGCTTATCTCTTAGCAAGACCGCACTTGGCGAGGCACTCTTCAACACCGATGGCAACGTTGGATGGGATCAAGTTCCTGAATTGGTCGACATCACGACCGTCAACAACGATGGTTCCACCGACGGCAGCGGTGATGACGTTGCTTGGAAGTCTGAAGAAGTTGTCGGCAACCTGGGAAGTACCGAAATCTTCGTTGTTGAAACCGGCGACGAAGATTGTCTCACCACAGTCTGGGTTGAATTCCTGATGGATGGCACCTTGTGGGAAGACGTGGAGCTGGAAGGTGGTGATGTAGGCGTTGATGACACGGGAACCGTTCTCGAGGACGATGGAGGTGTTAAGGCTGCCGACGACTGGGACGTTCAACTCGGTAGCACGGGGATGGGTGTGAGGAGTGTTGAAACCGCATGGGCCGAGGAAACCCATGGCCATACCGGAACCAGTACCAATCAAGGCTGGGAAGGTCTTTCTGTTGGCGACAACGACACGACCGGCTGTAGAAAAATGATGTTTGTTAGGAACTGTTCGCGGAAATTATGTGGGGTAAAAGTATGTAGAAGCTCAACTTACCATTACCGGTGGCGACGTTCAAGCGACCCTCAGGATTTCTGAAGTCAAAAACGAAGTCTCGATCTCTAAGCAATGCAATGCGATCGGCCTGTAGCGGGGCGGTGACCAATTGGGCGATGAGTTCCAAGTTACCATAGGCACTTCCGCTGTATGTTGGTTCGGGTTCGACACCACGCTCATCTCGCTGTGTCGGGGTAGCCGCCTGTCGCTCTTCGATCTTGTTTGGAGCTGGGGCAGCCAAAACAGAGGAAGCCAAAGTGGCGAAAAGGGCAAGGGTGGAAGCTCGGAAAAGCATTTTGATAGTTAAATGTGAGAAGCGGGGGGGAGTTTAGGAATTAGGATATATATATATATATATATGAAGTTATATATAGATATTATATTCTATCGAATCGAGGTATCGAGAGACCCTTTTATTATATTCCTTTTCCGAGAAGCCGAGAAAGAGAAAAGCGAACAGACCCAATTAAGGAAAATCGTGAAGCGAAGCAGAGATGTCGAGGCAAAGCTGAAGCTGAGGATGTGAGTGATGGTAGAAGAAAGAGAGAGCGGAGACTGGGAGCAGCTACAGAATATATACAGCTCGATTGATGTGCTAGCCGCAGCCTTCTCAACCTAAAAAACGGAGCTATCAAGGGCTGAGAGTAAGCATCTGCCATAAAGGGCGGTAGGTGGTGGAGACCTGGTAAGAAGCTAGACCCTTGTCCATCATGGCCTCTGTCGTCTGTCTGTCTATCTGTCTGCACACCAGGCTGGGAGCTTGAGTAGTCGAAGGGCAGTTTTGGTCTATCAGCTCGTAAACCTGACATGCAATTGGGCACTGGATTTGTGGATGCCCAGAAACAGAAAAAATATAAAAAAAGTACATCTTAGCTCGCTAGCTTGGGGGGTGAGGCTGAGGCTGAGAGGGGTACCTTGAGCGAGAGGTAGGGAACATGGGAAAGTTGGTATGGGTTGGGTGAGGATTTCTTTTTGGGGGGGATTTCTTTGCCGGACATGTCGACGCAGCACAAGCACATACATTATTTTAGCTTTGGCTTGGCTTGGCTCTGGCTCGATATCTAAACTTGGGTTCACCCAAGAGAAAGAGGGCTGATCCCAAAGGCAGCGAGGAAGGAAGGACTTCAAACGGGTGTGACAGCGTACAGCAGTGGAAGGGAAGACTTAGTGATCGCGAGCTTCAACCCCCGGTCTGCCCAGCAATTGAATTGGTCATGCAGCTAACCAGTCCTGAATTTGTATTTTTCTGATCCTCGAAGCGACTCAGCCCTAACTTGCCCAGACATAAGGCCGATATACTATTGCTGCCACTTACTGACTTTTTAGTAGAAGAGAAGCATGTCGAGATGGTATTCTGATACCCGTTTGTAGCTGGCTCTTGGCCGTCAGCCGCACCTCCAGACTCCGATCTTGGCTCTCCTTCTATCGATAGCCTCGAGACAAAAGTATTTGCAAACTCTGTCATGCTTATCCCCCAACCTGTAAGCTGAGCTACCATATCGCCTCTTGACCCGGGATAAGCTGTCTCCAGTAGCTCATATTAGCTAGTGTGCTGGATCAAAAAATCAAAAAAATCAAAAAAATCATAATAATAATCCTGCGATATACATGTCCATTCGCATCTTTCATCGCGCCTGATTGATCTGAGCTTCCATGGTCGTTTAATTGCCACTGGCCTCGACATCAATCAATTTTGGATGTAATGGTATAATCAATCCATGAAAGAAAAAATTGAACGACGTGGGATATTGAGACTCGCGATATCGCGAAAACGGCAGTTCTCACCATATCCACACTTCCAGCAGGTCAGATCAAGCTCTGTTTTTTGTGAGGGGGCAGCTTTTTTAGCTCGCATTCCAAATCACGATTCCCGCCAAGGGCAAAACTGCGCAGGGTATTTGGAAGAATAATCCCATAACGTTTGGGCAGCACAGCCTTCGCCTGCCGACAAACGCGACCAATCCGAAAACGCCCTCCAGACCCACTATTTGGCATTCGATAGTGTCCGCCGGCATCTAAAAATATTCCTTCATAGAAGATCTCGATGTTTGCACAGTATTACAGCCTTGAATTGGCATTTTCTTTGCATTCAGAAAAAAAAAAACCATGTTGGTAATACGTTTATATGGGGTATTGAGGATGCAATCTTATTGTTTGTTTGTCCAACCATCACGGGATTTTCGCTCCAAATATAGCTGTAGTTCGCTTCTGAGGCTGGCAGCTGGCATGCTTTGCTCGCATTCTGCATCCTCATTAAACCAAAAAGTGAACAAAATCTTGAGCCGCGGCTGGGTTGCACTTTCAGCGCTATTTTCCCCCACCTTTAGTATCTCAAAAAAAAAAATATATCGAATATTTTGCCTGTTGCAATGTCACTTCCTACAATTCTCATTGTCGGCTCGCTCAATACAGACTTGGGTATGCATGTCGACTCTGTGATGTCTACAAAGTAACTTGCTTCCATTAACAAAATTTTACTCACGTGTTTGAATCTGTCCGCAGTGACAACCACTTCCCGAGTACCCAATGCCGGAGAGACCATCCAGGCGACCTCCTTTGCGACTTACTTTGGTGGTAAAGGAGCGAACCAAGCTGTAGCTTGCGCCCGCCTTTCGCGTCTGAAAACAGCCCGGGGTATCATAACCGCGCCGTCTACCTACGTCCGCATGGTCGGTTGTGTCGGAGATGATGATTTTGGCAGTTCCCTGAAGAATGGCCTTAAATCGGACGGTATCGATGTCGACGGAGTTGAAGTCAAGGAAGGTATAGCCACAGGTGTCGCTGTTATTTTGGTACGCCTAGATCAAATTTGCCCGTGGCATTATTTTCAGCTAGATAGCTAGATTATTGACCTAGGATATAAAGAAGGGTAGGTTGAATCATCAGGCGAGAACAGAATCTTGATCACAGCAGGGGCGAACGGCCTTTGCAAACCATCAGTCTCACACTTTTCACCAGCTCCGGCGCTTCTCGTACTGCAGCTGGAAATCCCGTTGGATACCGTGCTGGAATTGCTCAGCCTAGCATCGGAAGCTTCGATTCCAACATTGCTCAACCCAGCTCCAGCTCGCCAAATCCCCCATGAGGCATACGGTAGAATTTCTCATCTAATATTGAACGAAACAGAGGCAGCAATTCTGGGGAACGGGGAGGCTGTGCGAACGGAATCAGAGACGGAAACCTTGGAAGACTGCCAGCGGCTGTCGAACAATTTCGTCGGCAAAGGTGTCACGAGTTCCATCGTAATCACTCTCGGAGGAAAAGGCGCATTCTGGCATGATGTGCGATCAGGCGAGAACTCCATTGTACTTGGTGAGAAGGTCGAGGTCGTGGATACAACGGCCGCCGGGGATACTTTTGTTGGAGGTTTGTCACATTCCGTCATCAAATTTTGTCAAGTTGCACACGCAGAATCGAACTAAGTCTGATGCTAAATGTGAAACGATTATAGCATTCGCGGTCAAGATTGTCAACGGTAATACCGTTGCTAATTCCGTAGCATATGCCATTCGGGCCAGCGCCAAAACTGTGACGAAGCAGGGCGCCCAATCCGCAATTCCTTGGAGGGACGAGGTTTCCTAGGTCTACTTGTAGATATAGACCATAGATACTACAATCCGGATACATGCTCTTCGAAATAACGAGAAATATACTATCGTGCTAGGGGCCAACCCGTGGCATGCGGCTTCCAATACCACCAATGACTCCTTGAAGTACTGAAAACAAAGGGTGGGAAGGACAATTCCAGAATGGGTTAAGAGAAAATCAGCGATAAAAAGGGTACTCCACAAAGTATGAAGATTTGATAGTATAGGGTAAATATAAGCAAAGATGTATTCCTACCAGCCTAAAAATCAAAACAATGCTGTGTATAAGTGATCAAACTGCCGCTCTGGAAAAGCGGATCGGGCCTGGCAATATTTGGTGGTTTCTACTAGTTGAATGAGGTAGCTAGCAAAGATATATAGGTATATTACCGTGTATTGTCTTTTCTCCCTCTCATCTCCCCACCTCTCTATATCTTCACATCTTCACCTCTCCATGTCTTCAAATCTTCATCTCCACAATCCCACAATCTCCATAATTTCTACTATCGATTTCTGAAAACGAGCAATGATGTATAGCCTTCCATAGCAGCGCTCAGAATATACATACCAGAATACTTAATGGACTAATCTCAATCGGTTAACCGTCAAATAATAACACCTATAAAACAACGGCCATCAAGTTCTCAAATAATCATATATGTGCATGTTACTTCCTTGTCTCGCAAGCCAGACTGCTGTCTCCTTCCTTGATAAATAAATCACTTTAGTTGCAATTCGAAAAATTCGGGAAACAACAATCACAACCTTATTTTATCTTATATTCACTATTCGAAAATTAGCTCAAGCTAAGACCTGCCAACGTATGGCTGGAAGCTGGAAGGGTTGGCTATCAAAGCTTATATTCTCGATCATTTTCATCGCCTCATTGAACATCTCATCGAAGGGGACCTTTGTTCGGTTGGGTTCCCCCCGCGGCTCACCTTCCCTTTCTACTGATTTGCTCAAATCGAAGCTGCCTTCTGTTTCATGTTTTCCGCCGCATCAGAAACATCATCTTGCTCTTCTGCTCTAGCTGTACATCCCTCGTTTCATCTTCCTCGTCCAAGCTCGAGGTTTAATATATTTTTTATTTTGCAAGGTTGCTTGAAATTGGCCTCCACTTTTTCGTGGAAGCCGGCCATTTCTTTGTCGTTCCTGCCTCGTATTTATTAACTGACTAGCTAACGCGGCACTGCTTCGATAGAGCACCTTTCCATCCTTCAGGGAGATGGCATGAGGAAACTAGGATAGAACTAAATTTGTAATATCTTCCTTGTGAATGCTCCCATCGTGGCCTCAACTTTCCTCGGAAACAGACACATAGTGTTACCAGTTGCAACTTGTAATAGACCGACAATATGATATATCGCTCGCCCCATCGGTAGCGTATAAATTTTAGTTGGAGTTGGGGACGGTAGCATTTGCATATGATCCCAAATTCCTCATTGAATCGACTAGTATAGTCGGCATCAGTCTCATTATTAAACTAGTCTAGTATCTATTTGTATTCAAATATAGGCCGACAAGCTAGACCTTTCATCACTCACATTGAGCCGGATCAATACCTGCCAGCGACACTACTGGAGCCGGTAAACATGTCACCACCGGATCTAGATGACATGAAATGCTACTAATAGACACACCACTAGAAGCAGGTAAGCGTTCGGGGGAAACAGCAATGGCAGCCATCAAGACTATCAAGGTAAACGATAACCGAAGTACTCGACTCCTAAGAATCCGATGCAGAATTCATCGAACAGAACCCAAAAGTGTTACAGTTGATCCTATGGAAATTCATCCTTCGATTGATAACACGATCGAAGAGGGCGGTATTGGAAGTAGAAGTATCAATGATAGCATCAAGAGAGCTTTCCACTTCAATGATATTAATAATATCTTGGTTCGTATCGTTAATTGGATAATGAAATTCCATTTTGACTATTTTTCGCCGTATAAGTGGATACACTTAATAGATTAGAGCTTGGTGGAGTTACCATCGATTTGATCGGGTTTGCCAAGGTGACCTAAGACTAGTGAGGTTCAAAGCAGTTTAGAAGAGGGCAGGTCGCGTCAGGTCGCGTTAGGGATCCTAGATAAGTAGGGCGATTGGCAACGCATCACGGATGGTCGCAGACGGTGTTATTCTAATTTGAGGGTGTTTGGTTGCAGTAATTTGAGTCGCGGGGACCTGTGGATGCGCAGAACTAGAATAGTGAAGCGGCTCTGATTCTTAATTCTTCTTGAGGGTTCCGACGCTCCTAAAGATCGCAATTGCAAATTCTAACCGACGAAATTGGTCCGACGATTGTTCTTCAATAATCACTGGATTAATTAACCGATTGATAATATTATATATAGAGATAGGTAGATAGATCGTGTGTAACCTGATATGCAGTATTATAGAAAATACAGAGATGGTGTCACCAGCAATCGAGACCTCACTTCTATTATTCAGATGTGTTGCAGGTATCGTTGTGTTGCTGTTGTTGGAATGCTGGGCAGCCCCGCTGCAATCTCGGCAGGCCGTTGGCAAGTAATAACAGAACAGGCTCCCGGATAATTTAATATTGTCGGTGTGTCGGGCGTTTTGTAATGTAGAATTCCAGTGCGGTCTTTGGAAAATCATACTATCGATAAATGTAATGTCCGGTACATGTCCGTACAAAGTCGGAGATAGCGAGCATAGAAAATTGTATATAATAACGTTGATGCCTACGTAAATCCATTGGTGCTTTTCGTATCGCGATGCGTAGGTTGAGAATACTTGCATAGAGCCTCCCGTGCGCCGTGGTTAAAATCCCAAACTGCAAGTGCAGGGAATTACGAGGCCAAGGAAATATTGCCGTTTTAGGCGGACAATACGATCTCCGGCATGCTTCGATTCTCTGTTGTTTGGATTTTCGACCGACCCCGATCTAGGCCCCAGCCTCGAAACTCTCGCTTTTCTTTTCGAGCCTCTCAGAAAGCATCTTTGCTTCACTCTCTCATACATCCTACACTGCCATGTAAATATTATTTGGTATCACCATCCTCATAATATGTCAGGCGTCCTTATGAGCGTCTAGCTCTCGAAGTTTAACGGTCTTCTTGTTCTCCCTATAGGCGCATTCTGATGCCATTTGGTGGCTGAACCCTGACCAACCTAGTGCTCCTCTTCCTTCTCAGTCAATCACAATGTCGTCCGAATCTGCATCCCTGTGGCGACAAACTTCAATACTCACCCGAAAAAATCTTCGTATTATAGGGATTCGACACTTCTACGCTACAATATTTAGAGCCTTTTTCCTTCCTGTTGGTATGATTATTTGAAATTTCCTTAGTTTCAAAACATAGAGGTTGAATCGCAGGTTGCGAACACTATGTACCTGGTTTCATACCGATATCTCTCTATCAAATACTAAAAAATACAACAAAGCCCAACACATATGTAGATGTTGAGGAGATATCAAGTTGTCAACGGCAATTTTTAAGCGTCGCAAAACGAAACTAGATATCGAGCAGCCAGGCTAACGGGACTCTCTTTTCTCAAAACTTTAGCTTTCGCTTTTTTTTTGGCATATGCTAAGAATCTCTTCATCCCCCCGTCTAAATTTGGATTTGGCGAACCGGCACCGATTCGAAATTTAGCGGAAACTGTTGACAAGACACTACTCTTCGTGGATAACAATTTAGGTCGCCCAGTGAGCGACCTAATCGATAGAATTGCCCAACCTGTCCTAGATGCGGGAAAGGAAGTAATTGTACTTCATAGCAATGACGAGCTCTTCCAGGCTTGTCGGCCCAATTTGGCTGGGCAGTCTACCTGTTTTGGCGCCGTTGTCTTCAACGAATACCCCCGTGGTGGCCAGGGCCATTGGAACTATACGATCCGTGCCGATGCAGCGCTGCGGAGACTGGCCACTCGGAGTGATAATCACGACAACCCCGCCCAGAGGGTATTGATGTCGCTGCAGCTAGCCACGGACAATGCTATTAATAATTCGACCGTCATTCCTAATGAGTTCCTTTATACATCTCTGAGCGACCAAGAGCGGAAGGATCGGATTAGAATTAGATATATGGGCGCTTTGATTGATGTTCTAGCTGTGGCATTTGCTATTGGAATGGTCGGCGTATCCTACCATCTTACGGGTCTTTTAGCCGCCGAACGAGAAATCGGGATCAGCCAACTGATAGACTCTATGGGGGGTCGTCAATGGGCTAGATTACTCAGCCATCACATAGCATTCTCCTTGATCTATTTACCAGGATGGATTATGATATCTCTCGCCTTCGCGTTCGCTGTCTTCCAGCAAACCAACGTCGGGATCGTACTAATCTTCCACATTTTAACCGGTCTTGCATTCAGCAGCCTGTCTCTCCTCGGTGGCTCCTTTTTTAGGAAAGCTCAACTGTCTGGGATCACTTTGGTCATCGGATCGCTTTTGTTAGCCATAGTAGCCCAAGTCATCTCAAAAAACATGTCAACAGGCGCCGCTGCCATTCTCGTAAGTTGTGATCGTTCACGTTCGATCGAAAGTTGGTTATCGCTAACTGAACTGACTGTTAGGGCTTACTGTTCACACCGATGACCTACGTTTATTGCATGATCCTTATGGCTCACTGGGAAAGGGAAAATCTGGGCACGAACCTCATCCAGAGAGCTCCAACCATAAATCATGCGTTGCCTGGCATCGCTTTCTGGATTTTCCTCATAGTGCAGATAATCGTTTATCCGATTTTAGCGTCCTTGGTCGAGAAGTGGCTTTATGGGACGAGCTCGCCCAATAGGACAATTGGTACGACAGCGGAGGAAAATGCTATTGAGATTGAAAACTTTACTCGAAAGTACCCACCGAGCTGGTGGAACCGGAAAAAGGAAACGGTAGTGGCGGTGAATAACCTTTCTATGAACGTCAGAAAGGGTTCGATAGTTTCTTTGCTGGGTGCAAACGGGAGTGGCAAGAGCACCACAAACAAGGCTATCGCAGGGCTTGAACAGCTGGATTCTGGAGCAATACGGCTATCAGGAACGAAAACCGATCTCGGAGTTTGCCCCCAAAATGTGAGATTACAGCAAAGTCAACACAAAAGTGCTGAGTCGAGATAGCTAACATATTGTTTAGAATGTTCTTTGGGACGAATTAACGGTAAAAGAACATTTGCGGGTATGGGCGTATCTGAAAGTAGGATATATAAATACCAATGAGATAGAGAGCATTATCCTATCTTGTGACTTGGTTCAAAAGACTCATGCATTAGCGAAAACACTTAGCGGTGGACAGGTAAGAGCAAAATGAAGCGCTAATACTGTACGATATGGCTGACATAATCCTTTAGAAACGTAAACTTCAACTGGCGATAATGTTCATTGGTGGAAGTAAAATTGGCATAGTTGATGAAGCTTCAAGTGGACTCGATCCACTCTCGAGGCGGCGACTTTGGGATATCATTTTATCGGAACGAAATAAGCGAACGCTTTTAATAACCACCCACTATCTAGAGGAAGCTGATTTCCTCTCTGATTACATCGTCATATTAAGCAAAGGTCAATTGAAGTGTGCCGGAAGCGCTGCCGAATTAAAATCAACCTACGGCGGCGGGTACCGGGTCCACTGCCTCGACGAAGATGCCCCTGCAACAGTGGATGGCGTACCTGGAAAACAGCTCTATGATCAAACAATCTACCGCACCGATGATACCGTTGGGGCCGGGCGAGTTATCAAAGCTCTGGATAGCTTAGGTTTGAGAAATTTCCACATCAATGGACCAAAGCTTGAGGATGTGTTCCTCCGTGTCGCAGAAGAAACAGCAGCGTCTCAGGTTTCGGCCGCTGGAACAGACGAGAAGCAAACTGGGGTCGAGCTTTACACGGGAAAACGCGTGGGATTTTTCAAACAAGCCTGGGTACTTTTCCGAAAACGAGTAACCATATTGCGGCATACGGTATTTCCTATGCTTGCGGCGGTGGTAATACCTATCGTTACCGCGGCTATAACTTTACAATTTTTAAACGGGTTTGAGGTTGCTTCGTGTGACCCTACCGCAAGTATATCACATTTCGATAACGTTAACATATCATCTGTCGACATCGACGTGGATTTAGTCTTTGGCCCATCACAAGCTGTGGGAATCCAAGCCGTATTAAAGTTGCAGGATGTTTTCGGTGGTTTTACAAGTGGTTCAGGTGGCGATGGTGGTGGTTTCGACGTTACGACTCTACAGAATCGCACCCATATCGTTAACTCCTATGACAACTTCATTGATTACATCCACGACAATTACAAAAATGTCACACCTGGTGGGTTTTGGCTACCTGATGGTACCCCGACTCTTGGATTCGTAGGTAATGACGGTGGTCTATACAACGCTCTTTTTGCATTGAACATTTTGGACAATTTACGGGATAACGCTACAATTATTACTACCTACACCGACTTCGACGTTTCTTTCGGGCCTGGAACTGGTGATTCTCTTCAATTTATCACCTACTTCGGCCTAGCAACTGCAGTATTCCCTGCGTTCTTTGTTCTCTATGTCACCCTCGAGAGACTAAGAAATGTTAGAAACCTCCATTACAGTAACGGCGTGGACGCCGGAAGTTTGTGGATCGCCTACACCGTCTTCGATTTCTTGTTTATCCTCCTCATTACCATTGTCTCGACTATAATTCTCGCTGCTAGCTCGAGCGTATGGTGGAACATTGGCTACCTTTACGCGGTGTTCATGCTTTATGGCCTTGCATCCGTTCTATTTGCCTATGTCGTCTCCCTCTTGGTCAAGTCTCAGCTGGCAGCCTTCGCTATGGTAGCAGGTTATCAGTGCGTCCTTTTTCTTCTCTATATGATAGGTAATCACCCAAACACCCATAATTTCAGGATTGATCTCAACTAAAAATTAAATAATTTGATTATAGGTTACATGAGCGTTTTAACGTATTCTCCCATAGAAGATCAGAATAGAAATATCCTGATAGTTCACTTCGTCATGGCAATCATCTCACCAGTTCCAAACTTCGTCAGAGGCTTGTTCGCGTCCCTAAACTTGTTCCAGATTAACTGCAAGAACGATGCCTTTGTGAAACCTCAATCTATGATATCGTACGGCGGCCCAATCCTATATCTTGTCTTACAAATCTTGATTTTGTTTTCTATCATGGTATGGTGGGAAAGCGGCGCCTACCGACTGAATATGCCGAGAACATCTATCAAAACTAGCGATAACGAGCGGGATGTAACAGAAACTGGGCAAGAAGTGTTCGAAGAGTTAAAGCGTGTCGACAGCAATACCGGTGATGGATTACGAGTTTTACACGTTTCAAAAGCTTTCGGAAAAGTCAGAGCAGTCGAGGATGTGTCATTTGGTGTGAAGCCTGGCGAAATATTCGCCCTTCTGGGTCCTAATGGGGCCGGTAAAAGTAAGCGCTTCCCTTCCGTAACCTACAACAGATATATTTTCTAGGTATAAGTCTCTAATCTAAAGCGTTTAAACCAATCAGGCACAACGTAAGTCATAAAACAGCCGAATATTATGATTTCCGGTGTCCTAACGTTAGATATAGAATCTCTATGATACGGGGTGTTATTCGACCTGATAACGGCCAGATATTTGTTCAAAATCTTAACATGCATAGCAAGCACAAGCCAGAAGCTCGGTCACATTTAGGTATATATATTTATTTTTATTACCATCCTTTGATAGTGGACCCCATCGCTAACCGCCTTTGGCACTCTTCTAGGCGTCTGTCCACAATTTGACGCCTGTGATCAGATGACCACTCGTCAGCATCTTGCATTCTACGCCCAGATACGTGGTGTCGAGGTATAATTGGAAATCTACACATTGACTTGTCAGCGTACTAATTTGTATTGAACATTAGGATATTGATCATAATGTTCAAGTTGTACTGGATGCGGCTGGTTTAACAGAGTTTTCTGAGCGGATGGCATGGAAGCTGAGCGGTGGCAATAGACGAAAACTATCTCTCGCAATTGCGTTGATGGGTAAGTAGCAGTTGAAAATTGTGGCCTACTCTAAAATTTATAACCGGGGTACTGACTTTGTGCAAGGTAACCCAAGCGTTCTGTTATTGGATGAACCAAGCTCGTCTATGGACTCGGCCTCTCAGAGGCTCCTTTGGAATATATTGAGGTCCATCGCTCCTGGTCGTTCAGTGCTACTGACTAGCCACAGCATGCTTGAGGTAGACGCCCTTGCAAACCGTGCCGGTATAATATCACGGAAGATGCTGGCAGTTGGGACTACGGATTATCTCCGCGAAAAACATGGCAATCACTACCACGTCCATATCGTGTTGAAATCATCACCAAATACATCTGATGAAGAAATGGAATCTGTGAAGTCTTGGATCTTAGAAAATTTCCAGGGGGCTGAAGTAGAGGACAAGTCATTCCACGGACAGACAAAGTTCAAAGTACCATCCATCATGGCTTTCGCAGAAGAAACCAAGCCCATAGACGATGATGGAATCACCAAGTCAGCAAGCCAGGAAGAGAAGAACCAAGCTCTCCAACGAAACAAAACTATCAATATATTGTTTCAATTGCTAGGTAAGTTATATCAACTTCAAAGCCGTTCGCATTTTGTAAGTACTGCAGACTAATATTATGCGCAGAGGACAATAAAGAAAGACTGGGGATAGAATTCTATTCGATTAGCCGAACATCTATGGATGAAGTCTTTTTAACAATTGTGGGGGCTGCCAACGTCATTGAAGAAGGCTATCAAATGGAAGCAGAAGAGACAAGAAAATCATCTACCAGATGGAGGAGGAAGGGCAAGAAATAGAGGCCCCGGTATTTCCACGACTGTTGTATTTTATCATTAAGCCACCCTACCAGTTTATGTTAATTACTTTTAACCCTGCTTAATAGAATCAATGCTTTGAGATCCTGCGTAATTCATCCTGAAAATTGAAGGGTAGAAGTGCCCCAGCAATTTCTCCCTAAATTCAACCGGAGTCGAGGCTACTGCCGAAGCTGACCCAAAGATCGATATAAACAATCATAAAATTATCGGTAAAGTCGCCCATGCAGACCCGAAACAGGCGGCGACATACGGAGATATCTTCCAAGGCATCAATTTTGGTTGAGAGAATGCCGACAGAATGTCATTTGACGGAGGAGATGGGGGCCTGATGAGTAATGCCCTAAGAGAATACACCATACCATGCTAAAGCTGGGATGATTGGAATATATATATCCTGCAGACCCGGAGACTGCCTCCAACGACAGCTAGAATGAAAACCGTTCGACCCATTCTTATGAAACCGTAATTTAAGCGACGAAGATGATGATGAAGGAATGATAAGCTCCCACCTGATTGTATGTAAGAATGAATGTTTCTGGAACGTATGTCATGTGTATGCTTTAGACGGGAAGCTATCCTTCACTAAGGAAACGTAATATGCAATTTTGCATGCGGAGAGTTAGAAACTCAGTATAAATAGCGGGATGATAAAGCGGATGGATGGGTATATAATCCAACTAAAGAAATTATCAGAATGATTACTTGTCAAAAAGGACTCGGAGTAATGAATTGTAGTAGAGCTGCTACTGTTTGAGTTTAGAAATTCTTATTTATTACAGTCATATGATTAATCTTTAGAGAATTTATGAAATCGAAAGTTCACATTATAGGTGTCCGGCAGGTTTAATTTATATAAGTAGAGGTTCAAAACCGTCCCACCGAATGTTTCTTAGGTTCTACAAAGACACGCCAACGAATCTAGCAACCTAGGCGCTCGTGCTCCATATTTTTTTTATATCTTTGAAATATAATCCGTCAGGAAACTTGATAAAGTTTATAAAGACTATTGAATATTATCGCAAAAAAGAAATTGCATTCGTTTTGAAACAAAGAAATAGGTATTTGATTTATTTTAACAGAGACTCGTATCTCCAACTCCTACTCTCTTAACCCCAGCCCAAGCTCCGATCCCATCGATCCACCTATATCCCGCCACTGATGTTGTGTGTATACCGTTTAACGCTTCATGCGGCGCCACCACCTAGAATCTACTTACTCTTCTTTGGTGTCGATTCAGCCTTGACCTGATCGCTCAACTCCTCGTATGCCTTTCCAAGACCCTTTGACTGCTCCTTCAACGCCTGCAAATCCAAGTCCTTCTTCCTCAGCTCCTCCTTCAGAGCTTCGTAGTCTTGAATGCTTTTATTCCCACTCGATCGGCCGAGCTTGACCTCCTCCTCGAGACGAAGGATATCGAGGATAAGGACGTACGTGCGGTTGAGGATCAACGAGAGGAACAAGGTAAAGCCGCAGAGGTACATGTTTCTTTGAGAGTAGAATTTACGGGCTTGGACTTCGGTACGTTCGTGGCCGAGGATTGCGGCACCACCTGCACGACCACCATTGGCAGTTTGGGTGGTGGCTTCGTAAAGTTCGCGTTGGACACGGTAAACGCGGTTGACCTGGGCGAGAAGAAGAAGATCATGCATTAATATAGTAAGGTGAACCATGTAGAAGCATATTAGATTACTTACACTGTCAATGAATAATATGAGTATGAAGATGAAGGTTATCTGTTCGTCGATAGGTTACCAAATCAGCTCCTATTGTCTTTATATGGGATATTTTATCGACTCCAATCTCCCAAGAGTGAACCGTACCTTGAGACCATACTGCAGCTTAGCGATTAGAGGGTTCGTGCTGATGAATGTGAACATCTGCCTTCTCCAGGTGAGCGGAAGCGGGAGAATGAGAACCATGAAGATTCCCATCTCGAACATGAGGAGGGCAAAGACCTGTAGGGTAGTGGCAGAACTGTTAACAACTTTTGGTGGCCCCGCCATCACGAACGGCTGCCCGCGTGTGGTTGCAAGAACAGGAGGGACATACAAGGGAGTAGTAAAGGGTCATCTTGGCTGATGTCTCTGGAGTCGATGGTCGTTGAGACGGAGGATGTGATTGAGTGTGATTGAATCTGTGATTTTATTGTATTATTATTATTATTATGATGTGGGGAGGGAGCAAGAGGTACAATGAAAATGAAGTCAGGATGGTGTTGTTGACAGCTAGCAAATAAGTTGGATGCTTTGCTTGTGACACTTTTTCATGAGACGCCTTTCGCTGGGGTGACGTAACCGCACAAGCAATCCACAACCGGCCACGCTAACCTGACTTTTCATAACCACCACAAAAACAACGAACGACCATCTTCACGCTTTATTCTATTCATGAAGTCATCTTTTAATTTAAGCTGGGCGCAGCATCCCCATTTAATTTATCCGGTTGGGTCTCGAGTGAAGTATGTGCGTATAAATATCATATCTCCAAGACTTGAAGTTTATGTGGGATAGCGATCGTGATGATTATCATGATCCCATAGTATTGATTCAATCTAAGTTGGTATCTATTTTCCCGAACATTGAACATACATATACACTCCTCGCTTCGTGTTCCCGTAGACGCCTTCTAAATGCACGCTGCCAATGAATCGCGCGGTAACTAGTATACAGCCCATCTCACTACAAATGACTCTCGACCCGACCAATATGTACATCGCTAACCGTCCAGTCCGGCCATATTGCCCGCATGGCTTCCCAAATGTTCCTAAAACAAAACAATCTTGTTAGTACTTTGAGCGTCCTGGATAGGTATCATACTACCCTCCAAAGGATCTTACCTTATGTAAACAACTTCAAGCCCTTTCTTGACTTCGTCTGGCAGCTCCTGTCCGTCTTTTCTGTTCTGTTCTGGTAGAAGCACAGTCTTGACACCTGCTCGCATCGCCCCAATACTCTTTTCACGAATGCCACCAACGGCAGTAACTTTGCCTCTCAAAGACATTTCGCCCGTCATAGCTAGCTGTGGTGATACCCTTCTGCCAGAGAACAACGAGATGAGGCAGATCGTGATAGCGCAACCAGCTGACGGGCCATCTTTGGGAACACCTCCACTTGGGCAATGAAGATGTACGCTGCGGTTCTTCATAACGTCTTCCGTCGGGTCGTTCGTAAGACCAAGGAGGTACGCGTGCGACTTGACCCAAGTCAGAGCTACTTCAGCACTCTCTGCAAATATAAATCGTATTAGTGTCTGGCCAAGTTCCAAGACGTGCGACTCAATCTCTGAAGCCTACCTTTGAGAACCTTGCCTAAATGGCCGGTTAGATGTAATCTGCCGTTTCCAGGATACTCGGAGCACTCGATAAACAACACGGAGCCCCCAATACCAGAACTGTAAGCAACAAGCCCCGTCACGATACCTGGACGTAAATCCGTCTCCGCGATCTCTTCTTCGTACTTCTCAATGCCCAAGATGTTCTCGACGTCTGTTACAGTTACCCGAGGTCGATAACTCTCTAGTTTACCTTCATCTCGGGCTTCTGCATACTCCACCGCCTTCGCGCGACAAACGCTCCCGATCTCACGTTCCAAGTTCCTTACACCAGCCTCCCTCGTATACGACTGTATGACCTTGAGCAAAACATCGTCAGATAGCACCAGCTGCCCCGAAAGCAGCCCATTGGCCTGGAGTTGTTTAGGAACGAGATATCGAGAGGCGATATCTTTCTTTTCCAACGTCGTGTACCCGCTGAGATATATCATTTCCATACGGTCTAAAAGGGGTGCGGGGATGGTATCCAGCGAGTTGGCGGTAGCGATAAAAAGCACTTTTGAGAGGTCGATAGGGATACCCATATAATGATCCGTGAAGGACCAGTTTTGTTCCGGGTCCAGCACCTCAAGCATGGCAGCACTTGGGTCACCGTGGAAGCTACTACCTCCAACTTTATCGATTTCATCTAAAAATATCTTGTTAGGGAGTTGGATAGCTTGCACATAAACCTATGGAGACTTACCAAGTAGTATCACTGGATTCGCAACGCCGGCTTTCTTCAAAGAACCAACAATGACACCGGGCATTGCAGCGACGTAGGTCCTTCTGTGGCCCCGGATCTCAGCTTCATCTCGAACCCCACCGAGCGATATCCTATGGAACTTCCTTCCTAGTGCTGTTGCAATACTCTTTGCGAGCGAGGTTTTCCCTACACCGGGAGGTCCGACGAACAATAGGATCGGTGACTTGTCTTGGAACTTCCTCGGCAAGGGCGTAACTTCTTTCCCGTCAGCTGGCTGAGTCGTGACGGCCTGAGAGTTTTCTTGTTCGAGCTGGTTTTTTAACCTCAAGACGGCAAGATATTCCAACAATCTCCGCTTGACCTTCTCTAAACCGTGGTGGTCGTCGTTTAGTTGCTTCCGGGCCCTCGATAGCATCGAAGAGTCTAGGTTATCGTCGGTAGTCTTAACCCATGGAACTTCGAGGATATTTTCAATGTAATTCCTGCATACTTGATACTCGGCCTGAGCAGGGGACATTCGCTTGAGGCGTTTGAGCTCCCGTTGAGCAACAGTTAAAGCTGGAAAGAAACTATGTTAGCGGTGGGTAGCATGAATCACAAAATGCTACATTGTTGGGCTTACCTTCAGGGCTCAACTGAGACTCTTGTAGACGTTTGGACAGATCTCGATGTTCATCCTCCTGCTCGTCATCGTTGTTATTGGATTGAAACGGTCTAAACCGCGCAGGGGGCCTCAAGCTATTGATGTCCGGGCGTCTAGCAACTGCTCTCTGCGAGTTCCTGATTTGCTGTCGAATATTCTGTTTCACATCGTCAGTATGATCAAGTGTAAGAGTATCGATATTTATATAGCGGGCTTACATTGACATGCTTTGTCAGAATATCAACAGATTTCTCTAGCTTGGCGTTGACATTCGGGGCTATGAGCATCGCCAGCTGATCGGCATAGTTTGCGTCGATAGCGCTGACCAGGAAATGGGCCAACCCAGCAGCTTCGGATGGGTCTTTGCTGGAGACGAATTGGTCAATCCGACGGGCGAGTGAAGGAGTAAGTCCCGAACCATTACGTAGGCTCAAAGCAGACATGCGAAGCAAAACGACAAGCTCTTTTGAGAGAGACTTGAGCTGGAGAAAGTTCTTCTGGCCGATAGGGTCAACAGCGGCTATATTGCAATGTTAATATGTATCACGTGAAAGTGCCCCCCCTTTCACACCAAGGTTAAAGACGACTTACAGTCTTCAACCGGCGACATTTCTACCTCTGCTTGGATATATGGTTTGTCCTGAATGACTTTTGCAACCTTGAAGACCGCTATTCCTTCTACCAGAATAGTCATTCCTCCAGTGGTCCTCTCCTCCAAGCCGACGACTTTGGCAGATACGCCATGAGTGAAAAGATCCGCCGGCCCCACCACCTTTGGATCCGGTGCAATGACGGCTTTGATAATCCTTTCCGCTATATCTTCGACACCAAAGGACTCCCTTTCCAACGGAGAGTCTGGGTCACCGTCGAGATGCTTTCGATCAGCACTGTCTCTGAAGAACTGTAATTGAACAGGCGCTTTCAATGGCACGCAGCCGATTAGATTGTGCGAGTTGGACAAGAATTCATCGGTGGATTTGCCAAATACATCGCGTAGCAGCGCGATGATATCGGGACGGTCGTTCACGTGGATCCGTTTTAAGATGCCGGGAAGGAGCACGTGGCCAGATGGTAAGGGAATTAAGGGTAGGACCGTGGCCGGGACGGTTTCGGGAGTCGACATGGTCGACGGTTTACGACGAAACCCGCCGAAGAGCTTAGATAAGGTATCTATGGTGGCGAGTGAGAGTGTATCGCGATGATGTTGGGGTTTCTATGGGTTGGCCTAGCACGGTCTCGGGACGGTCACGGTTGGAAACGAGCGTTACGAGGGAATGGTAGGATGCATGTAAGAAAGAGGTGTCTACAGCTGTGATTAAAAACCGGTTCGAGGGACGATGGGAGGGTTCTAGCTAGATTGGAAATCGAGAGAGTCGGTGGTTGCTAAGAGGTTGGATTTAGATTCCAGATGCTATAACTATTGTAAATATGCTTTGGATCTTGCCGCGGTTCATTGGTCGGGTTTGTGAGGTCAACACAGAACGCTGGAAAATGAATGTGATTTGCCGCGGGACAACCTGCACACGTACGAAGTATGGAGTTAACTACATACTGTTATACTGTTAAGCACTTACGAAGTACTTGGGGTGTATCATCGAGGCATCCTGGTGGAATTACAGAAGATGGTATTATAATACTTATTTCGATATCTATGATGCTATCATCTCTGCCCGAGGTGCTGAGGTCACATGTTAGTGAGAATAGGAGTCGCCCTTTCCGTTCCTTGCCTTTCCTTTTATCTTATCTGATTGATCATGCAGAGAGCAGCATGAAATACGTGAATCGGATGGACGGCAGGGAACTAGGAACCAATATTAGTCTTGGGACTATTAAGGACACAAAGGGAACGAGAGCCCTCAAAACTCACTAGCGGCCAGAGATCGGACATGGGCAAAACAGCATTACAGATGCCAATTTCAATATCATCTACGTCGTATAGCAGCCAGGTTATTTTATATACATTTTAGCGGTCCGCACAACCACGTCTGATCGCAGACTCTCCCTCTCTCTCCCTTGCTCTCTCTCCTTTATTGATGGTTGGCGATGGTTATTATATAACAAACAAGGTACAAGCTTAGGTTTGATTTGGTGCGGCTGTGATGGCGGGCGGTTGCAACCGAATTGGAGTTGAAAAATTGGCTGCACTGGGCAATTAATCATATTAGCCTGTCTTGTCCTCAACGCCAATTTGCTTGTCCAAGGAAAGGAGTAAAGTACTTAACCAAGTAAACCAAGAAACCAAGCAACTGTCCACTTGTTATTTACTCGACTGGCTTGCTCTTGATAGCTTCATCTCTGATGAATTGTATTCTTTACAGTTGATATCATTGCGCCTTCTAGTTCTTTCACTTTTCTTTCGCTGCTACTCGCCAACTACCTCCTTTGTGTTACGATATATTGCCACCCGCCAATACTCCTAGGCGTCCGTGCCTTGTTGCGACCTCGAGTTTAACGATACCCATGTTCGTATGAGGACATAAAAGAATCGATAGATGCGCGCTCCCAAAGAGAGCGGTAGCAACCAGCTTGGGAAGCTTCGGTATCCGTCTTTGTCAGACATATTCTCGCCCCGGACCGTGTCCTCACGTCTACAACGGCAGCAACAACAATGGTGGTAAAGACGGCCGTGACCGATGCAGCAGCTGCTCCCCAGCTCATGTTACCCACGCACTTCCAACGGCTGCGGCAAAGATGGAGGGCTACTGTGACTGGCAATCATATGCTTGTAGCCAGTGATGATGTCTACTTTGCTCTTTCCAAGCTATCCGGCACCGCGGAACAATACATCTCCAGAATACGTACTTCCAGGGTTCACATCTGGGACGACCTTTCGCCAATCCACCTATCCGTCAACTTTCGAAAATCTTATGAGAGATTGCGGACAATAGGTTTGTCGTCCCTTCTCTACACGTGGGAAATATTTAAATTTTGTGCACGCGTCCGCTGATCCATTCGTTCTCCAGCTCAATCGTACTCCATCCCTGGCAGTATCCATTATCACGATCTTAACGTCCAAGAAACCATCATCCAGAGTCTCGATTTTATATCTTCCGAAATCTATAATTCTAGTGTGGTTCAAGCCAAAGGCGAAAATTGGTGGAATTTTCGGTACAGTCCCCCCATCCCAAGAAGCAAGTCTAGCACAGAACATTGATTCGTCTTCATGGCTAGCATCGGAGCACCGTTGGCACTAGTAGATATAGCTATGCTCCTCTACGATGATCTAACCCCGAGACGACGTCACGACTACGGGGCCACTATTATAAAGGTATTCCTTCGACTCTTCTCATATTTTTCAGTTTACAAAACAGCCACGCTCACGAGTATCAACCCCCCCTTAGAACATCGGTAATATCAACGAACGTTCACTTAAAGGCGCCAACAGAGCCGACATTTGCCTTGCACTGATAGGTGCCGGTATTATAACCAACGATGAAGCCGAAGTAGCTCGCGGGAGATGGGGACTTTCCGACAAAGAATTCAACCGTGAAAACTCCGTTTTCAGACTCGTACAAGGTGGCGAAGGGCTTTACGAAGGAGGAAGCTATATATCTCATGAGATATTTCCCTACAGTGGAGGATACGGCGTCCAACACTACTACTCCCTATCAAAAGCCGTCAATGTGCTAAGCAAATCACCTTATCAAGTCAGCCGCACCGAATTGCTGGTAACATTTGCTGCCGTCGACTCAACTTTTGTCCCGGTACTCTGGCGAGGCATGATGATGGCCCATATCAGAGGAAGAGACATCGCGAGGAAATCGGAACCGGATGCGTTATGGGGTAACCTTTTTCTTCAATCGCTACTCTACTTTGCGGACTCGGACATGGTACCCAGAAAGTACAGAATACGTTTCAAATCCTTAGCAAGGGGTATATGGGAGGCAGCACCGCTTCCCGACATGTTCGGCCTCAATATCACCCAGGCATTCGGGATCCAAAGGGTTCTCCAAGAGCGAGTTCTAGCGGCACCACCGCCGATAGGAACATTTACTACCCCAATGTCGGACCGCGTCATGCACCACAGAACAGACTGGGCCTCCGCATTGGCAATGTCATCCTCGAGAATAGGCCGATACGAGTCGCTCAACAATGAAAATCTCCAGCCTTGGTACCAAGGTGACGGGTTTTTATACATCTACACGGACAAAGACCCTCTGCATTTTTCCGACGACTATTGGCCAACGATGGATCCGTATCATAGCCCTGGAGTGACAAATGGACAGAATCCTCAAGACCCTCACGGCTATAACTCTACGGGCTACAAATTTACAGCATATAGAGACTGGGCTGGGGGGTTGGATTGGAGAGGTGCCCATGGCGTCGCTGGATTAGATGCTCTTTCCAACGACAGAGGTTCATCCGCGAAAAAATCTTGGTTCTTTCTTCTGAATAGCATCATCGCCTTGGGTGCTGGCTGCGCTGGATTCAGTGGAACCGAAGTACACACCACCATTGAATCTAGAAATCTCCCACTCCTCGGTTCCAATTTCAGCATCAACGGCGAATACCAAACTACAACGCCCGGATGGATCCAACCATGGGAAGAGACCCGCGAGGGTGTAGATTGGGCATACCTTGATAGCTTTGGCGGTTACGTTTTTTTGGATAAGGAGCCCGTCACCTTCAAACACGAGAAGCGCAGTGGCCGATGGACCGATATTAATAAATACCCTGACTACCTCGGCTTCAGCGATTCCATCACGAGAGAGTATATCACAATCTATCGGAACCACGGCGTTGATCCCAA